>CM049375.1:9795356-10995356 GCA_026937815.1 Etheostoma perlongum | reverse complement strand
GTAGAGAAAATAATAAGTCAGTGATTAAGGATTATCAACAGATTCAGGGTGAGTCGTTGACATGGATCTTTGTGTGTGTGTGTGTGTGTGTATGTGAGTGAGAGAGTGTGTTTCAGTAGAGATGACTGCTTTCCCATGGTCCCAGTTCTACAGGGCAGCAAAAAAGCCTGATTCAGAACCATCCAGGAGGTCTATTGTTGGAGAGAGAATCCCTTGCTGGCTTTGCAAAATGAAGCCCTTCAAAGCTGAACAAACAAAAAACAGCACTGCCTCCAGTTTGTTCCTTCAGCATGGCTTGTTGCATTATGATACCATTATGTACAGAGTCAGAGAAGGAGCTGACACAAGGGCGGATCAGAGGTGATATGGAAAGTACCTGAGGATTAGGATTTTTACAAACCTTCTAAAATGTTGGATTTTTCAGTGGATCTCTGGTGTTAAAGCTGACTGTCTCATGCAAAAGACCTATGTTTGTCCAAAATGCTGCGTCAGCACTGGAGTACGGTCTGGCTACACCAGCTATTCATTCTGGGATAGGGGAAAAACGCTCTGGCTTGTTTGTATTTCTTTAAACTAATCAAAGCCGTCCTGGGCGGCGCTAAGTAATCACCAACTATTTTGATAATTGTAAGTCATTTTGTCTGGCAAGAAAACCCAAACGTTGCCTACTTTTAGCACTTCACTCGAGACATTTGCTTTTTTTTTTTTTTTTATTTTACTATGCGATATTAAATCAAATACCTTTTGAGTTTGATGCCATTATTCAGACAAAACAAGCAATTTTAATCCCCATCCAGAGGGTTAGGGTTATTGTTTATGTTATACACTTTGCAGAGTAAGTGATACAAAATAAATGGTTGGTTGCAGCGCTTATTATTTTGCTGTGTTTTACAAAAGTCTTGATTTCAAGTCAACTGTGATTAAAAATGGAAAAGACTTGTCAGATGTCAAATTGATTGTTTTAAATGCAATATTGCATATATTTAGGATATCATGAGATGTAGTGATACCATAAAAGTTCTTAGGTTTTGCTGAGATGTTGGTTTCATCCACATTGCCAATCCCTGTATTATTTTCATTTTGCACCTCAGCACACTTAGAATAATCACAGCATAACAACAAATTAAGCCATCCTCCAAGAAGGAATCTATTTACATTTGGAAACATACTATTCATGTTGTCAGTCATCATTTATTCATCTTTTACCAGGGCTGACACACAGAAAAGTAGCTGTTTTTACAGAAGGGTTGTAGCCTATCCGCTATGTCAATTTACTTGAATTAACTGCCTAATCTTCCATTGTTTACTGGAAATCTAATCTAATACCGCCTCAGTTCTGTCTTTAGCTTGTGTTTTTACTAAGGAAATACGACAACACAAACTCATTTAACAGGAAGACTGCATGGAGCGGACATGTAGCCTCTTGCATAGGGGGAAAGAAAAAAAAAAACATCCAGGCAAATCTCCATGCAAAAGTCACCTTATTAGGAAGCCCATCGGCTGTGATGTAATGTGAACGCTGTAACCAGATTGAACTGGACTTGGAACTGGAGCTCAAGGGGCTAAACTTTACACTCCAGTTGCCATCCTATGAGCATCGGCTTCCCAACAGGAGATTGGTGCCGCTCGCCGAGTTTCGCAAAAACAACTCCAAATATGTTCAAAGGAAGACTTAACAGGGAAGAGCGCTTCGCGGCACACAATAGAGGCGCAACCTACATTCCAGCCACTCACTTGGCTTCATTCAACTGCCAGTTTAATCTGGGAAAATCACCATGCAAAATAGCTGGAGACGAGTGAGACTGTGATACATTTATTTTCATATTAACTATTTTAAATCGGTTTAAGCACAATTGCATCGAGGCATATCAATAACACATTAAAATGAAGATAAAAACTTACATATTGGATCATCCATTTTCATACTCCGCTGGAAACGGATGGAGGAGGGAACGGTATTTTCGATCAACTGGTCGATAGACTGCGAGAGAGAAAAAAGCATTGTAATAAATAAAAGCGCGCAAAAACATGGCTGCGAATACCGAATTATATCAATATACAGCTCATAGCATAGGTTATCATGTTGAAATTTGGTTTAATAAAACGGCAAGCGTGGCGTGAGTAAATCTTACCTCGAGTCCCAAAGCATCCAGCATTTCTCTCTTCTCCCTCTCACCTGGACCAATGTGCCTCTCTGCAAAATCATCGTGTCTGGGTAATATTCTTTCTATCTGTCTGGAGGAGACAGCTGCAGACGTCCTCAGATACCGGGCTGCTGTTGGTAGGGATTCCCCGCTGTTTCGGATCCTGCACTGAAGTTTCCAAACCACGCGGTTCTTGTCACTTAGATGCCTGCACGGTGCGCTAGGATTCACCGACTTGGCCAAGAAGATCCCCCAGGACTTGGCGCATCTCTGCATCTCTAAATCACTTAGCAAGACAAGTCTGCAGAAACCGGTGAAGTCTTTTTTTTCTCCTCCCCTCGCACGGAAATTTCCCCCCACTGATACTGTTGCAATCCCTGCAGTAGACTCTGCCAACTCCTTGAAACCGCAGAGTTTATACAACTGCACAGTTGCACAAGAGCGGGCCAATCAGAGTGGAGACGTTGGATGACGCAGTGACGAGCCCCGGTCAAACAGCTGCTAAACTTTCTTACGTGCCCACCGTCCACTGCCCAGCGGAGGAAAAAAAGATAAGCATAACTATAGACATATTTCAGGAGTAAGACACATTTGTTTAATTTTAAAGTACACACTGCAGCACTCACAGACTTTAGTTCAGGTTAAGCAACAGGTATAGACACTAGTTTATACCAACCGCCATTTCACTCCTGAACTCATGGCCAGGGCTGCAGGTGCTGAGGGCATGCCTGGGTCCTGATGTCAGATGATGATGATGATGATGATGATGGTCATGATATTGTAGAAAAGGCTAAACTAGTTGCTAGCTATTTATTGGTTGAACTTTTTATTTCTATGGTTTTGTGTGTGTGTGTGTGTGTGTGTGTGTGTGTGTGTGTGTGTGTGTGTGTGTGAGTGTATAGAGGGCTTTGGGGTCTGTTTAGGTCTTATGATTGTCCTGGATTAGATGATATGGATTTGTTGTAGTTAGAGGGAATGCTGATTCAGCAGCATTCCAACTATTGTTATCCTGTTCTTTATTATTATTCAGTGCCTTTTAAATTCGGCCCCCTTGAAGTTTTCAACCTTTTGACACATTTCAGGCTTCAAACATAAAGATATAAAAATTTTATTTTTTGTGAAGAATCACCAACAAGTGGGACACAATTGTGAAGTCAAATCTATTGGATATTTTAAACTTTTTAGCAAAAAAAAACTGAAAAGTGGTGCGTGCAAAATTATTCGGCCCCTTTACTTTCAGTGCAGCAAACTCACTCCAGAAGTTCAGCGAGGATCTCTGAATGATCCAATGTTGTCCTAAATGACTGATGGTGATAAATAGAATCCAACTGTGTGTAATCAAGTCTCTATATGGATGCACCTGCTCTGTGATAGTCTCAGGGTTCTGTTGAAAGCGCAGAGAGCATCATGAAGACCAAGGAACACACCAGGCAGGTCCAATACTGTTGTGGAGAAGTTTAAAGCTCGGATTTGGATACAAAAAATTTCCCAAGCTTTAAACATCCCAAGGAGCACTGTGCAAGCGATCATTTTGAAATGGAAGGAGTATCAGACCTCTGCAAATCTACCAAGACCTGGCCGTCCCTCTAAACTTCCAGCTCAGACAAGGAGAAGACTGATCAGAGATGCAGCCAAGAGGCCCATGATCACTCTGGATGAACTGCAGAGAACTACAGCTGAGGTGGGAGAGTCTGTCCATAGGACAACAATCAGTCGTACACTGCACAAATCTGGCCTTTATGGAAGAGTGGCAAGAAGAAAGCCATTTCTCAAAGATATCCATAAAGAGTCTTGTCTAAAGTTTGCCACAAGCCACCTGGGAGACACACCAAACATGTGGAAGAAGGTGCTCTGGTCAGATGAAACCAAAATCAAACTTTTTGGCCACAATGCAAAACGATATGTTTGGCGTAAAAGCAACACAGCTCATCACCCTCAACACACCATCCCCACTGTCAAACATGGTGGTGGCAGCATCATGGTTTGGGCCTGCTTTTCTTCAGCAGGGACAGGGAAGATGGTTAAAATTGAGGGAAGATGGATGCAGCCAAATACAGGACCATTCTGGATGAAAACCTGTTGGAGTCTGCAAAAGACCTGAAACTGGGACAGAGATTTATCTTCCAACAAGACAATGATCTCAAACATACAGCAAAATCTACAAAGGAATGGTTCACAAATAAACGTATCCAGGTGTTAGAATGGCCAAGTCAAAGTCCAGACCTGAATCCAATCGAGAATCTGTGGAAAGAGCTGAAAACTGCTGTTCACAAACGCTCTCCATCCAACCTCACTGAGCTCGAGCTGTTTTGCAAGGAAGAATGGGCAAGAATGTCAGTCTCTCGATGTGCAAAACTGATAGAGACATACCCCAAGCGACTTGCAGCTGTAATCGCAGCAAAAGGTGGCTCTACAAAGTATTAACGCAAAGGGGGGCCCAATAATTTTCACCACTTTTCAGTTTTTTATTTGCTAAAAAAGTTTAAAATATCCAATAGATTTTGTTCCACTTCCCAATTGTGTCCCACTTGTTGGTGATTCTTCACAAAAAATAAAAATTTTATATCTTTATGTTTGAAGCCTGAAATGTGTCAAAAGGTTGAAAACTTCAAGGGGGCCGAATATTTTCGCAAGGCACTGTATCTAACCTCTGTATACTTTCAACTATAAAAACCATTCAACTAGTAAAATGCTCAGCTTTTTCAGCACGTGTGGTCTTCTTCAACTTTCAACTATTTATACTTTTTCAAATATTAAGCTTTTAAATATTTTATTTTAACATTAAACTTAATGAGATCAAGCTTCAAATCCACAAAAAAAAAAAAAAAGAATTAAAGTGACCATATTATTTTTTTCTGGGATTTGGGGTGTTATTTTGTGTCTCTGGTGCTTCCACACGCATACAAACTTGAAAAAAATGTATCTATGCTGTTTTGAGTGAGATACAGGTTTCTGAATGTCCTGACAAGGTGGCTAACCATAGGACATGCTAGCGCTAGAATACTAGTTCGTTCTCAATGGCAAAACACTGCTAAAACACACTAGTTCACCATTATCTACAAAATAACTTCCATGTCCCTGTTCTGCAGGTATTCCACAAGTGCGCCCTCGTTTAGAAGAAGTCTCCCAGCTAATCCTGCCTCGTAATGACCAAAGTTGGAGAAAGAGTTATCTAGCTGATGTGATCTTACCTAGCTCCCAACAAAGATAGCATGGAAGTGAGATGTCTCACTCTGTAGCTAAAACAAGTGAAATGTCTCACTCTGTAGCTAAAACAGAGGCATAAACACACAGGGAGAAAACAGGATCTGCAACAATATGCAGTACAACAAAAATATGGTGTTTTTTGAAAATGAAACCACGTAAACTTATTCTGGTACAATCTCAAAATACAATTATGAACCTGAAAATGAGCATAATATGGGCACTTTAAAATGTATCTCCTCTTACATTCTTTCACCTACAGACGTGATTCAAACTTTAAACCTTTTACGAAAAATTCAGCTATTCATAGACTACTATTTGTTTTGATATCTTCTACAGTTTTTGTGCATATGACATGTCCCTTCTCTATAACTTGCTCTTACCCCACAATTTTTACTTTGTCATACTCAATTTATACATCAAAACGTCAAAATGACAGTTCCAAATCTTCCTCCATTTACTGCTCATGTTGAACATCCTCCACATTTCTGCACTGTTTATAAACATGGGCAATGACACACACACACACACACACACACACACAGAGACAGATACAGCAGACACACACTCAGTGACACAGACAGACAGCCAGACACACTCAGTGACACAGACAGAAAGACACAGACACACACACACACACACACACACTCAGTGACACAGACAGAAAGACACAGACACACACACACACACACACACTCAGTGACACAGAGAGACAGACACACACACACACACACACACTCAGTGAGACAGACATACACTAATGGCGTTTTTCCATTGACGGTAACAACTCGGCTCGACACGACTTGACTCGTCTTTACTCGGTTCGACCCATTTTCGGTCGGTTTTCCATTGCAGATTGAGTAACGCCTCAGCGTGGCTGGTTACCATAGCTACGCGTGATGACGTAATTTTCAACGTGATTCACAACAGCAAGTCGGCTACTCGCCAATGTTTTGTTTCAAAAGAAGCTAAAGGAAGCAACACAAATCACCGCTAAAAAAACAGGAGTTTGGGAATTCCGACGGAGTTCAGACGTCGACATGACTGTTGTTCGCCGACACGAAAGGGTAAGTTAAGTTTCCTGGTAACGTTAGCTAACATTTGCATGTGTTAGGGACCCCGATCAGTATTTACTATACGCTATATAAAGTACATGAACTTTAGCAACCATGATTACACACCAAAATATGTATGCTGTGTACCGTTTGTGTTTCAGAGCATTAACGCTTTGCAAAATCGCCGCCTCAGACCGTCTGGTGGGCGATGTCCGACGGGTGAAATCTCTGGTTCTGACCTGCTGGGCTTCGTATAATCTTTATGAGAGTCATGGCTTATGACAACGACTGGGATGCATCTGGGACAGCAGAGCGGGGGGGGGGGACACTGTCACAGGGTGCAGGGGAAGAAGACCGGGATGGACGGGAGGGTTTGATGCGCTACTTGAATAGCTAAATAAAAACTTTTCTTTGACATATTGTCTTGTTTTTTTTTAAAGTAACAGTGTGCAATATTGGAAACAACATAAATCCCCTAATATATAGCCCTTAATATTGAACAGTTAAAGTGAGAATAGTGCAGAGAGTAGATAATCTGTCGGTGTCTGGCTAGATTTTTTTTTTTTAAATGTCCCGTTTGTTCCGGACTACGCAGAAGCCCATAGAGTAGTGAAGAGAAACATCAAGAAAGACAAAAAAGATTATATAGATGGACTGGCAGCAGAAGCGGAGCAGGCAGCACACAGTGGCAATATGAAACAGCTGTATGATATCACCAAACGACTCTCCGGGAAGTTCAGCAAGCCAGAAAGGCCAGTCAAAGACAAGCAGGGGAACACCATCAATAGTCTAGACCAGCAGATGACCAGATGGGCAGAGCATTTTGAAGACCTCCTGAACAGGCCAGCACCCCCAAACCCTCCAGACATAGCAACAGCCAGCATGGATCTCCCGATCAACTGTGAAAAGCCGACCAGAGCGGAGATCAGGAAGGCTATCTCCCTGATGAAGAACGGGAAGGCAGCTGGACCCGACGATATACCAGCAGAAGCCCTAAAGGCAGACCTGGATGCATCAGTGGAGATGCTGTACCCACTCTTTGAGAGGATCTGGGAGGAAGAGGATGTACCGGCAGACTGGAAAGAAGGATACCTTATCAAGATCCCTAAGAAAGGGGACCTCAGCGACTGTAACAATTACAGGGGCATCACACTCCTATCGGTGCCAGGAAAGGTCTTCAACCGAGTCCTCTTGGAGAGGATGAAGGAAACCGTTGATTCGCAACTGCGAGACGAACAGGCAGGCTTCCGGCAAAATAGATCCTGCATTGACCAAATCGCTACTCTACGCATAATAGTTGAACAGTTCTTGGAGTGGAAGTCATCATTGTACATCAACTTCATCGACTATGAAAAGGCATTCGACAGCGTGGATCGAGAAACCCTCTGGAAGCTCCTTCGGCACTATGGCATCCCAGCCAAGTTGGTCAACCTGATTAGAAACTCCTATGAAGGCATGTCCTGCAGAGTTATACATGGAGGACAGCTCACAAACAGCTTCCAAGTACGAACAGGAGTCCGACAAGGATGCCTGTTGTCACCTTTCCTCTTCCTCCTTGCAATCGACTGGATTATGAAGACATCCACCAGCGAGCGTAGGAACGGAATACAATGGACTCTGTGGAGCCAGCTCGACGACTTAGACTTTGCCGATGATCTGGCACTACTTTCCCACAGCCAGCAGCAGATGCAAGAGAAGACAAATGTAGTGGCAACCTCGTCGCAGCAAATCGGCCTAATCATCCACAGGGACAAGACCAAGATCCTAAAGACCAACTCCGCAAGCACAGAACCCATCACCCTGAATGGGAGCCCCCTGGAAGAAGCGCAGTCCTTCACATACTTGGGAAGCATCATTGACCAGCAGGGCGGTACAGACGCAGACGTCAAGGCAAGGATTGGTAAAGCAAGAGCCGACTTCGCCCAGCTCAAGAACATCTGGACCTCCAGAGAGCTGTCAGTGACCACCAAGATTAGAATATTCAACTCCAACGTAAAGTCAGTCTTACTGTATGGGGCAGAGACCTGGAGGATGAACAAGACCACCATCAGAAAAGCCCAGACCTTCATCAACACCTGCCTCAGAAGAATTCTCCAGATCCGATGGCCTGACACCATCAGTAATACCAACCTCAGGGAAAGGACGTGCCAACTCCCTGCTGAAGAAGAAATCAGGAAGAGGAGATGGGGCTGGATAGGGCATACCCTACGAAAACCACCAACCAGCATCACTAGGCAGGCGTTGCGGTGGAACCCACAAGGCAAGCGGGAGAGAGGTTGGCCAAGAAACACCTGGCGACGCGACCTTGAGGCTGACACCACCAAGATGGGCTACACCTGGAACCAGTTAGAGAAAATGGCCCAGGACAGAGGACTCTGGAGAGCTGTTGTTGTTGTTGACGGCCCATACCCTGGTAGGGGTGACGGGCAGTAAGTAAGTAAGTAAGTTGTTCCGGACACACACTCCGCACTCTTGTCTGCTAAAAACGCAGCGATCCGACCAACCAGCAGCCTGCAGGTTTCCACGTCACCTTTTAGTATCGCATCAGCTCGCTTAGAACCTCGACCGAGGTAGTACGAAAAAAAGTACCTGGTAGCAGGTCCCAGGGACTTTTTTTCGTAATGGAAAACCAAAAAAGGCGAGTAGAGTCGAGGCGAGTCGAGTAGATACCACGCAATGGAAAAGCACCATTAGTGACACAGACACACTCAGTGACACAAACACACTCAGTGACAGACAGAAATAAAGCGTATGTGATGATGGTTCCGCAGTGATTACATTCTGATTACTCCTCCTCTACATATTCATTGCAGCAGCTGGACAAGTAAGTTACTCGAATATTGATTTTTGACTATTTTATGGCAAGGGGAAAACATTTTTCTTTGTTTGATTTCATTTAAAGTAAAAAAAATAGGCTTTGCTGTTGTCTTCACTACTCATTTTAAAATAGACAGAGAGAAAATAGAGAGAGATTTGCGATAAGCAGCAGCCGCACTGAACTGCAGTCTGCGGACGTTTACCGATGTGGTGCTGCGGTGTGCCGAACGGATGTCACTCGCTTGCCACTGCTGTGCCACTGTTGTAACAACCTAGACCTTTCATACAATATGGCTATTATTCGACTTTTTAAAGTCATTAATATTAATTAGAACAATTATCACTTTTCCACATTTCTTACAACTTTACCTTTTTCTTACACATTTTAACCAGCAATCCAGTTTAGCTTTAGCATTAGTTTTTCTAAAAACATTTTTTTTTTTTCTTTTGTACATTAGTGGTACTAGGATATGAAATTCAAGTTAATTAAAACCATTCATACTTTTCCAACTATCCTCACTACTTCAACCTCTTCTTACAAATTTAAGCTATTCATCCAGATTAGCTTTAGCAATTTAGCTATTCAGCATTCCCTTGCATTTTCTGCAGGAAATGCATTTTCTAGTTTTATTTGTGATGGCACTTGTTGCTCAGATTTGTATTAGTTAGTGATGGTGTTTTTTATGATGTCTTATTTATTTATCTGGATTGTTTTTCACTAGTACTTTATGATGTACTAACTGGCACCTTTATAATGGATTATAGGACCTCAACCACTTTAAATTATGTGATTAATGTATTCCATGTATTTATTTTCAGTGGTCCACTTAATGTGGATTGTCTTACATGTGTGCCTTGCTGCACCACAAATTGCCCCTTTGGGCACTATATCAAAAACGTTGAAAATGACAAACTCTAGAATACTTGCCGGAGAGTCATGCAAACTTGTCTTTATTTCTTATTCTCCATTTTAAAGGTGCAATGCTATAAATTATGGTGTATTGCTTTATCATAAGTGGTCCAAAAAGTCACCAAACAACTGCTGCTTTTAAAGAAGACCAGCCCTTTGTACACCTATCAGTTATACACATCAAAGACTGCAAGTCTATGAGAGGAAACCACAGAGATTATATCATCAAAAGATTCAGAGAATCTGGACGTAACCAGCAAAGCCGAAAATCAACATTGAATGTATATTGCCTAAGGTGGCACTTCATTAAAAACTACTGAATGAAAAGGATATTACCATGTGGGCATAGGAACATTTCGAAAAAAACATTGTCAGTTAACACCATCCATCGCTACTATGGAGGACCATGTCTTTCATATTTAAAAATAAATACAGAAATAAATAAATGCTCAATAAATAAATAAGCACACAATTAATTGCCCCAAAAAATACAATGAAGAAATAAATGTAGGTAGAAATTAAATTATACAGTGAGACATAAATGTATATATCTCTTTTAATTAGCTTCTTTATTTATTCACCTTTGTAATAATTACCTTATTTATTTATTGTCCGTTATAATCTTCAACTTTATTTATTCCTTACTTATTTTTTAAATGTATTTATTTCTGTGTGTGTTTAATTTTTTTGTCTGTTTTATTCTTCCGTTGCATTTTCTACCCTATTTATTTTCACCCCTGGTATTTATTTCTGCCTGTCACTTTTACATTTCTGCCTGTCACTTTTACATTTCTACATGCATTTCTGCCTCATTATGCAAATGAGGAGGGGCTGGTCTTAAGGGGTTAACTTCTGCCCATTGGTTGGTTAGCATTTTACTCCCTCGGTCGAATTTACAGGCCACCGGCCACAGACACAACACAGATGGCTAGCTACGGTGAAGTTGTCAGTGAGCTCAGGCATTTAGCAACTGTTTTTGAAAACAATGCTAACGTTATAAGTATTGACTTTATAATTTTTCGTTTAGGCGGCTCTGACAGAACGTGTGTTTCAGTAATTATTCGTGCCAATGTACTCGTGTATCCCCTGGCCGCGGGAGCGCGCATGCACACACTAGAGTGCGGATCGGGCGGATTTTTCTGTCAGCCCGGCCCGCGTCCGACAGAGCAGGAACAAACCCGACCCCCGACAGGCATTAAGATATTTCTGTCCGAGCCCGACCCGAGCCCGACACAGTTAAAATCGCATTTGTTTCTCATACTAATGACACATGTACGTTTGTTTGTGTGGAAAGCCCGCTTTTATAAGCAATTGTAGGAAGGCATTCGGAAATGTCAACAGATGGCGCATCAATGCACAGCTGACTTTCCTTCGTTTTCAATAGTTTTAAAATCTCCTGCGGCCAACTTCTTTTTAACATCTTCCATCGTTGCGCTGCCACATGTAGCTTAATACGCCGTCTTTCGTTGTCACAGCACACAGGAAGGCGGATGTTAGAGTAATATTTGACATTTATTTTAAGCTGTTTTAAATTCAAAATGTTCAATGCCTTATCCGCTGATGTGACCGAGCCCGACCGAACCCGAGCATCCTTTCTAAAAATCTGTCGAACCCGGCCCGACCCGTCGGTACCGTTCCCTCGGGCTCGGGTCGGGTATCCATCCTCTAATGCACACAGAGCGGGCTTCTGCTGCCCTTGAATTGTTTAACTGCTGCACTTTGAATTAAACGGAACAAACAGCGGCGTGGAAGACTCGGCAGGGTTTCCATAGTAACAGGGGTCTCAGTTAACTACATAAATACGTGTATTTGTCTGTTACATTAAGGCGGCGTGTCAAATGTTTATAGCGTGGTTTAATATCGAGTGATAGGCGTATCCTCCCTGTCCCTGTCTACCATATGAGTTACATAAGAGGTACTCAAATATCAGGCCGTTTTTTCACCTGATATTTGGGTATCCCCTATGTAACTTTTGATAAACAACAGCAAACCTCTCCAAATTGTGTCAGGTTGTTTATTGTGACCTATTAAACACACAAAATAACACCCATGACACAGGACAGACCCTTTGCATGTTAGGGATGGGATACATAAAATATCAATATCATTTTCACCTGACATGACTGCATGTCAGGAGCAGAGCCGGGCTGCGTGGAGCTCCGCGTCCGTCTGTCCTCAGTCTCTTATCTCTCTCGCTCTCCACCTCTCCTCTCCGTCGCTCCGGTAGCAACTGTTGAGGACGGAGCCTGGGGCTTTGCCGTGCACGAACACACACATTTAGTGCCTGGACGGCGTATGCACACGCACTCCGCGACGCGAATTTCTACTGGCGATCCAGGCGCGCAACGCGTGGGGGGTTTCCCTTGCTAGAAGCGGCCCGGGGAGTGGGTTGTCTGTCTCCAAATCCACTCCTCTCTCTGGCTTCCTGTCGCACATCAGAAGAGACAGAATGATAACAGCCGCAGTTCGTTCAAAGAAGGTTGCACTACAAAAACCCGATGAAATTTAGCAGGTGGATGTTTAGAATAAATCCAACGGAGGCGTCTCAGGATGGAGAAGTCCTAAGTTGTGCGCCGCTTCTAACGGCGAACAGGTTGATTAGTATTTCTCACGGTGTGTGTGTGTGTGTGTGTGTGTGTGTGTGTGTGTAACCTATGTGATGGTACTGCATGAAGGACTATCATCAATATCAATATCATTTTTCACCTGATATTTTATGTATCCCATCCCTAACATGCAAAGGGTCTGTCCTGTCATCATGGGTGTTATTTTGTGTGTTTAATAGGTCACAATAAACAACCTGACACAATTTGGAGAGGTTTGCTGTTGTTTATCAAAAGTTACATAGGGGATACCCAAAATATCAGGTGAAAAAACGGCCTGATATTTGAGTACCTCCTATGTAACTCATATGGTAGACAGGGACAGGGAGGATACGCCTATCACTCGATATTAAACCACGCTATAAACATTTGACACGTCGCCTTAATGTAACAGACAAATACACGTATTTATGTAGTTAACTGAGACCCCTGTTACTATGGAAACCCTGCCGAGTCTTCCACGTCGCTGTTTGTTCCGTTTAATTCAAAGTGCAGCAGTTAAACAATTCGAAGGGCAGCAGAAGCTCCGCTCTGTGTGCATGCGCGCTCCCGCGGCCAGGGGAAAAACACGAGTACATTGGCACGACACCGCTGACTGAAACACACGTTCTGTCAGAGCGTCTAAACGAAAAATTATAAAGTCAATACTTATAACGTTAGCATTGTTTTCAAAAACAGTTGCTAAATGCCTGAGCTCACTGACAACTTCACCGTAGCTAGCCATCTGTGTTATGTCTGTGGCCGGTGGCATGTAAATTCGACAGAGGGAGTAAAATGCTAACCAACCAATGGGCAGAAGTTAACCCCTTAAGACCAGCCCCTCCTCATTTGCATAATGAGGCAGAAATGCATGTAGAAATGTAAAAGTGACAGGCAGAAATGTAAAAGTGACAGGCAGAAATAAATACCAGGGGTGAAAATAAATAGGGTAGAAAATGCAACGGAAGAATAAAACAGACAAAAAAATTAAACACACACAGAAATAAATACATTTAAAAAATAAGTAAGGAATAAATAAAGTTGAAGATTATAACGGACAATAAATAAATAAGGTAATTATTACAAAGGTGAATAAATAAAGAAGCTAATTAAAAGAGATATATACATTTATGTCTCACTGTATAATTTAATTTCTACCTACATTTATTTCTTCATTGTATTTTTTGGGGCAATTAATTGTGTGCTTATTTATTTATTGAGCATTTATTTATTTCTGTATTTATTTTTAAATATGAAAGACATGGTCCTCCAAACGCTACATCTACAAGCGCATGTTAAAACTACCATGCAAAGCAAAAGACATATATCAACAACACCCAGAATTGCCACTAGCTTCTCTGGGCCCGAGCTCATCCTAGATCGACTGACGTATAGTGGATAAGTGTGCTGTGGTGTGACAAGTCCAAATTTCAAATTGTTTTTGGAAATCATGGATGTCATGTCCTCCGGGCAAAAGAGGAAAAGGATCATCCACATTGTTATCGGCGCAATGGTCAAAATCTTCGTAGTAAAAGAAGGAGTTTGTTTTATCTTCTGGTACAGGCTCCGTCTAGATATATTTTTAATTTGCAGTGCTTGATCACTTGTTTTTTTTAGTACCTTTCCCAAAATATGTAATGTAATAATAAACTTTATTTACACAGCCCTTTTCACAACAAAGTGTTGTGTAACATATTTCCTGACAGGTTAGACCTGCATTGCTTAGCGTTATACCTTTTAATAAGGGAAGCTCAAAACATCCTACGGCACCCTATTGCACAATGCAGTCAGGGATACATTACAATGGCAGTCTTGTATTGACAGGAAAAATTATTTAGCGTGACACACCTTCCAAATAGTCAGAAATATAGGTCAGTATGAAAGTGCCTCATAAAATGCTTTCTAAATGTTTTACTTTTTCCAAGGTTGGGTCCAACAAGGTCAAACATCTGAAAGTTCAGTGGGCAGAAACATAATTTGGCTACACACAGTACAATACTGAAATAAATAATAAATGTATAATAATGAATGTTTTTAGGGAAAGTTGTGAAATGTGCTAAATTTGTTGCACCAAAAGTAGCTTTAAATTGATATAGAAGTGAATTGTACATTGTCATTTACAGGTAAAACTTGATTTGATTGTTGTATAACAGAAATTAGGCCAGGGTGCTGTGGCTCAGACCCTAATACTATTTTCATGAATTCATCATAAATTTGACAAACCAGTTTGTAATATTGAATGAATATAATTTGTAATAAATAAATATAACCGTGGGCGAGTAGGTTAAAAGAGCAGTGAAATGACATTGCTATTCATCGTTCATAGGGTTAGGAGAACACAGGAGCTGGTCCTTGATTATTTTCTTGGACTTTTCTATAGCTTGCTTAATTTACACTAATTGATTGTTGTTTTTCATGGGTGTTGAATATGAAAAGCAAAATATAGCTTACTAAAATTACATATGCATATAACTGGTCAACCAGACCTATAATACAAATTAAGATTAAGATTGTGCAAGATTGTGAGAAATATTAACCAAACACACAATAGAATAACAGTGATAACAGACTTCCTGAGTTGATACTGTATTTGTTTGATTAATGGGGGATGTTTTTGGTTGCTACAGTTGCTAAAATATGGACTAACTAAAAAGCCTCTGTATCCCACGGTACTGATAATGTTAAACAAAAAGAAAAGCTATTATCAGGACTGTGTGATAATGGTAAACAAAGGGACTGTTTTAATGCAGGCCAAAGGTGGAATGGCAAAGACAGTCGGATGGGGTAAAACAAGTATTTCACCTGTTTAATAAGACAATCAGCAGCAAACGTCGGCGGCTTCAGTCTTCTGTCTGTGATCCTCAGATGCAGATATGGGTTTGATGAGCTGGTTGTGGGAACATCAGTTTCTAATGCAACAATGTTTTTCACTTCCATTCGCATTTTTGTTTTATTTTCTTGCTAAATGGGGATATCTGTCCTTGACATACAGGTAGGAAATTACAAACAGATTTATTGATTTTTATTATATATTAAACTATATGTTAAAAGCAATGTGTAAAGTAATTACAGGAAACCATTACTCTTTATTCTTATATATTTGGATTTTAATTTAAGTAAGTTAATGAAGTTTGATTTGTAAATCAAATAAAATATGAAGCAATTAGTCCAACTGGAACGTAAGGCACTAGCAGAACTATTCTGTATTAATGTATTGATACTTGTGTTAGATCCCGGGGATTCCCTGTGAGGGGGATACTGGACCAGCTCTCCGTCTAAAGGGTCCGATCCTCTTAAACCTATGGGTATTACCCTACTAGGTGTGACTGAGGATTTTTTAAGCTGGTGTTGAAGAGACTCGCCTAGCTTCTAACTGTCTATATCGGGGCGTCTACCCTGCTTACTCTGAAACAGCACCTGACCGAATAGCCCTATAGCCAGATACTACCCCAGCCACGCACGTTCACGGCAGCTCTCTTCTCATTGATCAGTGCACTTGGTAAGTTGCTAGGATATTGTTTAGGGGTCAGGAAAATAGGCCCTAAGGGCAAATTAATTTCATTGGCTAGAGCAACCTATAAGAACCTTCAAAGATGTTTAAACTCACTACACCCAATTAATTACAACCTTAAAAAGTGAAATAATTCAATGTCTACTTCTTGTACTTTAAATACAGTATTTGAGAGCAAGGGCAAGCATACAACTTAGTGATTGAGAATAAAATTGATCAATGAATAAAATTAAAAACCATATCTGATTTTGTAATACTGAATAAAACTCGATATAAATGATTAAAAATTCAAAACTCCCTTAAAATGACTAACTTGGAAACCCTATCAGCTATACTGGTCAATTTGAATAAAACTCAATATAAATGATTAAAAACTCTTAACTCCTTTAAAATGAATAAAATCAAAAACACATCTCTAATTTTGTAATATTGAATAAAACTCGATATAAATGATTAAAAATTCTAAACTCCCTTAAAATGACTAACTTGGAAACCCTATCAGCTATACTGGTCAATTTGAATAAAACTCAATATAAATGATTAAAAATTCTAAACTCCTTTAAAATGAATAAAATTAAAAACCTATCAGCTATACTGGTCAATTTGAATAAACTCTATAAATGATTAAAAACTCTAAACTCCTTTAAAATGAATACAATTAAAAACCTATCAGCTATACTGGTCAATTTCTAATAATTGATAAAAATGTTAAAGGGCAATGTAGAGGTTTTATACTGTTTGACCCAAAAACCCTCATTGGCTACTTTACATGAGTCATACATGTTCCTGCCGTCCACCCTCATTTCCCGGCAAGCTGTTCGCTTCAACTCTTGACCTAACAGCAGGCTGTTGCTCAACCCTTGGTCTCCTGGCAACCTGTGCCCCACCTTCTCGATTTACCGGAAGGCGGTTGCACAGCCCTTATTTCCCCACAAGCTGAACCTGTCCAGTTCCCCTTTTTCACAGCTCTGTCTACCTCCACTTTTTGTCTCTTAATCTTTAAAACTTAGCATTCAGTTACTTTTGGGAGCTTTCTGGCTTCAAACATTATTATTAGACAATACATCTTGTTCAGTTAATCAATCCTTGTTAATAGAAAATACATGTCATTCATTTGATCCAATCATTATTTCTGAAAAGTACTTCTTGTTAATTAATCACATATAATTTTGCAGAAATATATTTTTTATCAGTTAGTTCCTCATACATCATTTTCTGGGAATTTCTTAGTTTTTCTCAGTTAATTAAACACACAACATTTCTGGGAAATGTGATACATAGATACATTCAGGTAATCAAACCTTATTTCTGGGTAATACTTTATTTTGTCACTGCTGTCTCAATATGCTATCTAGCTCGGAAAAGTACCTTACAGTCCAGGACAGTTATAATTTACCACTGGAAAGTCACATACTACCCCCTAATACACCCTATCCGTGCGGCGTGATCTCAACTCACTTGACACTATTTAATTTATCTGATTGTATTTAGACTAGTAATGTGTGTTGTTGTTTGTATTTGTTTTTAAATGTCCTTTTTAAATAAATTGACTTGGCAAACTGTAAAAGTCAGTACCACAATAAGTTGTCAATAGAAGTACAACTAACGATAATTGTTAATCTATTCATCTGCAGAACATTTTCCATAATCATTTGGTCTATAACCTGTCAGAAAATAGTGACAAGTCCCTGCTGTGTGTTCAAATGTTTTTTTGCCCACCAACAGTGCAAAACAAGAAATATTCAGATTACAATTATATTAAACAGAGAAAAACAGCACATCCTCATATTGGAGAAGCCGAACCAGAACCAATCTTTGGCATTTTTCTACATCTACAGGTACCTGTTTGTTTCCGTTGGAGGATCCGTCCTGGCAGTCATCACTATGGGCATCTACAGCTCGCTTCTGTTCACCTCTACCTTTGTCTTTATTCTGCTTGTGTTCTCTGTGGATTCAAGCTGTGTCCACGCCTGGGTGTTTGGTATCCAGATGTTGTGGCAGACCTTCTGGCACCTGCTTATACAGTACAGGGAATACTACTTGCAAGAGCCTGTCAGCATCAGGTACGAATCTTAAATCAGTTCACTGGTATGTAAACTGACACCTTTATGCTGTGCTAGAGCGTCCAACATCAAATATGAATCATTGTATTTAAAGGATAAACCTGTTTTTTCTTGATGTAAACTAACCCCATGAAGCCCAAAACCCATAAACCCAAATACATAAATGCATATAAACAACATAATTGACCATTTTAAACCCACTTAAAAGCAAAAACAAAACTATTTCTGTGGCTATAATCAAGTGCTAAAACATTTCCTAAAAATGTACTTTAAGAATGAAATAATTTGTCTTCCACAGCAGAGCTTTTATGCTTTGGGTAAAAACATAAAATGCAAAACGATAATTAAACATTTATAAAATGACTCGTGTAATAAAATTAACAACTCTTCCAATTTCAGATTGTTTTTAGCAGTGTCCTCTTTGATGCTGCTCACTCAGAGAATAACCTCAATGTCCATGGACCTCCAGGAGAAACGAGTTCTGCAAGCATTTAAAGCGTTGTCCATTAGGAAAACGTGTGTGATGCTTCTTCCGTTTATCAGCTACCTCCTCAATTTCACCACAATGCTTGGTGGGCCTTTGTGCTCCTACAGCCAATTTGTGTCCTTAATGGCAGGGATCAGCTTCAACCATTTACCTAACCCACTGGGTGTAGTCTTCCTAAAGTTGATGCAGGTGTTATTGCTGGAGTGGGTAAGGTATTGTCTTGTCTATTTTCTTAAACATAACACCTATGATCCCTCCAACTCTATCAATCTCTATGGCATCCTGTGGGTTTGGGGTCTAGCGGCAGTTTTGAGGATCCAATATTATTCTCACTGGAGGATCAGTGAAAGCCTCAATAACGCAGCTGGGTTTGGCTACTGGGACAATGGACCAGGAGATTCCCCAGACTGGAGCAGACTATCCGATGGAGATTTCTGGACCATCGAAGCATTGAGTCGCATGTCAGAGTTTGCCCGTCGATGGAATGCCACAACAGCTTTGTGGCTGCGTAGACTGGTTTACAGAAGGTGCAAACGTTTCCCATTGTTTATGACTTTTAGCTTCTCAGTGTTGTGGCATGGCTGCCATTTAGGTCACTTTGTGGGATTTTTTACCTGGGCAGCAACAGTGAAAGCAGATTATCATATACACAGGCACTTGTGCCCAAAACCTTCATCAACATGGAGGAAAATATACACTTGTTTAAGCTGGATAAACACTCAAATGATTGTTGCTTGTATCGTTATAGCAGTAGAATTAAGAAATATGTCCGGCTTAAGACTTTTGTCTATAACATACATAGGCTTGTTTCCACTTTTCAATATAATTCTTCCTTTTATCTTATTAAAACTCAACACAATTTAGTAATTTATTCATCTAAGCCCATTTTTGTGTTAATAATACTGTTTTGTTGAGTTGGGGAGAAAAATAATAAAGTGTTAAAAAAGCTCCATTAGTAACAACATAGCAATGGGTAATTTTAATTAAATAAATCCTTGTCTTTAGTAGTCTAAGAATATGTAATTAAAATTCACCATTTATTTCTGTTTCATCCACTATTGATAAATTAACTAGATTTCAGGAGTAAAAGCAACACTATTTAAAATTTGGGGCAGGGTCACTTTTGTCATTTAAACCTACATTAAATTATATATTGTTTTAATACCTTGAAATAAATGACTTATGCTACATTTACACATGGCTGGCTTTTTTCATAAACGGACATTTCAACCTCTCTGTTTTCAAAACTAACATTGTGCACAGCTTTCAGTTTTCAGAAAAGTGTTTGTTTATACGTACTCGTGGATATATGCCATCAAGAATATGCCAAACCTGAAGGTGGCCGTGTAATGAGAAGCTCAAGCCCATTTAGCAAATCAGAATCCCGAAAATAACAACAGCAACAAATCACTTCCGCTCTCTTCTCTTCCTCGGCTGTCTAAACCTCTGTTTACATGCAAACATGCAAAAAAGTTTTTAGAAAGACTCTGAGACGAATTCTCTGTTTGCGTGTAAACAAAGGGCACAAACGAAGGGAAATGTCTCAGTTTTTCAAAATAACCATGTACTGCGTGTAAACAGGGCCTAAGTGTCATGTGAGGGCAGCTCTAGCATAACTCATAAGCAATTTGCAGGTCTGTGCAGCTTTTAGCCGCTTTCATCACAAATTGTTTTCAGATTGTGCAATCTGCACATATACTGAATGAATGACTGTGACTACTCCCAGAAAAAACATAAATATATTTGGGAATGGTTTCCATCAGCAGGCCAAGTATTCCCTAACTGCCTTGCATAAAAGTAAACCAGGAAATGCAAACCCAGGTATCTTTCTCAATAGTTGGTGGATAAATCCTGTTTCTATGCTGTTTTGCTGCACCTTTTTCATATTTTAAAGCATTTTTTAAAGCCTTTATTTTTGACAGGACAGCTGAAGATATGAAAGGGGAGAAAGAGGGGGAATGACATGCAACAAAGGGCCGCAGGTGGGAGCCGAAACCCAGGAGCGCTGCGTCAAGATTTAAACCTCTATAAATGGACAGCCGCCCACCTTTTTCATATTTATCTCTAGATGTTATTGATGTTTTTATACTGATCTTGCTAGTGTTTTTTTTACCTTGTAAAGTGCCTTTGAGTACCTTTTAAAGCGCTATAATGTATAATTATTATTGTTATAAAATTTAACTAAACGGAAAGTAAATACTTCCTAAGGAGACATTGTTTGGCTTCTCCCTAGTAGTAAAAATTGCTTAATTCAGCTTTGAGTTGTATTTAGCAACAACTGATTACAATTTCCCCAATTATGCATGTTTATTGTGACTAATTTTGTGTGTCTGTATGTAGCTACTATAGGTCTACTTAGCAGTACTTGAACATAACTGTACGTACCAAGAGGTATTTTATTCAGCAATTTACAACAATATCGATCCAAAGTGATTTTTTACATCTGTAAAATATGATTTATGAGCAAAGAAATGTATCCAATAACTTTATTGTGAGGGTTAAAATCACACAGTGTATAGTACTTTTTTTGCTCGCTCATAGACCTTTGTTTAAAGGTACAAAATTATTTAACTTATCTGTCTGCTTCGTCATTCTGCAGCAAGGACTCTCTTCTTTCTTTCCACAAATTGCCAGCAACAATACCTAAAAATAACAACAGTCCAACATTTCGGTTTGAGACAAATTTCTTCCAGCAGTCCTCTGGTTTGTTTATGTCCAATGTGTAAATCTAAAAGAGGAGAGAAACATGTCACATTTTACATGGAAAACTCATGTTTGATATCAAAGTTTGGTTAAGATAGTAACTAAGAAGACCTGTTAGTTAGATAGATTGTGTTAATTTACATATTTAAATTGCCAATTCACTCAGTTGAATATCTCACTATAGAATGAAACTCTATACTATATGTACTGTAATAATTACCTATTTGGCAGAGAGCCTTCAATTGTACAACACCATGTTTCTCACCTGATGCGTAAGGTGAATGGCCACTGTGGACAGTACAGCATAGTAAGGGAGAGTCTGTTCAGCATTGATTCCAGCTACAACCAGTCCTGACATCATGGCCACTGTGAAGCCACTCAGCCAAAGTTTGGTTTGCTCCTGGAACCTGAGTGCAGTAGATTTGACTCCTACCTTGACGTCATCCTCCTTATCCTAGTTATCAAAGAAAGAACATCAGGAGCCCAGTCTCCAATCAATATTATCCAACTTTATGTTAGACATTAAGATTACGTTCTTCTCCAGAGTGACTGGAGTCAATGGTCCGTGATAAAAATAGTGGTTATGGTTTAACTTGTGGTTTAAACATGAGTAAACTATTTCTTTACTAAATGTGAGTGCCTGAGAATGTTCAAGTCAAAAAGTGCTTTATAGGAAACGTGCATAAGAATTGAGTACTTCACCTGATGTGCATATATTGTGTCATATATCAGTGTCCACATAACTCCTGAAAAATACAGAGGGAGGCATATGGACCAATCACAGAAGCCTTTGACAGCGGACCAGCCGAGCAGTGCTCCCCAGTTGAAAGTGAGGCCTAAGCAGAAGGAACAAAAGGAACAGAGGGAACATGAGACCAGCTTTAGCGTTGCTGATAGGGAAAGTGTCAGCTTTAGATACAGAACTCCACGGGAGAATCTTACATACCCAACACAACCTGTGGCCAATAAGTAATCCTCTTCATCAGCGGGTAGGAGATGACAAGACATAATGAAGCAGCACCCAAAGCTATGCTGAGAAGAACATTATGAAAACTGTGAGTCTAACAGTGTCGAGCCATTAAATAAACAACTTTGCATTTGGTCATGTTTTGTCTGCATTTCTAGCAAATATTGCTGGCTCTTGTACTGTACGTCAACACACTACAAGTAACACAACTATATAAAGGCAGCTGGTGAATAGTTTGATCAAGTGTTTTTGAAAAGTTGTTAAGTCTGTTTTAAAACGAGAGGTAAGTGCCATTGAAAGTGATTTTGCACACTGTAATCAGTCATACTGTTCATACAGGACATGAAAGTGGTTAGAAACAAAATTCACAAGTCTTTTTTTGTGCAAAAATATATTTAAAGGTTTATCTGAAGCTGATATGAGGCTTCATAAATTAGACACTTTGAGTGAGTATCTTTTAAGTTACAGTCTTGTTTTTCTGGACAGGGATGGTAACAAAAATTAACTTTGACTGACTATAACTGACTATTACTTTGGAAGACATCCACTTTATTTGTCTTACTGACACTAAGACTTTCAAATGTTTTTTTTGCAGAAAACTATGATTGTTTTTTTTGTTTCACATCACTTACATTGAAAGTGCATCAAGAAGGGTCCCTTCATGGCCAGTATGAACGGAGAGAATAACTACAGCAAGCAAAATGTCTTTCAATGTTCATACGGGCACCTGATTATTATTTTAAGACAGACTTGAAAAATGTGAACCAATCCTTCTAATACCGTTATTGCACTTATGTTTTTTGGCATGGGTGACTTCAGGGACTATTAAACTCTAATACATGGCAACATTAACTATGCTTTGACAATGGGACAGCACAAAAAATTAAGTCTGAATACAGTGTTGTCGGACCTACACACTTGCTTCTTTGCTCCATATCCTCTGTTGTTCTTTTTAAACAATCACAATACAGATCTAATTAAAAAAATGAGATCACTGGCTACCTGTAATAGTTAAGACACAATAGAACCCCAAGTGACAGCGAAAGCTGCCCTCCTAGGAACACCAGTGCCTGCATCTGAGAAATCTCTCCTGATGCAATGGGTCGAGTGGCTGTCCTGGACACCTGCACAAAATATTCATCACTTTCAAACAATGAGTTATCATCATTGGAATACATAAACCTCTTTCCTAGTAAGTACAAACAGCAGAAAATTAGATTACTAAGAAATATACGGTATAGTTCATTAAAATGGAGCTGACAGGGCAAAGCATAAAATAAGAGCTAAAGCTGTATAAGCGTTATCATAATAAGTTTGATCAAAAGCCACCCGTTTCTCTCAGGTAATGTGTCAATGGCTAAATATTAGTTTAATATACCTTTTTGTCAAAGTCTTTATCCCACATGTCATTGATGGTGCAGCCTGCTCCTCTCATCAGCAGAGCACCTGTACCAAACAGGGTGAGCATGCCTAGATGAGGGAGACATCCAGGGTCGGCAGCCATGGCAATGCTCCACGTACACGGGATGTAGAGCAGCCATGTCCCTACAACATACAAACCAGAGAACTATATAAAAGATTAGCATAGGGCTGCACAATTATTCAAATTTGAATTACTTTTTTGGCTTCCCACGATCAAATTTGCGTGATCGAGTGATATTTTTAAATGCATCATTTCATAGAACGCGCCGGGTATTTTTGCAAAGCCAATCTACCGCTCCATAAACCATTGTCTGATCATGAGCCAGTCAGAATTGTTCCCTACACCGCACAGCTTGGTTTCTAGATATAGAGGATAGAGTAACGTGAGGAAAATTCCACAACAGATAGCAGTCGGTCATACGTCGGTCATAAGGTTTACCAATTTACTACTAAACGCGACATTCTGTCCCATCTGTGTTGTTTTCCAGACAACAGCAGTGACCAATGCTAGTTAGTGTCTCTTAGCTCACAGGGATCTAGGGCGCAAGTAATATAATAATAATGATCCTAAGAAAGGTGAGAAATCAGTCCAGAACTACACGGGAGGAGCTGGTCAATGACCTGAAAAGAGCTGGGACCACCGTTTCCAAGGTTACTGTTGGTAAAACATTAAGACGTCATGGTTTGAAATCATGCATGGCACGGAAGATTCCCCTGCTTAAACCAGCACATGTCAAGGCCCGTCTTAAGTTTGCCAATGACCATTTGGATGATCCAGAGGATTCATGGGAGAAAGTCATGTGGTCAGATGAGACCAAAATAGAACTTTTTGGTCATAATTCCACTAACCGTGTTTGGAGGAAGAAGAATGATGATTACCATCCCAAGAACACCATCCATACTGTGAAGCATGGGGGTGGTAGCATCATGCTTTGGGGGTGTTTTTCTGCACATGGGACAGGGCGACTGCATTGTATTAAGGAGAGGATGACCGGGGCCATGTATTGCGAGATTTTGGGGAACAACCTCCTTCCCTCAGTTAGAGCATTGAAGATGGGTCGAGGCTGGGTCTTCCAACATGACAATGACCCGAAACACACAGCCAAAAAACACAGCCAGGATAACCAAGGAGTGGCTCTGTAAGAAGCATATGAAGGTTCTGGCGCGGCCTAGCCAGTCTCCAGACCTAAACCCAATATAGAATCTTTGGAGGGAGCTCAAACTCCTTGTTTCTCAGCGACAGCCCAGAAACCTGACTGATCTAGAGAAGATCTGTGTGGAGGAGTGGGCCAAAATCCCTTCTGCAGTGTGTGCAAACCTGGTGAAAAACTACAGGAAATGTTTGACCTATGGAATTGCAAACAAAGGTTACTGTACCAAATATTAACATTGATTTTCTCAGGTGTTCAAATCCTTATTTGCAGCTGTATCATACAAATAAATAGTTAAAAAAATCATACATTGTGATTTCTGGATTTTTTTTTTGATTATGTCTCTCACAGTGGACATGCACCTACGATGACAATTTCAGACCCCTCCATGATTTCTAAGTGGGAGAACTTGCAAAATAGCAGGGTGTTCAAATACTTATTTTCCTCACTGTATATATCCTGCACTATTTATTTCAGATAGCTAATTTTCATTTACATGTGTTGCAGCTGTATGTCTATACAACATACAACTTCAATACAAGAAGAATGTAGCATAATATGGATGTGAAAGCAGTTATAAATAGCCTATGTGACAATAAAATTTGTTTTGGTTAAAATCAACAAATAATCGTGATAATTAATCATGATCTGAATATTGATCAAAATAATCATGATTATCATTTTGGCCATAATTGTGCAGCCCTAGATTAGCATCTGATAGTCTAAGCAGGAAAATGTGACTTATGTTAAGGACACTTGAAACAAAGCATTTTACCCACAGTTTTTGTTTTGTTTCAGATTTTCGCACATATCATTATATTGCCATGCATTTTTCCATTGACATTATTGTTGTTGTTATTTTTCTTGCAATTGCTATTGTTGTGCCATCCACATTAACTTGTACAGCACTTTGGTCAACTCCAGTTGCAGTGGTGGCTTGGAAGGTAGAGTGGTTGTGTATACTAATTAGAAGGTTTATGATTCGATCCTGGCCCCTACAGTCTACATGTCGAAGTGTCTTTGGGCAAGATACTAAACACCCAAAGTTTTTGTTCAAACTTTTAATGATACTAGCAGTGTTATTCTAAATTAGACCTCGGAGTGGACATTTAGTTTTTATATATTTTAGTCTTTTTTCAAGGTTAACCAGACATTTTTAACACTGCAGAAGTAGAGAGATAGATCTTATGTTAAATTTAATTAAGTTGATTTGCACAGTAATGCACACTTTAAGTTTAGACAAAATTATAGTCTATATATTATTATATAAGTAGGAATGCATTACTATGGTATTTTGATGCCGATACTAATATCTTTGATAGCAAATATTACCTTTAATCTTAAAAACATACACAGAAATACATGGTTTAAATTAAAAATGTATATACCAACCAATAGGCTTGTCTAGCCTCATCAATCGCAGGTATGGCTGGACAGGCGCTGGTGCTGAATTCACAATTGTAGCAGCTGATAAACTGAACGATCTTCTCCCATATTGCTGTGTTTGGTGTAGTCTGAGGAGCGGGAAGATAGCACTCTGGCTGTAAAACACTCTTCCCAACACACTGGGATCTGAGCGGAGACTCACTTCTTTTGTGCTCCCTTGTTCCGTTTGAAGGAAGCTGTTAGACGATGAATAAAGACAGGGGTAAGAAACTCCATGGTGAATCCTCCTCAGGACATTCAGAGTTAACCTGCTGGTCATCTTGACTGGGAGCATGGTGTTTCTCTGAGGTCAGATTATCTTTTTTCCCATCATGTCATGCCCTGGAGACAAATACACACACACAAACAATGGTTTGTCAATGGCTTTTCACAGAGGACAAGTTTTCTGTTGCCACAAGCATTTCTTTTGTGATAGAGTGAATGAGCTTCACGAAGAAACGGAAACGTGTCAGAGAGTTGTGTACCAATTAGCGGTTTGTGTGCGTGTAACTGCAGCATATATAGTTTATTTATTTCATATGAATTATTACATATTACGTATACGTATTAAATAAGCACCAACAACCAATTATAATTCCTTCATTGTTACTTGGCAATAAATCCCTTTCTCTTTCTGAACAGTCTGTATGTTACATTAGCAGTTGTACTTTTGGCAGTAAGTAAATAAAATCATACTTTAAAAAGGCACACACTATTACTGTCATGTATTTTATTCAATATCTAAAATGAATATTAGCCACAATCCGTCTCTACTACTAACTCTAGCTTATTTAGCAGTAGCACTAGCTAGTTCAAACGATTTGGTTCAACGCTAACGTGTCTTAAACCGAATATAATGTAAGGTAACGGTGAAACAAACTTACACTTTAGCTTACAGTAGATAAAATGCTAATTTTAAAGGAAACAAACAACTACATAGTTAGCTATGGAGTCCCTGAACTATGGGTCACTACTACAGACGTACGCAATGGCCGTATTGATATGCTGTTAGCTCTTCGCCTGTTATGGTCCGTCGTTCATTGCTCCGGAGGAAACAACGTCAGTACACGGAACCGATGACCGTGGCACACATTAGAGATCGAAGATAACACGGGCAAAATGATATATAAATATAACTTCTTTTCAAGTTAATAACTTCCACAGTCCTCCAAAATCTTTTGTTGTCAACATCCTAACGTTACGTTACATGTTATCAATTGTTTTGCTAAAAAATTGGTGCACATGCTTACCACTAGGGGTGCTGTAATCAACAAAGTTGCAACAATGTATTATTTGATACTTTTGTTTATGACACACAAGTAGCCTACATTTGTTGCATGAAACAATATGAAACCTATAGGACATGTCACAAGTTGATAGGATATTTAAAAGGATATACAAGGCAAGCCAATATATTTATAATTATTTATTTATTCAGACAACGTAATTTAACAAGTACTTCCGGTCAAATTTGTCTGTGATTTCACAATAAAGGCACGATTGTTTGGTGTTTTAACATGAGATGCACCAAAAGTGAAACAATACAATTAAGTTCAATATTAAAAATAATACCACCCTTTGTGTAAAATACAAAATAAATTAACATCAATATAGATTATTTTACACTTTATTTATCTAAGATTTGCACATACATGTACATGCCGTGTCTATGAAATTTAATGGCTGGTAAATTTAATTAATGTTAGTTGTTAATTAATCATTAGTAACATTAGTTTTTGCACAGCGCCAATACTGAAATTTATTGTGAAGGTTATGGGATTTTTGACGGAAGTGAAGTAAATCCATTGAAGTTTTGTTATCGAAGCGGAAGCACAAGCCAGAGAGAGTTGTAGTCGCGGGAAAAATGGCGGAACATGGTGGTTCCTTCACGTTATCATTACCAGCGATACAAAACGTTGCATTTTAAGCCTCATCCATTGTCTGCATGCGCGAGTAAGTTATATTTTTTGTGTGCATTGATTATTTTAGTAAGTTGTATTTGTCCAGTTTTTCCTTCAAATGTGTTGTTGAAAGAGTTCGAGGACATTTTATCTGTAAAGGGACTGGACTCGCAACGTTACGTCTCCTTCCTTTCCTGTTGAGCATTCCTGACCGAGGTCCTTACTTGTTTCTACTGCCATTGCAGTACTGCTGATCAGTTTTTCCTAATGCGTTAGAAGCGCGCAGTGGATCTCTTGTCAATGATTTAAAAAATCCCTGTTAAACCTCGACACTGCACTTAACTTTAACACTGTAATTATCAAATATATGTTACTAGTTTTGTACCTTGAGAAATGCAGTAATTAATACTTTCCATTCTGTAGGTGTGTCACAGCTCTGGGTTCAGAGAGGAATGCAAGATGCAAAAAGGTATTTATCCCAGTCAATTTTCTGACAATGTTTCAATGTAGTGCATGAAATCAAGTTGAGTATTCAACATCATCTCTTATTTACACCCTTAGATTCGATGAACGTGGCCACCTCTGGCCCCATGATACACAATGAAGTTCTCACTCAAGAGTCTGAAATCAAGTCTTTCAGGTGTAGTCACTGTACACTCCTCTTCAAATCTAAGGTCTACCTTTTTGAACACCTCCACCAGGTGCATGGCTTTGACGTAGATTCAGCTCTCCAAGATGCTGGCTTAAAATACCCTGGGTCTAACAAAGCCAACACTGAAAACCTTTGCAACAGTTCAGGACATCATTTTGAATGCCAGCACTGTGATTTTACAGCTTGTAGCCTGGACACTTTAAACGAACATGAGAAAAAATGTAACAAAAATGTTAAAGATCAGAACGTAATAGGAAATCAAATTATTTCTGAAAACCCAGAGACCGACAAAAATGTCATTTCATCAAACCAGCACAATGAAACTGCAGGAGCAAAAGCAATTTCCTCAATTTTTTCAGTTATGTCTACCTCAAAATCTAAATGCACACTTAACTCCTCAAAAGATCTGAAAACATACAAAAGGCCCTTGCAAACCATTACCAAGTACTTTGCAGCAGCATCTGGATCAAATGGGAAGTTAGCCAATGACACAAAGCTTCTAGACAGCACCAAAGGAACCATACTTTTGCAAGAATCCCCCTCAAGCCCCAGCCCAAACAGTAGCGGTGTCTTTAAAGTCACTGCCAAACACAACATGACTGATACTGGTGTTTCTCATCGGTTTTTGCTAAATGATCACTTGTTGAATTATGACAGGAGATCACCAAAGCCCAAGGAACAATCCATTGAAACAGTTCCTGGCAATGTTGTCAAAAGGACCAACAAGGAAAGCTCAAAACCTCCTCCTGCTAAAAAAGCAAAGTCAGTCAAAAATGAGACAAAGCTCCCAGAGGACGCAAACGAAGGAAAACAACAATTGTCAAGCAACCCAGAGTTTTCATTTGAAGTTAGCGAAGATGAAGGAGAAAACAAGCTTTGTCTTGTCAATGGAAACACGGAAAGCGCAAAGGTTTATTTTTGTAAGCACTGTGACTACAGTGATATGGAAATCCCATGCGTGTCTACCCATTATCAGAACAAACACCCTTATGTAAGATATAACGCTGCTTACATTCAGGATCCAAGTGATGAGAGTGCTACCTTTCGTTGTCTGCAGTGTCCAGTGGAGTTTGTAAGTGTAGCTTTCCTAAAGAGACACTACACTGAAAATCATCCAGAGGCCCTAAATGTATTCACACTACTATCACGTGAACTTAGCTTGGTTTTCAAATGTTTTGTTTGTACGTTTACCACCAATGTATTGAAGGCTTTGAAAGAACATTACAAGGAAAATCATCCAACGCATAAAGTGGATAATTCCTTGATGTACTGCAGATATTCGGTGACTGGATGCCAAAAGGGATCATCTCAGTCGAATATGTGTGACAAACCACCCAGTCCAGAAAGACAAGGAGGTATTTCTCCTGAGAGGGCCTGCACACCATGTAAGGAAATCCAAAATGCACCCTCACCCCAACATCCCACCTCCCCGGGAGCAAACGTGGCCTTGTATCATTGCAATAACTGCAATTTTAGTCATAAGTCAGTTGTTGTCATGCATGTCCACTACCAAAAAAACCACCCAGGTGAAGAAGTTACAATAGACAAAATCAAACAGTCATCTTGTGTCACATCACATAGAACATCACATATTATGCCAGTCAAGTCTCCAAACTCTGTGAAAATAACAGAAGAATCTGCACCTCAAACAAACAACTCAGATTTTTTTAAGAAAACAGAGGAAAAAGGTGAGCTGTCACAATGGAAGCAAGCAACAAAAGCTTCTAAGATTCATTCAGAGTCTCCTAAAACTAAGAAAGTGGAATCTGCAAAAGACCAAAGTAAAATGAAGAAGTTGCCTACCAAACACAATAGGCAAGTATCTGCTAGAATGGACAGTTTATTCTGCAGTTCAATGGATACATTGTTTTACTGTCAGTTCTGCAGTTATTCAAGTACCAAAATCAAAGGTGTTATTGGTCATCATAATGCAAAACATGCTATGCATGCACTAACAAGTATTCAAGAGATCTTGATATATAGTGCTGAGGTGCAGAAAAAGAAACTTAAAAGTGAAGCTGAGGCCTCAGCAAGTACTACGTCTTCTGATTCTAAAACTAATAAACATGATGTATATAGTGAAAAAGAGCTTCAACACGAAGAGGATAAGGCAGCAAAAGCTTTGGTGATGAAGTGTAATGATTATGCATGTGCAGAAAACTTGTTTTACTGCCAAAAATGCAACTATGGAAATCCAGCTGTAATTGGAGTAGTGAGCCATCAAAACCAAGTTCACAGAGACCTTCCTTACAACAGGGAAAGTATTATTGAACATACAGCTTTGATTCGTGATGAAATTGAAAAATCTAAAACTCAACCTAAGGAGTTGTCTTTTTCTACGCGTCTACCTCTTCCTCTTATGAATGAGGGCGATGAAGATATGCTTTTCTGCCACTTTTGCAACTATAGACAGAGGACTATGGACTACATATTGCGTCATTACAGCAAAAAACATCGTGGATTTGTGGTTAATGGCGAACAAGTCCGTCAGTATACCTCTATGGTTCATGAGAAGACCCAGAAAGTGCACGTACATACAACTGGAAAAAAACTAAATTTCAACCATACATCCCTATGGGAAAAGGAAAAAGAAAAAACAAAGAAGCATGGCAAATCCTTCTCAGCATCCCCCTCAGTGACAGCCTCCCAAACACAGAGGATCCTTCAGTGCTATAGATGCCCATACCGCACTCCATATGTAAATGTTTTAAAGAGGCATATATGGAAAATCCACAAGGCAAATCGCTCAGTCACAGATGTTTTAAGAATGTGTTTCAAACAAGGAACTTTAAAGGCAGGGTATCACTGTGACACATGTGCTTTTTCTCACAAAGAAGCAAGAGCAGTCTATAAACACTATCAGGCACAACACCCAGGACGTAGACCAAGTCTTGAGTATGTGAATACTCGGTTGTACGTCGGCTCTGATACAGGTCCTCCTGAAACAAAGAAACCTCAAATAAAACACACAGTTGGAATTAGTGATAGTGATGGCAGCTTGTCATCTCAAAGATCTGGACAAAATGAAACCAAGACATATTCGTGCAAAGCATGTTCATTTAAAGGTAGCTCAATGTCAGCCATCGTACGCCACTACCATGCTGTTCATCCGTGGTCTGTGAAAGAAGATGGCTCTGTCCTGAATGTCATCAAGAAGAAGAGACCAAGTGCAAACAGGCAGGTGGAAGACAATGGTATGCCAGGCTCATTTGAATCCTACCAAGAGCCTCTGGAATTTGACATGTCATCTGGTTCTCCTAAAGCAACAGTGTCCTCAGCAATGCTCTGGTGCCTTTTCTGTCCTGCAAAGTTTCACAACCAGCATGGTCTCAACGTCCACTGTGGAATTAAACATCATGAAGCTGTAACTGAAAATCCAGAACAACAGCAAGAGCAGGTCCAAGCACGCATGCATGTCTTTAAGTGTCCACATTGTACCTACATAAATACCCGTTATCAAGGAATTCTCACTCACTGCCAGATGAAGCATCCCGCCCTCGCATCCAGGGCGGACAGTCATCAGGTGGGTGAAGCGCATTTAAACAACTCGGGTGACTGTTTGAAAATGAATAGCTCTGGTGGCAATTTGAGACTTGGTGGCTACATGTGTGAAACTTGCCCACAAATCTGTGCAACGCAGGAAAAGCTGAACAAGCACTGCAAGAAGGACCATAGTGAGACTGTGGCAAAAACTGTTCCAAACACACTGAAACCAGTGCCTAAACTGTCGGCTCTGAGTACAATGAAACAACATAAGACCCTGAGCAAAAGGGGATCAGTATCGCAGGCTTCCTTTTTAAGGAAGAATATATATGCAGCAGTTGCGTGCCAGCACTGCTCTTATAAATGTACCACACAAATTGCGCTGATCGTCACTTGCAGGTTCACCACAAGAATGTATCTGTTTCAATGGTTAAAGATGGTGTATACAAGTGTGTCCTGTGTTGTAAATACTATTTTAAGAAAAAACGACTTGGAAGCCATTATATTAAGAAACATGGAAAGGACAGCTTCTTGAAATATTATGCACCAGTATACAAGCAGGCCCATGAGAGGCAAACGAAAAACAATAGTGAGACATGTAAATCTAGCACTACAGAGGAAAACAAAAGATTACTAGTCTACAAGTGTCCAAGTTGTCCCTATATTAATGCAAGCTACCATGGCATACTCACTCACTGCCAAATGAGACATCCAGACGTCATAGCCAGGGCAGATAAACTTCAAACAGATGAAATACTTGTAACCAACATGGTTAAGTGTTCAATTGGAAGAGCTTCTAATGAACGAGGTTACACGTGTAAAATGTGTCCACTAATTTATGCATCATTGAAGAAACTGAAAATCCACTGTGACAGGGACCATGCTCAGGCAGCAGCTTCGGGAACATTCAGCTGACATTGAAACTGAGAAACAACTTGATCACAGCTGTCAGGGCTCAGCATTGGAGGCTTTAAAAAACAAAACCTCAGCAGAGAGCACCACAGAAATTAGAGTCGGAAACCAGTTGGGAACTCCAGACCCGCTTTCAGTACAGAACAAGCAAACGCTGTACAAGTGTCACATTTGTACCTATAAAGGATTCTTCCGCAGATACCTGCAAAGTCACTACAAAAAGGCTCACAGATTGGACCCATTTACCATTTACAAGCTGCTCGAGAAGTACAGCAAACGCAAACAATGCAGTCCCAGCAAACTGTCTGAAACTGAATCTGAGGAAAGTGCACCCATCAAATGCAGGAAGTGTCCAGAGTTGATGTTTGACTCTTCCAGGCTTCTTGCTGCCCACTACAGTATTTTTCACAGCTCAGATAACATATTGGACTTCACTGTGTTATCACAAGGATTAAGGAAGGGTAGTACAGGTCTTTACAGGTGTATCCACTGCAACAAACAAATGAATGGAATCAGAAAGCTGTGGTATCACCTGGATTGCCACAGAGAGAGTGAGAAAAGGAGGACTAAGGCTGCAAAGACAACAGCATCACTTGTCACTACAACAGCACCAGAGACCAAATTCATCAAAGTAAGTTGACTCTGCCAATAGTTTTTACAAAAGTTTACTCTTTTGATAATGTTCTTCATGGCTTAGCTACTTTGTTGACTAATGCTGTGTTTCATATTCCAGGACTGTGGGCAAGATGAACTTCTCACGTTTGAAACTGTGGAGGAAATGGCCAAGTGGAATGCAACACAAGTCGAGGCTTTAACTTTGCCACAAAGTCCTCTGTCGTCACCTTCGAAACCCACTGATGTAGAGCAACCACAGCTGGAATCGAGAGAAGCCAAGCACGCTTGCAAACGGTGTAGACGGACATTCAAGTCGCTGAAAGGTTTGCGTTTGCATGAGCGCAGCCATGCGGCCGTGGCAGCCATCCAGAAGCTGAACAATCTGCCTACCTCAGTATTAAAGCACAAGTAAGAAGAAACATTTTTGGGTGTAAGTTAGGTATTAGGGCCAAAAGAAAAATGCAGAGTCAGTCAGCATTTAGCGGTGGCAAAAATGTGGTCCCTTATTGCTTAGTACTGTTCTTTACGATGCACACCATTGAAAATAAAAGTCCCAAATTTTTTTATGTAAAAAACTTTTATAATTGCTTTTTGGGCTTGCACGTACATAAATGAGAGCTCTTCATGTGGCTTCCTTTGCACACATTCAAATAGCTTTACATAGCTAATTAATACTTTATTAAAGATACTTTTACAGTTTTAATAGTACAATTAGGTATTTAGTTAAACATACATTACACAATTTGATGTCCTTTTTGTCCAGAACCATCAATTTGTATTTTGTTAGTAATGAGCTAACTGTGATCTGACTGAATGTTTTGTTTTTGTCATAATCTCAACAGCATCAACAAATACGTCCTGTACAAAGCTGGGACTATGAAGCCTTTCCGATGTAGCTTCTGTTCCTATCGGACAGCCGTCATGGGCCTGTGGAGGAGTCATTTTATGAGAACCCATCAAGGTAAGTAACTTGTACAGTGAGGAAAATAAGTATTTGAACACCCTGCTATTTTGCAAGTTCTCCCACTTAGAAATCATGGAGGGGTCTGAAATTGTCATCGTAGGTGCATGTCCACTGTGAGAGACATAATCTAAAAAAATGATTTTTTTAACTATTTATTTGTATGATACAGCTGCAAATAAGTATTTGAACATCTGAGAAAATCAATGTTGTGCAATTCCAGAGGTCAAACGTTTCCTGTAGTTTTTCACCAGGTTTTCACACACTGCAGAAGGGATTTTGGCCCACTCCTCCACACAGATCTTCTCTAGATCAGTCAGGTTTCTGGGCTGTCACTGAGAAACAAGGAGTTTCAGCTCCCTCCAAAGATTCTCTATTAGGTTTAGGTCTGGAGACTGGCTAGGCCACGCCAGAACCTTGATATGCTTCTTCCAGAGCCACTCCTTGGTTATCCTGGCTGTGTGCTTCGGGTCATTGTCATGTTGGAAGACCCAGCCTTGACCCATCTTCAATGCTCTAACTGAGGGAAGGAGGTGTTCCCCAAAATCTCACAATACATGGCCCCGATCATCCTCTCCTTAATACAGTGCAGTCGCCCTGTCCCATGTGCAGAAAAACACCCCCAAAGCATGATGCTACCACCCCCATGCTTCACAGTAGGGATGGTGTTCTTGGGATGGTACTCATCATTCTTCTTCCTCCAAACACGGTTAGTGGAATTATGACCAAAAAGTTCTATTTTGGTCTCATCTGACCACATGACTTTCTCCCATGACTCCTCTGGATTATCCAAATGGTCATTGGCAAACTTAAGATGGGCCTTGACATGTGCTGGTTTAAGCAGGGGAACCTTCCGTGCCATGCATGATTTCAAACCATGACGTCTTAGTGTATTACTAACAGTAACCTTGGAAACGGTGGTCCCAGCTTTTTTCAGGTCATTGACCAGCTCCTCCCGTGTAGTTCTGGGCTGATTTCTCACCTTTCTTAGGATCAGTGAGACCCCACGAGGTGAGATCTTGCATGGAGCCCCAGTCTGAGGGAGATTGACAGTCATGTTTAGCTTCTTCCATTTTCTAATGATTGCTCAAACAGTGGACCTTTTTTCACCAAGCTGCTTGGCAATTTCCCCGTAGCCCTTTCCAGCCTTGTGGAGGTGTACAATTTTGTCTCTAGTGTCTTTGGACAGCTCTTTGGTCTTGGCCATGTCAGTAGTTGGATTCTTACTGATTGTATGGGGTGGACAGGTGTCTTTATGCAGCTAACAACCTCAAACAGGTGCATCTAATTTAGGATAATAAATGGACTGGAGGTGGACATTTTGAAGGCAGACTAACAGATGGTCAGAATTCTAGCTGATAGACAGGTGTTCAAATACTTATTTGCAGCTGTATCATACAAATAAATAGTTACATACATAAATCACAATTATTATTTTTTTGATTATGTCTCTCACAGTGGACATGCACCTACGATGACAATTTCAGACCCCTCCATGATTTCTGAGTGGGAGAACTTGCAAAATAGCAGGGTGTTCAAATACTTATTTTCCTCACTGTATATAACACACTCTTACCAATAAATTGTTGATATGTTACTATATTGCATTGTTTAGCTGCTGACATATCTGATCACCAATTAAATATTAATCTGTCAGCAATACAAGGACATCCTGGCATATATGGTGTTTTTAAAATTAGCTGTTACTGGTATACACTTCACCAATATTCTATCAATCAGGTGATTTTAGCCAGGTGGATCTAATAAACTGTCACCCAAGTGTAGATTCAATCTGTTGTATCACCCAGGCATTATTTCTGCTCACTGATTTTGATCAGGAGGATTTCCTAATACCGACATCCAGCCAAATCTTGTTAAATATGGGCTGTTGCGGTCATATTGTTCTCCCACTTGGAATGGTTTTCTTTTTTGAAGAATTGCCAGCATACAAAAATAACAAGTTGTGGGTATTACGTATTCTCTGTTGTGCCAAATATAATGCTTTGCCCAAGTTTTGGAATTTACCAGACAGTGTAGCCCGTTAAGCACTTGTATTGTGATATTGCAAGTTGTTCTGTCTTTCCTCCCATGTTCGAACTATTGCTGAATGCTCAGATGTGATTTCGGATCATGATGAGACTGACAACCAAGATGACGAGAGTACTCAGAGGGCCGACAAGGAGCTCTTCAACTCATCAGAGGATTTAAACAATTGGCCTGAACCTGATGAAAAACCTGAAATAACTGAAAGCAAGTCATCCCTATTATGTCCTATAAATCATAATGAATTTAACTGTCAAAATATATATTTAATACACCCTTTTGCAATAAGGGCTAAACAGTGAATTATACTTTTTGTAAACAAATGTGTAATTGATTGTACATTGACAGAATCGCTGTACTTGGAGCCCCCAGATGTGCAGCGACAGTTGAACCACTATAACATGGTGGCACAGGCTGATGCCTCGTCTCAATCAAATGTGCTAGAAACCAAGTTAACTGACAGCAGACTTCTTCGATGTGAGTTATGCAATTTCAGTACTGGATACCTGTCTAGTATGCGACGACACTACCTAAATCGGCATGGAAAGAAGATCCTCAGGTGTAAGGACTGCGACTTTTTCACAGGTTTAAGGTAAGTTACCATTATTATGCAACAAGTATTTTTCTCTACATAAAACTGGATGTTTTTTCAATATAGGAACTACTGTATATGTTTTTTCCTACTTTTAACAAACTCTTAATTAACCAACATAGTATTGTTATGCAAAATGCAAAAGTTGTCTGTCTCCAAACACTTGCCACTTGTTTCTCTTGTCTTTTTTAGGAAAACCCTGGAAATGCACATGGAGACAGGTCACTCTACATGCCAGTCAGAACCCACTCAACAGAAGGATCTCCGCTGTCCTTTCTGCCTCTACCAGACCAAGAACAAGAATAACATGATCGATCACATCGTCTTGCATCGCGGTAGGTACTCGACAAGATTTGGTGTTCCCCACCCACTCATATTCTCATCTTTCCCATTATGTTCAGTGTTTTTTTTTTTTTTTAGAGGAACGTGTTGTGCCAATAGAGGTGCGTCGCTCAAAGCTGTCACGTTACCTTCAAGGCATCGTTTTTCGTTGTCACAAATGCACTTTCACAAGTGGAAGTGCTGACAACCTACGTTTGCACATGACGAGGCATGATGACATCAAACCCTACAAATGTCGGCTGTGCTACTTCGACTGCACTCGGCTGAGCGACTTGGAGGCACACCTGAGTGATAAGCATCAGGTAAGGATTTGTTACTAACCCCTCTATGCATTACTGGAATTCCTTTTGTGTTTGACAGAATTGTAAATGATCCACTTTCAATGTACTTGAATTTGGAAAAAGTAAAGGGAATCACAGACACCTTTATTTCACACTTCAGTAGCCATTATAAAAATGCATTTTAGAGAATAAAGTATTGCTGGGGTTGACACCGGAGCCCCTATTCAACCACACACAAGTTGTTGCTGCTGCAAGGTTTGTGTTTGCTTGTCCAGCATTGCAAATCTTGTCAAGTCAATTTTATTTAAAAGACCTAATAGCACAAATATTCCAAAAGGGCTTCACAATCTGCACTACATAGTCTACCCTCTGCCCTTAGACCCTAAAATTGAATGAGGAAAAACTCCAAAAAGAAACTTTTAAAGGGGAAATAAAATATGAAACCTCAGGAAGAACAACTGTGGAGGGATCCTACTCGTGGAGTAGGTAACCACAACGGTTCCTGTTCATCTGAAAGCTCTAACGTCAGAGCAGGCACTAGTGGTGGTTTGTCTGGTTGAAGCATAGGTTCTTGATTTTAAAGGTCCAATGGCATGAAAATTTCATTTTGAGGTTTTTTAACATTAATATGCATTCCCCCAAACCTGCCTATGGTCCCCCAGTGGCTAGAAATGGTGATAGGTGTAAACCAAGCCCTGGTTCTCCTGCTCTGCCTTTGAAAAAAATGAAAGCTCAGATGGGCCGATCTGTAACCTTCAGATACAGTATTAGAGGACCACTAAGGTGTATATATAAAAGCATCCAAAGAGCACCATGTCATGGGACCTTTAAGGAAATGGGTCCATGGCCCATGGAAACCTTTCTGCACTTGAAATGGGCAGTATGGGTTATTGTAAATTTGTTGTTTTTCTTTTGTGCAGGTTGTGAGGAATCATGAGCTTGTGGGTCAGGTCAGCCTTGAACAGCTACAAGCAAGGGTTGATAGGATGCCGGTAGAGGAACATTCGCCTAACTTGGAGCACCACTACAATGTCAGTGAGGATGTAGAAATCGAAGAGTTTGTCACCGACAGTGATGAAGTTCCTCATGAGACACAAGCTCAGAACCCGGCAGAAAATAACACAAGGGAGAAAATTACACTACAGAGCAAGAAAGCATATCCAAAGAAAGGCCAGGACAAAAGAAAAGAAGAAAGCCCTGCCACGAGTTCTGTGTTGGACCTTCAGTATGAAAACACAAAACCAAATTCTTCTGTCCAAGAGCGGCATGAGCAAGAACAATGTGTTGGTGTCTTACCAGCACAACCAGATATTGAGGACATCAGCATAACGTTCACACGACAAAAGGTGGAGGCAGCTGAGAAGAGCTCACCAACATTTGGTAAAATAACTGAAAAAGTACAGGCCCACAAGCTACATGATATCAATCTTGAGGATAAAATGTTGAACATCGAGGCCAGGGTAGAAGACGATATACTTCGTAATATCCGACTGCTGGATGAGGATGGCAACATCAACATCACGCACAAGATGGCAGATCGAGGTAGAACCGTTAAGACAGAGGACATCGAGACTGAGGTTGTAGGTAATGTTCGAAATGAGATATTACTGGATGAAAAGGGCAGCATCACTTTGGCCCAAAACCCAAAAAATCATGTTGGTACAGAGGTAATTTCAGCCTTTGTAAAGAAAGAACATATACAGGCAAATAACAGCAGGGCGCAAGAAAGTTTTACAGTTAAAAGGCATTTGCCAACCCCTCCGCCCACCTGTGAACTACATATGTTATGGCATAAGGAGAGCTTAGGTGTCTCATTAACAAACTGCAAAAAAGAACAACTACACAATCTGATAGTCAGTAAGGAGGTAAGAGACCCCGATCAAGAAATGCCTGTACTTGAGAATGAGTATCTCAAAGAAGAAATGCAGCCTCATGCTTGTAGCAAAATGGAATATTCGATTGATCATCTAAAGCAACATGAGGACAAAGAAGATGAGATGATCACTGAAGATGATGAGAACAGATGCCCAAATCAGAAACATGAGGGTGATGTGATGAAGGAAGCTGTAAATTCACATGTACCAAAAGGTAAGATACTAAATTGATCCCAATTAGGCTAAATAAATGCACAGCCGAGGGCAACAGGTCAAACACATGCACCCAGTGTTTTCGCCAGTGATGTCTTGACACAATGTTCATTACAATACTTAGAGCCCAATATGTCATCAGATTGTTGGTTTTGTCCGCCCAACAGTCCAAAAAAAATTTGGTTTACATTATGTTAAAAAGAGAAAACCATCAAATCACAGTGGAAGAGCAGAAACTATTCTGTAGTGTTTTTTGTTGTTGTTGCTTGGATAGTGACTGAAACAGTGAATTGATTATCAACATAGTTGAAAAATTATTTACTGTTGGTATCAACTCCCAGAGAAAAAAAGCACTTTGGGCATATTTGCTCCTGGTATCAATGAACATACTGTCCAACGTACCAGAACAACTTCTTACGTCTGTGTGACGCATCTACTGTGTGATATAAGTAATTTGACATGCCTTAAATCTAATTGTATGTAGTATCTTTACACATATGAAACAAAAGACTGCATTCCTGCATATAGTAAACGCATTGACAGTCAGGTCATTAATTTCATAAGATTTCTAGTTTCTCTATTTTTAAGAAAGGGGAACACTTATAGAAGAGGTCAACCTATATGGCTTTCCCAGTGGTCGATGCCGATCTTTAAAAGTCAGGGTCAGCCGATAAATGCTGCTGATGTATTTTGGCCGATATGCGCTTGTTTTTAAACCTCTGTTTGAAGGATAAAATGTAACGCTAATAATTAAGATACACAAAATTTCTCAACAAAACATTTATTGAACACTTCGTCAATCTGCACTTGTATACTTAAATTCAAAATGTATAATGTAAAAAACAGTGTATAAAAATGTATAAAAATATATAAAACAAAACAGTTAAGAAGAAAAAAAAATTTGGTACACTTACTGTAGCAGCATTAATCAAATTTCTGAGAACACAAATTTCCAAACATTCATAAATAAAATAAATTAACAATTTTAACAATAGTGCTGCACACAGTAGCAACCAGCAGCATTTCTTTTAGTTCTGAAGAAAGTGGATAACACGTGAACACAAAAAATCTTAGTGGATCTTCACTTCTGCCCTAAATAATAATAATAATAAAAAATCGTCCGATGTTTATTATGTAAAAAAAATCGTCGACCTCTAACTAATAGCATCACACAGTTAATGATTTACTTTTACCTCAGTTGTAAATGTGCTTACATTTAACTAGGGAATTAGATTTTTTTTTTTTGGATTATTTTTTGGGGCATTTTTAGGCTTTTTTTTTTTTTTTTACAGGACAGCTGAAGACATGAAAGGGGAGAGAGAGGGGGGATGACATGCAGCAAAGGGCTGCAGTTCGGAGTCAAACCCTGGCCCGCTGCGTCGAGGAGTAAACCTCTATATATGGCTCTACCAACTGAGCTGGGCACCCGTTATTTTAATTTTTGGCATCAAAACTTTATTTCACAGGGCCACCAAACACTAGTGGCATCACCATATAGAAAGCACGAAGGACCAAATCCCCATTTTGATCAATGCCAGTTTTTTTCCTCCATTTGGTATTGTGGTAAATTGAATGTTTGAGGTGTTTTACTGTCAAGCGCCAATAACAAGCAGTTTGAAGATGTCATCTTTGCCTCCTAGAAATTGTTATTGGCATTTCTCAATATTTCCTGAAAATAATCTGACTAAATGATTGAGCCTGGATTAATTTCTCTTGTTCTCCAGATGCACTCACAGTCACGGATGGAGCTGGTGAAGACCTGTGCCCAGCAACTATTGAAGACAAGCTGTTTACCTGTGAGCTTTGTGGACGAAACCTCATTAACAACTCTGAACTGCAGCGTCACATCATGCGACATGGAATATAATGTTTTTCTTTATGTTGTGGATGGATTTTTGGTGTGGGATGGGAAGCTAGATTTGACTTTTTAATAAACAGTCCTCTTCTCTCCAACTCTGTACTCTGTAAATCTGGACAACCTGGTTACAAACATTTTTCATGTTTTGTAGATTTTAAACTTTTTCTAATAAAACGTTTTTATTGTGCAGCTGCTATATGTAGGATTTAATTTGTTGTGTTCAGCAAGTAAGCAAATACAACTTTAGAGTCAAGATGGTTGATCTTATTTAGATTAAAGACCATGTATGTTCATGGATAACTAATGCAAAGATCCTATTTTTTTCTATTCCTGTTTTGTTAATCATTCATACTGTAAAACATGCAAAGAACTTAACAATTAACTCTTTTTATATACATACACATCTATAAACTAACAAGCCCTAAACCAACCTCAAAACCACATTACGTGGAAATACTTCTGCTGCCTTCAGGTACTGTTGGGTATTTGATAACAAATTGTTGTGTACTTTGCCAGTGAGCGAGTAAACTGTTTCACTAGTACAAAAATAAAGGCATTTGTTTATTATTCCATGTAAAAAAATTGTTTCCTTTTATCTTTTTTTATATATAATTTACTTTCATTGTAAATAAACTGAATGTGTGATTAATAGAATGTGCCTTTTCCTGTGATCATTCTGCTGATGAGACAGTTAAACTGTATTTCACAGTGAGCAACCGCAAAGAACAAAAAAAAAAAAACATATCACAATGTTAAATAAATCGCTACTGTAGAACTAATATTTTTATTGTATCAGAACTATTTTTTGTTTAGTTTTACTATTAAAAGCTGTAAGATTGAAGTTTTTATTTAAAAATGTTTGATAAGTCACTATCTCTGAAGGAGATAAAATGGGAATTTGCAGTATAACAAACTGGGTTCCTGGTGTGACATCCTTGGAAAAAAAATTCAGTATTGCAAGACACAAAAATTATACAAACTGAAAAATGTGTGAGCACAGTGTTTCAGGTTTTTTATTCTACTTCTGCAACTTCTGATGTTAATGCTCAATAAAACGTTTTTAAGAAAAATAAAATAAAAAGCCTGGCTGGGGTTAACTCGAACTGATAATTTACATAGGATGTTTCCCAAGGTTTGGAAAGGAAATGCTTGCTATCTGACCAAATTATGAAACAACGGTCTTAGAGCTCAGGTTACAGATGGGTCCAACCATAGAGACTTGAACAATCGGGCCAATAGGCAAGAAAGGTGATGAACGAGTGGATTCGCCAAAATACGAGTTTACGAAGATCACCTGAAGGCAGCATTTTCGTCTGTATACGCTGGTGGTTACGACACATCTTGTCATCCAAATGTAAGAGGACACCGCTTCCTGGTGTGGACGTATTTATAATAATGGACAGATGAGAAAGAGAGAGAGAAAGAAAAATTAGACCTGCTCAAGTCAGGTAAGTCCTCGTTGTGATCTGTTCTGATGTATTTAACCTACGAGTCTGCGGATATAGTGTATAGAAGGTGTTCAAATGTTTCTGTTCGCTTAGTTAGATACAGTGTCCAAGAGATGATGCTGCTGATAAGTATTGTTCAGTCTCGTTGGAAAGGTATCGCCTTCTCTCCGGAGGGAACTAACTTGTAGGAAATTTGTTTTATCTATTAACAGTTTAAGGGCTGATTACTGATAAGTTCATACACGCAGGGACCAACCTTGATCTGAGCATTTGTACAGTTGTTCCTTCCTCCTTGTGCTACACCTTTTTTCTCTCTTTCCTGATGACTTATAAAGATTGAGACTGTAGTTGATTGCAATTTCACCGGCATACCTTTACATTACTTTTGTAGCTAGCCTAGCTACTCATGTTTTGTATCAAGATCTACTCATTCATCTGCAGATCAATAACACTCTGTATGTAGTAATGCTTTATTTAACACATCCTAGGATTTGTTATATTTTTCTAGAAAGTAACTTGAGAGACATATAACTGGAAACTCATAGGAAGTTTACTGGAAAGAACTGCATAATACAATACAGTCATTATAGAGAAAATTAAGACACTTCCAGTTAATTCCAATAAATAACCTACAGTGCACAGTAGGCCATCTGAACACATCTGTCTACAGTCTAGCATACAATTCGACATATATGGAGAATAAAGTTTCTTATGGGCCTATAATTTAAATAGAATATTTTGTACAAATGCTAAAATACAAAAACTCCAATACAGTCAGAATGATGTCCTTAAATGTCATAATAACATAAATTTGTTTGGAACAAATGTTCCAAAATTTGTTCCAGGTAAGTTGCAAGGAAATAATTAGATACATTACAAACCTCTTACATGTACCTGTTTGTTAGAATTGTGGTATTTCCCCAAGGGTTTACTTGTTTCTGTTCTTTGAGATTAAAAGTCCATGTCAGTGCTGCTCTTCTAACAAATACTGTGTGTGTTTTATTTTTGAGCAGAAACAGAAAAGACACAGGATTCAGTCTCAGGAATGTCAGCTGTAAACAAATATGCAGAGGATGGCAGCACCTTTTCGTCGAAGGTTATCAACATTGTGTTTATCACGCTGCTGTTGGACCTGCTCGGATTTACACTGATTCTACCTCTGCTGCCTTCGATTTTGGACCATTATGCGCAAACAGGGGTTAGTGTTTTTTTTGGTTTTTTAAGATGATTCAATCAGCCTGACTTCCTCATTTGAGTTACATTGTACATCAGTTTCACCACTGGAACCAATGTTTAGTTATAGTTTCCAAAAGTAGAAACGGATTTTACTGTGTAAAAAGAAAAAATCAATGGTGTGTTTTGAACAGATGATGTGCAGAATGTGGTGCTCTGTTGAACAAAGGAGGCTTTGTGTAAGGAATCTGTTCATAAAAAACACAACCAACTCATGAGCGATTTGGTTTATCAGTCATTGTCTGTGTGATTCTGCTTGCTGACTCATGCTGAATGGACCTCTTCACTAGTGTTTGTGTTGTCCTGTATGATGTTAAATGTTCAGTGTTTTGTCTTGTTGGATAGGATGGCGTATATCAGTCTCTGCAGAGTGTCATCGACTGGTTCCGGGAGGCCGTGGGGATTCCAATGGAAAAGAAATACAACAGTGTTCTGTTTGGAGGTAGCCTACAGTAGCCTACACTGGATAGATTTCAGATTCAATATAGCATATGTGGAGCTCTACTTATTGGGAAATTATGACCAATGAAAACGTTATTAATGCAAAGAAACTAAATTCATTATTTTCTTCTTTCAGGTCTGATCGGGTCACTGTTTTCTCTGCTGCAGTTCCTGTCGTCACCTGTAACTGGGGCTCTGTCAGACCACTATGGCAGGCGGCCCTTGCTCATTCTTACCACAGTGAGGAAAATGCTATATTACACCACTTTTTCATGACTTTAAAATGTAAACCTCCGTATCCTTTCACATTGGAAGCTACTAGAGTCATTCACTTGGGGCAGTTCCTACTCCACTTGTGTAAAAAAATCCTGCAGCTTTGACCATCAGCCCTGTTTCATTCAGGTCTAATTGGGTGCCTTGTGTTCCAGTTAGGGCTGATGTCGTCCTATGCGGTCTGGGCTGTTTCCCAGAGTTTCAGCATGTTCCTTTTGTTTCGAGTAATTGGGGGCATTTGTAAGGGCAACGTCAGCCTCTGCACTGCTGTCATGGCAGACTTGCCTTGCCCGAAAGCACGGAACAGAGGAATGGTAGGCACAGACTTTCTTTTGCCTCAACAGGAAATATGTTGTTGAAATGTGTCATCTAAAAACACCATAATGTGATTGGATGTATGCTTGATCTTTTACTAATGCTAGATAAATAATATAATGTATACTAACAGACTCTGCTAGTATCTTTTATTAGGGCTCTGACTATCTAATTTCTTTGTTGAATACAGTGTTGCCGGTCACCAAGTTAAAAGGCTTTGTAATTGTAAATCACACCTGATAAGTTTTTAAAAAATCAAACTTTAATTTTATCATCACCAGGCTATGATCGGCATTGCCTTCTCCCTGGGCTTCACTGTGGGACCTTTGATGGGTGCCTATTTTGCCCTCAGCTCCAGAACAACAGGAAATGTCTTCTACCAAACTCCAGCTCTGCTTGCCTTGGCCTTCAGTGCTGCTGATCTGCTCTTTATTTGGGCCATGATGCCAGAGACACTCACAAAGGACGTCAAGGTTGGTTATGGAAACATTCACACTGCCAACTGACAAACTGAATCACATACAGTTTTACTTAAGAGTCAGACATTTTGTGATGCATGTTGTGCGGAGAAGTTTGAGACAACTCTCATTTATGTACCTTGTTGTTTGTGCCTTGTTGCTGAAATGTGCTAAACAAATAAAGCTGCCTTGCCTTACCTTAACTGTACGGTAAATGTGAAGCTATCTAGTTTAGCTATCTTAGCTTAGCTTAGCATAAAGGCTAAAAAAATATTGTGCCTGGTTAATAGAATAGTACTAATAGTAATACTAGCAACTCTAAAGCTCACTAATAAACATTGTTTGTTTAACAAAGTGTACGACACATAGTTGTTTTACCTCTGGTTATGTGCCATACTACTTCTTGGTTGGCAGCAGTAACTTCTTGACAAGAGTCCAGGAAGTAATTAATAATTACACCTTTGATGAGCTGAAGCTGGGTGGAGCTATGCTGGGAATTACCTGATGTCACCAACCTTTATGTGCTTAGCACAGTAACAGGGTACACTTCCCTGTACAAGTAATATAAAGCTAAGAGAAGAGTAAGGGAGTTGTCAATCAAGTCTGTACATACCCATACAGAAGAGGTCTATCAGGAAACACAAGTGAAAACACCAGTTTGATTGGACTATTGGCGTATGGGAGCTTCAAAACATAATATAAATATGTTTATTGAAAAAGTCTCTAGTACATGTACAGTATATACAGATTTGTATACATTTAACTATTTTTTATTCTACTTAATTTTATTCTATTCTGTTCTAATTTAAATATTTGCATATGTCATATATATGTGTGTATCGTGAAGGGGCTATAACTTACATTTTCATTTCACATAATATTTAAAACATCATCACCTACTATATGTAAGACTCATGGCTATGGTTTAGTTAAATACCAGTTTGTTTTCCTTAGTAGCTTTTTTTTTCTCTTTGACGGATACAAATGCATTTTGTTGTTTTATCCTAGGCTTCATCTTCAGAGTTTGGGGACTCCAGGGACCTTTTGAACCCAATATCTTTGTTCCATTTTTCAGCTCTTACCAGGACAAAAGATCCACCTCCAAAAGAAAGTGGGTACTGCACATACTGGATTACACCCATTTGACTCATTTACATAAAGCCTGAAATAACTTTGGCCCACTGATAGATAGAAGGTGAAAATGTCTTTCCAGGAATGCAGACGCTTCGAGGGTTGGGCTTGGTTTATTTCTGCTATCTCTTCCTGTTCTCTGGTCTGGAGTTTACGCTGAGTTTTCTGACTCATCAACGCTTCCAATTTACAAGGTATGACCTCTAAGATAAAGCTGTGTGCTCGATCAATTACAGTTACAAGGCTGTGATTTTTTACAAACATTTTTCTCTTACTAGTATGCAGCAGGGAAAGATGTTCTTCTTCATTGGTGTCATCATGGCTTCAATCCAGGGGGGATACGCTCGCAGAATCAAACCTGGGCAGCATATCCGGGCTGTTCAAGTGGTAGGAGTACCTTCTGTTTACACGACAGAAACATGTACCATAAAATACTCTTAATCTTAAACTTCTCTAACTAAATATGTTTCTCTTTTTCTTAGGCAATAATATTATTAATCCCAGCGTTTTTTCTCATCGGGCTCTCGTGGAATATAACAATGCTTTACATTGGCTTGGCCCTATACTCATTTGGTGAGCTCATTTTGATATTGAATGTCATGTTAAGACAAGATAAACCTTTTATTGTACCCAGGAATGTGCAAAATAAGTGACACATATTTAGTAAACAATGACATAATGCATATGAGTACAGTTAAAACAGGAATTGAGATTTTAAAAAAGGCCAGTAAAAATGATAATACCAAATCACATAACAAAGACTTTGCAAGTACACGATCAAAATGTGATTTGTATATTTAGTATCAACACTGGAAATAGGATCCTACAAATCTTGTTTTACAAATATCCCCTTTATGAACCATGGGGAACTCCCAAAGCTGATGCATATGAGTCCATTAGAGTAAAACAAAACAATGAAACAATAAATGGTTAAACTACATAGTGCTTGTGCTGCAAATGGCACTTTATTTTTATACCAAACCTTTTTAAAATATTCTAAATGAATACCGATACATTTCATTACTTTTAAAAAAATAAAAAATTAGTAAAATAAGGATCTTTGTCGAGAAACGTGTGACTGGAGCAGAAAATCTGGAAAATAGTAGAAGAATCATTAAAGAGTAAATTAAAACGAGATCAAATCAAAAAATAAAGTGTATCCATAAGGTGTACATAGACCATAATGGCCAAAGACAAAATAGCAAAATATGGTTAATATATGCTTTATGTTAATGTTGTTAAAAAATGTATGTATGTATGTATTAGTTTTATTATGTATATGTTAAATACTCTATGCAGCCATTTTGGCAGCCATAGCTTAGCTTAAGATACTTTCTGGTTAAATAAAGGTGAAATACCAATTTTAAAAACACTCCACATTCACACAGTTCATATGCAGCAGGATAATATCCACAAACAATGAAAACGTAAAACAGCATATAACTACATCTAAAGGATAAATGCAATGTAATCAGTGTTTAAATTTGTTGTCATTTATTTTTGTTACAGCAGCAGCAATAGTAGTTCCATGCCTGTCAACGCTTGTTTCTGACCATGGTACACCTCTTTATTAATTCATATTTATGGAAATGCACAAAACATTTAGAGTAGACTATAATGTGCAGACTGTTGCTGATTATCTGCTGTGGACGTTCTTCCAGGGTCGGCCAATCAGAAGGGCACAGTAATGGGGATACTGCGTAGTTTGGGCGCTCTGGCCAGAGCACTGGGACCAGTTGTGTCATCTTCTGGTAAGGAAGACAAATGGCAGTAATAGCACCAAATGCTGCTAATATCTTAAATTTGACATATGTTACAGACTGATGTACCGTGTGTGAATAATTATGCTTGGTAAAACACTCTCTTTGCAGTGTACTCATATTAACTGTTTTCTTTGCAGTTTACTGGATAGCTGGAGCTCAGATCTGTTTTCTCCTCACATCAGCCTCTTTCATTATTCCTCTGGCTCTCCTGAGAACAGCCAGAAGGTTAAAGGAGGAGTGAGAGACAACGTATTGACAGAGACTCTTGATTGCAGAGACATTTAAGAGTTTAAATGAATGTTATGATTTTTACATATGTTGGGAGAACAAGTACTGCCTTTTTACTTTGACACAAATACAAATAATGAGATGTACTGTATACTTTATGCCCTGTTTGCCAAGGATCATCACACATTCATTGAACAAAATAATGCAAGAAGAAGATGCACAAGGCAAAACAAAGGGATGTTACAGTACAAATAGGAAATAAGCGGACATGCCTTTTTAATGTGCACATGTAGACCTGCGCATATTGGGAAATGTTTGGGTTTGGGTGGGCCACAAATAAGATTTATACTTGTGAATTATATATATAATTTTATATTCTGTCAAGCACTCAGAGTTTCTATTGTACAAAGTAGCATATTTTCTTGTTAAAAAAGAATAAATGGGCAATTCAATATGTGTACAGAAGTTTATTATTTTACTAAAGATTGTACAATGAACAACAAACAATAGTTCATTGGTAGAAAGTAACAAACTTGTACTTTAATTTAGTCTAAATTCCATGTTATGCTAATTAACACTTTCACTCTACTACATATATTTTACTCTACAACATATATCTTTTACAGGTGAACATGTCACATAAAAACCTGACCCAACTAAAAGGTGCTTTTTTATAGATTAATCTACCCAACAGTATAGAAATTAGTACCTCCTCCACAACCAGCTGCACATTAAAGTACTCCTTGCATGTTAATGCAGACTTAATAATAACAATATATTGTACATAAATTATACTTATAATGTAATTGCCAACTATAACTTTAAATAATAACTTGCAATGCAAAAATTATTGTCTTATTGAACGTGATTAACTGAAGAAGTGTCATGGTGATATCTGTTATTTAAAATGTTTTACCCTATTCACCCGGGGTTTTCTCAAAATGGGATTTTCACACACACACTGAGCCAGAGATCTCCACTTCAGTAGCACTTACCAACACCACACTTTGCTGTTTCATTCCTATCCATATTCTGAAGGTTTTTCAGAGTGGTTTGTTCATATATCATTCATAGCCTGATTTATATAACATTTTATACCTAAAACGTGGCGAAAATGGATAGTGTCGCTGTTGACAACATTTTCTGATTTATGTAGTAATGAGATATCCAAAATTCCAAAATGAGATATCCAAAATTCCCTCTGGTAAAAAACTTATATGTTATTTGTTGACTAATATGTCAACAAAATGAAACAAGAATTTTTAACCTGGCATTATCCAATGTTATCCAGATTTATCTTTAAATGTAATGCATATTTAAATAAGATTCACTTCAGATGTACAGTATGTACTCAACTGAGGAAGATATAGCCTAGACATGGTCATATCTGTAGTTAAAATATTTTACTATTCACCTGTAGTGTCTAAGCCAGAAGATGTCGCTATAAGCTAACCTCCCTGCAATCAATGTAAACATCAGCTGTTTCAATCAGGCTCAACAAAGCTAACTAGCTGCTACTGCTATCAAACATAGCTTTAGCCTGCATAGCCAACACACTGTTCCGGTAGGTATAGCTACACATGTAGCAGCGTTGTAATAGTTTGACAGCACATGGAAGATTGAGTGAACATGCGAAGATGTGACTGCATATAGGAAAACCTGAAGATGGACAAGGTCGGTAGCAAAAAATAACGAAACTGTTATTTTGTAGCAAGCTAGCCAGTAACGTTAACGTTACCTTAACGCCAAAGCACGCTGATGCATGTAACGTTAGCTAGCTGCTAACTTTTAGCTAACTTTAGCTGTTGTGAATGTGTAGATAATACGTATAAGTTACCAGCTGTTGTGACCACACCGACAAGCTGTTTATGACGTTTTATAACACATTACGTTTTGTCAGGCTACCCAAAAAGTTACGACTATGTAACGTTAGCTGTTGTAAATTAGAGCTAAGTGCTAAATAGTTTAATCCCTAACTACCAGAACAAAAGTTAAGTCTAACACATTTCGTCTGAGTGAAGTGACTATTTAACGTGGATAAAACTCGCTGGCTGGTTTATTCACTAAACAGTTAAAAATACAAGTGCAATCAAAGGAAAAAATAAGAATGAAATAAATGGGACACCTTGGTAAGCTATCTGAACCTTGCCTATAGGGGCCCAGACACTAATAAGTAGATAGTAAATTTATAAATTATAACACGTTGTCTAGATTAAAAACAAAACAAACAAGATATGTATTCCATCAGGCTGGCATTGCTTAAATAGGGACAATACAATAAGTAGAGACATTTAGAGATTAGATTAGAGTAGAGAAAAACTACTTTAGAAGTCCCCAGCCGTTTAGGGTATTCAAGCTTGAACATACTTTAGTAGTAATAGTCTTAAGCTCTATTAAAAGTTATTTTTTTTTTCATTTTTCTTTTATACAGTACACCATAAAGTGATTTATGGAGTTTTAAAATAAGTGTGGTAATACATGGCTTCACTTGTACTGCAAACAAAGGTCGTATTCCAGATTGTTGATTACGAACAATCTTTACTTTCCCCAGGAGAGCAAACTGTCATCCGCTGTTCAGTCTTTTGACTATAAACAACAGAGGAGACAGAGAAAGGAGCCTGCTTATCCACACACAGCCTCTTCACCACATCTGATGTTACCAAATCCTCATGTGTCTGAGCAGAGTTTAAGAGGGTAGAAGGATGATTACAGATTTGTTTATTTTGATTTTAAAAAATCAATCACTTGGCCTGATATCAAGCCCCTCATTTGTTTGAATTTCTAATCTTTGTGAAGGAACTGGTCGCCCGGTCTGACGACAAAGCAGAATCCATCAAATACATATGAAGTGCCAGCAGGAAGAGGAGATATGTCAAGGAGTTGTGGCTACAGCAGCGGTCGTTGTGTTAGAGACACCAGTGATGATTTCCTGCAGAGAGACGGGTCCACGTGGGATCCACGAGCAAAGGTTGGTTTCAGTTATGGCACCAACTTGAAACAAAGGAACAAATCCCACACTTGCTTTGTTCCAAGTTGATTTTCCAATGCACATATTTATTTGTTTTGGATCTGCACGTTGTTTCTTTACAAAAAATGTAAGCATTAGAAAAATAGATGAAACAAACTTTCTAAATTAAAATAATTCCATTGATTTTTTAATCCATCTCCACAGACATCAAGAGGCAACAATGGCTCTCTGGCCAAAGGCAGGGTTATGGGCAAGAGCTCACTAGATGCACAGAAAAAAGGTATCTATAACACATGGCATTGTTTTTTTCATTTAGGTTTAATTTATTTTTATCAAATACTAATTTCTTCCCATAGTGACATGAAAATGTACAGACTATTATTTGGAAAAGGAACTGTTTAAATTACATATATCTAATTACTTTTAAATGAAAATTATTCCAGACCCCGGTTAAATTTACTTTTGGTGTTGTTTACTCTGGCTATCATGCTTTTAAAAGGAAAGGAGCAGTCTCAGTCATCATCCTGAGCCACTCTATGTGGACTCTTCCTATTCTGGCTAGCTTTTGCTTACTATAATTGCACCACAGGTTTTAGAGCTGCCAGATCTGCCCCAAACTCTGCAGAGAAGCCAAAACCAACACAGACAGACTTTGTCCCATTTGAAGTGAAGATGACTGATTTCCCAGAGTTAGCTGGTGGTTCGCTGGGCAAACCGGGCCCTCCTTATGTTCAGAGAGAGTGCTGGGGTCCAACTCAAACGCAAACATGGGAATCTTCCTGGAAGGTGAGCTCACTGGAATATCAGATGTGATATTGTATCAGATGTGATACAGTTTGCGGAGAACGGTTTCACTCATACATTTAGCTAATGTAATTTTTTTTATTGAACAGTCTGTCAGGAGAGTATCCCAAACACAGCCTGACCCCCAGAAAAATACCACTAATGCTAAGCCAGAGTCCTCTGCTGCTTCACCAGGTAGGTGAAAGTCCCTTCAGTCAGCCTTTCAATGTCTATACAAGGCAGTGTCAATCATATTTCAGGTTGTTTATCTATCTATTTATTTTTGTGAACAGGTCAGCTGGTGGTGACTTCCTGGGCTAATGTTGCCTCTCAGCCTCCAAAGAAACCTATCCCTAAAGAAAGAACAATCCACAACAATCACATACAGGTTAAATGACACGTTTGATTTAGACTTTGAGCATAACAGATTATTTTTACAGGGTATTGCAGGTCTTAAAAAATCTTAAAGCATAGAATATACTCAGGTCTTAGAATGTATCAAAAAGTCTTAAACTATAAGATCTTTTCTTGTCTGAAAATTGTCTGTTTAGAGTTTTCCTGCTCTGCCATGTGTTCAAACATTGTTTTCTGTCCTTTAATTTTTGTGGCTCATCAGATGGAGGAAATGGCTGCACAGCAGGAAGGGGGAACTCCAAGGAAGAAAAAACGGAAGAAAAAGAAGAAGGCAGCTAAAGGTGAAGATGCAGAAGCTGAATCAGAAGAGCCAACAATGCATCAGGAGCCTCCAAAATTTGAGGTGATTAAAATTCTCATTCAATTTAAAAGCAAAACCTATTTCTAAGTATTTTTAAGGGTAGAATTTGTTTTTTTTAATTGTTGAATGGAAAATTATTTTTTTGCCATTTTGTCTCCTCAGGATGAAGAGGAGTTTCCAGGCTTGACTCCTGCTCTGACTAGGACTGATATATTGATAACAAGCAACCATGCATCCACACTATGCAATGAGGTACATATTGTTAGTTATTTTATTCTCCCAGATGTTTTTAAATCATAATTAAAACATTGTCATTTCTTTGTTGCTAAAATGCACTTTACATTGAAAAAAAAAGCACATTTCAAAATGTGAGGGCGTTGCGAGTGTCATTAAGATTAATAAGACTTTTTTTTCAGGAAAACCAAAAAGCGCATCAGTCTACCAACCAAACAAAACAACAACAAACAAACAAAGAAATATTACCTGCAGCAAAAACTCATCCCACAGAGACAGCTAAGAAAGGACAGGTTTGTATTTTTCTTTTTACATTCAAATGTTGTTTTTTGGGGCATTTTAGGCCTTTAATGACAATACAACTGAAGAAGTGAAAGGGGAGAAAGAGAGGTGGAATGACATGCAGCAAAGGGCCGCAGGTCGGCGTCAAACCCGGGCCCGCTGCTTCGAGGAGTAAACCTCTATATATGGGCGCCCGCTCTACCAAGTGAGCTATCCGGGCACTCTGATAGCATCATCACTTTTTGATAGTATCATGGAGAAAACGGTAGACATTGTTCTTGGTCTCCTGATTCCTAGAAAGCTGAAAAGGTATCTGGGAAGAAAAGCAAAGTTCCTGTTAAGCTGGACATCGGAAACATGTTGGCCGCCCTAGAAAAGAAGCAATCTCAAAAAGCCAAGCAGGATGCCAAACCAGTCATTCTCTCAGGTGGGTTATGGTACAACTGATACAATGGCTTCCTAATTTCTTTGATTTTGAACAATTATTTTAAGTTATAAGTTCTCAGGACAATACTTACTGATCCAGACCTGTTGGTGTAAGGTATGAAAACCTAACCTAAAGCGTCAGATGGTTTGTTAACATGGAACCATCTGAGAAAAGTATTTGTTTTGCTGTTGTATAGTATGTTTTGTTTTGCGGTTGTGTAGTATTTGTTTTGCTGTTTTATTATGTATAGTATTTGTTTTGCTGTTTTTAATATATGAATTCCCTGTGCGGCATCCTTGAGTGCCAAGAAAGGCGCCTTCAAATAAAATGTGTTATTATTATTATTATTAAAACCACTATTGTTTCTCTGTTGTCACACACACCATACCACGCCCGTAGCTGCCAGTAGCTCCTTACTGGACGCCAATAGGTTGGCTGCTTCTAGTCCAGAGAAAAAGGCATCTAAGCCTGTCAAAAAATACTTTCGTGTTATGTGTGATCCCGTGATATTGCGAGAATCGTGCAGCCTTGCAACGTAAATGAAAATCTACCACAGAATAATTCTTATTTAAAAAATTTTTTATTTGTAGTTGGTGGAGGACTACCTGTTGTCCAGAAGCAACCTTTATCCCAGAAGAAGCTGTCCAGGCAGAAGGATAAAATTGCACACAATCCCCTGGACTCCACCAGCCCTTTGGTGAAGAAAGGAAAGCAGAGAGAGGTGCCCAAAGCTAAGAAACCCACTCCTCTCAAGAAGGTAAATCCACCTGCTTATCTGGAAAAAACACAGATGCAAATTTGAATCAAATTCTTGTATTAAAAAGTAAGAGGACCCCCACACACACACGTAACATTACATTTTGTAAGAATGTGTTTCAGCCGAGCTGCTTTTATAAGTTTATTTGTGTCTCATCCTCAGGTAATTTTGAAAGAACGGGAGGAGAGGAAACAAAGACGTTTGCTGGAGGAGAGAGGACTGCTGCCTGAAAATGATTTTCAACCTGCTGATGATGCTGCAGAAGAAGAACTGTGTGACACAAATGCCACAGGTCAGATTAAGCATGTGAAACAATGGAACATTCATCCAAGCCCTAATGTAACTAAGTAAAAGTTTGATTATAGCTAATGTTTGATCTGTATTGTGTGCATCGGTGGCCTCAGATGAGGTTCTGAGTCCTTCAGAAGAACCTGATGATCCATCAGAGTTTAACGGGACAAACCAGATGGCGAAAGAGGGGGATGAAAAGGCTGACAAAGATGAGAACGTAGAGCAACAAACCACCTCACCTGTGCCCTGTCCAGCTAGTCGACCCAAAATCCACAGCAGAAAGTTCAGAGAGTAAGACTGTCATTTATATACACAGTCGGAATATTTGTTGGTAGTCTCTCTTATCAGAAATAAGGAAACATTTACCGGTAATCTCAAAGAATTTAATCACTGTTTTTCTCAAATGATTATTTAGAAATGTGTGTCGTTGTGCTTGGCAGCTATTGCAGCCAGATGCTGAGCAAAGACGTGGATGAGTGTGTGACGGATCTGCTGAAGGAGCTGGTTCGTTTCCAGGACCGCTTGTACCAGAAGGACCCCATGAAGGCCCGCATGAAAAGACGCATTGTGATGGGTCTCAGAGAGGTCCTGAAGCACCTCAAACTCAGGAAGGTCAAGTGTGTTGTCATCTCACCCAACTGTGAACGCATCCAGTCCAAAGGTACAATGTCCTTTTTGTTTGTGCGTGTGTGTTTGTGTGCGCGCATTTTCTCTTAATCTTATCTAATTAACAGTTTTGTTCTTGTTTTGTGTATAAGTGTTCAAATGCAAATGAGATGTCTAATGTGGTTAAAATTTAGATAATAAGGGCAAACTTTGGTTTTAGTGTTTTTTTTCTTCTTTAAAATCAAGTGTAGGGGATTTTTTCTAGGCCTATAATTTAATGCAGATGTTGAGAAGTCCAATCACCATCTTGTCATTCAGAGATGTTACTTTCAATTGTATTTATCACACAACACTTTTTAACACACAACAAGGATTCAAGCATCCTGCAGTCAGCACGGTATTGGAAACTGGAAGTGGACCTTGATAAGAAGCTTGTGTTTCCCTCAGAAATAGTGGCTACAACACTCCGGTCAGACATGGTACTGTGGTCTCCAACAACAAAGCTGGCATATGTTGTGGAATTAACAGTACCATGGGAAGATGGGGTTTAAGAGACTTATAAGAGGAAAAAGAACAAATATTCTGACCTAGCAGCTGAAGCATCCCAGGACGGTTGGAAGACCAGCATCTTCCCAGTAGAGGTTGGTTTTAGGGGATTTGTTGCCACATCTACCACCAGTTTGCTGAGAATAATAGGGTGAAGGGTCGCTCTCCAACAGGCCATCAAGTCCATGTCAAGTGGTGCTGAAAAAAGCAGTAATTGGCTCTAGTTGAAGCGGAAGGATCCCAACTGGGCAGCAAGTCTCAGGGAGAAGGATGTCCCTGCCATGCAGAGCCCATAAGGGAAATGGAGGGTATGGCATGGAGGGGGTGTACCTGGGATGCTGGGTACACTTTTGAGCCCTCTGGAGGCGATGTGGGCTTCAATCAGCGAAACGTCAAAGCATTGTGCCCACCTGATGACCCTAATGACATACCTTACCCTCCTTTTCACCACTGTCAAGATTTTCCTACTAAAGGGATTGAAACATTGAAACAACCCAAACTAGTTCTATTTGCTTTACTGAGACTATATCTATATCAAGCCAGCTAAATTTGCTACTAGGGCTACAACTAAGGATTATCTTTCTGATCTGAATCTGATCCTTTTCTCAATCAATCTATTTATTATTTAGTCTTTTCAGTTTCAAATCTTTTGAAATTTTTGTGTTCAGATGTATCCACCCTCAATGGAATTTTGGAACAGATGAATTGTTGGGGTGAAAATGGCCACATGGACACAAGAGTGGACACATGGACAAAACGGGGAAACACTTTTTTGTTTTCAGATTTATCCAGCTAAATGTGTATAAAGTCTGACCATGAGAGTTTTAACAAGACATTGTGTCATACTCATTTACAAATTTAAACCTGGGAGCAACAAGGTTTAGCTGTGCACTAGATAAAAACATAGTTCTTAAAACTGATACTGACATTCATGGACAAATGTCACCTTATGCAGGAGGCCTGGATGAGGCTCTTTACACCATCATCGACACTTGTCGTGAACAGGGGGTGCCATTCGTGTTTGCCCTATCCAGGAAAGCTTTGGGTCGCTGCGTCAACAAGGCAGTGCCTGTCAGCCTGGTGGGCATCTTCAACTATGATGGTGCACAGGTCGGGTAATGTTCTCACAATATATACTAACAAAGTTGTTCTTAAAATGAACTTTACTTGTATCACAATCAGCGTATCAATAAAAAAATATTTCAAACAAGCTGAGAACTTCTTGTCTTTCTAATCCACAGGACATCTATCATAAGATGATTGAGTTGTCGTCTGAGGCCAGGAAAGCCTATGAGGTGATGGTGTTGAGCCTGGAGCAGACAGGCCAGGCGGAGGTAGAGGAGTCAGTGGACGTGGAGAAAGAGCTGCACATCAGCAGCCTGGCTGAGGAGGCTGAGCCCGGTCCTGATGCCACACAGCCAGAGGAACCAGAGTACAGTAAGTTATTTTCCTGACCAAATATTTGCAATACTTGCTCATTATATGAATTGGTTGGACGAGGTAAAACCAAGGGAAAGCTGTGAGACAATAACAGATTTTACCATTTAAAATCAAATAATTATCTTTGTGTTTCTTCAAGTAAAAATTTGGAAGAAAATGTTGGAGAAGGATTGCAACCACACATTTCTGAACTTTGAGAAGCAGCTGAGCTCCATGCGCTTGGATAGTGTATGCACTGAAAGCACTGATGAAGATGAGAAGAGTTGACAGTGGCAAACCCCTCTGTGCCAACTCAAAATGACTCACTCATTCTGATCACCAGCTTAGAAGAAACTGAAATGGACTTAATCCCACGTACAGAAAAAGAGCAATGCAAGCTGTTTGCTGCAGTGGTTCTCCACCTGAGGATTTATTCAGCAAATGAATCATGTTGCTAGTTTTCAATGAATTATGAATTCCTTTTATTTTCTTTGGGGAAGCTAAAGTAAGTAATGTGTTTTTGAGTTCAAGATAAAGAGTGTGTGGGTGATAAAATTGTAGAGGTGTAATCACTGACTTATTAGGACCAAACCACTCACTTAAAGAAATCCCACAATATGAACCTTGGACCATGTTGTCTGTAAACATGACTAGAGGGTGTATGGGTTAATGTACTGAATGCGTGTTGAATGTCAACCAGTTACACAGTAATAAGAAATTACCACAATCACTGGGGGATTTCTACCCTGGAGGCCCTTTGGTGCATTTTGTTTTTCTCTTTTCAATTTGGTTCAGTTTAAAGTATTTTTCTGGAATTTTGACTTAATCTGACAGGGACATTAGTGAGGTGACCTGAAATGAAGGGGGAGAGAAGGTGGATGACATGCAAACAAAGTCCCAAGCTAAACTCAAACTGCAGAGGTTCCTATTACATGGTCAGTATCTAATATGTGATCAACTAAGATCCAATGAGATTGCAAACTGATGGTTGTATATCAGTTGTGGTGGAAAAAAACTGAGAAATTCAAGTTTGTAAATGTAGAAAAGATTGGTTGTCGGACAAATTCAAAACTCAAAGTTCCTACACGTGAAGTTGTCACATGTGCATTGAACATCAGTTGCACACAATAGCCCTGCTTTTGACTGTTAAAGCAAGAGACAAAATTCTTATTTTGAACGTGTCTCAACACACACATACTGTATATTATATTATACTGTTTTGCTGTTAGTATACAAAAACATACTAAACCATTTTATACTAATAGTAAATATATTTATTTACTACCACTAATTACATTTTAGGTTTCCCTTCCACATTCTCAACATCTTAACTACAAACTTTTCTATTCATTCACAAACCCTTTTCACGCCTTATTAAGGATGATTTATTTTTTTTGAACATTTCACAAGCTCAAAATGTCATTGATCCTTATTTGAGCCCAAAGTCTTAAACCCCTAGTCTCCCCATGACACGCCTAGTGTTGAGTTTAGAGTTAACAATGAAACTATGCTCTTTGCCTGAAATTATTTTTTACAAGTGTTCCCCCCTCCTCCCCCCCTGATTGCACGCATGTAGTAGAGCCTGTGCGTTTTATTTGTTTTGTAAGTACTACACTGAAATTTGGTGTAAATGGTAGCATTTGATTTTCTTGTAATAGGAAGAAGAGCAATTAATGTTAACAAACATTGCCTGCTGTTGATTTAATTTAAGAGTTAAGTGAGTTTTCTCACAGTCAAATGGTCTCTACACAAGCTAAATTTCACATAAACAACAAAAATTTGACATTTTGGGAAATATGCTTATTCACTTTATGGAGAGTTAGATGAAAAAGATGGTAGCCTTACGTTAACCATACACTTTACCAACCTCTTTTGCATCTCTTGTCTGAATTACAAAGCCCTTTGTTTAAAAAAAAAAAAGAAAGTTTAAAGGTGCTATATAAATCATGTGCTATATAAAGTTGTTATGATATACTGTACATAAATGTGATAGGTATCAATTTTTTCATCTAATTTCCATACCAAAAAGTGAATAAGCATATTGCCCATACTTTAAAATGGTTGAAAAAGCTCTGTGGTAGTGAGAAACAAACTGTGAAACAATGGGAATTTAAAACTGCACAATCATTTTGAAGCAAAGGAAGTCAGATGAAAAGTAATGTAAAGATATATTTTCTGATATTGCTCTTTTAGAAATCCTTGACTCTATACTCTGAATGTAAGAGGGAATTTACATATGTCCTGTGGAGATACACATATTTTGATGCATTAATAGTCAGTTCAGTTTTTGCATGTTAATCAGGAAATTAAAATCAGGACAGTCTGTAGTTGTTGATATTGAGGAAAGGAAAATAATCATCATATGTAAAATGTAATTTCCATAAAGAGGACAAATGCGGTGTTTACTTTGAGTGTGCGTAGTTAATAAACAAGAGGAAGCAAAGTGGACAGAGTACACTTCCCTGAGGTATCTCAGAGATCTGTTTAGATAAACAAAGAAACATGGAAATAAAGAATTGTAATTATTTTGTAATTTTAAATGATTAAGATTTGTCAATATATACAGTATATTAAAGTAAATAATTGAATTCTAACCTGAATGAAGAATCTTGAAAAATATTTTAGTTGTATTTAAAACTCAGTTTACTCCAACATTTTGTCTATTTGGGTGAAAGCAAAGAAGAAACATCTTCCATGAAATAACTTTGAAAACCATAGTTCAAATATACTAGGAAAAAAATGCAGGTTTACTCTTCAAGCTTCTGAGCTTAAACTGAGGCAGCAAAAATAATTCTGGGTTTAAACTTCACGTTTCATTAAAATGTTCAGTCTCAAAGTAAAAAAATATACACAATTTATTAGTCGTTTCATAGACCTAGAATACATTTTTACAAATCAATTAAGAAATTAACATTTTGGATGAAACTCAGTATGTCAAATGAGTTATAGTAACAATATTTCTTTGAAAAATCCATTTTTTTGTATCTTACAGACCAAAATTGTTTGGTTGTTAGACAGTGCAGTCCGTTTTCTTCTAGGTATGTCTTCAGTTTAACTGGATTAAATGTAAGCACAATGTTATGAGCAAGTATGACCAAAGTTGCCTGTTGCTTACATATGTCACTTAATTTAAAATGGTATTATTATAGTATTTATTATTACTTATTTTGGTATTGGACAGATTAGAATTCTAACATAATGGTGCTAGATGAAAGTCCAGGGACTATTAAATATATGTAACAAATGTCACAATACATTTAGTACAATATGTCAAAATATTTAACTCAAAACAAAAAATGTCAACCTCATTATTACAAGTTATGCAGATTCATCCTGTGGAGCATCTAAAAGTCTGTATCAAATGTCATTCGTCTTGATATCACAAGAACTGCCCTCCACTGGACACCAAAAGGACAGTGTAAAAAGTAAAACTCTACATTGAAGGTGGTGCAGGTGTGGTATCTACATATCCACTATCAATGAGTTCTATGCACACATGAGGTTTTATTGGATTCTGAAGGGGACAGTCGGTGCAGTGGTATCCCGTCTCTCTACAGTAAGTGTCAAGTGACACATTTTGTTTCTGCAGGACAACCAAATTGTCACTTTCCACCTTTTTCACCCTGCTGTAGTCCTTTGGTATATGTTCCTGTTCCTGAACATCCATGTAGTCAGAGCTCCTAAATGGGATGTTTTCTTTTTTGAAGATGAGAACATTTTCCCCGTTGACCTCTTTCACGGTGCTGTAGTCCACCTGTTTCACATCCACCCCCTGTATGTTTTCCACATGTCTCTGAATATCCACATAACTGCTGTTTGTAAAGGGTTTGATTGGGGTATCTAGTTCATTATTTCTTTCCTCTGACTTCTCCCAGTCATTTTGGCTGGGGGGTTGACTCCTTACAATGGATTTCCAAGTCTAAGTGGAAGGCAGTAGGAATAAGCAAGCTTTTCTTCCTTTTTTGAGAATTGGTGGGAATCCCATCATCATTTTCAGTCACAATTAGGTACTCTTCAGTCTGGTCTTTCCAGGCCACCATAGGAGGAAATCTCTGATTGACAATCAGTGCATTGTCAATGTCTTCTGGTCCCCCACTCTGGAAGTTATTTAGAATTTAGACATTATGACCTCAGCATTGTTATAAAGTCTGAAGTAACATTTTGGATAAGTCTGAAATGCAATGCAGATTCAGTGTTACCTTGAGAAGTTGAGCATCAACTCCTCTTATCTTTGGACCAGGAACCGGGGGCAGAACACACAGCTTCACACTGGAGAACAAAAGAAAGTGACTCAAATTAGCCTCATCATTTTCACTAGTATAAAGACGAATTATACATCTTTTTTGCAGGAGATACATACGATTTCCTCTTCACGACCAATATACACACTGCTGTTATAAATGGAATTGCAGAGAGGATAGAAACCAATATCCAAAATGGTACCTCATTCGGAAGATCTAAATAAAAAATAAAAACATTTTACTTATTTTGCAGTTCCTACCTTGCCAGAAAAAAAGATTTTCTGCAAAGAATTTCTCATACTCACAGTTAGGGATTTTCACATAGGTATTGTTGCTCCACTCGCTCCAGGAGCCATGGTCTAGTTTGCAGCGCACCTGCACCGTGTACAACACCCCAGGACTGACATTGTGTAGGCTGAAATGAGTTTGTGTACCTGACATGTACTCCTAGAGGTAACAAAACATTAACCAAATGTTCACCTTGTACCCAGGCTAAGATCACATTTGGGTCAAACAGTAATTACGAATACATTTCTTTTACCTTGAATAACAGTACACTAAGTTACTGATTTGTCATATTCTTACTGCAAAAAAAAAAAAAAGTATACCCAGAATATTTTTGTATAGCACATACTGTTAGTCTGTAATATGGAATCGGGTCAAATCAGTTGAAACTCCTGACAGTCCTGAAGGCAGCTCTTTTATTGCCCTGTACTGGTTGACTACCTTAATAGATGGTAGATGGTTTAATGGTAGATTTTTTTCCCCAGCTGCAGCTGAGCAAAAAGGCTGGGATTCATTACCCTATCTTAGCCTCCATTCACTTTCTACTAAAAAGCTTTTACAGTCTTTTAAAATGTTGCAGATTACCTTCACAGAAAAAGGAGGTCTGTCCCCATACTTATGAACTCATTAGGGACCAGATGGCAGCCTCAGACCTTTTAGCTGGGCTGTTTAAAGGTCGGAAGTGCCTTTGCTATGCTTATTATGAGACTAATAAGCAGATCACAGATTGTACCTTTCATATACACTTCTGTCACAATGTTACAGAATGTGAAGCAGTTATCCATTGAGAACAACCTTTGTTTTGGAAACTAAAAAGAAAAGAAAAAGCTGTGCTCTTTGACCCCACTGTTGAAAAACTGTTAATGTGTGGAAATCTTTTAAATTTCTAATTGTAGAAATCCTCTAAATCCTATAGGAATTCAGTTTGAACATCAAACTCACCTTCCATTTGATGCTGTTTTCTTGTTGGACTCTTAGTTCATATTTAATGGTAACCCAGCCAGACTTGGTGTCTGTGTTAGCGGGAGGCTCCCATCTGGCATGGAGATATGGACTGTACTCACTCTTCTCCACCAGCAGCGTTAGATTTTCAGGAGCATCAGGCTTCACTGTCGAGACAGAACAACACCCTGAGGTGTGTTGTGCTAAATGCTATCATCTGCATGCCAATATGCCCATGATGACAATGTTAACATGCAGTTGTTTGGCAGTTATGTTTATCATGTTAAACATCTCAGTTTAGCATATTAGCATGCTAACAAACAAAGTATTGCTGAAGCTGATGAGAATGTCATTAGTTTTGCAGGTATCTGGACAAATAAAAAAATTGACTTGATGATGGCAACAGCTAAAAGGTCAGTTGAACATCACATTGATTAAAATTTCTTCCTAAGAGACATTATATGAACCATATTAATAGCAATCCATATTTGTTGAGATCTTACAGTGGATAAGTGAAAATTGGCCTTTTGGTGGCATCAGAGAGGTCAGGGGGTCACCAAAGTCATATTGATTCATATCTGGGGATCATGCATGACTGAACAAAAGTTCATGTCAATCCATTCAATAGTTGTTGAGATATATAAGTGCTGGACCGACCAACAGACCAACATTGCCATGGGGGTTTGTGAAGTCGGTCCTAAAGTGTCTTTACAGGGTTACATAAACTAAAATAAGTAAAGTACGTTTAGATCCCTGGGACATAATCTAAGGCAGTGGAGTTACTATTTTCTTACCTGGGACAGGAGTTATGTGTATTGTCAGTAAAGTGCATGGAGATTACATTAGTACCTGCATAACCAAACAGAATCTGTGAAATTTGATCCGAGACTGTAAACAAGTTTTACACTGGGCACAAACCAGTTCCATCTAAATTTGTTCAGGCTTTCATTAGTGCCTCGCGACAGTCACTCTGTACTTTTCTATGTCTTACTGAGCTGAAAAAGGCTGCACAGCCAATACAACTGGGCCAAGCATTAGCTGAATCAATACAGATAATTTCCTGCTGTGAGCTGTTTTCCATTCTTTAATGAATAAGATAGAGTGATTGTTAAAACACTGTTAAGATAAGCTAATTAAGCTATTTTTGAAGATTATTAATTTGTAGAGATTTGTTTTTATTTTTAAAATTAAGCCGTTTTATGGCATAGGTAGGCTATGTATGTCCTTTTACATTCCTTTACGGATCTGCAGCGTTTATATGATTTGACAAGTCATCACATGATTCAAACAGCTTTTTACTGAATGGAAAGGTGTGTGGAGAAATGAGGTAAAGGCACGATATGTTCTTTCTGCTGGCTGATGGGGTTTAGTTAACCTGTCCAGTGCTGTGCGCATGACCCAGTGACACATTTCTGTGTATAAGGGCTTGATACACTGACTTCATTGTGGTTGACTATTCTGAGGAGGGTTACTGGTGATACTAATGGGGCTAGTAGTAGTAGAAATCTCAGCCAGCAGGGACACAGTGGTTAAGGGGGAGGTGTGCTGGTCTGGAGGATTGGGGGGAAGGGAGCCTAGCTGAGTGGACAGGCAAGTTATTTTAAATCACATTTGATCAGTGTTTGGAAAATATAATTATATCCACTGTGGTTCAATGTTATAAAACAACAATCCATAAAGTGTAGGGGATATCACTACTTTTTTATAGATATTGTACAGTTAGTGGTACAGTGCAGAGCCAAACCCACAATAATTTTATTCTAGATATTTGGGCAAAAAACCTCAAAAGTAGTTTAGAGGCTATTTAAAATATACATATGTGTTCGCTTCAAAGAAATTCTTCTTTAGCCACTGTCTTTCTTATTCTTTATTTTAGTTTTCTAACTTGCCTTCATTGTCTTTATTGAAATACAGATAGAAATGAGTGTGTATCTTTACTTTTACTTTTATTTTAGATTTTCTTTCTGAATCAGAACTCAGTATGTCTTGGCTGAGGTTGGATTTCTTCATCTCATCTAAATTCCCTTTTTTTTGGGAGTAACAAAACTTACCTATTTCCATCACATCCATCTTAAAGGGGTCGGAAGTGGCATTACCGAGAGCATTGGTGGCCATCACTGTCAGGTAGTAGTCGACCCAGATGGAGGTGTGGTTCTTGTCAAAGAAACAGGAGTTCCTCCCTGCCGACCGGTAGTCGGGACACTCGTACATTCCTTCCAATCTGTATTTAGAAAAAAAACAAGACTTTTACTGACAAGTGAACACTACTCAGGGCATTTTGCTTACACTTATGTATGATAAAATCCACATTGTAAAAATGTGCTGTTGCCCGTAAATATATGTTGACATTCACTAAACAAGTATAGGGCGTGACCATGGGCTGTAAAGGGCTTGACTAATACTCAGAAAACAGTCAGGTATGTGATGTCCACATAGTTTCCACACTGACCTCTGCAACATGATCCTAAATGTCATAATCAGATTTTCGATTAGCATTTTTCCTTCAGGCCAGGACGAGTGAGGGTCACACAGGTGAAGTGTTTGAAGTCTGCAGGTTTACTTGCACAGCAATAAAAATTTTTGCTCAGCTGGCTGAGCACAAGTATGTGATCAAGAGAGCCGGTAGTTTTCCACTTGCCTGTCTACGAAACTACACAACTGACAACACAATATCAGAAGCTTTACCTTCACTTTCTCTCAGTGTGGGTCATAAACAGTGAAATTGCTCAACATCGCTCAAAACGCCACCTCTTTGGGACCGGGCTGTATTGCCATACTTTAACGTAGAAAAATGATTAAAAGCATGATTTTGGCGTTTATTGGGCTGAATGGGCATTCAGATATCAAGCACGGTTTCTCTCAAATCCCAGTTTACGTATCATCCCGTATTCAGACTCTCAGATTTTCCAATGTGTGTGTATGTGGCGGAATGTTGAGAGCTAGAGTGGAGGACAGAGTGGGGAGATTAAAAAAATTATCTTTTTTCTCTCTCTATAACTTTGGTTCTCTCTATAGCTCCCACACCAACAATTCTAACTTGTTATGGCCAATTCATACATCAAAACGTAGGTATTATTGTCTAGTTGTTTCAGCCAATGTGCTCATGTATGCGATATGAATTATATTTTTCGCTCAGCGACCTTTCAAATGACAAGAGTTCCCAATCTTCCTCCATTCACTGCCATGTTAAACATCGTCCACATTTCTGAGCAGAATGCAGAGCAAAGCACTTTTTTTACATCGCTGATACGCCCACATTTCTAAGTTTATCCACATAAATTTTATATCAATACGTTCACAAAGGCTTTCTGGTGCCCACGAGAACATTATTTTATTGATAGCTAGTATCCCTTTGATGATATGATCATTTGTTTGAGAGTTTGTTCTGTATCTGAATAGCTGGTGACAGCAGGTGCCAGGTGCAGTCGTTAACTGATTACAGATCAAAGAGATGACATCACAGAGATGAAAGGCTTCCTATTGGTCCTTAGTAACCAGGCAACCATACTCTGTATGTCTGTCTGTCGACATCTATCTGTCTCCCTCTCTCTCAGACACACACACACAGACACACACACACACACACACGTCCTAAGGTCTTAAATAGGTTTTAAAAAGTTATATCTCTGAAGGGTTAAGACACTTATTATTTTTTATTAAGTTTTATTGCTATTCGCATGTGCACAAAGTAGGAAGCACACTGATAAAATTTCCACGGAATTTTCTAGTTAGTTATATTACTGTCTCTGAAGTCTGACTTGGCAGGCAGCTTGTGAATTTCACCACTGGATCAATAAATTCTCCTCTTTATCCACTTTAATACATCATAGATTATTCATAATATTTTGTATAATTAATATGAATATGCAACGTACCGAAAGCTATAAAAATAGAGAAGTAAAACGTACAATAGAAAAGTAGGAGAAAATGAAAATACTCAATTAAAAGCACTTTACAGTTGAAGTATGACATAGTTACTCTCCACAGCTGATAAAATACAATAATATTTACGTGCAGCATGCCTAAACATTAATTCCCAATATGTTTCTAACTGTCAGCAGCTCGGAAACACTGCTGTCCACACTGACGTACCGTCACCGGTTGGGACACAGATGTTGTCCGTACCTGTCTGGTTCTGGCTCTGACCAAGGGAACAGTGACGGGACAGCTCAATTAAACGCAGCGTAATAACTCCTAAAAATAATATCCATTTCACAACTCTGTCTATGCAATCACCTCAACCATCAAATACAGCAACAGGAAAAAAGAATACTCACAAAACTTTTTTTTTCCTGTGAAGAAATGTTTCACAGTGTTGGGGAATTCCTGATAAAACTAAACTAAACTAAACGTTGCATTAAAATGCGCTGTAACTCGTGTTACTGAGATTCTAAAGGGTATAATATTATCGAAATGTAATTAGCAATGCGTTATATTACTGCTTTACAGCAAAAAGAAATACATTACTGTAATTACGTTTTTACTCCCAACACTGGTGATAAACTTATCTGAGACTTAATGGGGCATCTGATGCCCTAGTGTGTAAGACACGGACAATACACTGTTGTTAAAACCCTGGTACGATTCTTTGTTGTTTGCCATTCCCCTCTTTCCTGTATCTCTACGGTGACCTTTTGAATAACGGGGAAACGCAAAAAAAAAAAAGACATTCTCAAAATTAAAATTAAATTTAAAAGAAAACGTATAATTGGTCTGACCTTTCTCTCTCATAATACAGGTGGTATGTGGTGGGCAGCCCTCCATCGGAGCCTGGCTCCCACCAGCAGGTAAACGTCTCCTTCTCAGGGGACCTGCAGCCAAGCAGGACTGGTTTCCCTGGTGGAGACATGCCTGGCAACACATGTAACAAACAAACATCAGCTTCTAATTCTCAATGTGGAGCTTATATAATAAAAAAGTGAAGTTTGGCATGATTTGAAAGTCAAGTTAAAGGACTGGTTCACCTGCTAGATAGATAGTTTTGGTTTATTTGCCCAGGTTTTGAAATATGCATCCAATATTTATTTGTCCAGACCAGTTCATGAAGGTTAATTTTGAAAATAAAATAATTTTCTTTGAGCAGTGATGTAAATATAATTTTTCAATGATGTTATTACTGAAGAAATCTCAGAGGCAGATCTCTAGACAAATAAAACCAAAACTATCTGCATGTCTTGGTCTATATACCACTAGAGGTAAGTGTTATTTTTTCATTTTTAGCTAATTGAACCTTTAAACATGTTAGAAGTTATAGATAATGTCATTTAAGCCTTTCAACTTACTGTTGGACTCTACAGCTGCTGACAGCAGCAAAAACAGTGCCACCCTAATACCTCTCCTCATCCTGGGACAAATTGTCCCACTGTGTGCACTGAACAAAGGACGTGACATCATCAGCTTGTGGTAAATCAGGTAATCCATGGTTTGGCTGCGTGTCTTATTTTGACCTAAAACAAGGAAAATGGAGGGAAAACAATAAGGACAACCAATAAGTGTATGTACGTGTTGTAGCCGACACATAAGGCAGTTTACATGCTGATGAAATATTCTATTCTATATAAAAGAAAGTGTTAATTAACATGAAAGGTATAATTTTACTGACAACCAACACCTTTTCATTTGAGAAGGGATGTGCAACATTACCCAAAAAGGGTTATAAATTAACAAAGACAGATTAAAGGTGAGGTTGGTTTAAAAAAGAAACTGGGTTTACTGGGTAGTATTGTGTTAGATATGTAAAAACAAATCTTATATCTTCAGTCCAGGAATATAAATAAATTTCATTGCCATTATTGCACTCACTGTTGTTGCTCTCTTATATACCCCAAAATGGACTTTAGACCATTTTTATGTACTTCCTTGTATGTACTTCCAGTGAGCTCATCTTCATTCAGAGCCACTGACTCAGATAATGATCAAACACACAGACTTCTGAAACACCATCATATGTAACAACACACTCGACTATAAAGCTCAAAGTTAGGTTTTTGTACTTGTTTATAATTTAATCAAGGCTGACTGAATGGTTCAGACTATCTACTATTTGAGCAACGTTGAATTGCTCTAGGTGTGAGAAAGATTCCTCCAGCCTGTAATTTATTGGATGCCACAAAGGGGGTTACACCTTTTCACTGATCTTTTTCTTGTTTTTCTACAGTAACCTCAGCAACAACAAGCTCAGTTTCATGCTGGGACAGTTGCCGAGACCAGTTTTACTGGGTTGCTTAAGACACTCAGTTTATCATTCATTCTAAGCTGTGTCTGTGTAATACTATCTCAAAAGTACTATAATATTATTTAACATTTTATTTGCATACTTTGACGATTTTTTTTTTATTCTCATAGACAATAATACTTAACTGTCATTCTTAAAATTACCTAAATTACTTTTCAAAATGGTTAAAGCTAGATAGATTTTAAATTTAATACAAGAAAAAAATAATCTTTCATTTGTATTGAGTAAATACAATAGCTCTCTTAGGAAACAAGCTGAATTGCAAACCATGATTTGTACCAAAGACTCATGCTGAAATTATGAATCATTATGTTACTATTATTTTGTGTTGTAGGCTACCATTAATATGTTACTGCAATATAGCTTGTGCGAGTATACAACATAGCCTACCACCGGTATTATGAAATCTTATAACAACATCGTTATTAATAAATCAACAGAAAAGCAATGCCTGTAATAATCTCCTTTGAAGCTGACTCGTTTCCTTTTTCTGTTAGTTTTTTTGCTATAGTGGACAAAATAATAAAATATGACACTAGGGCCTACACTAATAAAACTCAAACAAAAACGTCATTACTTCAAACGTAAATTTTGAAACGCATTTATGCCAACAACTGCAAGGACTGTTAAACAAAATTAAAGTATGGGACACAAATAAATATTATTACAGCTCTAAAGTTTCCTCACCTGTTCAGGACGGGTGTCGACCTTCGCTACATTTAACTGATGTTGACACAACAACAGAGGAGAAAGTAGCCTTCTTCAGCCATGATAGTACCATTGGCGATCTTAACACCTGACAACCAGCGTGTCTGACACCTCAGGTATGATAGGATGTAAGGAAGAGAGGTTTCCTATGACTGAGTCACGATGAAGGGGAGGGGTTTGTTGTCGTCACGACTTGCCCACCTGAGTGCAGCCAGATATCGCACCCGGAGCAAGATGTCTCTCTTCTACTTGTTTGATTGAATACACTGTAAACAAATGTGCTTACACACGTAGGCTATGCAGATTCTTCTACGGAACCTCGGTCTCAGCTGAGAAATAAAGAAACATGCCTATCCATGCGTACAGTTTGCAAATCTGCATGGCGGCAATTCTGCCAGCCATCTCGAGCTAGCTACTATTTAGCAACGGTTAGCTTTTTCCCCATAGTTGAGGTGATAATGTTTATCATGTTTAGCTAATTACTGAAAGGAGGTCAAATTGATCTTGAACCCTAAATCCTCAACATGTGCGTGTATGTTCTGTTGGGGAGCATTTTAGCCAACTTACAAATTACAATTCTCATTTAGTATTTCCAAAAAAATAAAACGTTTACCTACGGTGCCTTATCTTGACACATACACAATCTTTGGCACAGGCAGCTCGCACCGTTCTCTTAATTCACGTCTTTCCTAGGATGGCAAAGGCATAGGGCCATCATGTACTCTCCCTCTGGTGGCTAGCACTCACGGTTGATTTGGTAGGGTTAGGTTAGAATGTCAGGGTAGGCCAATCAGAGATAGAGTAAGGCGGGACATGCCTTCGCCCTCCTGGGAAAAAAATACTCGCGCACCGGCAGCAGTGGCGAGAGTACGCTGGGGAAAACCCAAGACAGTGCAGCAGCAGAAGAAGGTGTGTCTGCATACTTTTAACATTTCTTCCAGGAAGTCGAATTTTTGTCTTGAAGTTAAGTGCTGTCCGGTGTAACCGGGTGTAACAGCAGTGCCTCCAGCCTTTTAATAAACTTTTGTTGCTGGCCATCATGTCGGATTCTTTGGACCGGTCCACCAAGATCAACTTGTTGAAAGAGCCTGTTGTGAAGAAGCTCTGTGAGGTGTTGGAAAAATCCAGCAATAGAGGATGGCGAAAACTTGGAGAGATAGTCGGCAATGACAGGCGTATTAAAGTCAGGTAGGAGGAAATTGAGAATTCAGAGTGTAGGCTGTAAAAATCACAATTATGTTGCTAAAATAGCGTGTGCTTTCTTGTATGCTAGATAATAGTAATAGGCCATACTCTGTTTGAATACACTGTATATTTTAGAATTAAGTGCACATAATTCTCGATTATGCTGTTCAGCAACAGCAAGCAACAGACTGTTTGCATTATAGATTTATTATCACATATTTAATTGACAAGTTGGGAGAAAGAAAGTTTACACACAAGAACAAAATTAAACGAAAAAAGATGTGCACAGATGTAAACAATACTTTTTAATAACGTCAGAAAAATAATGATAACCTAAATTGAGTCTTTTTTTTTTGATGTTCTTGTTTTTAGATATATGCCAATCGATTAAAAACAATTCCCAGTCCTCTGTTTTGAATTTTTGTGCTGAAGCTAATACCCTATTGTTGACATTTAGATCATAATTGTATCTTCAGTCGTGATTACAATATTTAAAACAAAATAGCACTGAAATAACATAAATAAGTCCATAAAGTCATCACCATGTAGCTTTGACATTATCATACTATCACCTAGATACTATATAATTGCTGTCCAGCTCTTGCCTGTGTATAATAACCATATATTTATGTTTGAACATCTTTTGTGAAGTTGGCTGTCTAGATTTGTGTCCTCCTGTAAGTTTAGGTAAATATGTTGAGAGCTACCGACAACCTAAGTCGAATTCCCTGAATGTGTCAACATAATTGGCCAATAAAGTTGATTCTGATATCTGTTAATGGTGTGCTGTCAACCTTCTGCATCGTTGTCCAGCTCAAACGACATGGAGATGTGCTCTCTGAAGGTGTTGGAGCTAGAGGGAAGCCCAAGTCGCATGTTGCTGAGGCTGATGGGAGAACGAGGCTGCACCACAGGTCACCTGGTTGAATACCTGCAAATTCTCGGCAACTCAGAAGCCCTGCAATGCCTGAAACCATCAGGTACAGTAAAAAAAAAAAAACAGCTCCAAGCTTGTTGTTATGTTGTAGTAGTAAGTATCCAAAGCAAGTAGGTCATTGTTCTCTCTGCTGTATGTTTTAGTTTAAAAGGTAATATATGACATACTTTATTGTGTTGACACACACAGTACGTTGCCAGCCAGATTACAGTCAGTGTAACACTAAACAAGCTTATCATTCAAGCAGGGTTCAATCAGTTTGGGTTTTTGAAAGAGGAAACGTGTTTGTTTACTTAAGGACTGTAGTATTGTAGGGTGGTAAATACAGTGACACTGCATTTACACTTTTTAACCCACTTGGGTAATTTTGATATGAAACATTAAATGTCATCTTTGCTACAGATATGTAACCTGTCTATAATCAGTGTGACAGATTCAAAGTGAAAATCTGCACTATGTACAGCCCTTCAGATCCTCATTCAGCCCCAGTCAGTGGCTCTCATATCTGGCCACAATCTTCGCCTGAGCTGCCACGCTGTGGGAAAATCTCCAGTACAGTACCAGTGGTTCAAGACCAAGGAAGAGGTGAGCTTCTGGGCTTGAAGTTTTCTTCACCACTACTACATTTTCCTGGTTTAGATGCCCAAACACAAACAATGCCTACTCATGACTCCATGTTGCAGCTATAATAGTGCAGCTTAATTAACTTTATGGTCCATTTTTCTGTTTACTTAATTGGCTACTAAAAGAAGCTGATATATAAAAACATGGTATTGGTCCACAATGTTGACATAAATTGCACACTGTAGTTTTGGCATTGCAACACCCTGTGCAAATATTTAATTCCCTTTCAGACATTCAGCTTGTCCACTGTCCACATCAGAAAGGAACTAAAATAACCTAAATATCAGAAAAGATCAATATAGAGTCTGTTAAGCTTTCCAGGATGTTTACCTGTATTTAAAGGCCATGTAAAATGCAAACACTCTTAGCTGCAAAATGGTTTCCTGCAGGTGTCTGAACAGGCTCTTAACTTAGCAAAAACAGCACAATACTTGCATTACAAATGTGTTACATTTTATATGTTGAGCCACTGAAATTGAACTGGAAATTATCAAATTACTCACTGTTCCCCTCTTCTAATAACATCTGAAACCAGATTACTTCAGAGCTGGCTATCCAAAACTTCAGAAAGAGAAGTTACACATGTTTTTTAAGAGTTATTAGAGTCAGCAAAGGAGAGTGAATATGAATTGGGTGGTAAGAAGGTGAGATTTCAGTTTGCAGACGCGGACCGTTGTTTCTCTTCTGGACTCTAATAATGTTACACTTTGCATATTAGTAAATGTGATTCACATTTTTCACAACCTCAGGTGCCAAACAGCTTCTCTCCAGACCTGGTGATAAGTCCAGTCCATCTGAAGGATGCTGGCTTTTACATCTGCAGGGTCAACTGTGGAGATACTTTTGAATTCAGCCAATGGGCTCAGGTGGACGTCCTGAATGTCACCATGTCTTGCGGTAAGATATTGTAGGTGGTGTATTCTAACTCCTGCTTTGTGTACGGTGTTTATAAATGCATTGTTGATGTTTTTCTCTTTTCATTTGAGTACTTTTGTTGTTTTACATATTTTGGAAGTGTCTGCATTGGTTGAAGGACAGGACAAATAACTCCTGTGGGAATTTAACTCCTAATTTTAGTACTATTCCAAATGAGAGTATAGTAGATAATATGCGAATGACGTTTCCTCTCTGTCCAACACCAGGGCAGAGTTATCATTCCTTAGAGGGTCGGCTGAAGTTGGTGATCCAACCCCAGCCCCAGCGGCTAAATGTTGGAGAAACCCTGCAGCTGGAGTGTGGAGCCGTGGGACGGCCAATCCCTCGATACCAGTGGCACAGAAATGGAGTTCCGGTCCCCAACGCCACAAAGAGGAAACTCATGGTGAGGAGAGGTTGTTATAGAAGATGTATGACTCTATATTACTGTTTCAAAAATTTTACTTTGCAGGCGCCCAAATAGCTCAGTAGGTAGAATGGGCGCACATATGTAGAGGTTTACTCCTCGACGCAGTGACTGTGGGTTTGACTTCAACCTGCGGCCCTTTGCTGCATGTCGTTCCTCCTCTCTCTCCCCTTTCATGTCTTCAGCTGACCTGTCAAAAATAAAGGCTGAAAATGTCCCCCCCAAAAAAATCTTTGTTTGGAGAATATTTTCTCTGTTTATAGTTATCAAACGTTACAAGACGCAGACATCTTACTTGCTTTCTTACTTTTTTAGGGAACAAGGCTTAATAAAACGGTGTCTGTGTATTTCAGATTCCTCACTCGATGCAGGATCAGCACGGCAGATATCGTTGTGAGATCAGCAGCAGTTCAGAGAGAATGTGGACCAATGAAGTGGACGTTGTTATCGGTATGTCACACTTTAATACATTCTTCGACACTATAATCACAGTCCAGTAAAACAAGCTTTATTGTCGTAATGTCTGAGTGAATATTTGCTCTGCTCTTGACTGAAAGCACCGAGGATATCTGTCCAGATTTCAGAGGCAACGGAGTGCTCTGAAGGTAGAGTTGAAAGCACTGGTGCATGTTAAATGACAGTAGGGTAGCAACTAGAAGGCATTTAGCTGCATGCAAATGTTAATCAACTGCATATAACTGCATGTGGGTCATGGTTCGGATTTTTTAACACATAAACAATAACCAGCACAAGGTTCACAGGGTTTCATCTCTAGGTTTCATGTGCATGAATTTAGTTTTAACTAATGTCATTACTTTCAAATAATTGTTTGTTAAAGAATGGCACTATTCTATATTTGTCTCCCATGAGAAGACCAAAACTAACAAGAAATGCATCCTACTAACGTGATCCTGTAGTATTGGCTTTGTTTTAAAATCCAAATATAGCTCATTCCTCTGTATCATCATGCTCCATTGTTGTCTGAAACACTGACATTAGTAACCATAAAAAGTCAGGCTGTAGTTTATGTTGCTACTGCTGTAAATGCTCACTAGAACACTTTATTATTAATCCACAGCTGAAAATAGTCCCCACCAAATGCACTTATTGCTTGTTTTTGAGTTACGTTTGCTAAAAACTACAGTGCCCAGCTGTTTTAGAAAATTACTGAGCCTTTAAAAAAATAAAAAATGAAAATTAGTGACCTGAAAATTACTGTGTTCAGTAGGCACCAGTGGACTTATGTACAGAAGTGAGAAACATACTGTGAGTTTTGATGTATTCATGGGAATCTTTGACATTAAGAAAACCACAGAATAACACCAGCCCTAATCTTTCAATTTAATATTACCAGTTTACTGTTCATGTGCATGTTTGGAACGGGATGTTTGCTTGGCCTGTGGTATTGCAGCTTTGGGCTTTCTCGAGAACAGCTCATCCAAACAACTACAAACTCAACACTGTGCTTCCTTGGGTCCTGAACAATACACCTGCCCTGACATAGTTACGTCACATACCCAAGTTGTGGCTACTCAGGTCAGAAACACCGGTGAAATGCAATCTGGCTCAGTGTAAAAAAATATCAAGAGCAGACTTTACAATTGGGCAAGTTAGGCAACTACTTTGGGGCCCAAGGTAAAAAGGCCACCAACAGCTATATTGATTTATTATCATGTTAAAAATGAAAAAATATTGATTATGTTAGCATTTTAACTCATTGTACCCCAAAATTGATTACTTTCTCTTTGACTAATAATTTTCCCCTGAATCAAAAGAATATTTTTATAACACCAATGTGATGGCCACAGCCATGGCCACACAACCAGCTTAAGAGCGCTTACGAGTGTTGGAGCCCACACTCGGGAGGGATCCAGGAAATCTGCTGGCTTAAAGGGGGGGAGCTTGGAGCAGGAGCAGCTTTATAGGGGAGGTGGCCTAATTGGACCCTACCACTGCTTGCTATGTCCGGGGGGGGGTGGCTTTATTCTCTCCTTAGATATCCTGGGGTGTAGAGTTATATTTTATTGTGTGTTTTTGTTGAGTTAAGGATAAGTAAAAGTACATTTCTTTTGGAATAAGTTTTTAGGTAGATTTTGCTGTTATTTGTAGTTTTATATAGTTTTTGTTAGTCTCCCCCTGTGTGTCAAAATCGTTCTGATCAGCCAATATATATAAGTCCCCTTTGTTTCTTTGGGAGTAGGTCAGTTGTATTTTTTTTTTTTTTGAGTCTCTTATGTTCAGAGCTTTAGTTACTGTCTGTTTATTTGACCTCTTTTAAGGGCCCAAAACTTTCTTCATTTTGTTGTAACTATTTTTTGGAATTAAAAACCCTTACTTTTGAACTTCCCTCTTCCTTAACTGCTTGGTCCCTCACAACCAACTTAAACATGTTAATCTTATATGATGGTAATGTATTTGTAATTTTGATTCCTAGATGATGTTTACGGCATTGGAGGAGGTAAGAGTAATCATAATCATTCAAGGAGAATTCTGGTAAACACATAGCTCTGTTGTTTGTTAATTTAGAGTGCTGTCAGTAGAGAGAAAAACGAAAGCAATCGGTGCTGCCTACACTGTGTTATTCTCCTACTAGAGTTATCACCCAACAGGCTTAAACAGGGCAAGTTTTAAACATGTTTTTAGCCTCTAAACATGCTCGAAATGTAATTACAAGTGTCTACCCATGTGAAGTGATTCCTTTTCCTTCCGAGTGAACACAGTGAATCTGACTGCGGTAGATGTGAAAGAAATGCATGAAAGTTGAGCTAATTCAGCTGTGTTTCACTTGTGTGTTGCACTTCCAATGTCATTTTGAACATGTTTAGAGGCTAAAAACATGTTTAAAACTTGCCCTGTTTAAGCCTGTTGGGTGATAACTTTAGCAGGAGAATAACACAGTGTAGACAGCACCGATTGTTTTCGTTTTTCTCTCTACTGACAGCACTCCAAATTTACAAACAGGGCAACGTGTTGGAATCGACCGGAATTTTCCTTTAAGTATTTATACTTATTTCAACACATTTTCCTCACACAGAACTTGCTCTATGATGCTTTTGTTCTGAAACCCAATTTTAGGTTCCAGTGAATTGTTCCTAAATAGTATTCCAGAACAACTTTATGGTAAGTGTCTTTCAACACATTTCTTTATGCAAGTGTTGAATTGTTCAAATCTGATCAGCACATTCTCTGCTGTATTTTAAATATAGCTGATGCACAGTTCCTCTACAGCAGGGGTCGGCAACCTTTTCATTATAAAGTGCCATTGTAAAATGTTCTTGTTAATCTGTGTGCCGTATCAGCACTAAGCCTGCTATTATCTACCGAGCCCGCTCAAGCAGTGTTCTTTTTACTATATTCTATAAAGGAAGCAAAGATTACTAGCCAATCAGAAGCAGAGTATGACGGGTTTATGCAACATGCGGATGGGGAAAGACTCAATCAAACTCCCATAAATAACAGGCCGTGCTCCTACCAATGTGGCTGTGAAAGGTCATTTGACATGCAAATTGGAACATTACCAAAAAAACTCTATTGCACACATATTGCTAGTGTGCCACTGGTTAAGCAACGGCGTGCCAGTGGTGGCACATGCTCCTAAGTTGCTGACCCCTGCTCTATAGTATTTTTACTATTCTCTTTACTTATATTTATTTAATTCTTTTTATCTGTGTCTTGTACTTGTTTCCTTATCCCTTGCTGCTGGGCAACAGTGGGAATTTCCCCATTGTGGGATTAATAAAGGATTTTGAAACTGTATTGTTCATGATGTCTGACTGTTATCTGACATCAGTTCCTCTCTCCACATAAAGACCCAAATAAATATGGGAAACTTGTAACATATGATAGCAGCTATATGGGTAGATAAAATAACACTTTACAGCCAGCAACAACAACAAAGTCCAAAAATACTACAGAATTATACCTCTAAAAATATTACAAGAGTATAATCAAACACTTTCTGACACACTGTCACCAGAAAAGAAAAAAAACAAGCAGACACTTAACATGACATCAAACCGCTATTAATATCATTGTCTTAGGTAACAGGTTCCACTTACTTCCTGCCTCTATTTCTTTGTAATTTCGATTTGTTTCATCACAGCCTGAATTACTGGTGTAATGTTCAGTCCTGTAACAGATTTTTATAGTTCTTAAAGGGGAATTTGGTTCTCGCTGCAACACAAAGTACAGCATGTACAGTTTGTCATAAAAAGTAGGATATAGAGTAAAAGTAACTGCCTGAAGCGTTCGTTGTGTGGCAATAAATTCTATCAAATTTGTGTGTCCTAGTAGCTTTATTTATGATTATTCACTTTTAGGATCCAGCTCCCAGCCTTCAAAGCTTTCAAAATATCTACGTGAGTTGAGCGCGTCCAGTCCTATTTTTTAATAAAAATCAAATATAGACAGCAGTTGTAGCTTCAACAATACTGTTTTTAGTCAGGCTGTAGTTCCTGATATTTTGTCCACCTCCTGTTCTTAACAGGCTTTATTAGCCAGGTAGTGAAAAGTTGCCAACCAGAAAATCTAATGAGTAACCGAGTGCCCTTTTTTCTGCAGTTTGTATTGTTCTTGTTTTGGATGCATGTGTTCTGGAGAAAACTTCAAAATGTACAGTTCTCTGGGATCATGTGTATTAAAGAATACAGAACAGAATAAAGAAAATTCAGTTGAATTTATACACTTTGCAGCAGACTGGCCTTGACCACTATTGCAGTAAACACTGCCATCTTGACACTTATTTTAAAATGTAAGGTTTACTTGTCAGTTTTAAAGATGGTTTATTGATGCAAATGAGTTGTTTTCTCTCCTGTAGTTTTACAGAATGAATTTCTCCCTCTCCCTGTGTTTTCCTCCTAGCGACTGACAAAGTGGCCCTGCTGATCGGCAATCTGTCTTACCAGAACCACCCGCAGCTCAAAGCTCCCATGGTCGACGTGTATGACCTCACCAACCTCTTGCGACAGCTAAACTTTCAGGTGGTTTCACTGCTGGACCTCACAGAGTCAGAGATGAGAAACGCTGTTGACGGTTTCTGTTGCTGCTCCACAAAGGAGTCTATGGTATGTTGGGAAATACAGTACACACCTGTGGATGGTTATAAATAGTAGATCCAGAAATACTCAATTCCCAAAATATGGATTGTTTATTGTTTGAGGTGATACAAATACACACTTCCTTCTTTAGGTCTGCTGTACTACGCTGGTCACGGATATGAGAACTACGGAAACAGTTTCATGGTGCCGGTAGACGCACCAAACCCGTACCGGTCAGCCAACTGTTTATGTGTGCAGAGCATCCTAAAACTGATGCAGGAGAAGGAGACAGGCCTCAATGTTTTTCTGCTGGACATGTGCAGGAAGAGGTAAGTCAATGGCTCATTCTTTTAAATTGTATTTATTTAACTGGTATTTGAACTGTTACTTGTATAAATCAGTTCTACACCGCGCCCAAAATAAGACTAAATATTAATATTACTACTACAAAGGTAAAAACTGAATAACAACACCTTAATATGTGACTTTTTAATTCAATATAAGAATGCATTAGTGTTGGTACAGCAGGAATAATTTGGCATGGGGTACTTCCGTAATATGTACTGTATTTATATAAATTATATCAATGTAATTTCCCTACGCTCTTAAAACCTGATTAATCGATGAGTTGTTTGGTAAAAATGTCACCAACTAGTAAAAGATCAGCCAAAAGTGCTTGTTTTGTCCAACCAAGGGTCCAGTTGAACCTCTTCTTTTCGGCAGTGTTTTTATTCATTGTTTTCTTTTGTTTAAACTATTGGATAGATGATAGTACACAGATAACTAGGAATAAAGAAATGGGTGGAGAGAGACGAGTATGAAAAGAAAGGTCCTCAGCCGCAATGTACCACCTGAAGTATTAGGTTACCAAAACACCTCTTTACCTTAGTTTTTATAGCATGTACATAGTTTTTGTGTGTAATCCATAGACTGTATAAAATAGGTGTAATTCCATGACCCAGTTCCACAATTCCACAATTCCAGGACCTTTTAAGAAATTATTTTCTCTCCGGCATAGAGGTTTTTGGTATTTATTGCCTTGGTTTACATCTTTCAAAAAAATAAACATTTTCCAGGAATATTCATGATGACAGCGCTCCAAACATTGTCCTAAGGGTTACAGCCAACATTGTCTTCGGATACGCTACGTACGTTTAATCCATCAATTATCTTTCAAAATTAAATATATACACTTTTTGTTTTCAAAAAAATTATAAAATGTGTTTTCTTTGTTTTTGGCTTTTTAGGTGCCAGGATGCCGAGGCTTTTGAGCTGAGTTCCAGCGGCTTCATCAACGGTGTGTTTGTCAAGTTTTTAAAGAAGCGGCTGCTAGACGATGAGAAGATCACCGTGGTGCTGGACAGAGTCGCTGAGGGTGAGACAGAAACATAATAAATGATAACATCCATATGTACCCCTGAAAGAAATACTGATATAAGTAATAATAATAATAAAATGATTTGTGTCATACACAAGTAACATTTACTGTAATCTTGAGTTCTTAAAATTAATTTGTGATTGAGACCATGACAAATTAAATGATCATTTTTCAGTGTTTGGTTATGAAATGGGATTGTTTTACAGTTGTTGGATGTGTTTCTGTTTATTTTAAGAAGACTAATACAGTTAATTAAATGTAGCTTGCTCTGCATTATTGATGTCAAAATTGTATCAGCTTGTGGGCTAATTTCCATTTTAAATGCAGGGTAAGTGAAGAAAAATAACTTGAGGTTGCTGTAAGATGCACTTAATGTCAAACAACGTTTAGGATGCGGAAGGGATATGTCTTTAACATTGTCTCATTTGATTTATCATTTTTCGTGTCCAGACATGGGTCAGTTTGACGCTACAAAAGGGAAGCAGGCTTTGGAGATCCGCAGTAGTCTGTCGGAGAGGAGAGCTCTGACCGATCCTATCCAGCCCGGCGACAGCGCTGATCATGCTCACTATCGCAGCCTCCAGTGGGCAAAGACTCACGGTGAGTTTACAGTATAACACAAACTTAAATTTAAAGTATTTGTTTTGCACTTGTTATCAATGTACTGGAAAGCCCCTATTTGCTTACTTCTGCTCAGACTGCACACTCAGTCGACTGTTGACTGTTGATACTGCTTATACTGTACACAACTGCACACATGGGGGCTTCTTGAAACAACCACACTGTAGTTGAAAACAAGGTTGGAAAAGTGAGAGAGACCTGATGATAATCACCTCTTTCGTAGATAATAATAATTTTGCTTATGGAGCACAGAAACAAGCAAGAAAAAATAACATTTCTTAAGGTAGTTTTGTTGTGATTGTTCCAACCTGGTAGACCACCACACTACCAGTAGATTGTTTCCTGTAACAGTGGTTCCCAATCGTTTTGGCCTGTGATCCCATTTAATTAAGTAGTGTCAACTTATAACCCTCTTATATCAGGTTATGGCCTCAGTTCCAACTAATCTTTATTTTTCCTTCTAAGGTTATTTAATTTGAGCGTTTTTTAGAGACATCGTGTTGGTGAAAGTATCAAGCATTTCACAAGAAAATGCTGAGCAGTAAGAAATAACAGATATATTTTTGTTATTTCCTTCATCTTGTGATAGGCTAGGCATGGGCCGGTTTGCACGTTTTTGAGATCAATCCCCTGTAAATAACTTTTTTTAATTTATTTTTTTAAATGTTATTCCAGAGCTTCCTGAGAGTATGTGTCTCAACTTTGACTGCGGGGCTCAGATCAAGTTGGGCTTCGCTGCAGAGTTCTCCAACGTGCTCGTCATTTACACTCACATCATTAAGAAGCCCGAGGACATGTCCCTCTGCCAGGCTCACGTCACCGACTTCTCACAGGTCAGCATGTTGTCATGAACTCTGGTCATAAAGAAATGGACGGGAACCATTTCCCTACAGGAACATTTTTAGGGAAATTGGATAATTAAATCAGCATTTAATTAGAATTCACTTTTTTCACTTCAGAGTTTAAGGGGAGCAGCAGACAACTGTATTATTAACAAAGCAACGCCATAAATTGCATGTACCGTAAATGCACCTACAATTATTTGTGTTTGTGTGTTTGTGCATACTGTACAATGTCACCTGCTTTTGTTCCTCACTGTAGGACCTTGATGTGGATCCTAAAGAGATGAACAGAGAGACTCCAGAGGAGACAGGCATCTACCTTCTGTCCAGCAACCTGCCGCAGCACTGTCTTTACACCAGAGTCAGCTCACTGCAGAAACTCAGGGTAAAAATATGACAACAAACTCACTTAAACAAAACTTAAATTTGTTATTAACAAGAGTAAGAGTCTGCAGTCATGCTTGACTTGTTGGTGGTAAATGAAAAATCAGGGGATTACCAAAATCACAAAGATTAATGGATATCTGTATCAAATGTCATGACAAACCTCATAGTGGTGATCGAGATATTTTTACTAAAAATCATAAATATGAATATTAATACTATTTCTCCTCTAATGCAATAGGAGGAGCTGGTCTTCACTGTGTGCCTTCAGGGCACTTTCACCGCCATGGATGACGAATCTGTCCACTGGTCCAAAAGCATCAACATTGGCAAGCCACTGATCGCACGACTGGACCTGAACCGGGCCATGCGGCGAAATAGTTGCATGCAGACATGCGGGATGCCTCACAGCCCGTCCCACAGTCCCTGTCACAGCCCCGGGCCTGAACACCACCTCCACCTTCATTACGGGTCACACCAGGCCCAGGACTACAGCCGTCTGTCACCGCAGCACCACTACCTGGACGTCTACGAGCGTGTTCAGGGTGCAATGGGAGGCTGTGGGGATTCCTTCTATGACCTCAGCAAGTCTCCCTATGAACCTGTGTATGACTCAGCTGCTGGGCTTTCAAGTTCACCAGGCCGGCTCAGCATCCCTATAGAGACCACTGATGACATCAACGAGCTGCAGACAGTGTTCATCAACAGTCTGCAGCTTCAGCAGCCGTGAAAATGTCTAAAGTTTTGTATCTGGAATACTGCTGCTCTTTCTGTTATATGTTGTGACTTAATACAATTTGTTTTGAATATTATATTCTTCCAATTAAAAGCATTATTTTCCTCGACAAACTGAATTCACGCATACATTTTTAGAAGAATGAATAAATGTACTTCAGTAAACTGGGATCATTTCTGCAATCATGTTTGGCAGAGGTGTCAATTTACCAATAACTCAACGAAGAAAAGTAAAGATACTGGATGCTAATAGTCAAGATCACAGTTCTGATTTTTCTTCAGAGCTGGAATTGTACCTCATACAAACATTTGTTTATAAAAATATGAGCCAAATGTGCACATTTGGTCTAAAAAACAATCTGCAGTCAGAGGAAAGGGAGTCTGGAGGAGCTCCCTATGCTGTACAGGTAGAATACATATCTAAGACCAATATCAGACTTTTTGTAATATAATTAACCAGAGGAGAGAAAGTCATGGTTAAAAAAAAATAATTATTAATTTCACCCACTTTCCACAAAGCTATTCCTCTTCTGTTTTTCTATCTTGTAGCTGTCCCCCCTCAGGATGGCAGTAGATGGCCTCTGTATAAGGACTTACTTCTCCTCCACCAGCTACTCCACTCAGCTCTCTGGACCTGCCTACAGTACCTAATGTCAGCAGCACCTCTTATATCCTTGTTTGTTTCTTCATCTGCTCCTTACAGTGAAACTTTCTGAAAAGAGTTCCATTCAGTGAGTTTCCTGTTGGGATTTAAGGCCCTGTTCGCTATTCCCAACATGTTCATGTTGCAGCTTTTAGATTGTCCACTGCACACTTGATTATTATTTTTCCTGAGGTTTGAGGTCCATATCTGAATGTAAAATAAGAGTGCAGCAAAAGTAACTTTAGTTCACTTTGAAACCCTGTGGGCCGGTAAGCACAGACATAACATTCTGCTCCCCAGGCCTAATGTATATTAATTTCTACATGTGACAATGTGGGACATACAATATTAATTGCCTTACATAAAAAAACTGTCTGTGTCAGGATGTCCCACACAGTGATAAAAACAGTCAAACCCTGCATAATACAGCATGAGTAGAAAACTAGCCAACACCTTTTATTGCTTTTATGCAGTAATTATTCTCATGAGGTCAGTATTAGTTGTTAGAGGAACAACTTATTAAGAAACTGGAGGAAATAGAATAAAAATAAGTTGACAAATAACTGTAAAGATAGAATGGAAATTAGTAATTAGAAATTATTTAATGTGGAAAGACTAGAGAAGGGTACAAAAACTGTATGAGCACACTTAGTCTAGTGAAGAAATTGATTACAAATAACCTTAATTGAAGGACAGAGTGAGATGTGAGAACCGTGTGTAATTGTGTGCATATCAATGGTGCATCTGACACCTTTATAGCCTGTGCATCCGGGATTCAATACACAAGGGTGTTAAACTCAGTGTTATTATAAATATTACTTATAGGGGTTGTTTCTTGGGGTGGAAAGAGGGCTGGAATATCCTACGAAAGCACAGTAACTCAAGTAGATGTGAAATTACTTTTGATGAAATCTGCCTAAGAAAATTATCTCTTCAAATCTACTCTCCTTTATTAACAAAGAGTACATATTCTAAAATCTACTTATACAGAATTTCTCATTTAAGAGTATGCTCTAAAAAAAAAGAAAGGAAAAAAAAAGCAATAAGCTATACTAAAAGTAGTTAGTTTCTCCTCCTGGCTGATTTAATGAAGGCTGGCAGGTCATGTCCTCTCACATAACACGATCTTGCAGAATGCAACATAAACATAATAGCACAACATCTTGTATTACACAAAGCAATATTTAGCTTCAAAGCACCAGAAGTGTTCATTTCAGCATGGTCTGCCCATGCATTACAGTGCAGGACAGTACACTGCAACACAGCATCAAGATATGAACCCTCTCTGAATAATGGATGGAGTCGGCCACCCACAGGCTGCAGGGTGATATCATGGCTGCGTCAGCTGCAGCTGAGGAAGGAGGGGTGGGTGGTGGTTTTTAGATGATGCAGCAGGCAGAGGGAGTAGAGAACAAGTAAGAAACAGAGAGAACAGAAGGGAAATAATCATGTCATCCTTCTGGGAGCAGCTCTTTTTTCAGATCCTCCTGCTTCTCGTCTTCTGCAGACACATCAATACAAGTAAATGATTATTTGGGTTTAATTTTGACTGTGTGTTGTGTTAAAACCTTGTTCTGCCACTCGATGGTCTGTAACCTTGTGAAAAGAATTCCACACCATTACGTACTTCTGTACTACCATGACTTGAAGTTGCTGATAGTCAATGTATAAAATGTCAGGTTGGGAAATATAGCATTTAGACAGAATTTTCACATTATTACGGGACACTGAATCTCTACATTAAAACCAAAAGCAATTAATTATTTAAGAATTTAAAAACAAATACTGTTATGCAACAGAAAAGTCTATTATATAGCTGGGATCATCAAGGGTATTATAAAGATTGTAATTAGACAAAGTGATAATTCAATTTAAAGCATAATGTTTAATATTCGCTATACGTTTACATTTGGCTGTGGCTGCGCAGTTTGCCTTGATGTTGGTGATCGCAAGAGTTGTTTTTATCATTTTATGAAGTATGGTTAATATGTTAATTTTCACAGACTATAGCTGTATATGTTTTATTATACAACCCAAGAAAATTTATAAAGATTTTTCTTTAGATATTTGTTTGTTCTTTTTCTACATTAGATACTGCCCTTGAGATATCAGGTACACTACCGGTCAAAAGTTTGGGGTCACTTACAAATTCCCATACCACTCCATTATAGACAGAATACCAGCTGATCTGAGTGGGTGTCTGATCTTCAATGCAATATCTACATTGCCCATTATCAGCAACCATTCATCCAATGTTCCAAAGGAACATTCTGTGTACTAATCTATCATTTAAAAAAAAAAAACTAGAAAAACATTGGAAAACCATTTTACTATTATGTAAGCACATAATGTAATCTGAAAACGGCTGCCCTGGTTAAAAAAAACAACAACAAAAAACATGCAACTGATCTGAGTTGATATTCTGTCTACAATGAAGTGCAATGGAAATTTCTAAGTGACCCCAAACTTTTGACCGGTAGCATACTATGTATTTATTTATTTTAGTTTTTGTTTGTTTTAGCTTGTCTATATTTTTCTTCATCATTATGACAACACTAACTTCGATCTGGGGTTCTTTGCATGAAAAGAGTTAAAATATATAATAACATATATCAAGTACACAGAGGCACTACTAGTTGTGGCCGTAGTAATCATGACTGGAACAAAACTGGAAGTACAGGATTGCCAAATGCTGTATAAGGGGGTAGGTTGGGATAGTGGATGGGTCAAATACAGGACTTCCACCTCGGAGACCAGGGTTTGTGCTACAAAAATGAAAATGGGGAGTTTTTTTCAACTTTATAGAATGAACACAACTATATTACATGTGTAACCGGGCATGAAGTAACGTAACACATGTTTAGATTTTAACCCAAACCACAATCTTTTTGTCAACTTAACTAAAGTAGTTGTGTTGCCTAAACATAACCAAACTGCAACAGTCTCACAATGTTAATGACATTTCAAACTGTGACCATTACATTTTGAGATATGAGAATAAAAAACGCTCCTGTGGGTCGTAATTCCCGCTACGAACGGTACCACCCTAGCTACCACTACCATGTAAACATTTAAGCAACGCATTAGTAATTACATTAGTAACCACGAATAACACCGTAGCAGACTCCAAACTATATCATGACTCTAACAATAATGTAGCAAGACACAAAACGTGTTTAATAAGTAAAGTTGTCTTTGACTTAGCACTTCCAGATATAGATAGCAACTCCTTTGTAACCACCATGAGCACCATGGCAACACCCTAGCAAGCACTTAGTAAAACCCTGACCACCACTTTAAACATATAGCAACCATAATGCCTTTTCAACTATCAATAATATGCTAGCAACCATTTAGGAATACCATACCAACAATTTAGCAACACCCAATTAAAGAACGTTTTGTTCATTTGTTTGCATAAAATGTAGCCTGTTCTTACTATAAATACTGTAAGTTAGTGGGACATTTTAAGTTGGTGTGTGTTTAAATAACTATTTGTTTTACTGTCAGAGACAATTGGTCCAACGCCCCCGCCACTGGTTTCCATCAGCAGTATACTGCCAACAGATATAAGAAGCATTGTTCTTAAAGGTACATTTAAAAATAATGTATCTGTAAAACACAGTATTATGGCAGAGATGTGTTTTTTTGTTGTTGTTATGGGTTATGAAATCCTTCCACAACTCTCCTCGCAGGTGAAAGTCAGACAGAGAATGTTGAACTGGTGAACCCTGTAAATCTGACACTGGAGTGTACCTGGACAGGTAATCAGAACAAACTACCAAACATAACTGGGTTTTGGAGAAAAGATGGGGATGAAGTTGAGAACAGCCGTCTCACAGTGCAGTTGGAGAACGATCAGTATAATCTTCAACGAGTGTAAGTACATGTAAATTATGTCACCCATTAATTGGTTGATAACTCAAATCCATGGATGTGTACATAGTGATTTACAAAAATATTAAATAACATGCATATACAAATGTATTTTTTTTAATGTACAGCAGCTTGAGAACTCAAGTTGTATGTCCTAAAACTGTATTTTATCCGTCTGCACTGACAATCCATATCTAATAACTAATATTTAGTAAGATATGGTTTTATTTAAATACAAAAAATCTTCATTTTATTAACATGAAAATAAAGCACTTTAAATTGCTGCCACTGCTTTTTTGTGAAATTATAAATCAATTTAACACATTTTATTGCAGAATAGTCATGTTTTGATGAAATAATCACATATTATCTACAGACTTTTTAAAATAACATTCATTCTACATTTAACATAATATGTTTTTGTATCTATTTTTGCTTTACAGGTTCAGCATTGTCAGTGTAAAAGACCTCGGAAATTACTCGTGCATGTTTGAAAGTGAGGCAAAAATAGACTTTGTTTTGGCAGGTAAAGATCACATCACTTACTGAGTTGTACATGTTGTTGCTGCATTTTACATTCATCAGCCAGCATGTAATGTTATCAGCTTGTTAAGTCCCTGCTTAATTATTATTAATTTTATGTATTTACACAGAATATTTGTTTAAAGGGTACTCTAAAGGGTGCTTTTTTTATTATGCTTTCTTTTCTTCTTGTCCACCAGCCCCACACATGAGTGAGGTGCGAGATAAACCAATAGTCAGCTATGTGGGGGACTCAGTGGTGATTGCATGTAAAATGGAGGAAACCAAACCAAAGCCCAGCACCTGGAACTGGTACAAAGGAAATGGTACTGACAAGGTGGGTGAGATAATCAGAGCCTTCTTGTGTGTGGTTTTAAGTGAGATTTCTGTAGCTGAGATAGTGAAAGCCAACACCTGATGAAAAATACAATACATTTACAGTGTAAAAACATTTATGACCTCATTGGACTGATATTTGTTCCAGGAGCAGATCTTCACTGCTGCAGAGCCTCTTCGGTATGAAATCAAAAACGATGAGAGGAAGACCAAACTGGTGGTGTACAACCTGACGGAGGCTGATGGAGGCTTGTATTACTGCGGTGCGGTGTACTCCATCAACACCACGATGGGCCTTGTGGAGCTGAAGGTCAGATGTGGGAAGTACATTTACTCAAATACTGTGCCTAAGTACAATTATGAGCATTTGTAGTTGATGTTAATTTCTACTTGTATCCTGGTACTTATTTTTATTATTTATTATAATAAATATTATAATATATACTTATTTAAACATAGGGTTTTTACTCAACTAAATGTATCTACTTGTACCTTTCAAGATTTTATCTTAAAAATACACAAAATAAGTTTAACCAGTGGTTCTCAACCATTTTGGCCTGGGACCTATATAACAAACGCAGTGTCTGCTATGGGTCACTTTTTATGTTTTAGTTGTTTGTAGATTCACCAAAAACAGATTTCCCCTTTACAGCTGGTTTTGCTCAACAGTTTGAAACCCAAAGACACAAAACTCTTACAAACTTTTGGAGGGAACTTGAACCCTGGGTTGGGAACCATAGACTTAAGTGTATTTGAAGTAGATAATACTAACTCCACCTTAAACACCTCATACAATATAATAGTGGACATTTTAATAATAATAATAATAACTTTGACTTTTATAGCACCTTTCACAAACCCAAGGACGCTTAACAAACAAGGGGGGGGGGGGGGTTAAGAGGTGAAGGTGTGAGATTAAATTCCATAAGCCTCAGTGAAGAGGTAAGTTTTTAGCTGGGTTTTAAAGGTTATAATAGAGGAGGCAGAACGAATAACAAGAGGAAGCTTGTTCCAGAGCGATGGTGCACTGACACAGAAGGCTCTGTCACCAAATGTCCGGAGCCTGGAATTAGGGACAGCAAGCAGGTCCTTGTCAGAGGACCGCAGGGACCGTGACTGAGTGTATGGGTGGAGCAGATCTGTTAGGTAGTGAGGAGCAAGTCCATGGAGAGATTTGTATGTCTGTAGGAGAATTTTATATTTGATCCGGGACTTAATTGGTAGCCAGTGGAGTTTCTTCAGGATGGGAGTGATGTGAAGTCCAAGTTTTGTGTGGGTGAGCATCCTAGCCGCAGAGTTCTGGACATACTGAAGTCTGTCAGTAGACTTGCTAGGCAGACCAAAAAGGATACCGTTGCAGTAGTCAAGTCGGGAGGTGATGAAGGAGTGGATGAGGGTCTCAGCTACAGAACTGGAAAGCCACTGTCGAAGTCTGGAAATGTTCTTGAGATGGTTGAAGGCCGTTTTAGTAGTGTTTTTGATGTGCTGTTGGAAGGAAAGGGTGGAGTCCATGATGACGCCCAGGTTGCGTACTTGAGGGGATGCAGAGATTGAGCAGCCATCCACATCCAATGTGATGTCACCAACTTTTTTGAGAAGTGACTGTGGGGCAAACACCATGAGTTCTGTTTTGTTGTTATTGAGTTTGAGGAGGTTACTGTCCATCCAGTTCTTGATATCCTTCAGGCAGTTGATGAGTGACACTGGTGGAAGGGGGGTAGATGGTTTAGTGCTGATGTAGAGCTGGGTATCATCCGCGTAGCAGTGGAAGAGGAGTCCATGTTTCCGGATGATCATCCCAAGTGGTAGCATGTAGATGTTGAATAGTAGCGTACTTTATATACTTTAAGTACATATAGTCGACAATACTCCTGGATGGTTTTAAATGCAGTACTTTTACTTGTAATGGAGTATTTTTTCCTTCTTATACTGTTACTGTTTCTTAAGTAAAAAGTCTGAACACTTCTTCCACCACTGCTAAAGGTCATCAACTTTAAGGAGCCTCTGAAACCTTTCATAGCCATAGTGATCGAGGTGATCGTTCTGGTTGCCGCCATTCTGTTCTACGAGAGATATCAGTCCAAGAAAAACTACACAGCAGGTATTCAGACATCATACTGATCTTCTTATGTTTGTGTGTATTGCATGTTGTATTTTAACTTGAAATCCTCTGCCTTATTCTCAGGAAAAGAGATGAATGACCAAACAAACACACTGTAAGTACTATGATTATGGTGCTAAATTCTCTAAAGATACTTTTTGTATGTTTATTAATGTTTATATTTGTAGGTTTTCATGATGTACATGTTCCTTCCCTCATCAGGACACAAGGAGAACATAATAAACCAGAGTCTTCAATGAGACAACGGAAGGTTTAAAGACTGCAAGTTCAACAGATCTTTATATGCTTTCAAATCTGTTGTTTGCTTGTTTTAAGATGTGAATTATAGAGCTGTAAAGCAATATCTCAGCAACTATTTGAGTATGTTCACAAAACAACGTGCAATAACCACCACTTAATAATCATACCTTTAATTCACACACAAGTAGCCTTTCTAGATTTAAATTTGAACTTTACAACACTGGAAGATGTTTTTTAATTTTTAAATGACAGTGCTGTTGTGACAGCTAAAAGAGCAAAGCATTTTTCATTTTTTTCCTTGTTTCAGCTTTATATGCACCCACTTCCTGTGGAAAAACTGCCATGCATCGCTATGCTGTTGACACCTCTTTCTCAAAAAGGAAGTGGGTTTTCTTTTGGGTAACAACTTAAAGCACTCTACTTTTGGTAAGGCCTATGCATTATGGTTTGTGAACAGTGCCTTGCACTCTTAAAATACACTTACCTATTTATACTGTGACTGAAATTACTTTTTGTCACTTTCTAGTTTGTCCTTGCAGTAATACATGCCTAACATGCTGTATGTTACTATAATGATGTGTATATCAAGATGGATCATCCTATATGCAGATGCTTGTTTTTCATTTTAATGTTTCAGAAGGTGGTCAGAAAGGTAGTATTTCCCCAAATCATGACTTTCTGATTGTCTTTCAACTGTCTTTAGTTGTAAGCCTGCACTTAAGGTGTACCACAGTATTTGTTAACATCCAAATTGAAACTACACAAGTCACTGCCTGGAATAACTACCAAGCCTTTGTGTAAGCGGATATGGAGACAGAGCTTACTTAAAGGGGAATGTCACTGGGTTTTCTGTCTACAGGTCTTACGTGAAAATAATTGTATAAACACCAACATACTTTTGTTGAACTCCAGAGGGACAAGGAAAAAAATATGAAGAATAAAAGTTGATATCTCTAGTTCTGCTGCATCAATTTTTGTCCTTTTTCTGAAGTCCAATGTTACAGGAGTTCAATGCTAAATAGCATTAGGCATTCTCTTAAAAGAGAAGTGGGTACATGTGTAAAAAGATGTAGAAAGAGTAGTAAGCACTGACAAACACACAAGATTTTCAATTTGAAAAGCATGATTTTACTTTGCATAAATACAGTCTGCACAATAATGCTCTGTGTGCAGTCATTTTTTAGTATATCGTGAATTTTTTTTATTTATTTATTTTTAATACTAAGCCAGTTTAACAGCAGCTTTTTTTGAAAATTACATTTTATACAATCTAACAAACTTTCTCTTGTCCGCCATGTTGATCTCTTGATTTCTTGCATCTTTCAACGCCATGGCTTGACTCAAGCGTTTTTCAAAAACAGAAACTTGAAGAACCTCTACGGCTGGTTCATGAGGAACTGAACCAGAAGCTTGACCACTTCGTCGTTCAGACCCACCACCGCTCCGTCCTGCACGCTCTCGTACAGTCGCAGGCTCTCTGTGCCCCACAAAAGGTTTTTTCTGGGGTTGTTGGCATTCGTCTCAACGGAGAGGGCAACTGTGTTGAGCTGGTAGCAGAAAAAGGAGAAGAACTTTCCGTCTGTGATCACAGCCTGGGACACAAAAGGCCTGGTGACGTCCTCGTGGTTCCAGAAACCTACAGAGGTGAGAAGAAAGTATGAAAACTGATTCATTCATTAAGTTAAAGTCCCCCTTTAAAAAGAGTTAAAATATAAACAAATGTAAAAAGGGTGACATTAGGATGTTTCTTCTACTACAATACAGACACATAACTAAAAATGTGTATATAAAATGTTAAGAAACCAGGAGATCGACTAATATTTATAAGAATTGTTATAAAAAAAAGACAAAAAAATATTTCCTGGTATTATCTGTTCTTTCCTACCGGCTCATGATGATGACTTTGAAGTCCAACGAAAAGCTTGAAAAAGCAAATATGTCTCAAAGGCGTATTAGATGGAGTATTTTTGCCCTCAGTACAAGGGAAAAAAAGAAAACAAAACTAGAATCATCTACCACTAAAAATGATATACTGTATCAAAAGCTGTGTGCATCTGATGTCTCTTTCCTGTGTTGATAACTCACCCTGGTACATGGCCTGAGCTCCTGTCCAGGCGAAGAGGCTGGCAAGTCCATTGGCTCTGAGGAAGACCTCCACCTGATCAGACTGCTGCTTCCTAGCCATCCGGTCTCTGTGGTACCGGTCGGGCACCAGGTGGAACTGGGTGTGACCGTAGCATGCCGGGTCTGGTAACTTGGCACCTGTTGATGAGATCAAGAGGACATGTTTAATGTAAACCTGAGAGAAGGGATTTATGGAGAAAATGCTTCTCTTTTGTCTTCTTTATTCTTCATCTGTGATTGATACCAAACAATGTTGGGCAAGTTACTTCCAAAATGTAAAACATTATAGATTATTAGTTACTGTCATTTGAGAGTAATTAGTCATATTACAATACTACTGTCTCTGAATTGTAATGCTATACACTATTTTTGCATTACTTAGTAACTTTTAGTTACTTTCTCCATAATAAAAGCGGAAGTTTGACTTGGCAGGCAGCTCGTGAATTTTACCACAGGGTCAATAAAGTCTCCTCTTTATCCACTTTAATACATCATTGATTATTCACAATATTTTGTATAATTAATATGAATATGCAAAGTAACTAAAGCTATAAAAATAGTGAAGTAAAACGTACAATAGGCAAGTAGGAGAAAATGAAAATACTCTTTAAAAAGTACCGTACAGTTGTATTGAAGTACGGCATAGTTACTTTCCACGGCTGATAAAAGGCAATGATGTTTACGTGTAGCAAGCCTAAACATTAATTCCCGACATGTTTATGTCTGGCAACAGCTTGGGGACACACTGTCCACCCTGACGTACTGTCACCTGATTGGACACAGATGTTGTCCGTACCGTCTCTGGTTCTGACACTGACCACGGAAACAGTGACGGGACAGCTCGCTTCAACCCAGCGAATTAACTCCTAAAAATAATGTCCATCTCGCAAACGTATCTGTCTCTGCAGTCATCTCAACTACTGTATACAGCAACAGGAAATAATAATAAATAATAATTCTTTAAAAAAATGGGCAGAATATTACCAAGATTTTATTTGTAACACGTTATATTACTGCGTCACAGTAAAAAAGGAATACATTACTGTAACGCATTACTCTCAACGCCGATACTAAATCATGAATACTGTTTCATGTAACCAACTAGGATGAATTGACTTTGCCAGAAAAAAGGTTGCAATTATTTAAGCAGAACTAATCAGCAGGTTAAGTCAATTTTCAAGCAAATATGCTAAACATTGGTTGGACTCTCTCAAATGTAAGAATGTGTTGCTTTTTCTTGTCTAATATCACAGTAAATTGAGTATGTTTAGGTAGGTTTTTAAGAAAAAAAAAAGAATACTGATACCCTCAACTTGACTTTGGGAAAAGTGATGCCCATTTTTAATGTTTTTTTTGCTGTTTGATTGACAACTAAGTGATTGATCAAGAAAACAATCGGCAGATTCACTTATATTGAAAATCATTAATTGTTGCAGCTAGAATGTTAATTTTTTTTCTGCTGCTGCATATTAAGGAATGTGTTATTAAGGTATAGAGACAGGATAACACTTTACTAGGAACATAGTATACAAGAAAACAAAGTCCAAGACTACAGTTGTATGTATTATTACATAATATTAGAGTGGAAATGTTAAGAGCAAAAACAAGAAAAACAACCATCTTGTAGACATTGGAGACAATGATAGTGATGCAGTTTAGACTTTTTGTTTTTGAATGACCCTGAACAGATGCATGTTGGGGCCCCCTAGTGGCAACAAGAGGTAACTGAATGAGAATTTAACTCCTATACCATATGCTTAATTATTTGTTGGGCTGCTCCAAAAATCACGTAATCTGAATGAGGTAAGAGCAAGTGGCTGTGACTACCGTCTTATGTTACCTGTAAAGATATTGTTGTCATACTGTCTTCTGAACAGGGGCATCAGGTTGGGAGCAAATGTGACCTCTGGAACTTCAGCTGCATAAGAGGCCTCCAGCGAGGTGAACTAAGAGAAATTTAAACATCGGAGCGTGATGAGAACAAAAATCACATGAATGCTCGAATGTAACCTGTTATTGATATTATTTGTTGACCATGAATTCTAAGAATAAGTGTAAAACCTAAAAAAAATTGACAAATACATCAGAACAAGTGACAAAAACATCAGAAAAGTGCAAAAAAGGTTAATTTTCTATTTTGGAAAAGACAAGTTCATGGTTGACGGGAAGACAACACAACAGTTAAATACATAAACTCTGCAGAGAATGATGTCTACCTGCGGCAGTTGTTGAGTTATCCTGATCTGACTGTGCGGTTGGTCATCGATCTGAAACCTGGTTGGCTCTTGCCGGCCTCTCCGGTGCCCTTTTGGGATGATTCTTTGCCCTCGTCTCCAGTAAAAGTTTACCTGGGGATCAATATCTGACAAAGAAACACAAATAATAAGACTCAAAGTTTAAACAGTCATGTCTGTGGTAAAAATACATGTAAGAATATACGGTAATACTGCTACTGGGAACTGAAAATAGATACTGTGAAGGATTTAGGTTGACATGTTATCTTGAAATGTGTCCCACCAACCCTCAATACTTTTTTTTGTAACAAACCCCTGCCCTAGATTTACATTATCCGTCTTTGTTATGCCAAAGCCACAGTTACTGTTAAATGAAATAGGGCTGCAACTAATTATCATTCCCATTACAGTTAGATTTGATAAATAACTTCCCCTTGTAAAAGAAAAAGGTTTTTTTGTCTAACCAACAGTCCAAAACCCAAAAGATATTCAATTTATGATATTAAAAAACAGAGAAAAGCAGCAAATCCTCACATTTGAGAAGCTTGACCAGAAAATGTTTGCCATTTTTGCTTTATAAATTACGATTAACGATTAATCAATTAGCAAGTTGTTGTCATGTAACTTTCTTTTGATAGACTAGCAGATGAATCGCTTCAGCACCAAAGTGAACTTATGTAAGTTAATATGTTATCCAAACCAATATCAATCATGTCACATATATTTGGTGTAGAGATGTTGAGTCAGAAATGCTCTATTTGATCAGTACAAAAAAGGATAACACCTTATTTACTGGTCCATATATCAAACTAATCAGCCACATTCACAATATCACTCCAAATGTAGTTTTAAGGTTTTTAAGCCGCTAAATTCTCCACAGTTTGACTGGTGCCAAATCAGTGATCCATACCCAGACTGGAGAGGGGGAGCAGTGGGTTGTATTTGGCCAGACTGTAGGTGAGTCCAGTCACTAGGTTTCTCAGAAAAGGTCCAACCATCTGCTCCTGCTCTCTGTACAGAAATGGTTTGCGTTTCTTCATGTGCCAGTGCTCTTGTAAAATCACACGAGTAACCAAGGAGCGGATGTCCGCGAACGCATCAATTTCAATCCCCGGTACTGTGGTTTGAGCTGCGGCTGGCAGCGAGCTCTCCTCCTCCTCTACCCCGGTCCTCTTCTCCAGGTCCAGGGCGAATCTCTCCGGCAAGCCCGGGATATATGCGGTCTTGGTAAAATGCTGGTACCATCTGTCTGCATTCAGTGCAAAAGTCTGAGGGTATACCACAAATTTCTTCCGCTGGATGCGAGTGATGAGGGAGAGCTTCTCCTCCACGGTAGAGCCACATATCTTCCGTACCTGTTCCTCAACCTGTCGCCCCCGGGCAGATTTGCTCTTAGCCGTAAGAGAGGGAACGATGGGGGGATACGTGGGCTCCTTGACCGCAGCCTCGGTGTGGGAAAACCTTTGGTTTCTGAACGGCGGTAGGTTTTTGGGAAACAGCAAGGGCAGTCGTGTGCGGGCCGCCATGTTTCTTGTATGACCTCTTCTTCTGTTGACATTTAACGCTAACGTTAGACTAGCAGTTTCCTACAACAGCGCCCCCTTATTCACAAAAGTCATAATATAGATGGAATCATATTCGACAACAGTGTTTTAGTTGGCTATAGATCAACGTATGAACTGACAAACGCAAAAATAGTTAATTAATTAATGAATTAAGTAATCTAGTTTATGGCAATATTATGTGATTTATATGTAATGTTAGCCTCATAGTGAGCATCAGAAAACGTTGACGCTCTTGAAGCGACCCCTGTACCCATAAACAAATGCATACTTTTGACGCATTCTGAAAGGTCGTAAATTTGAGATTAACACAACGTTATAGTGTAAATAATAAGACAGCAAGCTAAATGTACACTACCAGGTGTAAAAATTGGAGACGGTGAGCAATTAAGTCATGTCTAACAAATAATGGGAAAACCTGTTGGCCAGTAAAATAGGTTATTCTTGAGTTTTGCACCTGAGTTGCACGTATTGGCATTGTTAATCAAATTAAGCCTTTATGAATTGATTTAAATCAACTTCATACTTCCTGAGCAGTGTGCCAATTCTCAGTAGCCTAGATGTAAATGGAGACAAGTCGTATTCAATGCGTGATTCAGGACAGCCTAAATAAACGTTACAAACATAGACCGTTAATATTAATATTAACGGTCTATGGTTACAAATGAGTACATGAAGGCAACACCAATGTACGCCAAAAAATTCTAGGATAGTAAAGGCATGGGCAACAGAGGTTGGTTCTTGATGTAAGAATATCAGGATAAGCCAATCAGAAACCGATTAAGAGTAGGGCGGGACATGACTTTGCTATCCTAGAAAAAAAATACTCGCATACAGTGAAGTGCAGCGAGTTTTCTCGTTTGTGAAAAAGACTTTAACCGTGTAACGTTAGTTTTGTGTTGAAAAACGAATAAACTTAAAATATTTACTTCGGAAACACTAAAATCGCTGGTATGTTTTTTCGTCAGATTTTAAGGACGCAGTTAATCGCGACCAGAACGCCTCACCTCAAGCGGTTGCACCGTGTTTGTCAAGCCGAGGTAGCTGCTCCAATAATTAATCGTTTCATTTTCATAAGCATTTTCTTTTCGTTAACTGCAGCTGTGCATTTTGACAACCAGCCCTGGTGGCACCACATGTTTGGTTTATTGTGTGCCCTCATAAGTTGTTTTGTTTGTACTGTATGTATGCTATCAGCTCAACGCTTTTCATTTTCTCCGTGTGATGCGTCTCTCTGACCTGTAGAGGCCACTGTGCTCCAAAAGTGACGAGGTGAGGCTGGCAGAGGAGGCAAGCATGAAGTATGGCTCCCCAGCTCCAACCATCTTCTCCAAAGTGATTGACAAAAGCATCCCTGCAGATATCATTTACGAAGATGATAAGGTAAACAATAAACGTCTTTAAAACATGTTATCTCATATGGTGGAGATTAATCAACATGTGATTGTTGAGATAAAGTTTTCTTTTTGTGTTTATCAGTGTTTGGCATTCAGGGATATCAGCCCACAGGCCCCTGTTCACTTCCTGGTTATTCCAAGGGTCCCTATTCCCAGGATTAGTGAGGCCAAAGCTGATGATGTAGAGGTAAGTGTATCTATCCGTTTTCTCATAACTGCAGATCCTGTTCAGGGTTTGGGAGGTGAGAGATTGGGTGAACACCATGACAAGCACATTCACATACGTACACTGGTAGGCACCCAAACAGCACGCCCATATGTGATTTTTGCACATCATTCCATTATCTGTTGCTATTTTTTTGAGAAGATTTTCTGAAAGATTTAAGTAAGGATTTGCTTCCATATCAGCCACAAGAGCGTTAGTGAGGCCAGACACTGATGTTGGAAGATAAGGTCTGTCCAAATAATGCCAAAGGTGTTGGACGGAGTCGATCTCGGTGCTCTGTAGAGGCCAGTTAAGTTCTTACACCAAACTAAGAAAAGCCTCTCTTCATGAACTTTGTCTCCCCAAAGTAATAAGCACACCACAATCTAACATATACTTGTATGTAACAGCATTTCATTTCCCTTAATTGAAACTAAGGGGCCTTGTCCAAGCCATTAAGAATATAACCCCAGACCAGAAGTTAACAAACATATGTGACAGGTGTGTAAATGTATTCCCCAAATTAAATTTTTTTTTTTTGGACTGTGGGAGAAAACTGGAACAGCTGAAAACCCTTGAACATGCACTGGGAGGACATGCTCACTCCACACAGCAAGCTCTCAGCTAACCCTCATGACCAGTTGTTGGGCATATAAAATCTATTTGTTGTCACTGTCACCATATGCAGCCGACAGAACATATTTACACAAAGCAAAGGAACAGGGTTGCATCTTGTTTATTATTAGTTTAAAATTTTAAATAAACCAACTGCAGTTTGTTTTCTGAGAGGAGTTGATTTTATTGGAGCAAATCATGTCTTCAGTGCTCTTTTTCTTATTTTATTTTTTACTTTCAGCTCTTAGGACATTTGTTGGTGGTTGCCAAAAATGTGGCAAAGCAAGAATCTCTAAATGAAGGATACAGAGTGGGTAAGTTACAGTTATGGGCTTCTAGACATAATATGTGAAAATACAGACTGTCTATTAACTTAACTTATAAATTCTGGTTATGTTTTCTGCCCTCTGCAGTGATCAACGATGGAAAGCACGGTGCTCAGTCAGTTTACCACCTTCACATCCACGTCCTGGGAGGAAGACAGATGACATGGCCACCAGGCTAATGGTTTCATGAGTCTGTTACTCTTTTCAGGCTTCTTTTATGCATTTAATCCCAAGACCATGGCATGATATCTGATGAGTGTAGTTCATGTTCTCATTCAATCCTTCTGTACAAATACTCACTTCACCATGAAAAAATGTAAATATCTTGATGTAAAAATAAAGACATTATGTTTGATATGGCTGCAAATAAAGACAGTAAAGTAGTTGGAAAGTTGAAAACTCAACTTAGTGCTTTAATCAGACATTGTCTAGCGTCTGCAGTAACAAGTCCTGGACATTTTGTGGACCATCAAATTCAATGTAAAACGACACATCTTTATAACACAAAGCAAGAGGATGTAGCAACAAATCGAAAAGGGAAACCTAATCTCAAAATACCTTTTGACATTTAACAAATCAATATTTATTAAACATTTTTTTTTAAATGAGACAAACAATGTCAACTCAAATGATCAAACCTAGAATAACAGTTTTAACAATTATACACACGATAAACTAAATAAAATGTTGAAGTATAAATGTATACCAAAAAACTTTAAAATAAAGTGGAATACACTTTATTTAGAGTAGTAATACTCTTGTGTTATTCAATATTTGTTCTTCAAGATACACTTTTTTGATTATGCACTAAGTAGCCAAGTATTTTGTACAGTTAAGTAAAAAAAAAAACTTTATTTCTGATAGTTTTATCATTATTTAAACTATGTATTTTTATATAGAAATGGCTGTAGTTCTCTCTGAAAAACATGTTTAAACTGAAAACCCTGTTTTAAGGCACATGATTTAAAATTAATATTTAATTGCTGGCACTGATTAATCCCCTCACTAACCATTCACAACAGATGGCATGTGTCCAGATATTGGCAGCAAGGGTTGGAGTCTAGACAGATGTGGTGTGACTAAGTGACCTTGGTGTCCACGAGCAAAGTAACCGTGGGTCATTTAAGAATGGGGAGGGTTAAACTTTCCTCTATATTTACTTATTAAACAATGTCACCTCCTTGAACACAGCTATCAGACAGACAGGCAGACATGTGTAGCTAAGCAGAAAAGAGGAAACAAGGGCTGTATTAATGACATGTTTCAAGGATACAGAGCTTGATTTTTGGACATGTAAACTGCTGCCAATCATCGTCCATTACCAAGTTCCGCTGTGCACTTTAAACCAATCACAAATAATTAGACGTAGATCCTGAAGTGGATGAATTAAAGTTTTAAATAAATTTGAGACTGCAAAAGCTGTCCAACATTATCAGGAAAAAATCTTGAATATTTCAGTTTAGTGCATATTGCCAACATCTTGACACTTCTTTTTTTGATGTGTCACTCTGGTAGAAAAAGTCTCACACAGAGTTACCCAAGTAGTTTTTCCAGCGTTGAATAACTCTTTTTATGGTTCCATGTCTTATCTCACCTCTTAAACCTGAGATAACTAATCTGGTTTTGTCATTATTTTTGCTGACATGCCTTGTCATGCATAGCTGATAAAGACTTGTCTTCATCAGTCGATCTGGGATAATACCCTGGACAAGCTTCATACTGTTAAATGTGTTGACCTGCCAGCACCATAAGTTGTCTGCTAGTATTATTAATATAAACAAAGAAGGTTTCTACCAGCTGCAGACTGTTTGTGTGTCAAGTTTCAGGTCTTCCTAACCTCGAGAAGCCAAAACCTTTGATCAAGCTTGTTGCTGGGTCTTTAACTGGTCGACATGGCCTCGGCTGCAGGTGGGTAATTGCGCAAGTCCTGAAAGCTCTGATCAGTGGCATGAGTGCAGAGGAAGTCGGTATGCATTTGTGCAAGTCCACTAAAGGATGATATTTTCTCCAGGGGGTAACAGTCGAGCACCTGTGTCGTGCAAAGGTTGATCTAGGTCTGTACGGCAACTGACAGCTACTGTCAATCAGCCGTGACTGAGAAGAAGGTAGGACAAGACTTGTGTATGGTGTCTTATGTTGTCATAAGTTGCTTGACTGTATGAGGTTTTAAAAATCAAGACGCAGATAGAAAATCTTTGTTTACTGACATGTTACAGCTCTTTTTTCTCTGCTTTTGTTGATTGATTGTTATATAATGTACATTTAAAACACAAGAAATGAACTTCACAATTTAATTTAAGATTTTAGAAGATTCAGAAGTAACGTTTCCTTTCTGGGTAATTACAGTGTACAAATCCAAGTTATTCTTGTGACTTAAATTTACTTTTGTGCACTACAGGGCACTTAAATTGATATTTGCATAATATAGAGCAAAAGCTTTGCCATTGCCACTGTAGTACACATACTTCATATTGCTACACTGTAGTTTTGTAAGTCGTATGAACTTTGGTCCAGAAAAAAATTGACCAAAGTTACCTTAAAAACTAAAGGTCAGACTAAGATTCTGCTGGGTTGGCAGATCTTTATCTTATACAATTTTACAAAAAACTTATCCTGTGATATGTTGTGGTGGGAAGTAACTAAGTACATTTACTGAAGTACAGTAAGTACAGTTTTGAGATACTTTTACTTGAGTATTTAAATTGTATGGTTCTTTGTACTTCTACTCAACTACATTTTAGGGGGAAATATTATGCTTTTTATCTGACAGTTTAAGTTACTTTACAGATTAAGATTTGACGAACATATGATTAATATACTGTATGTAATACCACCATCTGTAACATTAAAATGCTGTGTTAAAACATTAGTAATAATATTCCCATAATAAAAATATGAATATAACTCTGGACGGGATCATTCTGCCCAAAGAGTTCTTTTAGTTAAATACTTCAAGTACATTTTGCTGTTAATACTTTTATATTTAAGTGAAATCTTGCAGATATTTACGTGCAACAGATTATTTGTACTGAGCAGTACTAAATAGGAAGATAAAGAATAGAATAGAAAGGTAAAGGTATGAATACTGTACGTCTTAGTTAAGTGAAGTCCAACTTGTGACCATAAGACAGTAGTAGAATCTTTTACACACTAGATGGCATTATTTCACTGTCTGCATTACATACACAAGAGTGTCCAAAAAGCCTTCACAGATCCATGCTCAAAACAATTACATTTCGTTTATTACCTTAAACTTTGGTTAGTTACTTTATTAACTTAAATCAAATAGTGACTGAGTTGCTTCAAATGTGATTATATGGGTTAAAGAGTATTAATAGATAAGATGCCCCAATGCTTTCTGGCACAATTCTCAAAGTTTAGACATTCAGCAATTTGGGTTTGTCATGTTGCAATGGCTTTGGTAAATGTCAGTCCTGTATAAATTACAGAGGGGTGCCGTTTCATAATAGATCATCTTATCTGCGTGGAGGATCCTCAGTGGAGGAGAACTAAAGTGTTTTTAATGCTAATTTTACTTCATGTCCATTTCAGATAGTTTTTTCTGTTATTCCAGCAAATACAAGATGAATGTGGAAAAGGGTTTGGTTAGGATCAATGGTGTTGCAGTCATGGATGGTAAAGCTGAGAGGTATGTACAATAGTGCATGTACCAAAGTGGGAGAGAAAAAAACAAATCATGTAGATTTGATCTTCTTAGGACCATTTGATTTTAAACTATGTACCTGAAATGATGTTTATCCACAGCATGTCTACCCAAAAGGCACAAGCTGTGTCGGACTGCACTAACTTAAAGACCCACTCCACTCTCATACATAACGGAGGAGCCCCCGAAGCTGTGCTTAGTTCAACATCTGAGATGGAGAAAGCCACTGAAGGACTTTCATTAGGTAAGAAGTCTAGGATAGGCTGAGTGCTGAGCACAGTGGTTCCCAAAGACTCCAAGACAAATCTGAGTGTTTGTAAGATTAACAAGATAAGAAATAATAAGAAATATATGGTATATATTGCTACTTGACAAATTCAGTTGCTTTTTCTTTTGTCTTTTATTGTGAAATTCTGGATAGTTTTACCTCTTGGGTCTCTAAAAATGATTCAAATGATACAATCTGAGAAGATAGCATCACTAGTTAAACACATACATATTGAAACATGCAACTTGTGAAAAAGGGTCATAAATAGACATTATGTTGCTTTGAAAGGTTGATAGCCAAACAAAGCCACTACAACTGCATGTAGGGCAGTGTTTGCAAGATACTTATGCAGGGTATTAAATCGGCAGGAAGTGAACAAAGCAAAAAGAACATTTACAAAGCTCTTTACAACAATAAAATAAAAACAAATACAATTAGATGTAGATCAGATGTATTGATTGTTACATAAAGTAACATTTTTAAACGGGTTTGAAGAAAATATTTGAGGGACTGAAGTGATTAAACAGTTTGCCCAGGCAGATCTTTTCCCCACCAGTTCAAGTTTCCTTTGAACTTCATTGTTGATTAAGGAGCAAAAAAGAACTTATTTGGGGTCTTTCTCATTGACAACAAATTTAAATGTTTTTCAGAAGATTTGTCACTGTGCTGTGCCTTTTATAACAACTACTGTACATTTTAAAAATCATCCACAACAAATGGAGAGGCTAAAATTGCTGTTATCTGTTTTGAAGCAGCATTTTGGAGGAGCTGCAGATGTGGTGTAGTATCATATGACCAAAAACAACATTGCATAACCTTTTTGTTCTTAGCCTCTTTTTTCTTTACTTAGTTAGCCTTTTTGTTATCCCGTTTCAGTGTTTGGATGGAGCAAAGGCCATTATTTCTTAGTCACTATCAAAAGGTGTTTTTTTGTAGTCTGAGAGGCTCACAAACAGTCACAAGATTTTAGGTCACTGACATTTGAAGGGAAGTATTTCTGTATGTCAGATAAGCAACGTGTACTCGTGGATAATATAACCAAGGACAATAAAAAGGGGAAATAGGATTATACTGGGTTTTACAAAGGAGAAAGAAGGATAACATGTTAAGAAGGAAGAGTATGCTGTTTAAAAATAAGATCTGAAGCAGTGTAATGGTGCATGTGAAAAGCCTTGTGGGCATTTTAAGATGCAGTAAAGAGACTAATGAATATAAATCACATGATTCACTGTGTCAAATGATGAACCAAGATCTTTAATAAATTGACAGAACTGTGTGACCTTTATGAAAACGTTTGCAGTTCTGTGAAGTTGTTTAAAACCAAACTTAACCTTAGTTAAGTTAAAGAAAAGACTTAACCTTTAAATGCTTACAGCCAAAGAGCTGTAGCAATAGATAAAAATAAAAATACTATCAATGCTAAAGTGTTGAGAAAATGGTGTAGAAGTTTCATAGGAATATGACAGCAAGATAAAACCGATTTTTGACTTTTTGCAGAATAGAAAATAAAAATGATGCCATAGGAACAAATGAATCAATACCATTTTAGTAAGGCTCAAAAATAAGAAGATAGAGTAATGGCAGAAAAAGAAAATGACATTATGTAACATGAAAAAAAGAATTCAAAGGAAATAACAGAAGGGAACCTTTTGAAAAAATAAATGGTGTTATTGTTTCTGTAATGCTTTCAATTTAGTAACTCAAGTCTCAAGACATTCCTGCTTAGTGTCAGATATCAACATGGCATTGCCTTGTTCACTGCACAAGCTGCAAATCCTGTTGGTCTGACTCATCAGGTGTAGGAAGCCCAAAGGGAAGTCCAGAGATTTATGCAGCACTCTCACACACTTGACTCTTCTTCTAACGCTTACTGTGTTACGGTGTGGTGCCTGTGCATTTGAATAGTCATTAATGGCGGCTAAACGCGGCTGTCCCTGTTGTCCCAATACAGAAGAGCCCAAGGCAGTTCCCCTTTCAACGGCGACAGCACCAACAACTCTGGCCCCAGCTGACCAGCTATGGAGCACCAGCAGAGACAAAGCAGTAAGGCTGAGGATGGAAGGCTCGGGTCCGGCCTCAGAGACTCCTGTGACTATCCATCAGATGTTCCTGGAGACGGTGGAAATGTATGGGGACCATCCAGCCTTGGTTTCCAAAAAAGAGGGTCAGTGGGTGACCCTGACATGGAGGCAATACTATGAGCAGTGCCGAGCAGCAGCTAAAAGTTTCCTCAAGGTTTGTCTGTTTATATTGTTATATTGTACTAAACTATTACTGCAGTGCAATCAGGACATATTTGTATGTTGGCTCTCTCCTCCAACACATTGGGTTTGAATGAAACATCAACCATCCTGTTCTCCTTTTGTCATTTAATAACACCCCTTCTTGTTGGGGTCAATTAGACCCAAGCAATTTAAACCTCCAAAAAATGATTCATTAAATTCTAACCTAATTATGTGTGTCAGGTACTTTATGTCTCTTTGTTGACTACCTAAATAATCCTTTAGATAAAACATATTTTGGTGAATTATTATCTTCTTACAGAAGCTTTGGCTTGTTTTTTTTTCTTACTGTCCTCAACATGGTAAGCTTCCCTTTTACCAGTTCCTCGCCCAGATAATTATCATATATCTAGTCTGACATTATCACCCTCATGCCCTAATTTTCTCATCATGTGCTTTCCCAGGTTACACCTGTATTTCAGGCATAGCTGGACTGTGCATGCTTCTCAGATTTTTGAAATAGTATGTGTCCAGGTTGTGTGTTATTGGACCAACCCCTCCAACCAACCCAACCACCCAATGTAGGTTTGTTTTAGCTTTAATTTAAAAGGTGTTTACATTCGTTTTGGGTTTTAAAAAAAAGTAAGAATTGTAATGTTTTTTATTCAAACTGTAGTCCTCGAAAATTAAGGAACAGAAACTAAGCAAAGCTAATACATTAGTTGTATATAACATGTTTACATACTTAAACTTTAAATGGAACTATGTGATGTTGCCATAAGGTATTCATATTTAATAATACAACCCAAAGACAGACACTTAATCATCAGGGATTCTCTCCCAGACTTAACAGCAACCATCTTCACTTATTGCTTGCTTCATGGGCTTTATGGTTTAATTTTAGTCTTCAGCAAATGTATAACCTGTTGGCCAGTAAAAAGGTCTTGGTTGTTCTGTTTGTTTGTGTAAGATCCTTACTCCAACCTGGGGCCCTTTGCTGCATGTCATTCCCCCTCTCTCTCCCTTTCACATATTCAGCTATCCTGCATAATAAAGGCCTTAAATGCCCAAAAACAAATCTTAAAAAAACAACAACTGGGGGACTACAGATAAAAACAAATCATCAAATTCAAATCCTGCCCCCAATATAAACATGACTACCGTCAAAGCTTAAAGTCAGTACTTTAAAGTCTTAGTCAGTGTTAAATTCAAATCCAGTGTGCTATGGTATAGCCAAAACCATAAAAAAATATCACTACAGTAATACTTTTTGCCTGCACTGTATGCTATATCCTACATGTATAAGCTAAACTAGTGTAGCAGAAGTTATTGATTCAATAGAGAAATGGCGTTTCTGTGACATACACATGATGCACCATTGCAAGACTTGGCTTCACAAAACCTACAATTCCCTGTTTGCACCAGTTTTATAAACAGCACCTCACTCACTCACTGTATTGTCTGTGGGCGGGGCTGCTGAAAATTAACACCTGGGTGTGTGAAATTCACAACTTGTGTTACGTCTCCTGTTTCTTGGACATGTCCCTTATCCATGTGGAGTGTTTTTTGAAACAAGATCTGTGATGCTGTGTCATTAAAGTTACATGCTCTTTAAAAAACAACAAAAAAACAACAACAACAAAACAAGAACTTGTCTTCTTTTAGTTAGGGCTGGAGCGTTACCATGGTGTGGGGATTCTAGGATTCAACTCCCCTGAGTGGTTCATCTCAGACGTTGGCTGCATCTTTGCTGGGTAAGATTCCATTTTGTGAACTAAGGTTGATAAAATTCCATGTAAAGATGTAAAGATGCTGCAGCATTTCCCCCGACACTGCTGATATATCACTGTCAATGCTTAGGTATCTCAAAGTCCATCTCTGTGTCTATACTCAGACCTGTTTGGCAGGTACCAGTTTAAAGTCTCAGAAACATAATGTGGGTGTTAAGCTTGTAACCACCCATTGTCCTCAGATACACGAGCAGGCCCGGACTGCCCATTGGGAACATTGTTTTATGTCTATGAAAGGGACCACTGTGAGAATTCCAGGTGGCCTAGACCTGCATAACTATACTTTACACAGCCTCATGAAACTGTACAACCACAAACTAGAGACAAAGGGCATTCAGAGGGCATATGTATTTCACCATTTATACAAGAAATGCAGCACAGAGAGCTTTTTAATAAGGACATTTCATTACATAAAAACAGGACAAGAAAATAATTATTAATGGAAAAACACTAAGTTATAAATAAGTGTAATTATTTGTGATACAATATGTAGGGAAATGAGCACAATGCACAGTGAATAATGCAAGGAAATGTGTGCATCAATACATTTTTTTACTCTCTGATTTGTGTCATAGGGGTTTGGGAACAGGAATTTACACAACCAACTCGCCCGAAGCTTGTCAGTATGTGGCTGCCAGCAGTGAGGCCAACGTCCTAGTTGTAGAGAACCAGAAACAGCTTGAAAAAATCCTACAGGTCAGAAGCTTTGTAACAGCAATGGCCCTTAGTGTGCCTGTTTTCAAAGATAAAAAAAATCAGCCTCATACATGCCTAAGTTTAATTTGCCTTTCCCAACAGGTTAAAGATCAACTCCCTCATCTGAAAGCCATTGTCCAGTATAAAGGCGAGCTGCAGCAAAAAGCACCATTCCTGTATACAGTACGTTCACTCATCAAACATATTGATGAAACAGAACAATAAATATAATACCATACTGTATGTAATGCCCACAGTGCAAAATTATTATCTTTCTTACTTGTGGTATAAGAACTGTAATTAGATAAATGTGACTGAACTCAACTGTATTAAACTACACTATGCAGCTGCAGTTAGCACAGTTCAGGGATTTTGACACACTTTTATTTTTAACATAATCTCTGTATTTGTGCAGTGGGCAGAGTTTATGAAGGCAGGAGAGGAAGTACCTGATGAGCAGCTGAATGCTGTGATTGACAGTCTTCGGGCCAATGAGTGCTGTACTCTCATCTTTACCTCTGGAACTACTGGCAACCCTAAAGGAGTTATGTTGAGCCATGACAACGTAAGTTACCTAGACAAGATACTATTCTTTTCTTATCTTGTATTGTTTTGACATGAATAAAAATCACAGCTAACCAAGCTTTAGCTGTGGCTTGCTTGATGACCGATTCTCCTAAAATGGATAAAAAGACTGCACTACCCTTTTTATAAACACTGGCTGGTAGATAACAAGACACACCCCAAACTCACAGCTAAACTAAAAACTTTTGGCTCAAACAAAAAGTGCTGGCAACATTTTCAGCTCCTTTTTTAATGCATGTGTGGGATGGATCTAGGCTGAGGGCTGAGGATGTTGGTGTGGAGTTTGTTGCTGATTCGAGACAAACATTTTAATGAGAAAACTCTGATGATTCCTTTGCTATTTTCTATTGTGCAGCTGACATGGACAGCCTACACGGCATGTTTAATGACAAATGTTAAACACGCTGAGGAGGTGCTGGTCAGTTACCTGCCGCTTAGCCACGTGGCAGCCCAGCTGTGTGACATATGGATGGGTGCTAGGCTTGCTATGACCACCTACTTTGCAGAGCCAGACGCCCTCAAGGTAGGGATGCCTACTGTTGTATAAACATAGAATTAATTATGAAGGTTTCCTATTTTGACTATTCCTCAATCAATTTACCAGGGCTCCTTAGTAAACACACTGAAAGAGGTTCGTCCAACATGTTTTCTGGGCGTTCCTCGTGTGTGGGAGAAGATTCAGGAGAAGATGAAAGCTATCGGTGCCAAGGCAACCCCAATGAAGAGGACAGTGGCGGGCTGGGCCAAGTCCATAGGCCTGCAATACAACTACAGTGTCATGAATGGGTGAGACAGCTGTAAGGATCCTATACTAGAATTCAGCAAGAACACGTCAAGGGGCATTTGTTAATAACAGTACCCCTTTTAAACATGTGTAGATATGTGATATTACACATTTTCTCTATATGATTGTTACAGTCTAGTGGAAGAAGTACTTTTACTTGAGTATATGTAGCAATACCGCTTTGTAAAACTACTCGGTTACATTTAAGATTTCACGTAAAGGTCCCATGGCATTTTAGTACTTTACGAGGTTTTTTAACAATAATATGCGTTCCCCCCAGCCTGCCTATGGTCCCCCATTAGCTAGAAAGGGTGATAAGTGTAAACCGGGCCCTGGGTATCCAGTGCTGACCTAGCTACTGCACATGTGCAACTCCCAACAAAGATGGAACAGAAGTGAGATGCCTCACTCTGTAGCTAAAACAGAGTGCTTAACACAAAAGAAAAAGAAGAGCTGCAGCACAGTGCAGTACAACAAAAATATAGTGTTTTTTGAAAATGTAACCACATAAACCTATTCTGATACAACTTATACCTCATACAATTATGAAACTGAAAATAAGCCTAATATGAGCATTTTAAAATAAAAGAACAAAAGTATGAACAGCTTAATGTTCTTAATGTATCAAAGTAAAAGCACATGTTGGGGAGAATTATTACTACGTATATCATATTGGAATACTATTCCTGATGCTTTAACATGTAACATGTAGCATTTAAATGTTAGAATAAACATGTAGCACATTTTAACTGCTTTATGTATGGTTGGATAGTTTCATTTATAATACAGTATTTTATACTATAATATTGACATTGTGTTTGTAAAATCTTTATATGTGAAGTAGCTTAACTCCAGCTGTTAGAGAAATGTAGTAGAGAAAATGTCTCTTTGGGCCCAGTTCTTAATTTTATAATCTAAATTTTAACCTCAGAAATATTAATGGTGTAAATTTTACTTTATCTCTTGGATTACAGGGAGAATCGCGTGCCATGGGGATTCATGCTGGCTAATAATTTGGTCTTTAAGAAGGTCCGGGAATCGCTGGGCTTAGACCGCTGCAAGCTCTGCTTCACGGGTGCTGCCCCCATCACCAAAGAAACTCTGGAGTACTTCATGAGCCTGAACATCCCTTTGTTGGAGCTATACGGCATGAGTGAAAGCTCCGGCCCACACACCATCTCTGATAACCAGAGTTACCATATCACAAGGTCAGTAGCAAATCATTATGGAACGTGTTAGCTCTAATTAAAAGGTTTGTTGATATGGATGTAAGAATACTACAAGTTGCTGTGACAACATTTTTTTTCCCAGTGAAAATTAGTTACAGGGGAACTCCACAGATTTGACACATTTTTTTTAGAAGGGGTGCAGTTGTAGTGCAACTTTTGATCACTATTGTTTTTGCTGACTTGTTGATTTGTCTCTCCAGCTGTGGAAAGTTGATGCCAGGCTGCAAGACGAAGCTGGAGAACCCAGATGAAGACGGGAGTGGAGAAATATGTTTCTGGGGTCGGCACGTCTTTATGGGCTACTTGAACATGCCAGACAAAACAGCCGAGGCTCTCGATCAGGACGGCTGGCTGCACTCTGGAGATCTTGGAAGGCATGACCAGAACGACTTCCTGTACATCACAGGAAGAATCAAAGGTAAGTTGTGGTCCCATAAGTTGGAAACCACAGGACTACAATACCTTTGTGTATACAAAGTAGTTACAACAATCTTGACCTCCAACAGCTACAAGAGTATAATGCTGTTTACACATTGATGCATCTGTATCTAATAATGTCATAAATAGGAATACATCAGCCACAGGGGACATTTTTTTCTTTAAACCAATCACAATCGTTGCTAAGCTCCACCAAAGCTGCTGTAAAGTAGTTGTGGGAGAGAAAACTCAGACTGGACAGATAGACTAGATATGTAGCTGTCTCAATTTACCCTGCAGAGATTTGAGGAAGAGTCAGCTATAGACCTCATAAATCTACTGGAGTTTAAAATTCTCAAAAACCTCAAAGGAAACGGACATCGGTGAAAATACATGCATCCGCTGGAATTTCCTGTGGCACTGGAGCAATATCAGAAGTGGAACATCAAGGATATAGCCTAGCAAACAGGTGACAGACTGATAAAACTGTCTCGTTTTGCACAGAACTGATCATCACTGCTGGTGGAGAGAACATCCCTCCTGTGCCTATTGAGGATGCAGTGAAGGCCGAGGTGCCCATCGTCAGCAACGCCATGCTGATAGGAGACAAGCTCAAGTTCCTCTCCATGCTGCTCACGCTCAAAGTAACCAGGCCTCTGTTCCTGCACAGTCACATCTATTGAATAATGAAAGCAAACACAATGACCCTTCTCTTTGTGTCTACAGTGTGTCGTGGACGACAACGGCGAGCCCACAGACGAGCTGAACCATGAGGTTTTGAGCTTCTGTCAGCAGCACAATGTGACAGCAACCACGGTGTCAGAGATCATAGCCAATAAGGAGCCAGCTATCTACAAAGCCGTTCAGGAGGGCATAGAGCGTGCTAATGCCAGAGCAACGTCCAATGCCCAGAAGATTCAGAAATGGGCCATACTGGAGCGAGACTTCTCTGTCACTGGAGGAGAACTGGGTGAGCTATTTAGTTTTCTTCCAACACTATTATTAAGGAAGTAATCACTGCTGAGGTCTATCAAGTTTTATCTTTTAATCTAGGTCATGTTATCATCAGAAAAGTATTGTGTCTGTGCCACATTCCAGACAATATTTCAGTACATTTTGTACGATTGAAGATTATTTCTACAGCTGCAGTGGATCAAAGGTTGTTGTCTGGGTGTTACTCAGCCTAAATGGAATCTTTAGTTTGAGATTGAGATCAAATTCATCTACTTTTATTGTCTTTTCAGGACCCACCATGAAATTGAGAAGGCCCATTGTTGTGAAGATGTACCAGGAGAAGATAAATGAATTGTATGTAGTGGCCACGGAAAAACAGTAAACTTTACTGCACACAGATGAGATAATTCTGAAGAGAAGCTTTATGAATATTGTATTGTGCCCAGACGTCATGTTGAAAAATATTATACATTTTTTTGACCTGAATGTTAAAATTGCAAGAGGTTTTTAATTTAAGAGGAAAAATAATCTTGATTCTGATTATGTTGTATTTAATGGAATAGAGGTTTGTGCTGCTATGTTATAATATGTTTCTGTTGACTATTCAAAGTCAATATTTAAGCTGTTGAATGTACATACAGTTTCACAGTAGCTGTGTATGTTTTGTAAATAGAGCATCCAAATCAGCGCCAGATCTTGCAATGTACTGAATGGAAGGTGGATTGCACACTATCACACTGATTGTATGGTGTCAGTCATCATTTTTACAGTTTTTGAAGGAAAGTCATCATTGTATGGTTTTAGTCATCCTTTTTGCAGTTTTTGAAGGAAAGTTTGTGAATCCACTGTAGCCTGGAAGATAAAACTATCTTGTCTTGGTCATAAACATAATGGCCTGTATTTTATTTTTTAAGCAGCAGTATCTAAAGATTTATACAGTATTAATTGCCAGTTTCCATGTCTCATGTTGTAAAAAGATCCCCATCTGGCAAAGCTGCAGATATTTCCTCTAAAAACTACATATTTAGTTTAGTACAATGGCATGTGCGAAGTGTAAAAACAAAATCTATATTAATTTGTGCTTCTCCATGTACAGTTTAACAAATATTGAAAATGTTTATATTGTGATAGATATTGTCAATAAAATAAAAGTAAGTGATTTGGATTAATTGACCAAACATTGTTTAGAAATGTGTTGTTTTTATATCAATACTTGGGTATGTATAGTGAATATGTGCAGTGTTTATTGTAGCTATGCTATGTTTTATTTTTAAAATATGATGCAGCATAGTGCAACACAAAAGACAGACTGGAATCAGGGATTGTTTAATAATCTTTTCAACCGTTTAGCAAAATTAATTAATCTAATACATTGATTTATGAGTAAAATACCTGTAAAACTAATCACATCAGCCTTAGCTTTACTTTCTTTTTAGTGCTAGCGAATGTTAGCATGCTAACACGCTATGCTAACGGTGAAAATGGTGAGCATAAAACAATCAGCATCTTATCACATTTATGCTTGTCTTAACAGTTTTTTGAAAATGAAACCACATAAACTTATTTTGTTACAACCTCTAAATACAATCGTGAACCTGAAAATGAGCATAATATGAGCACATTAATACATCCAATGCTAAGAGGGGAGGGACATCTGGCAGACATCAGGCTTCATCCCAGAAATGTACGTACATCCATTGAGCCAGAATACATGACCTTTACCCAAGTTGGAATTGCTGCTATTCAGACATTCAGACTACAGTAAACGGGAAACGTCACTACCTTTATTGCTGCCACAAGGAAGTTTTAAAACATTATGAGGGTAAAAAATGAAACACAAACACTGAACTGACCGGAGGTTTGTGTAATAGAGCTGAATATTTTCTGCAACAACAAAGCACACTATGTCTTGTTGTTCTCTTTTCTTTCTTTCTCTCCTGTGAAATAAAGCGGCCTTCAAGTGCAGTCGGAAACATCAAGATCTATAAACGTTCTGACGGAAAACAGTAATTGTGGAATATAAAGTCTACTTATGCTACATTGGGAGGTTAAAGAACACAACAGGACATCCCACAAATGGGCCGTTTCATTGGTTCACTCTGTCCTTAGTGCAAAAAACATGTTCTGCCATATTTAAGTGTCAATTTGCTTTTTAAATGGTGGCGAATTCTCTGCGGTGGTAAAACCTGGGATTAAAAAATAATCCCAAACCGTCTGGTTTGTTGGTACATTAACAAATGCAATGCAGAAAAGTTCTCATTCATTATTATATGTTTATTTTACAGAACTGATACAGTACATATTTAGATTATATGAAGTACTCATGTGAGCAGAGGCGCTATAGTAGCTGTAAATAAAAAAAGCATATGGACATTAGGGCTGGGCGATAAGAAAAAAATCTGATATCACAATATTCTTGAACAAAAACCTTGATATCTATACTGCAGCGATATTCTAGGGTTGACAATTGGTGCTTTAACATAATATCTTCACATTTAGATTTTAGATATATAATCATCAGTAATGTGGACATAATGTCTAAGTGGGGAAAAGTAAAATTATAGAACAGCTGGAACAGTCTGGAAAGTTCAGAAAGGTACATCACTTTACTGTAATGCAGCCTTTAAAACCAGTAAAAGACAACACTTATGCCATATCCCAATATTACAATATCCAAAATCTAAGACAATATCTAGTCTTATATCACGATATGAATGTAATATCGATATATTGACCAGTCCTAAAGGACATGTTTGTGCAATGCTGCCCTCATGTGGCTGAAGTTATGAACATTGATAACATATGTAAGTTCACTGAACTCTCACAAAGGGTAACAACATAATGGTAAAATTATTAATAGAAAAAAAATATTAAAAGGTCTGTGTGCTTTTTGGAGCGGTGCAGGTAGATTTATCTGCACTACTACTGCAGTGAGATTGAATAAAAACAGTAAAGTTGTGGACTGTCAAAAAAATAAATATCCATGGAGGCAAATATCTCAAACGTCCATATCTCAAAACCTCGACAATTTAGAAAGACATCACAAGAGATTAGTGTTTTTTGGCTGAATAAACCCTTCATTAAAGCCATTATTGGCTACTTTTTTTCTCATTTGGTCAAGATGGCGACTCCCTTCTTGACCCAGGCGTTGCTGTTGAGTAGAGAGAGCATGAAGCGAGCCACGTCTCCTCTTCCCATTGCATTACCACCGCTGTTGGGAACAAAATATCCCTCATGTGTCAGAAACTCCTGAGCTGTAGAGGACACAAAGATTAAAAACTGGGAGTCAGAGACAATTACAACAACACAATTTTTATTTTCTTCTTCAGGCAGTCAAAGGCAAACAGTGTAGCCGATGCGAATACATGCTAAAACCTCAAGGAGGGTATAGAATTGACAAAAAATGAGGCCCATTAATTTGTATAAACGTTCCATTAAGTAGTAAGAGTGCATGCTAATAAGTAATTAGATAAGCATGAACTGTTTCAAAATGGATCCTGAGGCCGAAGGGCTTCTTGGTGGCTCTGCCGCTAAGCTGACTGCCTTGTATGCTGTTTAAATAATCACACAGTTCTTGAGTCTGTTTTTAGGTTTGTTTCTGTCTCCTTTTGACCACTGCTTGCCTGCATTTACCTGAGGCCGGCAGGTTCTTTAAACCCGGTGGGCGAACCACAGTCCAGTTGATGTCCTCAGACTTCTCCAGAAGCTTTTCCATTTCATGCATGTTGTTGAGGACGCCTCGGATCATCGGCAACAGGAGGAACCGGATGAGATAGGGTGTCTGCCCTCCAGAGTTAGCTACAAAAGAAAAAAAAAAAAAACTTCACGACTTTATTGTAAAGAAACATTTTCTGTGACACATTTTTACACAGAATTAGAACTTTGTCTCAATTCTAAAATGTTGGTTTCAGGTGTTTGTATGCATTAAACCACTTAAACAGAAGTAACTCCTGAAGATCCTGAAAAACACCTAAAATAACATATATTCCATAATTATAAGATATTTTTTTATCAATTTAAAAGGCTTTAATTATAGTACTTTACGCTTGAAATTCAGAATTAAAAATTATAGGAATAAGTTCTACTTCTCCAGTGAAAATCAACCAAAAAACAGACTTGTACAAACTTCCATTTTTGTTGATATCAAATAAGTGTTCTTTTACTAAATTCAACTGTCCCGTTCTTCTTTTCCTAAACTCAACCATCCCATTGTTGTCCTTCCGTGTCATGGAAACGTAAGCCTACCCACGACCTTTTCCTTAACTTAAGGGGCTGTGTTCATTTCACAGAATTCTTCTGTGGGCTCATCACGGAATTTTAAAGGGCTGTGTTAATTTCACGGAATTGTTCCATGGGCCCATCACAAAATTTTCGGCGATTCTGTGAAACTGCCACAGATTTTGAGAAAAGGGGCCGTGTTCATTTCCCGGAATTGTGTGAGATCTGGCCAGCAGTTCTGTGAGGCTCTAGGTTATTTCTAGATGTTTGATCTAATTCGGAGCAATAAATAGGGAGGAACTATAACAGCCCCAATAAACCACAAAGCCAAACGTTCATAAGTTAGTTGAATAAGTAGCTATACATTTGATTGAATGCCACATACACACACTTGACATCTGATAGTTGTGGTACGTTATTTTAAGAAGGTTAAACAGATGCCTCACAAAGAATAAATAACAGTATAAGAAGACAACTCCTCAAACATCAATCAGATATTCTTTTCTCATTATAAAATCACAAAAGGCCCCACAGAAGGGACTATCATGTGTGTTGCTGCACTTACGCTCAGTGAACCATGAGCTCATGGTGATGATCCTATTGACCCCGGACTCCCGCATGGCGCTGATCACACTGTTCATGGACAGTGTGTAGCCCGTCACCGCCGAGAAGAAGGAGACCGGGAAGCCGAGGCAGGACATGATCACATCCTGTCCTTTGAAGTGAGTCTTCAGACTATCTGCTGAGAAAATATCAGCTTCCACCATCTGAAAGCAGCAGACAAGGGAACACATGTAATGACTAATGAGGTTAATTTAACTTCATATTCTGTTAACGCATAATCAGAAGCAGTGCATGATGAGGAATACAGTATATCAGTATATATATATATATATATATATATATATATATATATATATATATGTATATAAAATATTGATGCTTTAATGTGAAGAATGAATGGTTAGTCTGTCTTTCTGATTTCTCTAAGACTACCGCTGTCTGTGGCACTCATTGGTTTCTAGTGATGACTAAATCAAACAAATCTTTAAAAACAGGTTAGACATATGAAGTTTCATTTAAAAAAAGAAAAGCTAAAACAACTGGGCTCTTTATTTCTTCTCCACTTTAATCTTAATTGACTTGCAACATTAAATAATAATCGTCATTCACATTTTTCCATTAATCATGCAATACTGCTGATGGATATATTTGAAGCTTTTTCTTGTATCATGTCCATTTTTCTTCCAGTTATGCTACTTGTAGTGTCAGTTTTTCCATCAAGATGATATCTAGCCATTCCTGCTATGTCAAGGTGCACTACCTAGCTTTTTTACTGATGTTTAATACAAATATCTTTATTACACTTTCTTCAGATAAAGAACAGTGCAACACATAGGCATCCTAATATTTGTTGTAGGATTTTACATACAATTTCCAATAATGCAGAGTAAATAGTGCATGTTTTGGGGCCTTTTTTTAGCTGCAAATTAATACATTTTGTACTTGAGTGAGTATTTACAGCAGTAGGATGGAGTATGTTGGATTGACTTAATACAGTGCCACTGTTAATCATACTCAAGTGTCACTAAGTGTTTGTTTGACATCAATGACAAGACAAAGCTCTATGGCACAGAGGAATCAGATTTAGCAGGTGATACTACCAGGCTTATCTTCGCAGTGTTGCATTAAAGTCCACATTGTTATGTGCGCTGCTGTGTGCACAGAAACACACCCAGATGTTAAACGTTTGTGGCTTCTGTTCAGAAGAATAAAAAGCACTTAAGGTTTTACCTTATACAACCCTTCTTTGGACACAATAAAACATTTAGCATGTGACATCACACTGGGTGAACTTTGAACATGCAATGAGCAGCAACACTAAAAAGACATGCAGAACAACCCGACTGACACAAACCCAGTGTCACATTACCTTGAGATTATCATGATGCAAGCTGAGTTTTCCCGGGTTCCTGACGATGGCGGTGACTGTGTGACCCTGCTGCAGCGCCTGGTTGACCAGATACTGTCCAGTCTGCCCAGTGGCTCCCAGCACGGCGATTTTCATCTTCAGACTCTGAGAAACGCACACAGAGCTCAGGCAGGGCTGAAGCTTATCAATGGACGATGTGTTAGATGCTCTGACCTCTTAACTACCTACGGGGAGATTCCCTCCCTGTTTGGCAAGTCCAAGTGTAAAACATTTTTAAAGATGCAATAAAGCAATTATCTCTGAGGAATTTAATAGATTTTGTTTTAAAAATGTTGATAACAAGGTTACATAATGTACAATGAGGACAATCTGTGGCAGTAGTTTTGTAACACTTTGGATTAGGGCAATAACAACCAGAACAAGTTTAACAATGTTTGCTCGATTAATAATTTGTCTTATTATGAGATTGCCAAAATGGTTGCAGATTCTTTAAATAAAACTTGTCACTCAAATAATCAATAAAATAATAATAATCAGAATAAACAAACTGATTTTAATATGTTGATGCTGGCCCAGCTCAGTTGAAAACTTCTGTTTAATGGGGCAAGAAGAACAAACACAGGGTGTCTTTGTTGAATTCAAACTGGGCCGAATGGATTCATTCTGCAGCAGTGGAGGATGACAAACTTGCTGGTCAGATGTCTCTGAAGATATTAATCAGATATCTCAAATAATGTTGGTTAGATACGTTTTCAGAAAATGTATTTCTTGGTTGATGATCCAGTAGCAGCTATGTTCAAAATAATTGGTCACCATTAAGTCACATGATGCACTGTAAAAACTATTTTCCTTTTTTATTACCACTAACCCTTAGACAATATATCCTCATGGATACAGTCTTAAGGATAACTTCAATTCAATTCAATTCAGTTTTATTTATATAGCGCCAAATCACAACAACAGTTATCTCACATTGCTTTTCATAAAAGAGCAGGTCTAGACCGTACTGCAATGATATTTCCAGAAACCCAACAATTCCCACCAAAAGCAAGTACTAGGCGACAGAGGCAAGGAAAAACTTGCTTTTAAGAGTCGGAAACCTCGAGCAGTAGGTGGTCGAGTTTGTAGGTGAGAAGAAGGATTTTAAATTCTATTACTAATTGATAACTAACTGTAGATAACTACTACACTAATCCTTTTGTGACCTATAATCTAATCAGAAGTTAACGTCCACCTTATTGACATTCAAAATCTCTCCTAATAAAAGGAAATAGGGATATTTAATATAGGCTCTGTATAAAGACACAAATATATTATGAACTGTGCTTGTATTAGACATGTTAAAACCGTAAATTGCAATCTCACTAAACGTACAGATATTAAAGAAATGTTAGGTATTATTTTGTGCATATACATTTGAAACTGTAATAGAAAAACGTTAAAAAAAGCCTCATTTTTTTCTTTATTATGAACTTGTGTGTGTGTATGTGTATGTATATATATTTTTTCTCTTATCGATTATGTGTATTTTTTGGCATTGGATGCATGAATTTATATGTAGCCTATGTATGTGTGAACATATGCACACTGTGACGGTAACATTTACCTAACTGTTATGCATGCCGTGTGTTTTCGGTCAAGATGTTTAAAATATGAATTGGGCTAATACATTAATTATTATGTATTAACACAATAAAGTATAATAACAACGTGATAACAAAAATGTCACTATAACTAGTGTGCTTTTGCACTTGTCTTAGAACCTAAAACGCACCAGTTTACATAAACCGCAAATGACAACAAGGAAGTAGTAGACTAAGTAGCATTAGGCATGGAATAAAAGAAAAACTGTTATAAAAACAACATATTGGCTTTAAAATTCCTCTGGCAGTTTGAATAATGATTTAAAGTGAAATCTTTTCCCATGTTGTAATGGTAGCCTACATTAGTAAACATTACCGAACTCACCTCCGCCATGCTATTTGGCTTTCAATTTCATACGTTCAGTGAGGGATGCGTTCAAGAGCTGTGGAGTTGAGGTATGTTTGTAAAGCAACTGTTTTTAAAAGTTATGAATTTTATGGATTTAAAATTATGTTTTGATACGCAGGATGACATTACATAACCTTTTCAAATAAATGTCGCAGCGACTGGAAAACTAAGGTTACATGTATGCTAACTGGTTAGCCGTTCGTCAGAAACTTAGCTAACGTTAACTGCTAATCAGTGATTTGTTAATCAGTCAAAAACATGGATATATTAGGTTAAAATAGCCTAGCTACCCCCCACAACAATCAAATGTAATATTTGCTTGTTTTGCTATTTTTGTCGGACAAAATAAAGATTTGGACTGGTATTTTTGTGCATCTATTTATTATTATTATTATTATTATTATTATTATTATTATTTTATTATTATTATTATTATTATTATTATTATTATTTATAGACTAAATTGCAAATGATTGACGATAATGATTGCGTATATCGATAAGATCGTGTATCTCGGATGGGATTGAGTTTTAGTGTGTGGAACTCAGCACTAACCACCGCCAGCAAGTGCGTGGCAGTTTTTATTAGGTTTAAATTTGCCGAACACATTTGAGGTAAAAATAAACTATATAGGCCTACTCAAATATTGAAACATGCTCAAATTAATCATACAAGGCAGTATACATTTTTTGGGGAAGGTGTTTTGCTTTTCTTCCAGCCTGCCATGAACATACTAACATACTGTCTATGGACCATATCAACACTCACTGCTGCAAATTAAACATGGATGGTGTCCTCATTAGGCATCGTTAGTAAAGATCTATACAAACACCTGACCACACACGCACTTGTATTTAAAACAAGACCAAACCCAGACGCATGCATCCCTTTTGCCACCCATGTGTCATCCTGCACTTTGCCATCTTCTTATAATACTACAAGTCTAGTCGCATCAAGTCATTAGCTGAAGTAATCCCTTGTGGCTTGGTGCCTTCATTATGCGATCACGTCAATGGACTTTAAACTAAACTAGCTTCAGCACCGAACAAGGGAGCTTAATACATGAGGCCTCTGTAGTGAGTTACTGGGTGCTGCTGTCATTCATCCCCCTACAGTATGATGACCAGTCTGATTGACTTCCTGCAGTTCTTGAGTTGATCCTGCTGGATTGGTGGAGGATGAAACAGAGCAAATGGCTGTTTAAATACTTATTGAAACTTAGAGCAAAACAACTTGGGAGCTGGTGATAGATAGAGGAGGTGACCACGTAAGTAAACTGCTGTTTTAAAGATCGCATGTAGAATACCCTTTTTTGTTTTTTTGTTTTTAGATTTCTATAGCACTTAGATACATTCAGTAATCTCAAAACGAGCAGATAAAGACATGAAATTAGATGAGATCACAATAAAATCTGAAACATCTTTAAGTTCCAGACCTGTTTCAAGGATTACTCAAAGTATAGTATAGTCCACTTTAAATGTCAGGTTTGCCTTGTAGTACAGTTTAGATGCTGTGATAAGGAAGATAATATATTGATCAGCACACTGCTATATCTTTACATTTGACAAAAGCCACCCATCTGTTGCTTTAAGTATGCCAAAACCAGCAAGAAAGTTAACTGCAAAGACAATTTGTTGAAATCTACTACCTTTAGATATAAAGGCCCAAGCTATTATTGTTTTTTTTTGTTTTTTTTAAAAAGGCATATTTTGTTAACTTAAAACAACAGATGGACTTGTAAAAATGATTAAATTTGTCCATTTGAACAAAAATAACTTCAGGTAATGAAGATATTTCCTGTCTCCTCAGTTTCATATATTACTTCATTTAAGACTTCATAGGACTTAGATAAAAACAGTGCTGCAGGATTGAGGCCAATCACAGAGATGAGGCATGAACAGCAGATAACAAGATTAAAAGGCCAAACGTCCCCCAGCTTCAGCTCTCCCGCTGCTGACAAGCCATGTTCTTCTTTCCGCTTTGTGAATGAATGGGTTATTTATAGGCCAAGACTGTTGCAGAGTTATTTATTTTATGTGTGAATGGAGAGTCTGAAAATATATGTATAGTCAGATGTGTGAATCCAAAAGTAACATAGCCTTTCCCTTTAAGAAAGAAATTTTGTATTAATTTTGTTATACCTAAATAATGTAAATACAGAGTAGCTTTAAGCTGATGTGATGATTTTTTTGGTGTTCTGAACAGGAACAGTCATGGGATGTGGTGTCACAAAGTCCAACCAGTTCCACAAATACTCCGGAAAAGGTACCTATGATCCTTCTGCCAGCTTCAAACCACAGACTGATACACTCTTAACCTTCTCAGATTTACACAACTCATCACCACAATGTCCCTTGAGTTATCTACCTTGTTCTGTACTATAATTGTAATCTGGTTATTACATGTTGTATGAATGTATCAGTATTTGTTTTTGTCTTTCTGCTCCGCGCACATGCAGCTGTCACAAGTAAGCTACGCCTGTCTTATTTTTGTGTTGTTGTTGTTTGCCGGATGTTGAATGTGAACTCAAACCACACTTGTCTGGCTCAGGGCTAGCGGATAAAAAATCTAAACAAAATCAAATTGGTTGTCACACCAGCTTAAACAGAAAAGACTGTTATAGATATTTTAATCAGGTAGAACTGAAGTAAATATACTGGAGACAAAATCCATTAAAAGTACCGCCATATACATGAAAGCATAATGTCTTTCACATGAAATATCTAAAGGTTTCCAGGAACATATAGAGTTCAAACTATGCTCATGTAATTTTTTTCAATATTGGTCAACTCAAGATTCTCCAGTTGCTGATATTTTTAAGCACACAAGTTTTGTATTTTCTGTAATGGAGGACTGGATTTCAATTTGAAAAGTATGCTTATATAAGAAATAACTAACTCAAACTAATAAACCAATACTCAGTTATGGTCTTTGACCGTTTCTGCATCTTAATATAGGATGGGGCAATTGAATTGATATTCTGCTATATTGGTTATTTTCTGATCTTGACATGTTCAACAATTTGGCAAATGTAGGCAATATCACACTCTGGTGTCAAAAACTTAAACAATTATTGTTGCTGTATTGTAGTCATCATTTTCTTACTAATTTTAACAGCAAAGGTTTGAAAAGTGATAGCATTATATGATTGTGTCATTTCTAGATGATTCCACTGAAAGTTTATATTTCCACCGAGGAAAATCCTGCATAGCTGTGGTGTGTGTTTACTGTAAAGAAGTAGATCAGCTGATCCACCTGGATCTCTACAGTGTTTGATATTGTCTGATCACCTGTTTGTGTTTCAGCTATAAAATCTGCCATCCTCATTCAGCGATGGTATCGTCAGTATGTCGCCCGCACAGAGATGAGACGGAAATACACCTGGCACATCTTTCAGTCCATCGAATACTCAGGAGAACAGGCTCAGATAAAGGTGAGAAACTACCACAGATGATCCAGTTTAGTTCTGTATGTTCGCTGTAGAGTAATTCTCAACTTTCACGTCTCCTCTCCGTGTAGCTTTATAACTTCCTCGGCTACCTCATGGACAATTTCACACCTACAAGCAATGAACGTAAGACTTTAAATTTCAACGGACAAACTTTATTGTTCAGGAATGTTCCTGAATCTCTGAGTTTGAGCTCTTGTCTCGTCCTTTCTTCCAGGGAATTTGATCTCGCACATCTTCAGAGATAACGAAGTCTGTAAGGACGCAGAGTGGGAGAGGTTTTTCTGCTATAACAAAATAGAAGTGCCAGAGATTTACTCAGGACCTCACCTCACCTTCCCTCTGACGGTGGAGCAGGCGGTCGGGCTGGTGGAGGCCTTTAGGAACAAGAAAGTATGTACACACACCGGCTTTACATTCCCGTCTCTAAAAAAACTTTTACATCACTCACAGCTCATGTTCAGATTCATTGGTTTTGTATCACTGCAGGGGATAGATGCTCCGATTTCACTGGACCGGAAATAACATGACCAGCATTTTCAATTCTGATATTTTACTTAAAACTGACAGAATGGCAGATCAATATTTATTTTTACTGTGAATTGAGTTTCAACAGCAGGATATTGACCTTGCATAGCAAAAAGGCAGTTAAGGCAGCCTTAAAAAAAAACATTAACAACACCTATTATTTGTCTTAATATTTACTGTATAATTCATATGCAAAATCATATGTGTGAGTTTAAGGAGTCTGAGTTGTCTTTTTGGTGTTGAGAACAATTTCCGCAGAACAAGTGTCAGTTGAAGCCAATGCTGCTGTTGACATTTTCTGTCTGAATTACTGACTTACTTTTTAAAATGTCTTTAAGTTTATTGAAAAGCAATCTTTAAATAACATGTATCATTAGTGCGTTGTTGCGCATGAAAAATAAAAAGCATGTATGCATGAACCACAATATCACAGCCGTTATCAAACACTGAAATATGCCTACCTGTTCATGTGTCTGAAACCTTCTTGCTAACAAGTCTCTCTCCCAGCAGCAGCTGCACTCGCGCTACGTCCTCCAGCTGCTGCTTGAGACGCTGAAACAGATCCGGATGTTGCCCAATATCAACCGCATCGCTACCTGCCAAAGCAAAGAAATCACTATTTGTGGTGAGATTTGATCAATTTATCATTTGAGAATTTTTTTTTCAGCAAAGTTCCAACAACTTTATGACAGAAATGTAGACAGTTTGTAGTTATTGTTGTGATGTATGTGTTTTATTATTATGTGTACTTACTGTGTAATGAACTCTGTTAATGTATTCACACCATGCAGGTGACTTGCACGGACAACTAGAAGACCTGCTGCTCATTTTCTACAAGGTCTGGCATTCATCTTCTTAAATCGTAACATTTCATAAATCCTAAAATAACTGAATATATGCTTGTTTTTTAGCTTATGAACTATAATTATTTAAGAGGCATCAGTAGACTATAGTTTTTATTTTATTATTTTAATAAAAAAAACTCTCCTCCTGTACTTGAACTAAATCAATAGAACTGTAGTGCTGCGACTTAAAAATGTATTTGATTGATTTTTTCCCCCCATTTAACTGATTGTTTAGTCTATGAAATATAAAGGAACAAGAAGTCAAAAGCACTAAGGTGTCTATTTTATCTTACCAAATCTCCCAAACTCCACTATTCTATTTTAAATGATGTAAAATGGAAAAAAATCTGCAAATTCTTACATTTGAGAAGCTAAAATTGAGTTGTTATTTTAGATTTCTTTCTTGCTTAATCAACTTGAATGCTTAACTGATTATTTAAAAAATATTGCTGATTAATAATGCATTGATCAACTTAAGAATGAATCAATGTGTTGTTTACCTTCTTACTAGTTTTTGATTAAAACATAGCTGTTTATCTGTGCTTTTACCCTGTGTGCTATGGCTTCTCGTTTGTTCACATTCAGATTACAGAATGATTTTCTAACACAGCTATTTGCCTACATTACAGAATGACATGCCATCCATGGAGAAGCCCTATGTGTTTAACGGAGACTTTGTAGACCGAGGCAACGACTCCATCGAGATCCTCCTAATCCTGTTTTCATTCATGCTTGTCTATCCGAGTGACGTCCACCTCAACAGAGGAAACCACGAGGACCATATAGTCAACCTGAGGTAAAACTACATCTAATTGGGGGCAGTGAATCTAAAAAAACAACAACTTAATTTCTAACTCTTATCCTGTTTTTCTCTGGCTGATGTAGGTACGGCTTCACTAAGGAGGTACTGACTAAATACAAGGTACGTTTATATCACCATACAAACCTCAACACACTCCTTTTTTTGTTTGTTTACTGCTCGGTATTAACTCCTCATTACCATAAGCCAAACTAACCAACACAGCCAAAGTGTTTTCTAATCTCTTCTATCCTTGGAGCAGCAAATTTCAATTGGTTTCACATTCCCATTTAAGCCTGACGTAGGCTAGCTTCTACGATACTGGTCACTCCTCCTCACAGCTAAGAGGATTCGAGGTAATAAAATTCAGATGACACCTGACTCTCTTGGCTTCTGATGAGTCAGAGAGGTCCTAGCGCTGTGGAGATGGGTCTAGCAATGTGAGACTAGAGAGGTCAAGATGTTCGAAAGATGTCCCAAATGTTTTAGATTTACTGTCATTGGTTAAGATAAAAGGAAGTTTGAATTCCTGCTACACTATGAGCAATAATTTCATTGCAAAATTGGTTTACAAACGGGCATTAAACTCACAATCTGAAACAATACTTACAATTCTACATCTTAACACTGAAGTGAAGACAACTACACCATCAAGAATTTATTAAAAAAAATCCCTTAAATCAGACAAAATGTATCTTAAGAACTATAGAATACAACAAATAAAAAATATTCAGAAGTGAGTAAAAGTAACAAAAGAAGTTATGAAAACTTTTCTGCATAATGTGCTTTCGTTTAATCAAATAAATCCCAGTTTGGATGTGGGCTTATTCCTAGTAGTTATTGTTAACCCCTATTTAATTTTAAATTTATCTCCGTTTTATTTCCTAGTAGCATATCTCCCATCAATTAAGATTATGAATTGATATTAAACAGAGAAGGTAAACAGAGAATAAATGCATAGAAAAAAAGGAACTTGGTCCTCTATGAAGGATCAAAAGCTAAATTGTCATACTGCAAATGAAGGAATATATATTATTATTATTAGTTTGGTAGATTAATTTGTAATCTTTTGTTTTCATTATTAATATATTTGTTTGTATGTCTATTTATATGATCTCTTTTGGTAGTTTTTGTGCCGCTGTTCTTGTATTTACTTGTTCTGTTAGCACTTTATTACACAATAACATTTACATATAAATACAAAAATAAATATAAACTTGTTTAATTAAACAACTAACAAAAAATGACTAACAAGTTCACACTTAGCAAAAATTAACAAAGGCATACCTCAAAAAGAAAAGAAGAATATTACAAACTTAAATATACAGTAGCCTATAAGATAGGCTAATACATGTTGACAACAAACGTCCATAAAACTGAAGAAAAAAAGGAGAAGAGGAGGATAAGGAAAATTACTGTCTGTCCTCAGATGCATGGCAAACGGATCCTGAAGCTGCTTCAGGAGATTTTCAGCTGGTTGCCGTTAGCAACGGTGATCGACCAGAAGGTGCTGGTACTCCACGGAGGGATCTCCGACACCACAGACCTCAGTGTCCTCGCCCGAGTGGACAGACATAGTGTGAGCTGTCAAACGCAGATACTGTATGTTCATTTCAATTTTCTTATCAATTATTTAGAAAATCCCTTACTGTTCTACTCTCCTCTGTTTATCCCAGTATGTCTCAGCGCTGAGACCTCCAAAGAAAAGAAACCAGGTCTCAGCAGCATCGTCCGTTGACATAGAGACAGAGAAGGACGTCTTGTCCCAAAACAAGCTCATCCAGCGTAGGACCTCCCTCACGTATCCAAAACCCCTCCCCCGTGAAATCTTCCAGAACCGCTCACTGCAGGACTTCTCCAGACTGATCAAAGTTAACACGGTGGATGATGTGGAGATCCACAGGAAGAGACCGTCCATTTCCATCCAGGAAATCAACAGAACAGAAAATGAGACGACTCAGGCTGAGTCTGTCACCAGTGAAAATGCCAACGAAGAGTGGAAGCAGGTGATGAATGAGTAGAGAGCCGAGATGTTTGCCCAGATACTTGAGATACATTTCTATTGTAATTGTTTGCTAAAAAGTAGACTGTTCCCACATTTTTCTCAGCTTCGTAAAGTACCACATCAGTGGTTATTCCAGTGTTATTATTTGCATTATCAAAACTACAATATTGTAAATAATAAACCTTATTTAAATTCAAAAGGCAGTAAAAATAATATACATTATGTATATTAATTTTATTTTTTTTCTTTAATTTAAGTGCTTTTAAAAAAATATATATTATTTTCTTGGCCGAGGTGCAGTCAGAAATATGCATGCAGAAAACAGACTGGCCGATGTAGAGCGGAGTGTACGGGCTAGGGTCTAAGGTTTAACCATGTCCTGGATGTAAATTGGGCCTGATTCATTTGCAGCACAGTAAGCAAGTCATAATGTCTTGAAGCGGATGCTACTAGGAACCAATGAAGGGAGCGGAGGAGCGGTGTAGTGTGAGAGAACTTATGTAGGTTATAGACCAGTCAAGCTGCTGCATTCTGGATGAGCTGCAGGGGTCAGATAGAGCCTGAACCAGAACCTGATCCGCCTTCTGGCTTAGAAGGGGACGTATCCTTCTGATGTTGTGCAGCATGTATCTACACGATTGGGTTGTTGCAGCAATGTTGGCAGTGAGGGAGAGTTGGTCGTTTGGTGTCACACCTACATTGCAAATTATTTGGTTCTTACCAAGATAAAAAAATCTTAGATTTAGAAGTGTTAGATAATTTATCTTGTTTTAAGAGTGAATTTCTTATTTTGAGTGTTCAACATTACACTATAATCTCAAATCAAGCAAGCTTGTCAAGTGAAATTATCTTGCTGCATGAACAGTTAATGTCCCTTGTTTTTAGTATGTTTTCCCTCAGATTTTGTGTTTTTATCTTGTTTTAAGACCCCTTTTTTGCAGTGTTGCTTCCTAGCAGTCTGGGTGGGGCCTCCTGCAGAGGTGTCAATTATGATAGTAAGGTCATGGGTGGAAGAGTAGAAGCAGCTCAGTCTTGTCAAGGTTGAGATTCAACAATGAGAGATGTCAGACAGGCAGGCAGACTGGGGAAAATAGAGAATTATTGGGGTGTCGCCTGCGTAGCTGTGGTAGAAAAAGCCATGTGGGTGAATAACAGAACCATGAGAGTTGGTGTACAGAGAAAGGAAGAGGGGACCCAGGACAGAACAAGGTTCTGACACAGATCCTCTCCAAGTTACCCTGTAGGGGCAGTCTTTGAGGTAAGATGGGAGCAGAGAGTGTATATGTTTTCAAATAATCTTATTTAGGAATGAATGTCATCATTCATTAATGGTTTTGCTCTGTGAGTGAGTTTGTTGTTTGTTTATTTGTTGTTCTCAGGTCTTAAGGGAGATATTTAATTAGTGACTTTGTCATGTAGAAAAAAAAGGTTATTTTTGTCTCGGCTCTGTCCCAGTGGACTAAATCAGTCCTGATAAACACTCCAGTGATAAACACTCACCTGTTGTGGATTGTTGCTTGCCTCGTCATTAATCCCTCTGCCGTGACTTCTCCACCGTCACCACAATACCTACAGGCTTTAGAAGTCAATGGTCTCATTTGACTCTGTTACTTGGTGCTGGTTCAAGTCCAAACATTCTCAATCGTTACAATTTAGGGTAACCTAGTCAGTGAATTATCTGAATTGTAAGGGACGCATTTAGGTGTTACCATATACCACTAACATAAGTAACAGCATCTTAAAATAACTTATTTAGTCATAAATATAAGACATTATTTTATCAATTTAAAAGGCTTTACTTGTGGCACTTTAGTTTAGTTTGCTGACCACCATTTACTGTAGGAAATAAAATTACTGTAATATACTGACTATGGATGAGTACTCCATCCAACCCCACTTTAAAAGATCCAAATTATCTCTTTAAGTCTGAAATTCCGAATTAGAGATTACGTAAATATTTTTGCTTATGCAGTGAAAATCAACCATATCACCACAGGGTCTATAATTAGCTTTAGATCACACGGTCGTGCTCTGCTGATGCCATAGTTGATGTTCATATTACCATTTTTTGAGTACTTTTAAGGACTTCTAATCAATGTTAGTTTAAAAGTTGAGTTGATTATTGTTTTGTTTTTTTGTTCACTGAACAATCAGAAGGTTTAAAGTTAAATCTCTCCCTCCTGTCTTTCTCGTATGTCCACAGATCCTGGACCTGCTGTGGAGCGACCCGATGAACCAGGATGGTTGTGTACCCAACGAGGTGCGGGGCGGAGGCTGCTACTGGGGCCCCGACGTCACAGAGGACTTCCTGAACAAACACAACCTGCAACTAATCATCCGCTCCCACGAGTGTAAACAGGAAGGTTACGAGTTCTGTCACAACCGAAAGGTGAACTCAAACACTGATGGACCACAGACGCTGTAATGTTTTCCCAGTTCACTAAAACATGAAACCTTTCTTTCATTTGACTTAGGTCCTCACTCTGTTCTCCGCCTCCAACTACTACGATGTAGGAAGCAACAGGGGGGCCTACGTGAAGTTGGGTCCAGACCTTGTGCCTTATTTAATTCAGTACCAGGCCAGCAGCATGATCCGAGAGCTTACCGTGAGACAAAGGTACAAAGAACACAAAATATTCATCTAAACAATGTAAATCATCAGAGCTACACTACTAGTCCATCTGTTGATTTTTTTTTTTTTTCAGTTAATTATCTATAAAATGTAAGAACAAAATGGCAAAAATGCTTTTTACACATTCCCAGATCTAAAGGCATTTCAAAATGCTTGTTTTGTTCAAAACACAAAAGTGTGCAATGTACAATTATACAAAATAGATTAAATTAGCAAGTCTTTGCACGTGCGAGACCAAAAAAAGCAAGAGTTCTACATTTTGGTAAATATGCATATTTTCTTTTTTTACTGAACGTTAAGTATTAAGCTACAGCTAGCAGCCATATAAACTTAACATAGCATAAAGACTGGAACCAGGGGGAAAAAGCTAGCCTTGCTTGGTACAAAATATAACAATCTATCTGATTCATAATCGATCAAATTCACCTACCAGCAGCTTTAAATCTCATAAATATATAATATATATCTTGTTAGTTTACATCGGGACAGAGCCAGTCTGTGTGCTAAGCTAAACGTCTGCTGGTTGCAGCTTTATATTTAATGAAGGGACATGGACGTTGTATTGATCTTCTCATGTATTTCTATATAAGAATTATTAGACAAGACAAGCAATTTTAAATGAGAGGCAACACATTCCCAAACATAAAGTTCTGTTTAATAGCAAAGCACAGTTTTTAGACAACTATTGTGTAAAACAACACTGTTCTGCCTTTAATTCTGTTCATTATCTGTTATATTTGTTGTTATCTTGTCTGCAGTGTCGGACGAACCGAGCGCTCAGCCCTTAAAGTCCTGCGGGAGCAGCTGTTTGCGCACAAATCTGATCTTGTCTGTGCCTTCAAAATGTTCGACAGCAAGAACACAGGTGTGTAGTGTGACTGTCGGGAAACAGTTCAGTTCTCAACGGATCGGGTGTTACTTTCTTGTGTACTTTCCCTCGTAGTTATCAAAAGACAATGTCTGGCTAGGGTGAAATGTGAGCTCCAAACGTTTAATCCCCATTTTGAAAAAGAAACCTGGGAACACCTGAGAGTTTCACAGAAACCTTAATTGTTCTGGGATTTATTTTATTTCATACATGTACATAACAAAGTATGTAAAGACAACACTGTTTTTCAATTTCTGTACTGCAATCTCTCATTATATCTTAAATAACATATGTGCCAATACTAATATATAAGTAAATATGGGCAGATAATATTCATTTATTGGTTGGGCTTTACTTTGGATGCTTTTGGAGTTGATTTTTCTGGAATGTTCATCGACCTGATTGGAAGACAATGCATTTCCACTTTGCTCAGGTTATGTGAGTGTACACAACTGGGCCACTGCAGTGGAGAGTGTGATGCACCTCGGTCTGCCCTGGAGAATGCTGCACTCTCAGCTGGTCACCAGTAAAACCAGTGATAGCATGATCAACTACCACGAGTGGTTCAACGATCTCGCCATCAAAGGAACCAACGCAGATGTGAGTTACCTAGCTGTAGATGGTGGTCATAGAAAGACTAGTGTTTGATTCAAGGATATTGTATATACATATCTTTCAATCAGACACACTCTAACTCAAACACACCTAAATACTGTTCACATAACAATGAAAGCACTTGGTTTTCTTGTAGCACATAGACCAAAGTCTACTTGAGACTTTATATCGCCACCGCTCCACCTTGGAGACCATCTTCAGAATGGTAGACACCGACAACTCAGGTAAAACTATTTATTTATTACTGAAACAAGTTTCTGTACACTGTGAACATCTATACACACCACTGGCTTCTTTATGTTTTTAATAAGCAGCGTATGTTGTCCTCTTGCCACTTAAAGGGAAAAACAACTTTATGGTCAACACATTAATAAAATTACTGTACTGACTTACGGAGACAATCCAATGAGAGACAGTGGAGGTGAAAAGTGTGTCAGGGCTGTTTTAAGTGTCTGTTGTGTCCAGTTGGAGACAATACAGACACTCAGAATACAGCCTCTGTTAATCCAACTGTAACATGCATAAGAGGCCACATTAGGCTACGGCTTCCTGAATCCTTAAGACAAGGATTAACCTACTGATGGCCACTGATGTCAACTGATGGCCTCCCCATCCCCCAACTCTGATCACACACATTTTTTTCCTCTATTAGCACTTCTGTTTCTATCACTACATCTCTAATTTCCTCTTTTCTACCCTGCGTCTTCAACCTTTAACCCTGTCCTCCTCCCAGGCTTCATCACCATCGAGGACTTCCGGCAGACCTGGAAGCTTCTGAGTGTCTACCTAAAGATGGAGATTACGGATGATGCAATCTCTGACCTGGCCGTTACCATTGACCGCAACCAGGACGGCAGCATAGACATTGACGAGTTCATGGAGGCCTTCCGCCTCACGGACAAGAAGAGTCGGCTGGAGCGAGGACGCAGCATGTTCATGGGGACGGCCACCGACCTCACCAAGCTAGAGGGAGACCTCAACATATGAGCAGAGAGAGCAACCTTAGCCTCACCAGACAGCCAAGGGGATTGGAGGGAGTGGAGATAAAGCCAACGCAAGCTGCTTTAGTGACGCACATTGAGACGTAGGATGCTGCTGAGCAACAGCTGTGTAGTTCACATGGGATTAGAGTGAGGACAGAGTTCAGGATATTTGACAGCAAATATTAATTTCCCATTTTGATACAGTTGTATCCAGTGATGGTGCGTGTGTGTGTGTGTGTGTGTGTGTGTGTGTGTGTGCGTGTGTGAGAAACACAACTGCATTTTGTCTCTTTATTAAGTTAGAATTGTCGAAAACTGTTGCAAGTGCAAAATCCACAAACCAAAACAAAAAGGCATCATATTTAGGCTGCATGATTTTTAAAGGTAAGATATCCTGTGCTTTCCTCAAAAATAGTAGAGTAGTGTAGTATAGACTAACACAAAAGTAATGCCTTTCCACACTTAGACGCACTAGAAGTGTACTTCTTCTCAGTTTTAATTTAACTTCAGTACACTGTTTGGGTTTGCGGTATATTTGTGGGTTTTCGCTGGTAAAATATTTCCCGTTCCAATCAGTGAACAGAGGGAGTGGCTGAGAACGATGATGGTGAGGTCGTGCACTAGTTTGAGTTATATTTCTGTAATGGCGGCGGAGAAAGATGTGAGCAAAGCTATTTGGTCGGTTGTGGCAACGCTGGTGAATATCCAGAAGTTAAACCCCGAGCAAGAACAAGCTTTGCCAAGTTGTGTTGGTGACATGATGTTGTGGCCCTCGTCCCCACGGGGTTTGGTAAAAGTTTGATTTTCCAGCTTGCTCCATTAGTGGTAAAGGAGTTGGCTAAGGCTGGCTGTCAACAAAGAGTGTTTGGGCCCCACGTTGGTGTGTAACACCCAGCCAATAACACTTTCTCATTTTCAACTGCTGCTTTGCCTCTCAGCATCTCATACCGACCAAACGGACACACAAGTCTAACTGATACAGACACCACTGACGGCAGATGTTTTTAAATGGACGTTTTGGATGATCAATTTTCATTACGTCAATTCCCATATACGTATCTCAATAGGCTCAGTACAAAACAATAATACATTGTATTAATCAAGCAATGTCTCCAAAATATCCAAAAGCAGTTGTAAGTTACATGAAAAAAAAAACACATAACAAAAAGAATATAATATCTTTTAAATGCTTTTTGTCATGTGTTTGCATAGTGTTTCACCAGGAAATCTCCAGTCATATTAGGGCTACAACTAACAGCTATGTCATAAAAGATGAATCTGCTAATTATTTTTTAATTTAACTGTTTGGTCTTTATATTGTCAGAAAAATGCCTATTACTATTTTCTAGATCAAAAGGTGACGTCATGAAATGTTTTGTATTATGCAATTCTACATCAGTTGCACAAATTAAATGCAACATTAAATGTTGCTGGTGCCTTAGCAGTAGAAGTGTTTTAACTTCTATAGATGAAGTTACTGTAAATCTGCACTGATGATGTTTTGTATCAGTACCAACTGCCAACTCGGTCCTGGGGTCCCTCCTTGTCTCAGGTGGGATTCAAACACTTCCTTTGTCCAGATTGGAGAACTCATGCTTTTATTCATTTTACTTTTAGGATGTAGCTATTTCCAGTCATTATGCTAAGCTAAGATAACCAGCTGCTGGCTGTAACATCATAGTCAATCTGTTATCAGTCTTCTTATCTAATACCTATCAGTAAGAATGCAAATAATAACCAAAACTTTTAACTATTTCTTTAAGATTTGTGGATTTTTTTTTTGATAAATCTTCTGTTTTCATTGTCAAATAAAGTTTGCACATTGTTTCATATTATTATAACTCAACCAAAAGAAACATGAGGAAATCTGTGTGCATTTGAGTAAAATTGTACAGTACAGTAAAACTGTAAATACATCTCACATGTAGCATTCATTTGTGTGTGTGTGCGTGTGTGTGTGCATGTGCATGTGATGTGCGTGTATGTGTGGTGTCTATGTATGTTTATATTGGTATATTGGGGAAATATAACTTATAGATATAATTTAATAATTTCCCAAAATGCCTTGGGAAAATGTTTAATACTGGGAACACACACTATATATATATATATATATATATATATATATATATATATATATATATATATATATATATATATATATCTTCAAATCCTAAAATGTTATACCCAATATAAACGTAACTGTAATTTGATATAACTAATATCTCAGTGATTGGATCAATAAAGATAATTGTTAAAACATTATTATCCTTCCTGGCAAGTCAAAGTAGTTTTCAGAAACACCAGCAGGGGGTACAAAAGACTAGTAGAACGTGTTATAAAGAGGTTTGTGTGTGGCACTGTTTTATTTTAGATTGAATTGTAGTAGGACTCAACTGACCCGAGTTAAGGATACTAAAGTCTCGCGCATCATGAGTTAGTTAATTTAAAGACTCGGGTGAGTGAGTCAAGACTCAAAGAACTATGGATGATGATCAATGATGTGAATTGATGACTAATAGAATAATAAGTAACGTTAAAATATTGTAAGTATCCACAAGAATTGGTTAAGTGTATTATTGAAGGAGAATATAAAACAGTTAACAAGGCTATTATGAATTTGAGGTGCAGTCAGTACCAGTTTAATGGGAATTCTTGGGGTTTTAACGGTATTATCTCCCTATAAGCCTCTGAGGTCAGCACAGTAGTTTTCCTTTCAAATGATAACGTTAATCTTCCAAGTGGGTGGATATTAAAACATGCCTGGAGCTGCCTGCAGTTTGTTAAACCAACGAGGTTGGATTAAAAAAGCACACCATAATTTACCCACACAGTCGTCGACGATGAAACGATGATCGTTTACCTGGAGAGGAGTTACCATTTGTTTTCGGGTTACTCCTGGGTCAACAGGATATAGTAGATTAACGATAGCCTGTTTCCTGTGGATTTGTCGAGATGGAACAATGAATATAAAAGATAAAACTTTAGGTCGACATTTCTGGAAATAGATTTATTTACTGTCTTGCAAAGAATTAGCTAACGTTACATGAGAAGATGAGACTTACCCTTAAATCTGTTATATTATTAACTACAGGCTATTGTTTGTTTAATCCGGATAACAACCTGTTTAAAAAATTCAAAGTTGTTGTTTGGGTTTTACCTAGCTAGCTTATTTTTCTGCCAGTTGCCTTACATTAGCATTAATTTAGACTGCACTAGTGGTAGTTCAAGATAAGACTCATAACTCTCTGTAAAACATGTATAGCTGACACTTTCTTTTGTACAGTTTAAACAAAATATTTCACCTACATAAAATGTTAATGAGTGAGCTTTAGAGGCGCTGGTCTGCTGGCTTTTGTTACCTTAGGCCCAGCCATGCTAGCTTGCTAGCTTTTCCCCGTTTCCAGTCTTTATGCAAAGCTATACGCTGTATCTGTGCTTTAATGTTACCTTTATTATTTAACAAGCATGAAAGTGGCATCAAAATTCCTCTCATTCTCAACACTCAGCAAGAAATCAAATTGTTGTAAGACATACTCAGATCATTTAGTAAAAATAGCAATATCACAACCAATGTAAAGATAGGCTACTCTGCAGAGTACTCTGTGAGTTTTGAATTACTGATTCAGCGCTGTGAATTTCACTGGTCCAGCTAGTTGATTGTGTGCTTATTTAAACTACTGTTTTATATTTTATAATAAATGTTGTATATGATGATCAATTGTTTTGTATGTAAAACTGTAGTCTGCAAAGAAACTACCGTTGTCAGTAAAATGTAGTAAAATCTCTCAAATCCACCACCCCATAGAGACTCACACAGTGGTGACAAGTGGGACAAAAGAAGACCTATTTTTCCATTGTATGTGAGTAAGGGGGGCATCTATTGTGTCTGCAGGTGGTCTTACAGTTGTAAAGCTGCTGGAGCTTTGCCTAAATGAAGATTTTGAATGAAAGATTCCCAGTCAACAGGAGCATTTCAAAGCCCTAGCTGTAATAGAGTAGGCCCACGCCAAACAGCTGAAGGCCCATGGCACTAACTGCAATATTTTCTATACATTTCTCCATAGTTAGCTTTAAAGTTACATTATATAAAAGAAATAAGGCTTGTGAACTGACAAAGAACAAATGGGGGGTATATTATTTCATATTCAAAATGTTGTTTTGTGTGCTCAACTACACAAGTAATTATTTAATATCTTTTTTTTCAGAAATGTACGTACTGAACGCTGTGTCCACAGTATTTTAGCTATAACTCAGATAACAACTCACACTAAATACTCCAGGATTATCCATCTTGGAACATTGTGTGTGCCTGATGTCATATGCAGATATAGAGATTAAGAAATTAATGATTAACAAATTGATTAAACCATTACCACAACCATCAACCAGGAGGAAGCCAGAATTAGCATTCAGCCATACATTGTTTGATAGAGTTTTTCTATTTTTTATGTCCTATTTGCATAAACAATCAATACATTCAGGTAAAAACCCTTTCATGCATTTCATGCAGCAACAGGATATGTTTCTCCTTCCCTTGTCCAACCCTTCACTGTTTTGACTCGTTTCTCTCCAGACCTACAGCAGATCTGCAACAAGCTTAGGCAGGTTTTTAAGAAGAATGGAAGTTCATTCATCTCATCACTGTTAAATGTGTACAGCTGTGGCTACATGTATTCTAAACTGTGGCCTTGGAGGAAGTTACAATCACCTCATTTGAACTCTTCTGAAAACTCACACCTATGGGATTATGTACGAACTGTCTCCTTCGGTCTTTCCATTAAATGTAACATATTCACTTTTTTGGGGCTTGATTAACCTTCAGAGTAGACACTCTTGCCTGCTGGCACTGCGACTCTTCTCTGCTGATTGCATAATGAATTGTCATGTAAGTACTTTGTTATAACCTCTGGAGTCTAGGTCAATTTTGTTCTTTGTTTAGCACATTTTGTCCTTATCCAACGTGCATAGTGTCTTTTTTTATCAGAACATACTCAGCTATAAGTCAAACTTATCATTTCGTCAATATAACAAAGTATAAAGCTGGCAGGATTCCAAAAGACTAGAAGAAATGACACAGAGGACACATTTTTTAGATGTCAATGACTTTATCATCCCCATGACAAATAATAAGATAAGTTTAGCTACACCTTTATTGATTCCCAGTGGGGGATAACAGACAACACAAATGTGTGGACAAGCAGTGTTTATAGCCGCAGAATCTGATGCAACAGTGCAGGGAGTGTTTAGTCTTTGATATGTCTCAATGATGACTTGGTAGATTAAAAAAATAAAGTCAGCAGCTACAGAATATGTTTTACCCCTTGTTACATAATGCATGTGTGTACAAGATGCATACCTTTTCAGACTATTTCTTTTAAATACTTTTTAGAGGCCTGAAAAGGTAAAACATATTTCACAAAAAAAAGCTTAGTGGAATTAAAAAAAGAAGAAGCAATTTTTGTAGCAGAAACATGTTTTTTTTATCTCCCCCTTTTGTTAATCATCTAATGTCATCTTAGGTATATCTTGTGACCCCTTGGTTATATTTTTCAAATAACCAATTAGTCAGAAAATAGTGGAGGGAATTATCACAATCTCAAATAATAAATAATCTCAAGTAATTGTTGTACAATCATAGAAAAACAACACAGCCAACAGTCATGACATCCATGCTGCTCATTCTGTGTAATTGAAAGGGACATGTTTAAAATAATAGCAGTGTTGTGTTCAATTGGTGAGGCGATTCATTCTGTGAAGAAACAGGTGTCAATTATGCAATTAGTGCATTTCACACTGAAATACTCAGCAAAATGGGTCGTTCCAGAAATTGCTCTGAGGAACAGCGAACTTTGATTAAAAAGTTGATTGGAGAGGGGAAAACATATATAGAAGTGCAGAAAATTATAGGCTGCCCAGCCAAAATGTTTTCAAGTACCTTGAAATGGCATCCAAAGCCTGAGCGACAAAGTCCCATTGCTGAAGAAAAGACATGAATAGGTTGAAATTTGCCTGAGGACACATTGGCCAAAGGTGAAATGGCGCAACATTCTGTGGACTGATGATAGCAAAAAACTTTTTGGGTCTAGGGGCCACAGACAGTTTGTCCCACGACCCCCATGCACTGAATTCAAGCCACAGTACACTGTAAAGACAGTAAAGCATGGTGGTGCAACAATCATGTTATGGGGATGTTTGTCATACCGAGGTGTTGGGCTTATTTTACACATACCAGGGATCATGGATCAGTTTCAATACATCAAAATAATGCTGAAGAAGAAACAAGACAATGACCCAAAACACACCAGTAAGCGAGCAAAGTCTTGGTTCCAGATGAACAAGACTGATAATATGGAGTGGCGAGCCTAATCCCCGGACCTCACTCCCATAGAAAACTTGTGGGGTGACATAAAAAATGCTGTTTCTGAGGCAAAACCCAGTAATGCAGAGGAATTGTGGAATGTAATTCAATCGTCCTGAGCTGGAATACCTGTTCACAGGTGCCAAAAGTTGGTCGACTTCATGCAACAGATGTGAAGCAGTTCTCAGAAATAATGGTTATGCAACTAAATATTAGTGCAGTGATTCAAAGTAGAGAAAACCCTTGAGACATTTTTTCAGTTTATACAGTAAATGTTGGAGTTTGTAAAGAAAAATGCAAACACTGCTATTTTTTTGAACAGCCTATATCTTCACTTTCTGTAAAGGTATAACACAAACTTGATCAATTTTGGTCATGTTTTGATTTGGAATTGAATGTGCAGTGTTCCCAATGCATTGATATTAAGGCATTTTGAGAATTATTCACTTTTTTTTTTTTAAACACACTGCTATTATTCTGAACACACACACACAATTATATAAAAGACAGCAGGCAACTGTGAACTTTGCACTTGACGGCAACTTTTATTTTTTGCAAATACACTATAAATGTTTACAAAACCACTGTAGAAACATCTGTGCAGTGTAAATTATCAAAACTAAAAATGGATATTACTTGAACTCATTTTGCACCTCACATGACAAGGATTGTCACTTTCAGCAGCAAAACAAATTAGTATGCCTTAAGGGGAAATGTTAGTGACTTCTGGACACTGAAATGGGCAATGTGGATTTTACATCAAAGAGAAAATTAAGGAAAATAATAAAAAGGTGGTATGGCACTAGTGCTCATCCCTGAAGGAGGGCTTCATTCATCTAAGTAGGTTACACAGCATCAATACTTTACCAAGTCATCAAGATAATCAGCCTTCCAGTAAAAAAAAACAAATCACTCCAGTTTGACATAAATGGTGCATCGGCTTCACAAACAGGATTTACTCACAAGTTTTCAAACAGCCAAACCTCAAACCATTCAACAGGCTTAGACATTTTTACAGGTCTCTTACAGCTCCCAGTGTGACATACTGGTCCATCTTTTAACATTTTTGTATTTTCAGTGTAAAAAAAAATGAAATGATCAGAAATGAAATGTTGAATTTTAACAAAGAAAACAATTTAAAGCAGACAACAGAAAAAGGAAATACTTCTAATCTAATTCTGGGAAAAAAAAAAAAAATAATAATTCAGACAAGGTACATAAATATTGTGTGGCCCCTTACAAAACAATTTATTTTACACAACTCTGTATTGCTTTGTCTTACATAATACTGAGATCTGCTCACAAAGAGCAATACCCATCAAACCAACTAGTGAAATTTCTTTTTTTCTTGCCTTGATGTAAAAAAAAAAGGCACATACACTCACATGTGTTCACGCTCACAACACTGCTGCAAATACTTCACTTAAGTGGTGGCACGATTTATAAAAAAAAAAAAAAAAAAAAAAAAGGTAGGCGATCGTTTTGTGGCACAACTGTTATCACAGAGTAAAGTAAACACGGTGCTGGGTTATCTATGTGGGTTATCTTTGGTCAAGCAGGGAGGAGCCAATAGGCTTGAAGGATTCAGACTTAAAGGTCAGTGTAGTAGAAGTCAGACAGTGGAGGAGTGATGGCTCAGGTTTGTTTAAACAGACGCTATACAAGCAGCACACACACACAACTCTCGGTATTAAGGTCTCTCAGGTTCAAGTTTGTAAAAGGTGGATATCAATGAAGTGTGAGTTTGCACGAGACGGTGGTTGCTTGCATGTAGATGGAATAAAAAATAAAATTAAAAAAAAGGCTTTTAGTGAATTGATTTAACCTTCAAAAAAGGAATACTTTCTACCTCTCCACCACAATGTTCTTTAGAATCAGACTTCTGACACAGATCTTAGATGAACTAGCTTGCCCTATTTGGGCACCTCCAGCCAATTGTTAAGTGTACTACTCCTATTATTAACCCCAACAATACATGTAATATGGTCAAAATCTTCTGCTAATAAGAGGAATGAGTGTGTTAAGTGTGATAACTTTACAAAAGCATTGCTAGTGATAACTGTAGCTGCTAATTCCAATAAATGGCAGCAAGCTTCAGGCTTTGTATCTTGTGCTCAGATGTCAAAAGAATTGATAACACAGAAAGCCTTAAAGAAAATGCCTCTGCTGATCAACCTGAAACAGAATATGAGCATGTTATGTACATGTGTGTACAAATACAAGTCCATAGGTTATGGCATTTTTTTTTTTTTTTTTTTAGCAGCAATAGCAAATACAAAAAGTATATCAAAAGAAGACACTCCATGTGCTGAAAAGCATGTAACACAGAGGCATGGATGTGTGTTGTTCATTTACAACATCCTTCATAACCAATACTAGTTAGAACAAACCATTGAAATGCATTGAACATATGGACCACCTTCATTGAAATGAACAGGACAAAAAACAAAACAATGAAAATACACAGGGCACAATTTCCGGGCAAAGTGCAGGGAATTTTCCACATAGACAGTATTATGGCCATAAATTCACTTCCCATAAGCAACTAGCACAGGATTTGATGTGACGAGACAAGTGTAGTGGACAGAAAAATGAAAACACATGAAACATAAGACAAACAGTGATTCAAGTACTGTGTGCTGCGTTTTGCCTGAATGCCTACAGCTCCTTGGCAAACTGAATGACTGCACAGCGGCGAGTGGTGCACAGAGCTCCCTCAAAACCCCCAATGATTCCACTTTTTGTTTTTGTTTATAGCCACGCCACCTTGACAGTGTCTTTGACAGATCAACTGTAACTTTATATCATAATAGGACAAAAAAACCTGGTAGCTTTATGTAAGGACTGGTTTTGGCAATCCAAATTGTGCTTTCTCTAAGAAGTAAGTAACAGTGTAGACGTGCAGGAGCGGTTGACTCCGGAGCAAAATTAGTGTCTTACAGCACACCTAGAAGGACTGCTTGCTTGATTTGGTCAGAGTATCTCAACATTTCCCCCTTTTACATATATACAACAACAAGAGATTTCCAGCTTATCTGAACATACAGAACACACTGAACCATTATAAGGCAGAAAGCAGGTTCAAGTCTCTCTTGTATCTCGGTGGGTGATTTTTTTCCCCCATGTGTTTTAAATTGTGATGAAGCCTAAAAAGGTGCAACTTTACCAAGCTACTGGTGGCAACCAATGGGGGGGCATTCCAGTCACTACACTGTGCCCACATCAAGAACAATTGTTGCCTATTGTCCCATCCACACAGGACACTAAAGTGTAAAATAAGTTGCACACACTTTTACTGACTGATATTGGAAGTGTGGTATGTGCACTAATTCATCTTAGGAGAAAAAAGGCAAAAAATGCTATAAATAGCTTGGCTCAGTGTGTCTATATATATTTTTTACAAAACAGGATATGCTAAATTCAGTTTTTAGTAGCAAAACTATTTTATCCTTTGTCCTAAGGATTGAGTTTACATGGGCTTTTTTTTTTTTTTTTATTTGTTCGCCTTGAAGTTTTCTCCTCTGATGGAGAGGAAAATAGCAAGAACAAGACGGTAACAACACCCACTGTTGTTCAGCTAAATACTAAAACCCTCTTTGAGCAGCATCAGTTGGCAGATTCTGCTCGGAAGATCACGCATCTGTGTGTGACAGCAACACCTATGCTACCACGTTCCCTCAGAAGAATTATGGGGGAAAGCTTGTCCTGGCCGAGCCTACCCAGAGTCCCTTCACGTTTAAAGGCCAACCAGGACAGAAACATGGAATAAGAGTGTGTGAGTTTGTTGTGTTGCAGTACGACAGGCAGTGAGGGCCATGCTCAGCAGGTAGAGTAGAGGAGGACAGACAGTCATAAGAGGGCTCAGGTAGAGGAGCAATGTCTTTGTTGACCAAACATTAACAGGGGATTGTGGTCCACGCCTTTCCATATCCTCCCCACCCCCCTAAAGTAAGCGTAATGAGCTCACTGTGTATGCTAACCCCAACCCGTGGTAATGTAACACCCCTGTGCTGTTCCCTCAGCTCCACACATGGGGAGGGATCCTCCATCAACACTTCTGGGCCTCCACTGGCGACATGGCAATGTAGGAGCCATTCCGCATCGGCTGGTTGGCTGGCGTTTGTGACGGCTCGTCGGGTTTGTCGCTGACCTGAGTGTAGGCTGTGTCGTCCTTCACCGTCTGGACAGGAGCACAGAGGGTGTTAGTACAAACCTTTGAAATGGCAAGATGTCCAAACATTTTTTGTACACAGAACACCAACATTAAAATGTGAATAAATGTTTTGAGTGAAATGTTCTCAGTAAAATCACATCAATCTAAATGTTCACAACCACCACCACAGTTCACATTAAAAATTAAGAATAACACTGTGAGGCAAGAACTCAAAGAAGGAATGTCAAGTTTCATAAAGTGAATTAAAAAAAAATTATAATAACCAGGGATGATGGATGAGAAATTAAAAAAGGAGAATAGCAAACAAGGCAAAAATGAAGACTTACAGTAAAAGAATGAAAAGCTTCAGTAAAATCAATACGTTTTACTTCATTCTAAAACAGAAAAGGAAAAAAGGGGGGGTTACAGAAAATTTAAATTAGAACATGGTTAATACAACACTTCTTTACATTGCAATTACGCTTTTTTTTTTTCCTTTAACAATGCTAAGCTAACAGTCTAAATGCATGCATGCAATGCCTGTGTGAATGTGAAAGGAATAGTTTGTAATTTTGGGCATGTTCCCTTTCCTAATCAGAGTTAGCCTGGTATCAAACTTTTGATCTAACTTTCATTGAAAGAATGAGTGCATATTTCTGAAACTGTCAAACTATTCCTTTCACATGTTGCAGGCGACTCTCTGGACAGTGAATAACCTGAACTGTGATAATCTAAGGGCAGTGACGGTCAGGGTTTAAATCAACAATACTGCACTACTAGAGATAACTATTCCAGGTCAATGCACTTTGCTACTCAATGGGGCTCAACTAGCTCATAGCTACACTGACCAAGGGAACGAAGATCCTGAATTCAAAGACGTATCCACTGTTAGAAAATGTTCAGCAAGAAAACAAACAAAAAACACAATTTCATCCAGAACTGTGGAAACACTGCTCATGCTGGCTTTGCTGCGCAGGGGTCATGCAATGGGGTTAGTTAACATGCAGTATCACGGGGTTAAAGCTGCAGCAGCTCAGTGAGGAAACCATGCAAAAATCTGCTAAAAACACTGCATCATTTACTGTGACATATTACCACTATCTATTATCAGGCAAGGTCTCATTTACACTGGGAGCTAATGTCAGTGGGTAGCACACACTTTTCACACTAGGGTAACTGAGTGGATTAATACTACAGTTCAGTCCACAGCGACACAGAGGGGGAGGGGGGGTTCCTACCTTCTTCTGGCGGTTTCGGCAGAACAAGACGACGAGCACCAGCAGCAGAATGATGCCCATGCCCACGATGAGCACAGGGAAGTTTGACACGAGAGTCACAATTAGAAGCAATGTCCTCATCTGGGACGCAGAGTCATCGTCGATAGTTGCCGTCTAGAGTTGAGAGAAATGATTATTGATTTGTGATTCACTTACATTTTATGATAACAGGTTTTTCTTATATTGCACTGAATTAAATCCTCACCTCATTGACGAACATGATGGGGAAAATGGTCTCGTTGATGAACTTTGTTTTGCTGAAATAGCAGAAAAAGAGAGACATGGGAGGTCAGGGAGAACATCTGGCCCAACATGTGGCTGAAATGAGGACATGAGTGTGGCAACACAAGTGTGTCAGAGTTCGACTTACGGGAAGCCTTGAACTCTTTTCAGGATGATATTGAGCTGAGCTCTCTTGCAGGCACGAATGGGAACCCCTGTGGTCTAAAACAAAGAGATAGACATTTTCTTTAAATGCTCAGAACACACACAGTAATAAAACCAAAATAACCTTTAATGCAACAAAAAAAGCAGAGCTTCTACTATGAATCAAAAGAACTTTTCGTTTCAATAGACATTCATTAAACATTAACAGATCAAGGTTGGTGAATAAATAAAAAAGTAAAAATTCAATATTAAATGTACCGGTTGCAGGTCGAGGTACGTCTCGTGTTCCTCCTTGTTGGGGTTTAGCCCATCAACAGCGTTGATGTACATGGGGTCCGCTTGATAAAAGTGGGGGAAAGATACCACAATGGGAGCACCTTGAGGGAAACAAGTGAGAAAAACATGAGTCAGTTAATATTGGATCCTTAGATGACAAAATAGTTGAAAAAAAGATTTGTTAAGAATTGTGAGATAAGATAAAGGAAGGTATTTTACAGAGATAGACAGTGATACAGTCCAGCAGATAGTTGAGAGAATTTGTGTGAAACTAAATGACGATTAGCTGACACAGTGAAAACAAGAGAGCTCCTACAGCACTCAACACCCGTTTTTACATTATCATTCAATAATTTGGATGTTTCGTGATTTATTTATTCACTTAACTGTTCATTTCTTTAAAGTTATATTTTTAAATATAAAAATGTCAATCTAAACCCTTATTTATTCATAGTCTAAAAGCAGTCAAATTTAACAAACAATATTGGAATCATTATAAAGACCACTGCTGTTGCTGTTAAAACTGAAAAAAAGGGCTTAGGAGCAACAATATATATATTTTTTATTTTGCACTAAACTGCTACAGCAGTAGCAGCGGATGTTTTTCTAAAAAAGATGTAAGCATAAATTTAAAAAAGTTTCCATTTATGTACAAGCTATGATAAATCATAAAGAACAGTCACTGGGATAATTTCATTCTTTAACCATAGGAGCCGTTTCAGAATGACACCACTTTGCACATGACAACAGGGCTTGGTCGTGATTGGCTCTCATTGAAGCATCACTAACATCCTTCCAATCAAGTGCGTTTTCCTCATATGAAACAGAGAAGCTGATGCATGCAGCCAATTAAGTTTTAGCACATACATCAATACATATCTACCACTAGGACTGTACATGTTGGAACATCATCACAAAACAATAATTATAATAATAAGAATCTTAAATATACTGCCTGTGAATTATACTGTTTTGGGGTTACAGTAGCATATCTGTAGTGATCCTGTACTGTCCTCAAGCCTAATCAGAGCAATCACACTCCACTCAATGACCACTATAAAATACTTCAATAGCCTCCACACACAGACAGCGAAGTTAATCATTCCGTGTATTGAGTAAAAATCTGGCATGCTCAAACAGTGGGAGTGGCAGATACCAGGCAGGGGACGAGGCTACTGACGGAACAGACTTATTTCGGGGGTAGAAATAGGAGGCGGGAACCCAGTAACTGGGTCAAACTCTCTGCCAACTTTGGGAGGGGGGCAGGGCAGTCCCTTACCTTCTCGACAAACGCTGACTTTAAGCACCCCGGTGCCGAGACAGTCTCCAGCTGGCACACAGAAGCCTGCATTAGTGGGATTGTCTTTGGGGTTCATGAGAACGTCGTTAGGGGGAGCGAAGCGGTATGCCTGGATGCCTTTCACCTCTACGTCCTCCACGTAGGCTAGATGGATAGATCTAAAGAAGAAAAGAAAAAAATGAAGTATTGTCAAGAAGTCTAAATAAAAAGCTTCCTCTTATTCTTCTTTATTCTTGGGTAGTTGGAACTATACACATTCATAAGTGATATGTACAAGATGATCACTTCCTGTATAATCATTTAAGGCCTTCCAAGTACTTCCAGGTACTGTCGACTTTCCCCACACATGTTTTAAACTCATTAACAGCCTTATTGAAAGTTGTAATAGCCACAACAGCGTCCTTATCAGTGTGTGTATGTGTGTGTGCATAAGCACGGTATATGACTCAGGTGCAATTTACTAACTTATCACAGGGAGTTCCGGTATTTGCCCTGCCCGGATACTTTGACTGTAAACACATTTCTAACCACAAAAGTAACATGTACATACCTGCAAAGATCAGCAGCAAAGATGTAGAGCAGCTCGTTCCTGTTTATCAGAGGGTGGAAGACCGCTCCGTCTGTACCGTTGATCATGTTGCTCTGATTGGAAGACCACCACGACATCTCCCTATTGATCAAGAAGAACACTGCTGAAATTAGTGTTGGTTGTAGCTGCAAGTAAGCACATTTACTAGGAGTACTGTACTTAAGTGCAGTTTTGAACTACTTCTACCCAACTCTGTTCATTTTATGCCAATTTATACTTCTACATCACCACAATTCAGAGGAAACTTTTTTGCACTTTTTACCCCACTACGTTTATTTTCCATAATATAAACCCATGGTCAACTTATAAAAACACTGTATTGTTAAGAATTTAACCAAGAAAGTAATGTTTAACAATCTGTTTGGACTGTATTGAAAGATTAAACAGTCCAAAGGGATATCCTTAAATAACTTGTTTTGTCTGACCAACAGTCAGACACCCAAAAAGATTCAGTTTACTAAAATGTATGACAAAGACACGCTTTAAATTTACACTGAAGCTGAATGTTGGCATTTTTGTGGGTAAAAAAATAAGAAAAAGACCACTTTCCTGCAGAATGAGTACTTTTACTTTTGATTCTTTAAGAGCATTTTGCTGCTAATACCTTTAGTATTTGTACTTAAGTGAGACTGACTTGCAATAGAATACTTCTTACACTGTTAGTACTTAGTACTTATAAAAGGGGAATTTGAGTTTTTTCAAAATTTCAATTTTCAAATTGAAATTTGCGCTACATTTGGCGCAGCCTTCATAGACCTTTTGATACAAACACGCTGAAGTTAAGGTTAGTTGTGCTACAGCAACAAAGAGTCCTATACTTTGGTCCATACACTGCACCTTGCAGACCATCGGGTCTGCAGTAGTCCGGCTCAATGGATTGTACTGAATACAGTACGCTGCTGTGATGAAGCCTGACATACAGTGCGCGTCTCTCACGTGCCGGATGTTCCTTTCTTGACGCTATCGGGGCATAATGCCGCACAGGACAGTAGCCATACTGCAGCGACCACACAGTGCTGTGGAGATTTGTCTGGCAAAGCGAGACTAGGTCTGCAGTAACAATTTTGACCGGGGATGACTACTGCCAGCCAAAGAGGAGAAGAAATCCTATACTAAAGCATATTTTCTTTAAAAGAAAAATGCTGTTCCAAGAGTGGAGAGCTGTAGACAGAGCGGAGGTAAGTGAATTCTATTAGCTTAAATTACTGTCTTGACCTGGCATCAGAAAGATGACAGACCGCATGGCAGGGCGTTTGCCCTAGAGTTACATTGCAGCCTAGTTCATGGCTGCTGGTTACAGCGTTCTCACTCAATACCAGACCAATTTCATAGATGTTTGATCTGGTCACAAATGCATGGTAAAATATGGTTTGGTTGAAAAATACCAAAATTTCCCTCTGAGTAAAGAATCTGAATGCTTCTTCTACAACTGATATCTGCATAGTGCATACACATGCTGATTACATTCAAAGTACAATGTCACTTCAGATACAGTATCCAAACATTCATTTTGCAATAATGTTCTACCTAAAGCCAGCAGAGCAAAGGCTTTCTCCTTTGGACTTTCCAATACAGGTTGTGAAACTACTGCAGGTGAATTTGATTACCATGACAGGGTTGAAGCAGAAGCCATGTGCGGACAAGAGAGAGTGTTTCCTGTCACTTAGGAAAGCAGGAAATAAGGGGAAAATCTGCCTAAAAGACTTTTTACCTAAGGCCGTTCCATGTGTCGATCTTGCCATAATCCAAGTAGTTCTCCTCGCCGGTGTGGAACACAAACTCTCCTTCATGGGTGCCATTTTTCTGCAGAAAACAAGACGAGGTTCAGAGAAAGCTGCTGTGACAGACAACTCTTCAGGACACAGTGGAGAGTCTGAAACCATGTTTTTGTCTATTGACAAAGGACAATGCAAATTGTGAAAGAAACATGGCTTTGTTCTTTGTTACCATTAGCATGGCCCTTAGCTTATTCTCACCAGACTCTTACACAGTAAGGCATGAGTAATCGATCCAAATGAAACTGTTTTTTTTTTTTTTTTTTTTCTTCCAGTTTAAAAAATGCTGCACTCAGGATCACAAGGCTGCTGTTGCCGAGGTAGGTGCCAAGTTGCAAGCGTTGCTCTATAAACAGGAAGTACAATCATCTTCCATCAGCAAGTGGCCAATCTCACTTCTCTTACATGACGGTGCAAAAGCCTCGTCTGTTGTTTTAGTAACCGCTAACGACCAGCACGCAACATGCTTTTCTAAGGGTTTTTGCCCTACAATAACCCCAATTTTGTCTCTGGAAAAATATTCAGGAAAGTTAGTAAAAACATTTCTTGCCACCACGCTTACCTTCCACATTAGTCCAAAATATTCATCCACTTCGGGCTTCATGGAATGCACCTTTGAGAGAAGAGGGTCTTTGAAGCCCCACAGAACCTCGTGGACAGTGCGGGTCATGAACACCTCGACGCCCAGGCTGTTAATGTACATGGAAACAAATGTCCGCAGGATGAAGGAGTACGAGTTCAGCTCATTCATGATCGCCTGAGGACAAAAAAAGAAAAGAAAACTGTTTTAGAGAATGGAGAAATTGACTTCCTTTTTGTGAGAGATCTCAGGGTAAATGCTGCATTTAAGTTCTCTTTGTCTTGGCCTGACATGAAGTTTGTACGTTCAACATATCAAAATGTCACAATAAAACTAAGAGGACAATGGCTTGGCGTGTGTTACGGGAATAATGTGAGAAAACCAAAATACACATGCCAATCAAATGACTTAAAACACAAATCTAAGGGACATGATTACTGGCTGCTGCCGATAAATAACCCAAAATAACACCCTTTATCCAGTCACAATGTCTTACCACAAACGGGATGTTGACAGTCCTGATGATGTCAACCTCGGGGTTACCGGCTGACTTCTCGGGCACAAATACAAAGGTTTTGGGGTTCAGGGCATAAAGCTTGGTGCCGTTCTCCAGGAAAGTTACATTCTCCCGTGGCCTGTATTCCCTGGTGTGGAAAGTTCAGTTAGTCCAGATGTCTTTTGTTTTGATTTCACACAGCAGTAACTAAATAATCAGTCATAAACCAGATGCAAGATGACTTTCCTTAAACAAAACTGTTCACGAACATGGCTAAAATGATAAATTTCCATCACTTAATATTTCACACGTTCACAGCTGCAGCTTTTTTGGTTTAGGTCCTCATATCAAACCTACCTGTAAGTATAAGGTCCGATTTGTTGAAGAGCTGCCTTCCCGCCTGCCAAGAACACCTCTGGATTGGTCACATTGAAGAAGTAATACTCCATATAAACAGGTGGAGGTGGATTCTTCCATGATTCAAACACTTGGCTCTTCTCTGTCAAAGTAATTTCCTATCAACAAAAAAGAAATACATATTCAGATTGAGAAACAGCAAAACCAGTGTTGAAATGAGGAGTTTGGAGAAATTTGGTAGTCAAATTTTACACTTTAGTGGAAAACTATTTTGTTACGGTTAGGACACTTTCAAAAGGTCCTCAATCGTCTGAATGAGTGCCATGTTAGAGCACACAAGGCACTTTTCTGCAGGGAGCTGGTGTCAGGCCAAAAACCCAGAGGAAAGCTGAGAAAAGTCCTTCATAGCTGCAAAAACATCAGGACAAGCAGAATATTTTAGCAAATACTGCACCCCGTCTCTGAAATCAGCAAGCATGGGCAATGATCTGACTGATTACTACTAGTCAGCCCACACAACACAGCAACGTGTTGCAATGATAAACATGGCTTCACTGCAGCATTAGCCATCAAATTACATGCTGGATGTCAGGTGATATTTTTATTTATTTATTTTATTCAGACTACACAAGCCAAATTTGTCACCTTCCTAAAATAATGGCTCAAGACATTTGACAAAATTGATTTTCTTGCCTAAATCATCTCCTCATGGTGCTGGCCACCTCTGGTAAAATTGCCTACATCCTCAGTTGAACAGGTCATGTGATTCAACACCTTTAGCATAATGGCCTATGTCAAGAGTGTGACTTAGGCCATATATAATGACCCAAGTCAAAAGACAACGTGACTTACGCAATTTTACAGGTTAAATGGCAGCCGCTTCAAGAAGAACAAAAATCTACCACTCTATCACTGAAGTTATTTCCATGATTCAGGGCTCATCCTCAATTGGCAAGTGATGAGGTTTCTGTACACTGACTGTTGACAGAGATGAAGGTTTAAAATTGCCTAAAACACAAAGGCATTAATTCCTCTTATGTTGCATAATTGACAGACATTGTTATTAGTACTTCAATAGTCATAACACTTGAGTGAAATTAATATGTGAATTCAGTATTTGGTTCAGTTTTTTGTGTTTTCTGAAAAACCTGAAAAAATGACATAGGCCATTATTTTAGGAAGGTGATGCAATGCAACCACAAAAAAGTACCAGATGGTTTCACTCCGAGTGGCTTCCCAGAGGTTTTGACTGATCATGTGGAGGAATAAAAAACAAGACTGGAAGTTGAAGTCAATAGTAAGTTCCCTTGTATGGCACAAGTCTGGCTGCCACAAGTCTCGACATGAGCAACAGAAAACATTGACTTCACCATTCAACTGTATAGAAAAACAGCCCTAATTCATCTCAGTAACAGCTTCCAGTATGTTCACTGAAGGTGTTTGTCGGCAAGGAAAAAAAGCATTCATTTTTATGTTCTTGGGGTGTATTTTTAAACTTGGGAAAGGATAAATGACCCACTTCCTCTCGTGTCTCTTTCATGGTGAGTTCCTGAACACCTTTTGTCTCCTCTCCTGAGTACTGTGAGGGGCACCTCCGAGAGGCTATACATTGTCTTCTGTAGTCAGATGTCGTTAAGGAAATACAGTTTAGGGTGTGGCTGGCACTTCCTGTTTGGGTTACAGCTTGTTTTGCTCTATAGAATTGTTTGCCTAGTTTTGTTTCATCATCTCTCCTTTGCTACTTCACAAAAACCCACGTTAGTTCTCAGAGGGGTTCACCCAAAATAGGTTCAAGTAACTAAACGAAAGAAGACACTGCAGCTGAGGGGGAAAAAGCTAATTTTGGTTCAGGGTAAGGGTCAGTTGCGTTACCATTTCGACATATTACAAATCGTGTCTGTCTGACAAATGCTCATCTCAATGTACTAGAGCCAAAATTACGGCTTCAAATGTCTTGTTTTGTCAAACTAACAAGCCAAAACCCAAAGATTTACAAGTTTACAATGATATAGAACAGAAAAACAGCAAATCCTCACATACAGTAACAGTTGTTGCATTGCACAATCTCAAATTCAACATTTAAATTATGGTGACATCACAGCTAACTAACAAAAAAATGGAACTTGAGGTATTTAAGATGTGGGATTCTCCTTCTCTTCAGAATTATTTATTCTGCCTTGTAAGGGCTGAAGTGAAACCAGGTAATGCTTCAGAGGCGCATGACCAACATGAGCAGTCAGCGTCTATAGGACTTGTATGAAAATTTATATAATTCAGCACAAATTACCTAATTTATACCCTTTCAACAACAAAATGCAAACAGTCACTTTGGAAACAGGCTTGTGCCTCGTCTGGCTTTCCCCCCGCAGCATTATGTGTGACTGTAGTAGCCTGCATGAATCCCTGTTTGTTCACCTTGAACAAAGGCCTTTTAAAAAGGCCTTCATCAGAGTTAGGCCTATATGAACACAATCTATCTCTCAGAAAAGAACCTTGATCTATCACAAATAGAAAAACAAATGAGGGACAAAGTAGAGAGGTTTGTCAGTGCAACCAAAATACAGTGTTATTAATTCATTGGTAGGAAGGTTGAACGAGGACTCAAACCAAACAAAAGTGAACCGGCTCTTGGACAAACACCTTCAGGCACTGTAGCTTAGGTTTTGTGTGACAAGGTCCTGCTTTGAACAGCATGTGAAAAAAAAAGTTTAAAAAAAACAACAAAAACATCATTAAATGCATGAAAATCTTCTCAGTTGTGTGGTAGATTCTAGATCCGAAGCGGTCCGTCATTAGCTCATTTTGAGCTAAAACACACGGTTTTACCAGCGTGACCTTGTTCTTGAACGTACTAAAGCTCAGTCAGTCATACTACCTTGAAAAGTCTCCTCTTCCCAACAGGGCTAAGAGGAGTGGCATGAGTGGGTGTTGTTCTTTTTTAGTTTCCTCGTCTGAGCAGAACAACTCGGGATAGGCCGAGGCTGGAACAACAACCAGGCACATCAAGGTTGCTCGCAGGCAGAAATCATGTCCCCAGGGCCAAGAAGTCTGTCAAATTCCTTGCATGGCTTTAAGCGCTGCCTCCATCCACACCCAGCTCAGACATACAGAGACTGTATCCTGGAGGTGCGTTTGTCCCAAACAACTAGGCTACATCATTATTACAGAGAGCCACATTCAAACTTCAGATTAGGTAGATTTTTTGGAGTCAGTTCAATATGTCCGGGCACAACTAATTCAATGGGAAAGAAAGGTTTAAGAGGATTAGCTAGGCTGTCATTTCATGTAATAGCCAGCCACATTGGAATTCTCCCCCCCATTTTTAATTTGGGTCCCCTGGGTCACTGCAGTGATTCAGAATGATGCACAAATTTAAATTTAACTACAGGAGGGGGAAACCGTGTCAGGGGGGAAGCTGTTTGTGAGTCTCCTACTTGGACAAATAGTGTGTCAAGCTTTTCTGCTTAGCGTTTTCTCTTTCTTAAGGGGGGAGCGACTTTAAAAGTACAGTTTATGGAGTTCCACAGAGCAACCAAAACACAGTGATTCAAGTTAATTAAGAGGAATGTGAGATATTTTCAAGGGAAGAGAGAAGGTCTGCAGGGTGGGATAGGGTGTCAGCTGCCAGAACCCCCCCCCCCATCAGGTTGCCACCCCATTGCCCTTGTATGCGGAGACCATTCCACCAATCTAACAACATTTTTAGGTAAAATTTAAATCCAGCTCAGGTCACGTTAATTCAAAACTCCAACATGAGTAAAGGTCAACTAGCTGACTAAAATAAAGCCTGTGTGTAGGTTTTCTGACTTAAGGCTCAAAGCAGCTAAAGCGCTGATCAAGGTTTGATCAATTTGTGAAGCAGTGAAGACTCAAACTAGACTAATATGACAATTGAATAAACATATGCGGAATTTGATTGATTGTCAATCATTTTACCCTTGAAGTACCTTAAAGTTTTATATCACCAATGGTCAATTAAATGAATGCAGATTTGTCTGATTTATACAAGTTGGACAGATGGATGTCTGCCTCTCATCCTCCTCTTGTCACACCATGTAGAACTTAAAGATTTACCACAACTGGAAGTCAGGAGACTGCCTGACTCGCCTGTCCACTCAGCCAGGATCCCTTCCCCCCAATCCTCCAGACCAGCACACCTCCCCCTTAACCACCGTGTCCCTGCTGGCTGAGATTTCTACTACTACTACTACTACTACTACTACTACTACTACTACTACTACTACTACTACTACCCCCCATTAGTATCACCGGTAACCCTCCTCAGAATAGTCAACCACAATGAAGTCAGTGTATCAAGCCCTTATACACAGAAATGTGTCACTGGGTCATGCGCACAGCACTGGACAGGTTAACTAAACCCCATCAGCCAGCAGAAAGAACATATCGTGCCTTTACCTCATTTCTCCACACACCTTTCCATTCAGTAAAAAGCTGCTTGAATCATGTGATGACTTGTCAAATGTCCTACCTATGCCATAAAACGGCTAAAGGTGAACTCACCTCTGAAAGTCACACAATCATAATTCCCCTTGTGGGAGTTACAGGGGATTTCTACCTGAAGAATGTTTATGTATTGTGTAACGTTCAAACTATACATGCTGATTGACTGATTGATTAATCCATCAGGTCTCAATGCAAGCTTGAACCAAACCCCAAAGCTGCATGCACAACCCTGTAACGGGACTTGAACACTGCCCAGCCTCGGATCATGCAGATTCATGGAGGTGAATCTGTATGATGAGGCTTTGGCTTCATCGCGCTGAGCTGGAGCTGCAGAATACAGCAAATTATAAATTACTACTAATAAACAGCTAAACATGATTTACTTTACTCACCGGGTGATCTTGTGACACTGAATGTAGGTTAAAATTACGACCAGTGATATGCTAAATGCGCATGATCGACCACTGCAGATGACATTCTTTACCATTTAAACCGTTCAAGTGTGACAGACGAGAGAAGTGTGTAAGGAGGGGTAAACACAGAAAACCATTGGCTTTTTTTTTTTTTTTTTTTTTTTTAGAGCGCACAACTGACCTTTTTTAACCGGCTGTGGATCATTGTTTGGAAGACTTGAGCCACGACCAAGGCGATCCCCACTATCAGGAGGTGAGCACACACGATCCCGGTGGCGTAAATGGCACAAGACCTCCGAGTCATGATGCCAGGGGTGGATGGGCTGTCCTCTCGGAGTGAATACAAAAAAACTTCACTGAAGTCGATGATAACGTCCCAAAAAACTATATAACTTCAACTAAAGATGTGTTGGACCGTGAAACCTCGACCCGGCGTCTCGTGAGCAGCAGCTGGTGTTTAAACTTCTCTCTTTACCGCCCTGTGGACTGGTCTTCACGATGAGGCTGGGGGTACAGAAAATAATCAAAAATGTTGGCACTTGTCATAAAAAAGCGAGATAACACTTAAAGCTAAGGAGAAAGAGAGGACTAAGCTGCTCGGAGACGGGGGTGAAATGAAACAGCAGCTCTCAGCACATCGTAGAAGAAGAGCTGTCCACCTCCTCCCCTTCCTCTACGTATTAATGAACTCGGTCAGGCGAAAAGCTCGTTCAGGAGGATGTATGGGCGGTGGGTGTGTCTATGTGTGGAACAGAAAGAAAGCCAGTGATGGTAGGCTAATTTGCTTACTTGGCTGATATCACGATGCAATAAAACATCATAAATCAACTCAAACTAAACGCAGAATTTTCTTTCACATGTACTTATTTGTGTGCGCCTATTATCACACACTTTGTTTGTAAGTTACTTCAGAACGCTTTTTTTTACACGATGATTTACTTTTGTGATATTTATAAATTACTTGCATACATGAGTATACAGGATGGTTATGAATTAGCAGCAGCGTGCTTTTATCGTGGTATTTCAGCTGCATGGCCACTATTTTAATGAGTGTGTTCATGCAGATGTCACATATGTTCAGGGGCAATGATTTAAAATGACACGTTCACATACAACTACACCGTCACTACGCTTAAGTGTAGACTATAGAGATCCGTTACCTTTTATACGGAATCCGCTATGTCGCCTCATCGCGTCTCCTTAAATAAGCTCAGCGTGGACATGAATAATGTTCCATTCAAGCAACCAACGGCCGTTGACGCGAGCCCTTTGTTCAAGCTGCTCGAGCTCTCATTGGCTACTGCCCTCCCGGACCACCGTCTCGAGACCACCCCTTCTGCACGCTGATTGGTCAGACGCTGGTGTGCGCGATGCTGAAGTTGATCGACTGATTTCGAGGCGGGGCTCCCATAAAGGGGGAACCGACCGACGACGTGATGCTTTCCATCGACAGAGAGAGGATGTTCAGAGGCTGCGGTAGAGCCCACTTAAACCACATATGATGGTGTGGTGGAATAACAGAAAAATATGGATGATAAATGGCCTTCATTATAGTCATCATGAGGCGAACTACAACTAAATATTGACAACAAAATACTTCAAATGTAGCCTATATACAAAAACATTTAAGGTCCTCTTCATGGAGGAAACATGTCACTGCAGGGCAGCAAGACAGTTGATCAACAGAGTTGCTAACAACACTAAATGTAACGTTGACACTAACATACATGCACAGAACACTGACTGTTTACATGTGTAGAGTAGATTACACTTGAATATGTGTTTTCAGCCAAAAACAAAACTACACTTCATAGGATGTAGGCTACTCTTCAGCTTGAATGCTAAACTTCAATGTGCAGTTCTGCAAACAGGATTCTGCAGCAACTTAAATGGATTGGTATGAAGTGACTGTTGATATTTCTTGTTGGAAAGTAAAACGTTTTGAAGTCTTTTATTATTGCGTATCTTCCAACCATATCAAAGTAACAGTAACATTTCATTAAAGGCCTTGAAAAACTATGATCTCAGTCAGGTTCCTCTTCTTCAAAAAGGTGCTTTTAATGTAATTTTTGCGCAAAACTTGGCATTGGAAATACATTAGAATTAACAAAGCAATAGTGCTGAATAGCTGCGTTACGAAAATCAAGCCTGCATCTATAGGCTTTTTTATGGTTTTACGTGCAGAATGTCACGAAAGAGATGTAAGACAAACTAAACGGCCATCTTGCTTCTCCTTACATGTCTGTGCCCAGGGGCCCATTTTCTAATAATCTGTTCATGTGCAGCAATCATGCCAAATACAACTGTGAATGCAGTAGGCTTTGAATTCACTGTGCATGACTCTGACCACATGTGTCATTCTGCTTTGGTGAAAGCAGTTTGTTATTGGCAAACATGTGTTATAATCTTTAATTTTTCAATTGTAACAGAGATGGTGTAAATTGTCAATTTGACATTGTAGATAGGAATGCAGCAATTACATTAACTTTGCAGCTACAATCAAAAATCTCTTTGCTACAGCGCAGCAAACATCTGCGCCGTGCAGCATTTGGTTGAACTGTTTTCTCAGAGCTTTGGTCCAGTAAATATAGATTTTTGATTGTTGCTAAATTTTCTGTTGTTATTTCCACTATGATTTCATTTGAGCAGCAGTAGGAGCACTGGTAGGGAAGTAATACTCTGTTCACAATGGTAATGGCAAAAGTAATAATGAAGCCACTTTAAATGTCAACTTTGAATGTCAACTGGTGTACGTCTAATTCATACTGAAGTTAAAGAAGTTTCCCACCTCTAAATGCCATCAGTTCTTTACAACGCAGAACTTTTGAATGTGTTTCCAGAATCTGGTCAACAGACGACCAAGTACTTTTTTTTAATTTAAGATTTTTTTGGGGGGCATTTGATTTCTTTACTTTCATAGCACAGATGAAGACATGGGAGGGGAGAGAGATTGGAAAATGACATGCAGCAAAGGGCCGCAGGTTGTAGTCTAAACCCGCAGCCGGTGAGTTGAGGAATAAACCTCTATATGTGTACCTGCTTTACCAACTGAGCTAACCCGGCCACACAGGCAGATGACCAAGTTTTAATGTTACCAAAGGTCAAAGGTGACATTTTTCAGAGATTCTTTGGTGCCTTTTGGATTCTGTGGCACTCAAAGCATGTAACCGTTGTTAAGGTGAAACAGGACACCGGGACTTGAGAGCCACCACCGTCCTTATTTACAGACAACACCAGCTGCTTATTTCAAGTTTTTACCCAGAATTCTAGCAGACAAGATGGTGGTTCAGATAAGAATAGGCTGACTGGCTAAATCACTCTCCGCTCCTGAGTTCAACCAATCCTTCACAGATTCAACCAACTCATTGACTGGGGTTTATTTGGGGTTTAGCTGGTGGCCAACTATGTTAGGATACATTTTACTATAAAATACTGGGAGGTAATGAACAAACTGAAAGGTGAGCGAGGTCATGCAGCTTTTATAATCCATTCATAAATAAAGCAGAACAAAGGACTATCATTTTTCCTCAGGAAGTGATATCCATCATTTTATTTGATGTTGCTTACTGAAAGGAAGTGACTGGGCTGGACTCTCAGCATTAATGTAACTGAGTTTTACCTCATTGTGCTAAGCCTTATAGCAATCCCAGAGGATGGGGGTTGCAGGAGGGGGGCGGGCGGCATCTGTTCAAACAAGAGAAGTAAAAAATGCTAAAGAAAATCATCAGGGGGGAAGGATAACAGTCAAGTAATGCAGCAACATTGTTTCTGCCAAAAGAAAGGGTGGAAGGGTGAAGAGGGGTACAACAGTTGAACCTTTGTAATGGTCTCTTTTAATTGGTCAGCAGAGCGGCACAGATTTTTTTTCTTCTTCTGATTTTTTGTTGTTGGACTTGTTGGAAGCTTTGAAGGACTACACAAAGCTATTTGATGACTTGAGAAGGTTTTTATGTGAACATCTCTGTGTAGACCATCATGAAAGGGGCCCATAGTGAAAATAAGTTCAGCAGTCATGCATACCACAACAAGGAGACTGTTATCCACATTGTCAATAATTTTGGACAAGTTATTCAAACTACTGTTTGTTATCCCCACAAGTCATACATTGTGTTCTGAAGCATTTTGACCCCCACCAAAAAAAAATGCACTAATAGCTTTTGGTTTGCACTTTGAAGACATGGCTAAAATGCAAATGTGGCTCAACAGCAAGCACATTTATTTGGACACAAATGTCCATTCATGCGTTTGAGGAAAAAAAGTATTCTCTAAATGTTTCATACATTCTGCACAGTCAGCTTTTCGGAGTTGTCCGTGATAACAGTGCAAAATGAGTTACGTGTTCCAACATGGGCTTCACTTCATACTGTTTAGAAGCAATTTAAGGTCACCATCCTTACACACCCAGCAATTATAATAAGAGTTCAACTGAGAGGAAGTGACTCACTTGGTGAACAGAAAGTTGTTATACAGTTAACATGGAGTGGCAGAGGCCAAATGTAAACGCCTTTTTTTTTTATTAAGAATTTTTTTGGGCATTTTTAGCCTTTATTTTTGACAGGACAGCTGAAGATATGAAAGGGGAGAGAACGGGGGAATGACATGCAGAAAAGGGCTGCAGGTTGGAGTCAAGGAATAAACCTATATATATGGACAGCCTCTTTACCAACTGAGCTATCTGGCCGTCCAAATGTAAACGCCTTTAACCTGCTAAAAAACATATCCAACAACACACCCAGTATGCAAACATATTGTTTAAATTATTTATTATTATAAATGATTTGTTAGACTGTATACATCTGCAGCACTGTACAAATAAGAGTGCCCTGGCTGGCAAAGCTATCTGAGGTTCTAAGTGTATGTGGCAACAAGGTTAAACAAGTCTGCCGACCAGCTGATTCATTGTCATTCCTAAACCCACGCTACTATCATGGCAAACATTTTTAAGTTTAAGGCATACATTATTGTCTGCCACGGGCTGAGAAACCTCTACAGTGGTTGGGTTTAAAAATAAAAAAATATTTTATTCTTAAAAGTTAGATTTTTACCTTGAAGAAAGTAGTTTGACGTTAAAGTCTTTGCTCAAGGTCCACTAGCTTTTCCCGCATTTTTAATGACATTTTAAAATCACAAATTTCTTAGCTGATGGAGTTTGGATGTAGGCTACTGTAACAGTTGTAGTTGACTGCTAAAAGTGGACCAAGAGTTAGGCATTTCTTGGTAAAATTTAAAATGATAAGATATACTGAATTTATGATTACTATAGAAAACAAAGCTATTGTTCCTTGTTCTTAAAATGAGACATTTTGACTATAAAAGTATTGCACAATGAAAGTGATATTTGAAGTCCTAAACTGCAGTTGTATATCCTACAACATTAATGTGTATCAGCTTTAAATGTTGCAGTTTTAACTTTAAATTTCCACGAACTTTGTTATAGAAATCTTTCCAACCCTGTGTTTAAACCATCTCAAAACTGCATTGCAATCATGTACAAAAGGTTTGCAGGAGCGATATTTTTACTGTCTATAAGATTAAGTAAAAATGTGAAAGTCAACCATGTCATCCACGAGTCATAATCAATCATCCGTCCTCCCTATCTGCAGCCACCTCCTTCATTATCAACACAACAGAAACAACATTAACTCTTTCTGTAAATACTGCATGGCATGGTAAGCGTACTCCCATCTCACATCCCATGAGGCTACACCATGGTGGTGCCTGGTACTGAACATTAAGTCACGGTACTTTAGAGCGCGAGACAGTCTTTGTAAGGCCACAGACTGATATACAGGCATAGTTGTGGGAGTGGAGACTTGCAAGGAGTGGAAGACCTTTTCACAGGAGGTGATTAATGCAAACTGAGCTATTAAGGTCTATGGGAAGAATACACTACACTGAATTTATTTCTGGGTTAAACCATTCCTTGCTCTCCTTGGAGAAGTTCACCGTGGCCCAAAGAACTTGCTGTGTTGTAGCACACAAAAAAGAATAGGAACCCCTTGAAAACGAGATGTCACATCTAAAGGGATTATTCCTAATAAAGAATTTCAGAAAATTGCAGGTAATATGAGAAATCCAGGATCCAATGTCCTATTTTTTAACCATGCTGCAGTGGTGGAAAGTACCATAATACAATACTCAAGTAACTATGTTTGAGTATAATATAATTTTGAGGCACTTGTACTTATAATATTATACTTTCCACTTAATTTACCTGGCAGCTACTAGTAACTTCTCAGATCAAGATTTAAAATTTGCATTTTCTTTTGCCGATTTTCAAGAAATCTGATTAAAATATAATATTTTTACATTATGGTATTAGTATTTCTTCCACCACTGCTATACTAGGAACTAAACATTGCAAACTCTACACTAAAAAACAGTCAAAGTGTTGCTTTGTCATTGCATATGTATTCTCACGCTATGACTTTCCATTTATACACTTATTTACTTAACAGTGATTAAGTGAAGGACTGACCACACAATCACTTTTCCATGTAGGTGTGGTTCATTTCCCACCATTCAACTAATGTATTTTGCAACAGGAGACAGCGAGTTATTGTCCCCGCAAGGAGAGATAAGAGAGGAGTTAATTTAGGAATTCAAGGAGGCATCCGTTATCACACTACATTACATTGTCAGCAAAATAATGATCTCCATAACAACATATTCTGAAAACGTGAGTCCTGGTTTAAATGTTTTAAGAGGTGACCCTGCTTAGCCCTGCTGTCCCCAGGCTTGAGAGGAGAGTTATGCAACAATGTATACTGATGTATGAATTGTGCATTATTCATAGACTGACAAAGCAAGCCCACAATTTGCTTCATTAAATAAAATGTGAAGTGAAAAGTGAAGATGTACGCTGGAGGCCAGTTTACAGGAAACAGTGACAGTAAATTTAAAGAAAAGTCATGTGGAAGTAGTAGGGATGGTAGAAAGTTTTAAGCTATATTATTAAATAAGATTGGTGGCTGACATGAAAGTTTTAAAAACATGAGTGATATTATTTGGCTGCCATTTGTCAATATACTGTCCTGGAAATATAAGTTGATTAATAGGTCATTTTACTGACAGCTAAATAAATGGCAACAATTTTGATAATTGATTAAGCTATTTGTCCAGCAAAAATAGCATCTGGTTTCTGCTTCTCAAATGTGAGAATTTGCAGCTTCTTTCTGTTTTATATGATTGTAAACTGATTATTTTTTTAAGCTTTTGGGCTGCTGGTGGTACAAAATTTAAAGATACTGTCTTGGCCTGTGGGAAATTGTGATAAACAATCATTAATGTAAATGATTGCTTGTTGAGCTTTTTCTCATGTTATTATTTTACCTTACTTCCATACTTAAAGTCCCATTAAGTACACAGCCGTATCGAAAGGAAGGAGTCACAAAGAGTCATAAAACAACAAACAAAATGATGTAAATAACAGAATAACTATATAGTAGTAAACAAAAATAGTCAAGTGGGGTCTTGATTGTTTATGTCCTTAATCAGCTTTCTGTGTTTGATAGTCCTTGTTTGAATTCAAGGTAAAATGTAAGGAAAGATTGTTGTGTTATTGTAACTCTAACTTTGACTAAAGGTCGGACAAATAAATTTGATATCACCCGAAGTTGACAAGACCTTGACCAGTGGACATTGAGGATATGGAAAATACAGTGAAACCTGTTGTGTCAAACCTGTATGGCATCCGGTAAAGAAGTTGGGAGGTTTGCACATCCTCTGTGGTGTATTGTTTTCTACAGTTGCTCAACATCCTAAAGGCTGTAAAAGACTGTTACAAAGGTAGTAAAAACCAGCATGCTGCCAAAACCCTCTGATTTTACCATAAACAAAAACATTTCCTGCGTATTCCACCAGTTTCCCCCAATTGTACTTATCCTGTCAATGACAAGTAGAAAGTATCTAGGGGAAAATTAATGTGGTCCTGTTGCTTTGTTGTTTTTGTATTGTGCATGTGTGGAATAAACAAACAAAAACAATGAATGCACCTCATCACACAAATAAACTAAATTAGCTTTCCTTTAACCTTTCTGGATAAGATAAATACAAATAAAGTGCTGAAATATTAAATCTTAATGAATAAAATCAGTATAATTTTAGATTTGTTTATGGATTCATTTATAAAAGTGGGATTTGTTATCAAATTGTATTAATTCACTACTTCGGCACTGATCAAATTAGGCATATCAACAAATATGTCAACGTTTGCCTGAGTAAACTATACAGTAGCTTTGGTTCTCCACATCCTCGTGTTTTTGTTTTTTACCAAAGGGGCTGAGCTCTTCCAAACCATCTTTGTGCAACCATTTAGAGAGTTGTTTGACTGACAAATTACACAGGTTGTTTTTCAATATTTATAAATCAGGATGCTTTAGAAGGAAACCCTGAAGAGGAAAGAAAAGTTAAAACTCCTTTGCAAAGTTCCGGGCATTTCCTCACTGTAATTAAGTAGATACTGTAGATAAGAGCATAGCAAAGACTAAAACAGTAGCCTATCTATCAACTAACTAGAGCTCATTGTAGGCATGCAGGACATATTGTGCATGTGTTTTATCCAGGCAGAAATAAATCAACTTTTCTTGGCCCAAGGATGACATCATTTTTTCTTGTAGGTAGCTTTAATGTAAAGTTAAACAAATTGTATTTAGAGGTATATGTTTTGAGAACCTTAGGTGGTATTCCTTAGTTAAAAGCTTGAGTACTTAAATGGTAACAGCAGGCCCTAGTCGTCAGTTACAGTATATAGTTTAGATTACACAAAAACTTAAATGCTCAAATGTAAAAACAAATACAGTTCATCTCAATATGGGTGCTAGTTTTATCATATGCTGGTGTTTTAAAAACAGAAAATCAATTCACTAGCAGACCAGAAATAGAAAGGAAAATGGCTGACTTGACATTTGGCCTTTGCAGGTCAGTGTATGTCACCCACAGTCTGACTTAGGTATGTGGGAAAAAGCTGTTACAACACTATGTTGGGAGTCACTTGAGTGAAGTTCCATCCTCAATATAAAGTTGGAAATTCCTCATAGAAATGGCACCACACTAATGTGGCATTGTCATGGCTACATTATGCATTCATAAGTCTGTGTTGCTGCTGCATCATGTCAGTGATTCAAAGTGGTCTTGTGTCACCATGAGGAATCTAATAGGCAAGAGGAAGAGGCTCAGGACGACTGGAGTAATAACCAAACCCATGCACAGCCTACAGAAGCTCTTAGACATAGACCTTACTGGAAGCTGTTGGCATCGCAATACCAAAATGTTTACTGGATTTTAATGCTACTGTAACTTTGTGACCAACTACAAAAAACATACATTTGTTTGCCCTCTCCATCAGCTGATGGTTTGTTTTACAGGCTGAAAGTCTAAAAACACAACTCTTATTACTTAAACCTTGAATATTATTTGTCCCCGAAAGGCAATTGGTTTTGCAGCACCGAGTTCAACTTAAAACAAACATGAAATAACAGACTCAGCAGCACTGCATCAACAAACATCATAATCTTTAGGAACAGTAATAAAAAAACTATCCTGTCAGGCCTACATAAAAGTATGACCATCATCATCTCTCAAGAAGGCCTGAATATATCTGATGGAGAAACTACCTCTTCCCTGAGTTTAGGAGGATAATGGCTGTGGGGATGAATGAGTGATTGTATCCTTTTTTTCTTAATTGGGAATCTGAAGCGGGTGCCACAGAGAGCATTAGAAGTTATCTTTCAACACTGTTTTCAGTTAATAATACTATTTCAACAGATGCTACTGCTTTAACAACTCCATCAACAGAATCTTGTAGGCTAATTGTGCAAATTGGAATAGCGTGTATACAAGGAACTGAAGCTGTAAAATCTCAAATGTATTGAAATGTCACTGCACTCAAGCTGGCTGTGTTGCTGGCAAACAAAAACTGAAACAGCACATTAGACAGTTCACTGACTGCATGGAAATTGTTTACAAAGTTATTTTGTAGCTATAAATAGGGTTCATCAGTGCTGAAAGAAAGAGAACAGTAACTCTGTTCCAGCAGTGTTTTCCCTGGTGTTTGGACAATAAGGGAGTTCGGGGACCTGAACTTAGGCTAATTAGCTAATTCATCAGCCCTGAAGGGAACGACATGTGATTAAATCCTGTCAACAACAATTCATTTATATAATGCTCTGAAATAGATTAAAAGACACAAAAATTAATAAAGCCATTAAAATGATCTCCACATTTGACTGATTTTAGCCTACCTGCTGGTATACACTTTTAAAGCAGGGCTTTCACCTGTGGTGTATATTTACATTGTGGTATGACTACTTCTACTAAAGCAAAAGGTTTATGCATTTAAAGATTTTTAGTAACAGGGATTATAGATTATGGTTGCATGATGCTGTGGTTCAGGATGGCATAAATTAAATGGCAAATTCTCTACCAAGGAGAGCCCCCTAGTGCTCAAACACTAACACAGGAGGGTCAACACTGAGGAATCTCGACTAAATTAATGACTATAACTTTTATAAATGTGCTCCTGGCTTGTGCACTTATAGATATACAGATCTAGGCTTGCCTAAAACAACAATGATAATATTGCTGTCATTCAAAACTACACAGCTGTAGCATTAACGTTAACCACATAGTTAACCTAGATGATCTATAAATTTAGCTAGCTAGCTAGGTTATCAAATATCACCACTGGGTTATCTATAAATTGCTCCAAAATCCGCATATACCAGTTGTTATTAAATCCTAGCTAGCTACATATATGATAGCTAGCTAGCTACACTCATGATACCAAGCTACATTAAAAATAACATTGATTTAAATTAAAACAACTATTTTAGTTGAACGTAGTTTCCTTTAACACGAAGTGTTACTGCCAAATTAGCCAAAAAACATAGATAGATATTCTAAACGATTTTTTCTCAATCCTCTTTGTTCAATTCAACAGTATTAACCCCACTCTAAATCCATGCACCCGACAAGAGCCTCCACTGTTGCCATAGTTACCAAATAAACTGACTAACTTGCGGCAGGTTAACCATAGACATAATAAAGAGTAGACGCCGCATTGGCTGCTGAGCGCGAGAAATCCAGCCGCCATCTTGGACCGGTCATATTCGTTACTTGGCAGCAGAAGATACAAGATGCCAGAGCACTGTGCAGCATATTCCTGCTCAGATCGGCGGATTTTTTTTATCTTATCTCTTTCACTCTGGGTTCTGTGAAGCATTTTGTAGGCCTATCTGTGTTTTGAAAATTGCTACATAAGTTAAGTTCCAAAAGCAGCACTAATGTATGCTTGTGTTGTTATTACATTGGGATTGTCTCTGGTTTAGTTGGGATTTGTTTGATAAGACTTGCACGTTACTCTTATAAGATAGATAGATAGATAGAGATATATATAATTATATAGCCTTTTCAATAGCAATGTGCTTGAGTACAGAGTCAACACAACATAAAAGAGGTGTATCTGTCCAAATACTTATGTAATAAGAGCTGAGACAGCTGGTCATTTATCAAATATATCGAAAGTTATTTATATTATAACTTTATTTATGTATTTTATACTGTCCAACCAGTAGAACCCGTCCTGTTCTGTAGACATGGTCTTTAGTTATTTATATTATAACTTTATTTATGTATTTTATACTGTCCAACCAGTAGAACCCGGCCCTGTTCTGTAGACATGGTCCTTAGTTATTTATATTATAACTTTATTTATGTATTTTATACTGTCCAACCAGTAGAACCCGTCCTGTTCTGTAGACATGGTCCTTAGTTATTTATATTATAACTTTATTTATATATTTTATACTGTCCAACCAGTAGAACCCGTCCTGTTCTGTAGACATGGTCCTTAGTTATTCATGTTGGACCAGTCCAATATAACTTTCAGTTAAAATAAACCTTGTGTTGTAAGAAAACTTGTTTAATATGTTATGAATCTATTTTGTAATTTTATATATGTTTAAAAATATCGGAATTCATATCGATGTTGCAATATCACATTTTGTCAATGTTGTGCAACCCTAGTGTGTGTGTGTGTGTGTGTGTGTGTGTGTGTGTGTGTTGGGAGTGGGGCTGCTAAATGTCAAGGTCTGGGAGGCAATTGCAGAACAACGTGGTAGTACTGTGCGTGTGTGTGTGTGTGTGTGCTTGCGTATGTGTGCGTGTGTGTGTGTGTGTGTGTGTGTGTGTGTGTGTGTGTGTGTGCGTGTGTGACAGAGAGAGAGACAAATATAAAAAGCTTCAAGTAGACTCTAATAATATAATCATATTGTTTCTTGTACTTAAATATCTGACTTTATGGTCACTATCTGTTTCTTCTTCCCTATCATATTTATAATGTGTGTGCAAATTATTTTTCTATAATAGGTATTTATACCTATTATAGAAAAATAATTATATATTATATTATATAGACGTTTTTGTCCCGTAACTAAATACAGAAGAAAAACTACCTCTGTCCTTGTTCTTTTTTTTTAAAGACACAACATTAGGTTTTTCAATCAGATTTATAGTCAAACTGGAAATATCTCCGTTGCTCTCCCTTTTCGGGGATTATGTTTCCAGTTTTGATCTCGGACGTCTGGTGAATTTATATCATATCAGAATATTCTATTACTGTTAAGCACACTATGAATATTAAAATACGCCTAATCATGTGTCCTGTATCATAGCTACATGTATGACCTTTGTAGCAAAAAAACCATGAAAATAAGTTGGGTATTCAGTGAGATTGATTAATTAAACGCGCTGACAGCTCATTGCACCTGCCAAACACATTACACTGAGTGGAGCGGGTGACCGGTCCAAGATGGCGGCCCCAAATCTCGTCAGCGCCAATAGGCAGTAGCGGTCGATGCGGCGTCTACTCTTTATTATGTCTATGAGGTTAACGACCCATTGTCACCTTTTGCAAATGTGACGTTATCGGAGATAAAAGAACAGGTTGTCTTCTGAAGCTTTTGATTTCAAACTAAAAGTTAATCATTAAATAAACAATAAGGACAAGGATGGAAACAAAAAACACGCGGACTATTTTCCCTTGGTAAGTGACATTTGTTTGTTGCGCAGACACACAGTCTCTATAACGTTAACGTTAGAAATCATAAGCAGTCGTTTCTTTGATGATTTGTAACGTGAGTAAATGTAGGCTTGTGGGATGTGGCTAAATATAACAATAAAGTACTGAACTTAAGTAAAATGAGATTCTTGAACTTTACTTGACCAGCCTACATTTTATATCCTATCTAACGTTCCTACTTTAATTTTAACTGATCCTCTAGCTAGATTTTGAAGGCAAATATTGTTACTTTTTTACTTGCGTGTATCATTGTTTCAGCTAAGTATGTGAAGTACTGTTAGATTAGTAAAAAACAGTTTGTTAATCCTCAGGTACAAGGAGAGGTTGCAGACCAAGTATCATAAAGCCCCAGCAAACAAGATGGCAGTGATCGGTAGTCACTCGTCAGTCTTATCCGGGGAGAGAGGTGTCTCACCTGTTATTTTTCATGACACTCCAAACCAGAAGTCCAGCATAGCAAGTCAAAAGCATAAAAAGTGCATCTCTAAAGAACATGCTTGCTTTTCAAAGCAGATGACCCAAAAGCAGATTCGCAGGGAATACGTGGCTGCTGTTGAGGAAAAACTCAAACAGCATCCTCTGGCTATGTACCCACACTATAAGGATCATATGACCCCAGATGTAAGTAACGATGACAACAGTGTGGACTACCAAGATGCATTGTGTCAGAAAAATAGGACATTATTACAGGTTAAGAGTGTATCCCGTCTTACAACATATTTAAATGTTGTCTTTATTTCTCTGCAGTTATTTGATAAGGTGTTATCCGTTCTGTACCCAGACATGAGCGTTAACAGTGCCTCTGCACTTCCTACGCTTACAGGAGATGATATGGAGGAGGAAGATGAGGAAGAGCCAAATCAGGAAGATGTAAACTGGCAAAAGCAAGTAAACTGGCAATTTGATTTGTAGTATTAATATAAATCTGAAGATCCATCCAACAAATAAACATGATTCTGTCTGTGATGCGGCTACACATTACTTCTCAATTGTTTTACCGCAGTAGGAATGGCCAAAACCCAAGTCCCAGAAACCCCTATAGTTTAAAAATGAATGGAAAATGTATCAAGAAAGGCCAACAAGTGAATCAACTGAGCACACATAAGGACATGATGTAGCCACCAAACCTTTCAGCAGACAGTTTGCCTCCAGTAAGTTTGAGAAAAGAAAATGTTAATGTTACCGTTTGTCAGACCTTACACAAGAACCAGTATAATCTAAAAATGATGCAAGTGATTTATTTTGGACTCTTGCAGGACGGAGAGACAAATGTTACTGAATCTGCAGTACTGGGCCTTTCAGACTCTTTATCTCCAACTTTCCCCATTTAAGTGGAGGACGCCAACAATTTCAACAGTTTCAAAGGCCTCTAAGCTAAATGAAGCATAAAATGAGTCATTTCACACATTCTTAAACCCACAAATAAAATTCCAATATTTGATGGCTACTGATTAGAAAAATCCAATGCACGTACAGTAAAACACTTGCATGTCCAAAAATGCTCTTCAACACCACACTGTAAAAAAAAGAGAGGAATTTTGAAATGTCTTTGTTTTAGTATACAAGGAAACATGGACAATTAAGCAATGTGTATAAGCAGAGGGGGGGTCGGGGGTGGTCAGTGGTTTTATGATAATTGATGCCTAAAATTAACTTAAACAACAAATATAGATGTTGCATTATTGTTAAAGGTGCTCTAAGTGATGTCACACATGTTTTAGGCTACGTTTGTTGTCACATACAGCAAACATCTCCTCACTATCTGCGAGCTACCTGGCCCCAGTAGACACTGTAAAAAACACAGTCTCTTTAGACAGCCCAGGGTCTACAGATGGCAACAAAAACAAACTGTGCCCACCCGCACCACGAAGAATACAGTGTTTCAGCCAATAACCGACAAGAAGGATTTGGGGGTGGGGGGTTAGTGCACGGAAGCACAGAATGGAGGGGATGGGATGAGGAGGAGGGAGGGGCAAGCGAGTCTCGTTTTGTTTGAAGATACAGTACTTCGAACGTCAACAAGAAGTAACGTCACCCTAACCGCTTAGAGCACCTTTTACTATCTTCTCTATATTTATATCAAGCTTGTTTTATTGTGTACCGCCAAAAATGCAAATATAGAATATAGTAGTAGTTCTTTTTTTTAACTTGGTATGATTCCTGGAATTAAAAATAACAACTCAAACATAATTTTAATAGACTTTATTTAAACAATAAATTGCAAAAACAAAAGCCTGATTGGTGATTTCATGAAACCATTTTTGACAACTTCATCTGGGGAGTCTTTCAAAATAAAAAAAAGACTGTCTGAAAGACACAAAAAAGTGAAGTAATTGAATTAATTCTGAGGAATTACAGGATTACAGAGATTATGATCATTCAATAACATTTACACAGTTTTATGAAAAAGGTCTGTGAACTGCTAAAAGACACACCTAACAGGGAACGTTGCTGTTGCCAAAATGGACTTTGTCACGTCATTACATCCTGATACATCAGACTTGTATGCTATGACATTTAATGTGAAATCTCTCTCCGTGTTATCATTGCTATTAATCAGCTGTATTAAAGTGAATTTGACTTTTGTGTGAATGTTATTTAGCCTCCCCTCTCAGTAATATACAGTGTGATATTAGTAATATACAGTTTTTGAAGAAAAAGCTACAAATGACTCAGCTGCGTATATATGAAGCACAAATATCAACAACTTACCGATAAGACGGGTTGGCCTCAGGTCTGGTGTGTTGTGTCACTGTCAGCTGTTTGGGTCAGAGGTCAGGAGAGAGTGGACGGGTGACCTGCGGCCCAGTGAGAGCAGCTGTGGGGAGGAAGTGTACTTCGCTGCAGTCGCTGGACTCAAAATAACACGGCCTACAAAATTCATAATTTATATGTTAGAGAATTAAATACTGATGCTGACAAATTTAATCTGTCTGTCAAATGTAACCCTGCAACTCATTATTTTTATTATTGATTTATTGGATGATCATTTAATCAATTCATTATTTGCTCTATAAATTGTCAGAAAGTAGTAAAAAATGTCAAGGTAGCGTCTTCAAGTTGCTTGCCCACCCAACAATTCATCTCAAATACAATTAATTTCCAATTACATAAAACACAAAAAAGCAGGAAATCCTCCCATGATTTGTTGAAAAAATATGACTTGAATGATCAATCAATTATTATTAAAATAAGTTTATTTTCAACAGAAAATAAACTTATTGAATTATGTTGTATGGCAGATGCACACTGCATTTATGAAAAAGAGTTTGTTGGATTGCATGACAACTATAGAGTAGTTAAGAAAACTCACTCTCATTGAAGGATTTGTTGTTGGTTGTTTTTCCGTTGAGCTCAGCTGTCTTCAGAAAACGTGGCTCGCTGTACACAGTGTATGCACAAACACACCCATTACACACAGCCAGCCTGTAGCACTTTGCAGCGCCGTGCATGAGGTATAAAAGGTCTGATTGATGAAAGATTGTATGAGCGTCTCATAGCCTCGAGGCAAGTCATGCTTAAAACATTAAAAAAAAAAAAACACTGAGATGGGAAGGTTTGGGTGCTTTCCCTACCTGCCGCAGGTTTTTCTTCTCAATCTGGAGCCAGTTTTTACTTCTTCTGCCTTGTCAGTACTGCGGTCGGTGCAGAGGGATATCAAAATATACAGTGAGACATTACACATGAGTCCACAGTAGATATCTTAAGACAAAGGAGTTTTAAGCTATACAAGGTCAACAACCTCTCTAGTCTTTTTATGATATAGTACAGTAAAAACAGTTTAACAGTGTGGTCAAAGGTCAATTAAACCAATCATGTATGCCCATCCCCCCCACACCCTCCTCCAAATGACTTCCTGCTCACTTAGTAGCATCACATGATTTTCAGATGTGCAACCTAAGCTAGCCCAGGAACGAAGTTAATCCTTGCAGTGTGTGGGAACAGCGCCAGACGTACAACGTGGTACTGTGCACTCTCTCCGGTGCAGACCTCCTCCTGTTATCTGTGTGTGGTCTGCGGTTCTCCGAAATCACTTCTCGCAACTCTTTGACTAGAGACCTGAGTTCCCAGGCGGGGCTCTCCTGCTAGAGGAGAGAACGACAATATCAATACACTGCCATGCTGATCTGATACTCAACATTATGAATAGCTGGTCAGATTAGCTTGCATTTCAACAGAGAAACATGGGAATACATACAATCTCACACATTTCTGTGACAATTAGCAACAAGATATTTTACTCCTACGTAGGGGTGCGAATCTCTGGGCACCTCATGATTTGATTCAGAGGCTAATGATTCGATTCTAACCTGATTATTGATGCATCTCAATGCAACAATTTTTTTTATGTACATTTCCATGCGTGATTTAAAAAAAAAACAAGTTTTAAAGGTCCCATGGCGTGAAAATGTCACTTTATGATGTTTTTTAACATTAATATGCGTTCCCTCAGCCTGCCTATGGTCCCCCAGTGGCTAGAAATGGTGATAGGTGTGAACCGAGCCCTGGGTATCCTGCTCTGCCTTTGAGAAAATGAAAGCTCAGATGGGCCAATCCGGAATCTTGCTCCTTATGAGGTCATAAGGGGCAAGATTAAAGTAGATGAACAGCCTTTTTGTGTTTTGGCTAATTATTTTATGTATATCTAATAATTATATTATTATTATAATATAATTTTTTTTTCCTTTTGGCCATTTTTGCAGGGTTTTTTTCTGCACTCTTGCCTAAACTCTAAGTTTGTTGTCCATTATCCCATCCTCTTTCCGTCACTCTGTTTTCTGATTGGTACATGTCTGGAGACAGTAACTTTTAAATAGAAATCAACATTCAACAACATCAATCACATAAAAAAAATGATATACACACACACACACACACACACACACACACACACACACTATAATTATTAATAATCAATCAATATTTTTCCCCACCCCTACTCCTAAGTCACTAGAAACACTTAAAACTGTATTAACACAGGCAAACCACATGGTATTGCACTGCTTTGTTGAGATGATTTACAGTCAGGTTTCTCTTCTTGCCACAGGAATGATATGCTGTGTATGTTTTTGATTTAAAGGCAGAGCAGATGTGCTGAGCTTGTGTCTGTGCAGATAAATAATAGAAATAAAATAAACAATGATTCACAGATGCACTTGATGGGCTGGAACCGTAGGAGATAGGCGAGATATAAGGAGTTCCTGACTGTACCATGAGCTGGGTGTCGGAGGCATGCTGGGAGAAGGGTGGAGCAGTGAGTGCAGGTGGGGATGGGTAGTCCAGGTCAGGTGGAGGTACATTCAGAGCAGTGCGCAAATTTTGACCTTGGAGCTCCTATAGATGAGATCGACATTTGTTAAAGGGAGCTCAGCTCCATTTACACATAAAAGTCTTAGAATGAATTGGATTAGATTAGGACATTACTATAAAACATGCATGATGAGAAGAAGCGTATAGTAGCATAAAACATCTACATTAAATAAGGGTATACTGTACACTGTACTGTGTATTTGTGGATGAGTCCTATTCCCTCTTTCAAAAGACTAATCTGCTCTACCTTCAAATCCAAGGCATGTTGGAGTTTCAGACGGAAGAAGTCCTGCTCCTGCAGCTGGATGAAATCTTGACAGTCCGCAAAGCTCTCTGACATCTTTTTGAAGATACAGAGAATATGAACAAACAACACAGTGATGGATACAAACAGAGACAGATAAGGTTCTTTATTTATCTGAATATATAAACCAACATTTTGGTTTTGCTCCAAAGGGAGATGATAACTGTAACGCCAAACCCTTACGAATGAAATGAACAGTATTTCTCAGAATAAAAGAATAGTTATTCAAATATTGTTAACATTTTTAAGATCATTTCTGATTATCAGCCCATATATAAGACTTTTTTAAACTGTATTTACCGCTATCTATTTCTTTGGGGTATTTTGTGCTTTTATTACATAGCGGTAAAGGAATGATGGTAAATGAAGAGGAAGGGATACGGGAAATGAAATGCAACCAATCTTGCCGCCCGAACACAAAACAAGGATGTCACCAACAATTTGTTGTTGAAAAGAATCAAATAAAAATTAGTTTCTGCTGTTATCTCTTAAAACCTTTTTCAGTCTGTCATCTTATTCAGGCTTCTCTTAACACCAAATAACATCTGTTGGTAATATAATGACTAGTATGAAGTGTAAATGCAAGTGAGTGCCACCTTGTGAAGGATTGCCTCCAGCTGGCTGATCCGCTCCCCCAACTGTTTATCTTTGGAGCGAAGGGCCTCTAGCTCGTTGCCAAGTTGTCTCTTCTCCTCCCTGACGAAGATAAGCTCCTCGAGCTGACGCTGGTTCTCCAGGCTCTGGTAGCGCTTCTCCTGGATAATATAGGAAGAGTTGACAGAAAAATTTAATAAATGGTGTTGACATGTACAAAATGCTTTTGAGTTGGGCATTTTGTATGGGTGGGCAAAGTTGTCCCAGTATAGCAATTTAGCATCCAAGAAATAAAACTAAAAGTCCTTTTCTTTTTTTAAACAATGTATGTATAATATGGTAGGAACTCTGCATCAGAAGCACCTAAATTGGCTTAAATTAGGTCATGTTAGTCATTAAAAATATTATTGTTATCATTTAAAGACATTTGGATCTTCATGGCTAACTCGTCAACAGCTGAGATGTCAAGTCTGCTGTTCTGGGCATTCAGAAAAAAATTTAACTGAGACAAAAAAAAAGCATGAAGGGAAATATTTATGATTTAAGTTATTAAAGATTACAAGATCTGAAAAAAAGAAAGAAATGACTAGTGAATAGAAGTAATTTGAGTAACAGAAACTGTTCATATCGGAAGATCTCAATTGAACTTGACTGGAGAGAAGCCAGTGATTAATTATTACTTGGTGCAACTTGTCCAAAATATCCTCTAAATGTTGGATTTTGCCCTGCAGGGAGTCCACCTGCTCTCTCCTGGCAGTGATCTCCTTCTGCTTGTCCACAGCTACCTGGAGGCCTGAGGTGTGGAGAAGACAGAACCACAAAACAAAGAGAAAAAGAGTTAAGGGCAAGGAGGTGATCAAGCGAGAAGAACATTATGTACAGTACATAATGTATCAGAACATGTTGTACATTCCAGGACTTTAATTTTGGACAGGCTTTCATCTCAAGGACATACATCTTAATGGTCACACATGTCAGGTTAGATCTCTCAGACTGGAATACAGCAGGAGTATAAATTCATATCTGAAACTTCATTTAAAACTATACTAATGCTTTCTTAAGAGCTGTCTGCATTCCTAGGTTGAATTCAGATCCAAATAAATCACTGTTATCTGTCCACTTGCTCACAGAAAGGATGTTTCTTTGTACGTGAGATCTTTTGATCAAGTCTCAGTTTAAATTAAATTGTATCATGGATCTAACCATGTCCGTCAGCTCCTTCCAGGGTCCTCAGGGTGCTCCTGACCTGGTCCAGCTCGTCATGGGCGTTCCTCAGTTGACTCTGAAACTTCAGCACCACACCCTCATGCTCCTCGTTCTTACAGCTGTGGAGCTTTTGTAGCTCCTTGTGCTTTTCTGAAATCATGCCCACACAAACACATGCATTGCATCCACTGAGAGGAAAACACTTTAACACTTTAACACACACAACAATGGAAAGGCTTGGTTGACAGTAAAAACATACCAAACATAGTTCTTTGTTGTTGTTTTTTAACGCAGCAGGACAAGAGGATCATTTAATTTGGCAAAAACTTTAAGAGCTGAGTTTTTAGAAACAGCAGTGTCAGTTTCTGGTGAATGAAATAGATCGGAATGAATGGAATAGGAGAAAACAAAATTACTTGTATACAAACATACTTTATGTGGATTACAGACTATTTATTATTCGTTCATGAACTGAATCAGACAATTTTTTAAATTGATATGAACTATTGTATAAATAAAGATTTTGTTGAACTTGGATTTTGTTTTTTGGTATATGATGTTTATATATGGCTTTATGTGAGGCTGTGTGCCTGGGACGCGATGCTGTGAAATGCTGGTGGGCAGTGGGCATTAAAAAGTAATTAGTTACAGTTACTAGTTACTTCTTCCGAAAGGTAACTAAATTAGATACTCAGTTACAAATTATAAAAGTAACTAGTTACTTCAGAAAGTAACTAATGCGTTGCTGTCACGTAAATTGTTAAATGCCCAAATGTAACCCCACCTCCACCCCTCTTTAATGGAACTTAAAATACATGTGCATGTTCAATTATTTATGGTAAATCTGAATATTATAATGAAATGGACTCTTAATACAATACATTAACAGAAACAATGTACACAAATCTAAACAATTTTAATGTTGCTGTGGGACAAAGTGAGACTAGCCTTCAATCAAATGCCATGTACATAGATATTATGTCTAGTGGATCGATACAAATAACACAATAGATGTTTTGGAACTTTTGATATTTATTGCCCCTCAACAGGCCACAACTGGGCAAAATTAAATAATGCTTGTTAAGCACTATAGAAAAAATAACATATACACTTTTTTGTTGTGCAAAAACCTTAAGTTGCCTGATGTTTATACTTGTGCGCTGGTACGTGCGTGAGTGCGTGTGTGTTAGAGCAAGGGAGAAGTGAGAGAGTGACAGCGATTAGCTTCGGAGCGAGTAGCAACTCTAGAGTCATAGTGAGAGAAACAAAGTGTCTCCCCTGTGTTTTCTGACCACTGTGGGAAATGTTTAGCAGGAAAGGTTCGCCCTCTCCCTGATTTCATAACGCCATACCTGTCTCTTGTTGACTGACTCGCTTGTGTTGTTTGTTGTGTGTCCAACTATGCGTGCTTTCAAACACCCAATTTTTCATCAGAAACGGTAACAGCGTTATTAAGATGGGAAAAGTAATCAATTAGATTACTCGTTACCTAAAAAAAGTAACGCCGTTATTCCTATCACTGCTGGCGGGTATACATACATAATGGAATTTTTGTATTGGTGGAGATTAATGTGTCTGAATAACCCCAGCCCACTCTTGACTGTGTGTATACCTTGTGTGTATTCATTTATCACTTTTATGTGATTATACTTGCTGCACACCCAATCGTCCTTCGGTGACACAAATAAAGTTGAAGTTAATGCCATGAGGTCATGTAAACGACCAGACACAAAAACTATTTGTTCATGCATTCATTATAATAGTGAGGAAAATGCAGCTCAGTTTATTTTCACAACCATAGTTTTGTTTATATGCTGGATATTGATCATCTCCTGTGTGGCGATGCACATTCAGTAAAGCTCAACTCACTGGTGAGGGTGAGCAACTGCATGCATTGCACCTCCAGCTGGATGGTTAGCTGTCGTTTCTCCAGAGACTCCTCGCGGACACGCTGACTTTGTTCAGCCACAGAGGCCTGTAGCTGCCGCCTCTCATGCTCTGCAGCAGCCAGATCTGAATTATGCCGGTCCAATTCAGCCTAAACAGTATATGGCAAAAGAGGAAGGAAGGAGACAAAAAGTGTAAAGTAAGTCATGATGTAAGTGAGGTGTGGAAGTCAAAACATAAAAAAAAATCTAATTGAAGGCTTAATAGGGAAAGGTTTTACTTCAGTTATCTAATCATATTTCAATCAAGTTTTCTGCCATGCTCCTGACCCTGAGCTGCTGAATCTCCAGCTTGTACTGGTTTAGCTGGTTGCTGAGGAGGCTGTTCTCCTGGTGAAGTTCTTCAATGGTGCTGCGGTGCTGCGCAGTTATCTGGATGCTGCCCTCTATCATCTTCTCTCGGTCACCCAGCCTCTGCCTCAGTGTCTCTACTTCTGCATGTAGGTCCTGGCATCGTCTTTGGGCCTCTTCCAACCTGGCAAGATGCTGGAAAAAACAGTTTAATGACTGAGCCTCAAAATGGGCACATAGTGACCTATTATAAACGCAAGATTCATAATGCATGATCTCCTCTAAAAACTTTACGTGCTGAGCTTCTTGCTGCCTAAACTGGAGTTCCTTGTTTTTCTCCTCCAGGAGTTCCTGGGATTTCCTCCCCTCCTGGGCCCTCTGTCCCAGCATGGCTTGTAGGCAGCTTTTCTCCTCTCTAGCCGCCTCCAGCTGTCCTCCCAGGGCCTTCACCTCCTCCTGGAGATCACACTGCTGCTGCTCACCGCAACTCTAGAGGAGTCAAGCAGGAGGCACAGTGGACTGATTGTTTTTAAAACAATTAAAAGATAAAGTAAATCTTCTGACAGTGTGAAGAAATAGGATCTCAACGATGGGAGAGAAACTGGCTTGACATTTCATCTTGTGTTATTCTTGGATGGTTAACTGAACAAACCGTTCTGAAGACATATACCTGGTTCGGCACAATGTGGTAAATCACATCACACAAAATCACACAAAAAAATGCAACCAAAATGAATGATTAGGTGCCTTTGACTTTGGAACCACTTGGATTGAGTGATCAACAGGTTACTAGAGCAACTTGCACATTAGGATTGGGGGATATAAACTGCCTACTGACAATAGGCTTAATCTATAACCAATGGACTTTTTTATGGCTATTGAAGCACCAATTTTTAAAACATCAGTAATTGCAATGGGATTGGGCAATATTCATTCAATGATAGCCTTTAATTGCCCAAACCAACTCACTAGTTAACTAACCACTGTAGTTTTTAAAATAACATTGTTCCCATCACATGGCCTAATTATAGCAGCACACATACACTGCTTCATTGGCTTGTAAGTGTATATACGGCCTCACAGAAAGGATGAACCAAACATTAACAAGGCCACATGTAGATCCTGCTCTTAAACCTAGCCTTCTCCTGTTGCCATTAAAGAAAAGCCAAACGTCTGTTATGTACTTTTCTTGTCCAAGTTCTTAGCCAAAATAAGTCAAATGATGGTTGCCCCATGGTACCCCTGGTGTGCCCTGCTTATATAAAGAGTTTTAAGGCTGGAACCAAGGCAACCAGGCAAGATGAATTGTAACCATAAAACATTTGATTCAGCGCAATAACACCACAAAAGGCAAAAGGTACAAGTAGGTACAGAAACAACCATAGCAGCTTGTTCTAGACGTTTGTGGGTTCTGTAAACATTTCCATTGTAACAGCGAGTTCCACCAATTAGAAATGTCGCTATTACGCTTAGGATTGTGGGTAGTGTACTATTTCTCCATAAGATAGCATATAAAACATGTTTTTCTTAAAACAAGAAATTTTTTTTTTATGATTTTATACAGACTTGTTGTTTCTACAGCAGCAGAAACTTTTGTTTCACAACCTCCTAGCTCGTGGTCAGTCTACCTTAGATGGTTTAGACATACTTACAAAAAAATCTAAATCCTTATTGAGAAAATAAATTGGATTTGTACTTCCGAAACCACACTGTTGAGCTCTATAGTGGACATTATTAGGACAGACAGCACAGCCTCGGTCAGAACACCTCTACCAACAAAGTCCATCCCCTAACCAAATCCTGAGCCTGGCAATCATCTTTGACTCTTCCCACCAATGTCTTAAACTGTTTTACCAGCAGATTACATACATCCAGAGCTTTACATTACTCCATTATAATTATACTACACAAAACTTAAGTAGGATTCATATTGACTCATGTAAAGTCAACCTTATACTTCAGTTTCACTTTTCTTTACGGTAAACATCATGGCCCGCGCGGGAACTAGGGGTGCGGAGGGTGCTGCAGCACCCCCTTAGTGAAAGGTAGACAAACTACAACCATAATTAAAAATAACATACATTTATTTTAATTAATTGATTATTGATATTAACTTACTCCCTTTAATTACAATTAAATGTAACACATAATTTGATCAGAATGATTTTTGCTGATTCATTCTTGCTTTTGTTTTTCCACTTGTGGAGCGTTTTAATAGCTGCAGTGTGGTGTGTGCTGGTTGACTTTAGCTGAAAATCACTCGGAAATTTATCAGCACCCCCAACTTAAAATATGTTCCTGGGGCAGTGGTAAACATGTATCTATACTATAAGTTACTTTGGGTATGATAACAGAAAGAGGAAAATTGCTTGTTTTCACAGTCACAGTTTTGCTGCAGCACCTTAAGTTGGGACCGAAGCTCCTCTGCCTGTTGTAAAGATTGCTCTCGCTCTCTTTGGGCGTCCACCAGCTGGGACTGAGCCTCAATGAGCTGCTGCTCCAGACAACAAACCTGCAATGTCACAAATTAAATCAAATATTATTTAAGTTTTCATTATGGCATAGGAGGAAGGCAGGAATTTTATCATTGTTGCTTCTCTATATTGGATTTGTATAATCTTTAAGCTGCTGTGGTTTGACTGAGCTATACATATCGAGTGAATTAAGATAAATATGGCTGGTTTATACAAGCAGCCTCAGTATGTCATTGCTTACACTATTGCTCATAACATTCTTCCTTACCTTATCTGTATGGCTCCAGAGGGTTGACTCAAGTTCACTGACTTGACACTGATGCAGTGATGTCTGTTTCTCTGCAAGTTTCCTGAGCATAGAATTGTTTGTTTTTGTAGTTTAGTTTTAACAGCCACAAATGATTTGGGAACAACACTTACTTTAGCAACTCCAACTTGACACCTAAGCTGACACTGTTGTTTTTTGATGAGCTCAGTTTGGCAGTCAACATCGCCATCTCCTGGCCAAGACTTGCAATCAGGTCTTCCATTCTAGGACAGAGCAATGGAAAGAGTGAACACTGCTGTTATATATGGTATAAAAATACCATATCTATGATGCACAATGGAGCATGGTAGATAGCCTGCAATAGTTGGAAGGGATGAAGTAATACAAAAACACCACCATTTCATATGGAGTAGGTAAGCAGCTGTAGCTGGTAAATATTTGGGGTGGGAATCTCTCTGAGGTCAACAATTCAATACCTATTATCAATGCATCTCAGATTTTTACATATATCTGTCTACTTGGGTTTTTATTTTGTAGTGAGTCCATGCTTGAGCCTTAAACATGCTTGTTAAAGTCAACTTCTCTCATAGTGTATATATAGTGTATGTAATGTATTATTTATTTAATTATATATTTTTTTAAATGTGTTGATTTTTATTTAAAATGACTGTATATATATATATATATATATATATATATTTCTTTTTTATAATTAATTATTACGTTTTCAGAATCAAGCATCCAAATCGTTCTAGAGAGAATTGCAATATATCTAAGAAACAATATTTTTCTCCACCCCTACTCCTAAGTCACTTGAAACAATTAAAACTTTGTTGAGATGATTTACAGTCAGGTTTCTCTTCTTGCCACAGGAATGATATGCTGTGTATGTTTTTGATTTAAAGGCAGAGCAGATGTGCTGAGCTTGTGTCTGTGCAGATAAATCATAGAAATAAAATAAACAATGATTCACTCATGCACTTGATGGGCTGGAACTGTAGGAGATAGGCAAAAAAAAAATATTTTTTTTCATTTTGTTAATAATTGAATATTAACTTATTAGAATCAAGCATCAAATCATTCTAGAGAGAATCACAATGTATCTAAAAATTAATTAGTAGTTAATAGTAAATATGGCAGATCAAGTTGGGATGTTTGTATTTCTATCACATGACTAAAAAAGCTAATCTTCACATTTAGGAAGTGGGCACCTGAGACAATTTGGCTTTTTTGCTTGAAAAGTGACTAATCTATAAACAAAATAGTTGCAGAGTCATTTTCTTCCGATTGACTAAATGATTAATCGACTAATTGCTGCAGCTCTCTATTACATTACCTTTCTTTTTGCTTATTTACTCCACTGTGTTCCTCGCTCCCCAGATGTTTTGACTGCCAGAAAACAGATTAAAAAATATATCAGACATACCAGGAGGAAAAGTCTATGTCTAAAGTACACTTAACATGATCCGGAACTCACTTCTAGTACTTACTAAAAAAAGGCTCTCCTGTAGCTTGTCTGTCTCCTCGTTAAAATACTCAGTTACCTTAGCAGCTGGGGATAGCTGTCTTGAACTAGTGGCGACATCAGGACTGGTGATGACGTTGTGTCCACATTGTGTCTCGTGAGATATAAGTGAGTACTTCTCCTTTACATTTTGTTCCAATGTCTCTACTTTCCAGTTAAGTGCCAACGTCTCCTTTTCCGTCTCCTGCAACTTCTGGTCCTCGGCCCTTTGGATGTTTTGGAGCGCCTCCAACATGCAAAGCATCTTTTCCATCTGACCAACGTGTATCCTTGAATCCTTCAATCTACAAATAAAAAGATCTGTGGGTCAAAGTGATATAAAACACTTACAGGAGTAAAATTGTATCAGTGTCTTCACCTGAGGTTGGACAGGTCGTCCTTCTCCTTCTGGACTGTGTGCAACTTAGTCTGCAAGTTCACGATAGCTTTGTCAAAACTGAATGTCTCTTCTTCAGGTTGATCGTGTGTCTGTGTTTGAGAGGGTAAAATAGTACATTATAGAGAAAGCATTACCAATCAGGATGGAAAATTAACTTTTTGTCCACCTGCCACTCAATAAATTACAATTGTTTTTTTGGTTGGTGAGTGAAATAAATGTAACAGCCACTGAAATTAAAAGATAAACCTTGTTGAGCTCTAAGTTAGACAGCTGTTGAAGACAGTCTTCCATTGCATTTTCCAACACCTCCTCTCCAGGATAGCAGATATCCCCTTGGTTTAAACTATCCAGTTTACAGACCAGGGGCTGATACCCTGCCTGGTGGTTGGTTGTAAGACTGATATTCCCAGGTGAGTCATCTGCCAAAAGAGCAAAGCAAGTTTTTCCAGTTTTTTTTTTCCTAAACATTTGTATATTAGTGTCAGGTGCTTAGATTGTAGACAAACATTTAGCTTTACCACTTGTATCATAATGTAGGTGTTGTTTGAAGTTAAAACCATAAGCCCTAACTAACTAACACATTATTTTTTCTTCTTTCTGGCTGCACAAACTAAATGTTAGTGTGACACTGCTTGTACTCACAGACATCAAACCTCCTATTGTTGTGGCAGCTTTGTCCAGGTGAGCTGTTGATGCCATATGCACAGGCAAACCTCTCCAAAGTTATTTTGGTTGCGTTTTCCACCTCTTCCTGAAGCCTCTGGGTTTCCTTGGTGCGCCTATTAAGCTCCTCACTGTAAAAACAAAATAGAAGAAAACAAATTAGGATGGATGGGGAGTATAATTCACAGTGATCCCATAGCACTGTGGAACAGCCTTCCTTTAAATGCCAAGTAGACAAACATGAAAGGGACTTTTGGAGGTCAGAGCTTATAGTATCAATGGAGTAAGGTGAACATTTACTTGAGCCATCACTTTGTTTAGTGTTATTTACATTTTGTTGTTAATTTGGACTGATGTATTTATTTTTGATCATATTGTTTATTTTATGTTATATGTTTTGTGTCTGTCTTTTAATAACTTGGGCCCGTGATACGTTGTCCCTCGGTCTCTCGGTTTTGTAGAGCCACATCTGAATGAAATCAACATAAATAAATATTAAGCTAAAGCAATGGCTGCTCATGAGTTGGGAGTTGAGTTGAAATATAAATATAAATGGGCTGATTGCCTATAAAAAAGGCTGGCATTTTAATATTACATGAAGAATTTTATTTACCTCAATTCATCCAGTGTCAGGTTGTTAAATCTCAGCCGAGAAGAGGCGCCATCATTGGTCTCTAAAGAAAGTTGAAGAAATGATTTGAACAACTGAATAATTAGCTAAATAAGAACAACACAACTGCACGCTGAGTAAGTTACGTATATTATTGTTACTATTGTTAGCTGGGGTTAACCTAACAGAGACTTCCACTGCCTTCTAGTTAACATAGCGAGCTAGCTAGCTAACTTACCCGTTGTTCCTGCTTGTGTTACTTTTGTAACGTTATGTTTCGGTGGTAATTGAGCTTGAGCGCCATTATTGCTAGAAAGAGGAATAGTCTGACGATCCGAGGGCTGAAACTCCGATGACATCTCTTCTCACATTAGTAATCAAGCGGTCGGTGTAGTTAACTAGCTAGCTATTAGGTTACGCTAAATACCTAGCTAGCTAGCTAGCTAACTTATGCATACTCGGATCAACAGCTAGCTAAAGTTATCCAGTAAATATTCGTTAAAGGTAAAGTTCCATCACCATGGAAACAGCATCCGTGGCTAATTCCTAGCTAGAGTTATGCTACCAATAATTTGGTGTATCTCTGCGGTACTAGCTAGCTAGTTAACCTAACGCTAGTTAACATTGTTTGACTGGCTAGGTTGGTCAGATATTCGTTTATATTTAAGTAAAGCTGATAATGTTATCATAACATATGTAACGTTAGCGCCGACACTTTGAAATAAACCGTCAACATCCGCTCTGGCTCTACCCCTCTACAGTTGTGACGCAGGGCAAAGGCGTTTCCAGTGATGCATGATGGTCATTGTCGTTTGTTTTTTCAGGGCGGACCCTCTTTTTTCAGCAGGGATCAAGGATCTTGTTTTAACATATTCTGACCCTCATCATAATCCAAATGGAAACATGAAGAACTGAAAAGTGTTATTAAGTTGCAGCGCTATTATTATCCTGCACGTCGGCGGCTTCTGGACAAGGTAAGACGACGGTTTGTGGATTTACGCTAGCCTAGCTTGCTAATGTTAGCTAAGTTAGTTAGGTAACTAGTATTGACATTTGTATTTGTGACGTCTGCAGTTTCTTTGCATTTATAGATATGTTGTTTACCCGAACGTGTTATTTCAAGAGGCGAATACATTTAAAAGCCTAGCTACATCTATTAATTCCACCTCTTATGAAATAGTATAAGGTTTATAGTAAACCTGTTATGAATGATTAACTTGGGTGACCTAATTTCTGTTCAGCATACATTTATGGTGACTTTAAAGCTAGCCCAGACTATATTACATCTTACATTACATCTTAAGCATATTTTTGCACAGTATGGACATAAATCAGTGTATTATATTGTGGCAGCTGTGTTGTGGTTAAATAGGATCATAGATGTGTAGTTTTTGAGCGGGGAGGGGGGGGGGGGGGTCGTCCACTGATATGGTTGGTGTTATAGTTGGTGTTGTTTCGGAGACAACATTTATAAACCCCCCTAGCTCTACTTGGGGAAACAGTTGTGACCTTTTTGCATGCAATGCAGCCCCATTTAAATATGTTGTTTTCCAGGATGAGGGATCTTCACGCCATTGACAGCTTGCTCTTGAAAGAGTTAATGTCATGTCGTGCAAACGAGTACAACTTTCTTCCCAGAGAGGCTGGCCTGAAGCTGATGGAGTCGGCTTCCACAGAGGTTACCCACTGACCCACTTTGACATTTCTGACTGTCTGTGAAGGCTTATGGTATTGCTAAAAATATATTCTGTTCCCAGTGATGTCTGTCTGATATATAGTATTTTTTTCAGAATCACAGTGGAGTGTCTGCAAAATGCAGAGACGCCAGAGTGGAAGAACTGTGGGGCCTGACCAGTTTCTTTGGATACAGCACACAAACGTTTGTTCAAGCTGTCAATTTGCTTGATAGATTCCTCGCCATTATGAAGGTAGGAATTTAACAAAGTATAACATGTAGTTTCAAGTAAGAACTTTGCATGCCTTATATCACATTTCTATCACTAGTAAAAAGAAAACACGACCACAATGTCCTTTTTTGACTTTGAATCATGGGATATTGAATCACACTTATCACTGTTGTGTCATTGTGTCAGGTGCAGCCCAAACACTTGCCCTGTATTGGAGTTTGCTGTCTTCACATTGCAGCCAAAATGGTTGAGGAAGAGAGCAATGTCTCACCTACGCATGAACTTATCCGCATCAGCCAAAGCAAGTTCACTGTCTCAGACATGTGTCGTATGGAGAAGATTATCTCAGAGAAGCTCAGTGTGGAGCCCGAAACAGTGACAGCCTTAACCTTTCTACACCTCTACTACGCAGCCTTTACATCCCTATCTGCTGGAAGGTAAACATTTCATTTTAATTTGGTTACTCTTGTTGTTATTGCTGACGCATCGCTCCAGTTTGCATGGAGTTGGTCAAATTGATTCTGCTTTATGAGCTTTGTACTGGCGGATCACATTCCGCTCCCTCTATATTTTAAGGGAGGAGATCCCAAGCATTGGGAGACTGGAAGCCCAGCTAAAAGCCTGCTTATGCCGGCTTGTTTTCTCTAAAGCAAAAGTAAGGCATGTTCTTAGGTGAAAATTTCACAGCATAGCTGCATTCACACTTTGAGTCATGGGATTTATTAATCTGCTGTTTTTCTCCTTCACAGCCATCAGTGCTGGCACTGTCCCTCATTGCTCAAGAGTTTGAAGCCCTCCAGTCCATCACCTTGTTGAAGATTGTACAGCAATTCCAAAGACACCTAAAGGTATAAAAAGAGTAGGGTTGCAACAACTGATTGTTTTTTTTCAATTAATCAATTTTGTTTTCTTCTATAAAATGTATGCATGTATTGAAAAATGGACACAAGTTATTAAAGACCATGGCTATGTTTTCAAATATCTTATTTTGTCCAACCAAAAAAAATGTTTTGTTTCTTTACTCCTCCAATTCCAACATTTCTTACACATATCTGATTTGTATTATTAATAGTGTTGAAATTATACAATATGGAAAAACACTTGTTGATGGCAGCATATTTTAAGACTTAAGATTTTGAAAGATTTTTGTCTTTTGTTTGTTTTTGTTGATTGTTGGTCTTCTTCACAGATCAGCGACAGCGAGTTGCTCCACTGGAGGGAACTTGTGGCACAATGCATGACTGAATACTGTTCAAGCGAATGTAACAAACCAGACAACAAAAAGCTTGTTTGGATCGTTTCCAGGAGAACAGCACAGAATCTTCAGGCCAATCACTTCAGTGTGCCCGGCCTGCCAACTATTCCTGAGGGGAGCTGGGACGAGAGTGAGAGGTTAATAGTCCAGTTTTTCCATTTCCTCTAATTCATGACTCAGAAAAATTGCATCTGCTAACACTAATTAAAAAAAAAATGGTTTCATTTTAGAGTTGAACTGGATACACAAATGGTTAAATGAGTATAAGATAAGTCTTAATTTGGCTACAATTTATTATATCACTCTGGCCTTATTGCCATAGTTGGTATCACTCTGAACTAACAATTACTTTCTTCATCAATTAATCTTTCAATTATTCTTTGGATTAATCTTTTAGTCTCTTTTAGATCAATCTTTTAGTCTGTCGATCCCAGTTTCCCAGAACCCAAGTTGTCTTGTTTAGTCCCTTCAACCATCCAAAAAACAATCAATTAGTACTTGATATATGACTTAATTAATTAGCAAAATTGTTGCAGATTAAATGGGCATTCCAGAAATGTTGTACTGCACTATTAAGTTCGGGGACTTACAAGAGATAGACCTTTTTAAAAGAATGGTCAAATTGAAGCTTCAGGCGCTGACATACCCTGACTCTTAGTTTCTAGTATGTCATGCTCTAAAAACATTGTTCAAAGGCATTTATTCATTAGACTCCCTGTGTAAAAAGCCACGTCTTTTATGCGCCATACTTTCTGTTTGTAACACAGGCTTTGTGTTTTCTGAACTGTCACCAAGCCGAAAACACTAGGGTTCTTTTCTCAAGATACAACTATAATTCTACATGTCTGTTCAGTCATTGATTAATCAGCTAATTGTTTCAGCTCCACCCTGAAGCACTGAGTATTAAGCCTTCCATTCTCTCCTAGTGAGGACTCCTGTGAGGACATGAGCTGTGGAGAAGACAGCCCATGCGGCTCACCAGGAAGTGACGGCGAAGGAGCCTTCTTCCCCTCCGCCTTTCTCAACCGCAAAAAGTGATGAGTCCTCATTGTGCAGAAGGGACAGCTGTGTATTTGTCCCCTGAACTGTATCTGATTTAGGGTGGTCACCGTGTTTCTGAGAAAACCTGTTTCACTTGTTATACCACTGTATAGGTACCACAAGTGACAGGTTTCAATCAAGTGCCTGTTGATTCAGTTTACTGTCTGTTTCTTTAATGTTAAAAAAACATATCTTATAAATGCAAAATGGAAAATTGCAATATATTGGCAGCTTGATGGCAATGCTTCTGAATGTCTTCTTCCAAGATGTTCTCTTTGGGTTTGTTTGTGTCTGAGCCGGCACATTCCAGGAAAAGCAGTGAAGCACAACCTAGAACTTGTGTATGTCAGTTGTGAGGTACACTCACTGTTGAATAGTACCAGCTAACACACTAGCACATCCTCAATCTTTTTTTTTAAACCTGTTTTTATACTCAGTACCATACATATAGACAGTATTCTGCAAGCGTATGTTATATGTTTACACAATCCTAATGTGACATATAGAACGTAGTAGTGTGAAACTATCAGACTGTATATGCATGGATACATTGAAATGTGATAATGAATGGATTTTGTCTGTTTACCAAAATAAGCTTACTGTAAAAAAAGTTTTAAAAAAATGTATATAACATGTAAAAAAAGGAGTAAAAATATTGTACGTTTTGTGAATGCTACATAATGTGTGTTGTATTTGGAAATAATGTGGATGTTGGAAGGGTCAGAATTGATCCTTCCAAATAATAAATAAAAAAAAATCTTTTTCTCTACCACATTTTTTCTGTTTCAGTTCACATGTATTTTGAATTGTCCACCAATGGTGGACAAGTTGTTGCTGAAGTTATTTTAAAGTTCACACTTGTATTTAAACTGATTTCTGTCAGACCAGCAATCAGTATGGGTCATGAAGGGTATTGTCATTGATAATGTACGTTGACTCTTTGAGACCAGAATGAAACACTGATTTATTCTGGTTCATTTGAGTGGTTTAACACTGAAGAACTGTAACATCAGCTGACTTTTTTTCCATAAAAATATACGTGTCCTTAAGACCAACACAAAGAATTACTTAAACAACAAACATGGCTGTAAGAAAGTTGGTTATGTGTTCTGGATCCTGTTTTGTATGATGGAAGATGTACTCCAGGATACCATAGTGTAAAGTGAAAGTATGAAAATACTCGTTACTAGTAAAAGTCCTGCATTTACAAATTACAAAAGTATTAGTATCAAAGTAAAATCCCCCTCTCACCCCTAGTAAAAGTCCTGCATTTACAAATTACCAAAAGGTATTATAGGAAACTCCAGTATCTTAGCTGTTATGTATGTATATACATGTTAGTTAGCTGTTGGTATGTATATATGTATATATATATATATATATATACACATACAGTATATTTAATCATAAATCATTATCATGCATCAACTTAGTAATGCATTCACGTGTTCATCACTTTAATGTTGCATTTGGTAAAGGTGAGGCCCATTTACATTTTCTTTTAACTTTAGATACTGCTCTTTCCTGGGGATCAATAAAGTTTTATCTTAAACTATAATACATTTCTTTGTTGATTATATTTTGTATTCAAAAGCTAATTCTGCAAAGTAACTAAAGTTAGTGTGGTAAAAAGTACAATAATTGCCACTGAAATTTCATGGAGTAGAAGAGTTTAAATAGTTTAAATACAAGTATATCATATTTACTTGAGTAATGCCCTATATTAGATGCCAGGGGGTACAAATTTGATTATTTGACTGGGAGATCTTTTCCCCCTTCACTCTATTTCTATTCCATTCAATTTATTGTTGGACAAGCTTTCCTTCATGCTGGGAGCTGCAAAGCCTGGCTCAGTGTGTGTGCGTGTTAGTGTGTGTAGTGTGTGTATGCGTGTGCGTGTACGCGTCTGTGTGTGTGTGTGTGTGTGTGTGTGTGTGTGTGTGTGTGAGAGAGAGAGAGTGAGTGGGTGGAGGTGGTTGTGATTTTGCTGCTGGTGGTGGACGGGGCTTGTCTTTTAGCTGGCTGGCTGTGTTGACACGCATTTCTGCTCCATCTCCATGATTAAACCGGAAGCCTGGAGGGGAGTCGCAGCGGAGTGTGAAGCAGCAGAAGAAGCAGTCAGGGGGAATGAGAGCGGACCGAGCCGCGGCATCTTCACCATGCAGCCGACCAGCACCACCAGCCGTCCATTTTATACGATTATATGAGCCCACGAGAGCCAGTGTGCCTGTATCTTGCAGACAGGCAGCGTGCAGACCCGGCGATGACAACATAGGCCAACGCCTCGCTGCAGCTTCATACAGGGAATGAAAACGCTCCCAAGATGGTCCGCATCGCCAAGGCCCTGGGTTTGGTTATTCTGTGCGTCGCTGTGCTCATCCTGTCGCTCATCAGCTATGTGTCCCTGAGAAAAGACAGCCTCTTCACCTCCTCTAAATATTACATGGGAGGACCGAGGATTATGTTCCACGCAGGATTTCGGTGAGTGATGATTATTGTTTAGTTGATATGATGCAGATAATCATTGTTGCCAATATAAACACAGGCACAGGCCTTGCTTGCACGATACAACCTGGATGTGATGCACAAACACATCACTTTCACTTACATTTGGGCCGAATGCTTCTTGTCAATTAAATAAACAGTGAGCTGTCCGAGGTGCTGATGTTGTTGCCATGGGCGATGCATGAAGTACTTCACATTGCTTACATAGGTGGAAACTACAATTACCCAAGTATTGTGCTTAATGCAATTTAGAGGTAATGCTCACTACATTTCAGAGGGAAATATTGTACTTTTTACACCGCTACATTTATTTTACTTTTATAGTTACTTTCGTTATAAAAAACAACATATGATATAGCCTATGATTTTATGATTTGATGCAGTACAATACTACTCCTCTACCCAGTAGCCTAGTACAGTATATGAAGTGTCTGAAATTGGCTCCACAAACTAACAACATTACAATGCTCTAACATGTACAATATGTGTTAATAAAAACAGAATCATACAATTCTGTAATAATATAACACTGTAAACTGAGCTATTCTGCATAATGAGTACCTTTAATTTTGATACTTTAAGTACATTTTGCTAATAATACTTTTGTAGTTCAACAGAAGTAACATTGAAAATGCATGACTTTTTTTGTAATAAATAATTTGTAAAAATAATTTGTAATAAAAAGTATTTTTTACACCATGGTATTTTTGCGTTTACTTAAGTAGAATATTTGAATAATTCTCCCACCACTGTCATTTTATAAATAAGATGCATTCAAAGGATGAACAACCCTAAATGTATGTAAACTAGTGAACATTAGCCCCCCACCAACCTTTATGAAGCTAAAACATGAATTCCTCATCTGAAAAATACATTTAAATAGAGAATGGTTTCCACTTTCTGACAAAATGGTTATATATTGTAACATTAGGCTTTTTAATTGTTATTTGGCAGGTGTTCCTTTATATTTGTCAATAATGCAGTTATAAATGTCGGTAACCCATTGCCCATGTCATTAAGAAAGGGTTCTTTAATCCATCTAATCTGCAGTTGTAAATGTCAGTAAACTGTCGATAAATGGATTTTGGTGCAGATCCAGGGAAGCTCTTTCCCAGAAGGTATAAGTGGTCAAACGGTCCACCCAGTCAAAGGAATTTTCTACAACCTGTCAACCCAAAAGTTCTTGTTATTAAGGGTCTATAATCTAATATTTGAAAATGGTTTCAGGTTTCCACTGGCTGCTGCATTTGAATGTTAAAAAACATTTAATTTAAAAACAATTTCAAACATGGAGAATCACAATCAGATGATTTCCAACAACAACCTGACAGTGGCCAACATTAACACTTGTTAGTGGCTTTATGAAAACTCCTTGCCTTCTCATAATAGGCAAACAGATGTGTGTTGATGTCTTGTTTAAGAAAACCGTCTAAATCCCTTTATATCCCTCGAAGACAAGAACAAACTGAAACAAATGAGTAGTTCAGACATGGAATACAAGGTGTCTGAGAATTACATTTCTCATGATTGTTGTTCTAAGGTCTCAGTTTGCCATGAATTTCCTGGACCCCTCCTTCATCCCCTTAACTAACGCCCTGAACGAGGAGCTTCAGGGAAAACCGTCCAGATGGAGGTTCAACAAGACAGCTTATTATAAGCAGAGGTGAGCGGTGTTTATTTTCTTTCTTCTTTTCACTACTTTTATTTGATAACTTTGGTTACTTTACAAATTGAGAAAAGTACCAAGATCTTAAAAAATATAACGGTTTGTTATAAAAAAATAAATCAAATTAACAAGTACAACTGAAAAAATATTAGACGATAGAAAAAAAATGACAACAATTTTGATTGTTTAAGTTATTTTTTTGTCAGCTTCTCAAATGTGAGAGAATGCTGCTTTTCCTTTTAATAATTTCAACAAGTTTTTAATAACTGAGGTTTTGACTGTTGGTTGGACAAACAAAGGATTGGGAAGATGTCACTTTGCGTGAATGTGACCTCATTTCATTTTTTCATATCAATATTTACAAAACAAACAATCAATCGATTCATGAAGAAAATGATGAACAGATTATTCTACAATGAAGATCATCATTAGTTGCAGTCTGATACAAAATATTTCAAAATTAGCTCCACCTCAAGCATTTACAACAGTAAAATCCTGCTTTTGTATTAATGCATGAATAATAATATAGTACATAATAGTGCCCAATGCAGGACTTTTACTTAGTATACATTGTGATATACTTAAGTAAAATATTGAGTATTTCCTCCGCTACTGCCTGTCACAGTGTTAAAGTGTTTTTTCTCTTTTCAGGAAAGATATCTTCAGCTACATCGACATTCCCACCAACTTCTCCCTCACAAAGAACAGTGTGCGTGTTGGCCAGCTGATGCACTTTGACTACTCCAGCCACAAGTACGTCTTCTCCATCAGCAACAACTTGAAATCACTGCTCCCAGACACCTCTCCCATCCACAACAAGCATTACAGCATGTGTGCCGTGGTGGGCAACAGCGGCATCCTGACGGGAAGCCATTGCGGCCCGGAGATCGACCAGGCCGACTTTGTCTTTCGCTGCAACTTCGCTCCAACAGAGTTCTACTCCAAGGACGTGGGTAAGAAGACCAACCTGACCACCTTTAACCCCAGCATCCTGGAGAGGTACTACAATAATCTGCTGACCATTCAAGACAGGAATAATTTCTTCCTCAACCTGAAGAAACTGGAGGGAGCCATCCTGTGGATCCCTGCCTTCTTCCTTCATACCTCAGCAACAGTAACCAGGACCCTGGTAGACTTCTTTGTGGAGCATAAGAAACAGCTGAAGATCGAACTGGCCTGGCCGGGAAACATCATGCACGATGTCAACAAGTAAGCATGTTGATTTGATTGTTAGTTCAGATTTTGTCAACTGACGTGACTTATAAAGCTAACTGGAAAGTATGATCAGGGCCGCAACTTTGGAAGAAAAAGAAATAAAAGGAAGTTATGTATGAATCAGCAAAATGTAAAAGTACTTATTCTGTAGCAATATGTCAGTATTTAACTATTTTATATGATGTTTATTTATTAATATTACTGCTGGATTCATGTGTTTGTTGCATTTTACTGCTGAAGATGTTTATGGCTGTGCTAATTTTAACTCCGTATATACTGTTGGGTAGTTTAATTTACAGTAATGCATCATATTCTTTAAGATCATCAGATGTTTGTCGCTGTCCTCTGAGAACCACATATCTCTAAAATGTAACTTTTTCATGAGCTCAGAACAGCTTTGTTTTCAGCTTTGTGATGACACATTTACCAGCTGATCCAAGAGGGTTTTAAATAGTTTACAGTGGCTTGAGAAAGTTTACACACACCATGCTAAAGTTGATTAAAAAGAGGAATAAAAAAACTAGGAAAATCAACCTTTTAAGGACACCAATTTTCTTTGTGAACGAATAATGTATTGTAAATAAATAAATGTTCTTCTTTAAAATACAGGGGGCATAAATATACACACCTTTATGTTAAATTCCCATAGAGGCAGGCACATTTTTATTATTAAAGGCCAGTTATTTCATGGATCCTGGATACTATGCATCCTGATTTGATTTCCCTTGGCCCTTGGAATTAAAATAGCCCCCCATCATCACATACCATTCACCATACATAGAGATAGGCATGGTGAACTTTCCATAAGATCATCTCTCAATGCAAATTAAACCAGCTATTAAGCTAACTGAAATAAAACCATGCCAATCTCTAGGTGTGGTGAAGGGTTTGTGATGATATGGGGTTAGGTTAATTCCAAAGGCCAAGGGAACTCTATCAGGATGCATAGTATCCTGGATCCATGAAATAACTAGCCTTTAAAAATAAAAATGTATACAGTATGTATTTTTAAGAAGAACATTTATTTATTTACAATACATTATTTATTCACAAAGAAAATTGGTGTCCTTAAAAGTTTGGGTTTTCCTATTTTTTTTTAATTAAGGCATTAAGCTCAATTTCCAAAAGATTTTTTTTTAATTACTCTTTTTAATCTACTTTAGCATGGGTGTGTAAACTTTCTCAAACCACTGTACTTAGCAAAAGGAGTAAAAGCTTTAACTCTTAAATGAACACATCATCCTTCAGTTTATCATAAACATTTATGTTCAAAATCACCAAATTTGGATTGTTTTCAATTGAAATCTGAAAAGTAATCAAAGCTGTTGTGAAGTAAAAAGTACAACATTTCTCTATGAAATGTAGTGGAGTATAATGTTGCAAAATATGTAAATACTCAAATAAAGTACAAGTAATTTCTACTTAAGCACAGTACTTGAGTAAATGTACTTGTGTTGTTGTTTCCACCACTGCCTACAGTCATAAGGAAAGTGGGATTATGGGGGTTAGGGGAATGAAGGATTAATCCTGGAATTCTGCTTTAAGAGGTATTTTGAATTTAATTTCAGATTTTTGGATGACTGACTTGTCTTTTCTCCCTTACAGATACTGGAAGACTAAAAACCTCTCCCCCAAACGTCTCAGCACTGGGATCCTAATGTACACGCTGGCCTCCGCCATGTGCGACGAGATCCATCTCTACGGCTTCTGGCCTTTCGGCTGGGACCCCAACACGGGCAAGGATCTGCCTTACCACTACTACGACAAGAAAGGGACCAAATTCACCACCAAGTGGCAGGAGACCCACCAGCTGCCCAGCGAGTTCAAGTTGCTCTACAAGCTGCACAGAGAAGGTGTGATTAAACTCAGCCTGACGCACTGCTCTTAGACATACGGTCCGATGGAGGGCTTCTAAGCGGTGACTTCAGAGACCCAGATACATCTGCTCAGCTCAAACGTCTGTCGTGACCCACAATGCATGAGAAGTGCTAAGGCAATTTACGACAAAACACACACTCACATCCTGCTGTAATTTTACATGAAGATGTCACAGACTTATCACAGCATTGTTACTAAGTTATTCGGTATATTGTTGTCTTCAGCACTACATAGTTAGGACTTTTTACGCTGCTCGGTTGCTTCCATTACTGTCCTGTGCATGGCTGCCGGCCGTGGCTAAACAGCTCAAACTATTTTAACTGGAGTTTTTTAAGGGGATTCAAAACAAATTGTTGAATCGTCCAGTTGTGTTTAACAAAGTATTGATTGAATAATCGCCTTTAACAACAGTATACTGATTCTGTAGACAGAAATCACTGCCTAATCTCAGGGAAGGAGTTAGATCAGTGTTTATGTAATCAAATGTGATGCCTCAAGAGAGGAGCAGTTCCTGTTTCAGGCCTTTTTGCCCCCCATCCCCCCATGAGGTGTCAGACAATCGGCACTGATCTGGAAGATGGTATTTGTTTACAAGACTGTACCAGTAGACAGTGTAACTGTCCACTTCAAATTTTGTTGAGATTCTTTAACTTTTTTGAATAATATTTGACATTACAACAATAAGCCATACATTCATGGACAATGGATAGTGTGTTGTCATTAAAATGCTGAATCATATAAAGTGGTATTGACCTACATTAGGTTCGGAGACTATAATACATTTAAAAGTATTTTCCAACAAGACAACAAGTCAAAAGCCACGCTAGCGGCTACATTCAACTCACACAAACTTTGATATTCCGAAACAATAAATACCCAAATATTCAACAACACTAAGGTATTCTTAATCCTTAAAGCCTCTTCTAACCATCTGTTTTAAAAAATATTTAGTCCACTGCACAATTTAAAAAACTGATTTTTAACCTGTTTCCCAGGTTGCTATTGCAAAAATGTTGCTCTTTTACAGCATGGGAAAAATTTAAGTTATTTTTGGGACATTTTTAAATAATAGAAAGTACAAATTGAGCGAGGACATTTCTTGAGAGTCTTTAAGGATTGTGGAAATACCTTCAGAACAGTGTTAAGTTTTGTTAAACAATCTTCTGATTATTGATTTTTCAGAAAATCCCGTGCTTAGTTCTGTAAGTCGAATGTAATATCAAAACATGAGAGTTACAAACTGGGACTTAGGTTGCACCGATTATTCGTAAATCCATTACGGAGTTTGTTCGTCGTAATTAACTACGAGTTAGTTTTAAAATTGGGGCTTGCAACTTTGCGGCAATGAAAAGATGTCAGGAAGTCACTGCTCTGGCTACCCATAAACTTTTTTTGTACGAATTAAACAAACGAGATAAAAAGTTAATTTCAGAGCTTTTGGAGTTCCGTGTTTTGTTATGTTCAGACAGAGCCACACTAGCTGTCTCAGTTCCCAGTTCATATGCCAAGCTTAGCTAAGCTAACTGGCTGCTGGCTCCAGCTTCATACGCAACATACAGACATGAGAGTGGTGTCGATCTCCTTAACTAACTTTCGCAGAAAAGCAAACCGTCCCAAATCATCAACGTTTTCCTTTAAATCAAATATCTTAGATAGTCAAGACTTTATTAATGTAGACTGTAACATAGCCTACTTTCCAAAGGTTAAGGTTATAGTGCGGGAAACAACTGCCAGTCCTTTTAAATATATTTTATTTTATTATTTTTTATTTTATAAGTTAAGCGAGTAGTATTCATGAAGCTATTAGTATTCATGCAGTTTAGCACAATTAGCAGATATCTGATTATGCTAACTTTGCTGATGTAATTCAGTCATTAAAAGTTAGTGGCATATAATTTTGTAATTTGAGGTATTTTTGTGGAACTGCAAATTCTCCCAAGTTTACATTATTGCACAGTTCAGATTTGTCAAATTCAATAAAATCTTTTTTTACTCTTAAATCTAAACAGGAAATGTATAAGCAAACTAACTAGTTGGTTTAATGGAAACAATGGTTTTATTTAATAAACAAACTAAGTTTGAATTTACGAACAGCTGCAACGAGCTCCAGAAAACAAAACTGTTGAATCAATGGAAAAAAGGAAGAGACAATTTTACAATTCTTACCAATAACGGGGCAAAAAATGTCACTTTTGACCAGAGGATACCAGACCATCTTGTGACTAAATTGCTACGCTAGCGTGGCAAAAAATATCAGGAAATACAATATTTAGGACAGTTTCTTCAATACAAACAACTGATCCTGAGGTTTACCACTATTTAAATTATGAAATAAAATACTAATACAGTATGTATTTTAGAGCTTTGTTGACAATGGGTTAGTTATTTATTCCTCATCTAACCATATTAATTCCAATATTTGTGACATAAAACAGAAATGAATGAATGTTATATGACTTACTGCATCTAGTATGAAGAGCATGGTCCATTTAAATGACATTGCATGTGAGGCACTAAAAAATCTTTTAAGCTAGTTTTATACAACCTTTTTGAAGATTGTTGTGGGGTAAAAATGTAGTTTGTTGCATTTGTGTGTATTCCTAATGGCGTATTCCTTAAGAATATCACCAGTGTCTTTGTATGAGACGTTTCAAGGCTAACAAAAAGAACCCTAAAGTATTCCACATGGGACCAAACCTCTACAGATCAAGCTAAAAATGAACCAGCTTTATTTTTTGTAATTGTAAGTAACCTTGGGTTCTCAAAAACAGTCCACGCCGTAACGCCAGACTGCAGACTGGTGGATATGGGGGGGGTTGAATGCTGGCCACATGACTTGTCTCATGACTCTGCAATGTGCTCGTTGTTCAAACTCTGGCTGCAGCTTATTAAACAGAGCAATGCAGCCATTCATACTTACCAGATACTAGTGTGTGCTTTTGTGCTCCTTTAGATTTAGCGTGGTAGGCCTTTTCCCGGCATCCCGTCCCACACAAAGCGTTTCTTTTTGTCAGTCTCCTTTACACAAGATGAATATTTCAGATGGTTAACTTTTGTGTCTTGTCTCAAAAATCACAGTGCAGTCACCACCATGAAATCACATATCTGATGAAAAAGTTTGAATTTTAGGCAATTTAATTGATGTCATAGATGTGTACATTTAAGGATAATTTCTGTGGTCCCTTAGGAATGTTTTGTAGTTACACCAAAGACCATGTGCAAAGGAGAAATGGTAGCTTGATACAGACCGATTTAGGATTTTGAAAGCTGTATGACAACTAACAACGACTACTATTGTATATGGAGGAATGGAGTATCCCTTTTTTGATGTTGAATTTGATGTTGTATATCACATTTTGTGGCACAAAAATCCTTTCAAAACATTTTGCTTTTTTCGGCTTCAGCCAAAGTAACGTGGTGAAATTTACTTGTGACTCCATGAATGTCCTCCTATAGATCGATTTGTTTGATAAATCCACTGACATGAATGCAAGTTCCTCTTTTAATGAAATAAAAATTAATGTGTATAAACAATAATGATGCTAACAAAATCTGTGAGGATTGTATTTCCAGTCAGAATTACAGTATAACATTTTGTGCATTACATAACCTAAACGTAAACATAACATGTTTATTTATTCCAAATGCAGCACTATACAGGATTTGTTCCAACAACCCTTTAACATTCTTGTACTTGTGTTTGATCTGCATGGCAACTTTGTTCCATAATGCATTAAAAAGCTTGGCTGCTTATGTACATGTCGTAAAAAAGTCATAAATCATGTAAGTGACTTTGCTATCTTGGTTGTTCTAACAAAAATTATCATCCACATGAGAAATATAACCATGTCTTAAATGTTTTTTGATTATACTCCATGATAAATATATGTTATGTGCCTGCATATTCCTTCCATCAATGCCTCAATGTGTAAAATAAAAACAGTATTTTTCTCTGATATAACCCATTTAAAGATAATAATTGACTCTTTTTTTGCTGAATCATAACCACTGGTGTCTTTGTCTTTACAACAATATCTGTATTCACTTAATATATACATTTTTGAATTCTTATACCCTTCTATCTCCTCTTTCTCACTTCTTACTGTGCGGCTGTGAGTAAATAACATCACAGACAGCAAATGTTAAGAGAGGAATGCACACTGTAATTACAATATTTGGCCAGATTCCCTCCCAATTATGGGTAATTTTTAAATATTTAAGATTGCAATTGGTCCTCTCACCTAGCAGGCACCCTAGTCCACCTCCAGAAAAGAGTAGCATTGTAAAAATGCAGCGTTATTTAGAGCAAACGTGAAAAGAGTGGCTGCTGGTGGTGACATCAGCAGGCACACCTCCTCCTGACAGGAGCCTCCTCCACTTCACGGCTGACGATGAGGCTGCCGTTGGGTTCAGAGCTATGGCCTCCGTGAGTGTTCTGCTCCATCCTCTTCATCACCAGGTCCAGCAGGGTGGTCACTGCCTGGTCCACATCAACACCCGTCACTGCACTCGTCTCAAAGTAGGGGATTCTGACGAGAACGGAGAGAGGAGATACATGCTTCCATTGGCTCTGATGCAGACGACACACACGTTTACGTAACCTGATACCCAGGGGGACTATGGTCTAATAGTAAGTACATGAGTAAGTGCATGGAACAAATCGATGATTGGATGAACTTTCTTCATTTTGTTTAATTGTGGTGGTAGTAGCTCAGTCAGCAGTAGCTCAGTCAGTAGGGAGTTGGGTTGGACCAAAGTATTGTAATGGACTGGTAGCTGGTGTGTAATAACAAGAGAGTATACATTGAAATTTCCCCTTTCGGGATTAATAAAGTAAACATTATTATTAATTGAAGAAAGTTCTGGTTGTTTTTGAAGGAAAAGAATAAAGCTTAACAGTTAGCGCTCAACAATTTGGAATACCAAAAAAAGTAATTTTGGTGGAGTCATGGACTCAGACCTGAATTTCAACAGCCACATGAAGACAATTACAAAGTCACCCTACTAACAAGGTGAGAGTATATTAAGGACTTATGTCTCAACAAGATTTGGAAAAACTTTCTTTTATCTTCAGTAGACTTGAATACTGTAACAGTGTCTTAAAAGGTCTCCCTAAAAAGTCAATAAGACAGTCGCTGATTTAGAACGCTGCTGCTTGAGTCCTCAGTAAGACCAAGACAGTGGATCATACCACTCCCATTCTGAGGTTATACACTGGCTTTCTGTCTCTCAAAGACTCAATTTTAAAATGTTACTACTATAAAGCAATTAATGTGCTTATCTATTCTTTTTATTTAATGTTTTTAATTGCTTTTTAAAGTTTTATGTAAAGCATTTTGAATTTCCTTGTTGCTAAAATGTGCTATATAAATAAGGTTGTCTTGCCTTGGCATTGATAAAACATGAGCTAACATTTAGTGACCCTGTTGGGTGTTTGTGTTGCTGCTAAATCGATAGTTTACAACCTTTTGACTACTAAAAGAGTAGAATTTACTTGTAACCTTTGTCACAGTTTGCCTATGTCTATTAGTCCTGAGCAGTGCAAACAAAAGTTTTTTTCTCGCCTGAAGAGCTACAACTAACCAGTATTTGGCTGAGAAAAAAGCCCTGACGCACAGTTTGGAAACATCTCACTAGCACCACCCTGTTGTGTACTGGTGAAAAAGCGAGCACAAGTCAAGGCAAACCTACTGTAGTGTTTGGTCATGAAAATATTGTAAAAACAAAGTAATGTTCCTATTCATTGTCACTTTATGGGGAAAAAAGTCTCAAATATTATGAAAACATGTGACAAACACAAGGTGAATCAACATAAAAAAGTTGAAACTAACCAAATCAGACTAGTTTAAGGCACACTATGTTATCTTAATTATTTTCTTGATAAATGGATTATTAATTCAATTGGTCCAAAAAATAGTAAATAAAACAATTATATTTACTATAATATTAGAGGAGACTAAAAACATCTTCTGAAAAGATTTGGGGGTATTTCTGTTTTTATATATATATATATATATATATATATATATATATATATATATATATATATATATATATATATATATATATATATACACTTAAAGGAGTTAAGCAATTATCAAAACAGCAATGATTATGAAAATCGATCAACAAATCTACTCATTTTTGCAACTCTACATTCACAATGATTGTCAGGTTTTAGTACAATAGACTCCACACCATCTAAATTTAAGTTATTAATTACTGAACAATTTAAAAATTCTGATAGTTAGTTAAGAAACAAAGTCAAAGTCTGTTTTTATCAGGAACTCTAACTCTTCTATAATGTGTGTGAATATGTATATTTAAACACTCATGTACTGTATATGTACATTCAAAATCAATGAGTGAGCCTTAAATCCTCCCTTATAAAATTTTTTTTTTTTTTTGCCCCCAAGTATGGAGCAAGTGGCAAACCAGGTGTTGTGTATAAAGTGGCTTAAAATCTACCTCTGCTTTAAATTTGATTCATGTTTTCCAATACACAGAGCCTGATTAACTGTTTTCTTGTGCTGCAAAACAAACTTACAGAGGGCTTCCAAAGAGATAAAGAGGAAATTGTAAACAACATGTGCCCTTCACACAGCCTCACACACCACCATTAACATGTGCTATAACTAGCAAACAGTAGTACTTTGTACTTTGGTACGTTCTATAGTATGTAAAGCCTTACCCATATCTGTCTGCCAGATCTCTGGCCTGTCTACCGTTAACATCCCTCACATCACGGAGGTCTGCCTTGGTACCCACCAACACGATGTCTGGACTATCACAGTATGCGTTGGCCTGTAGCTGACCTGAACCAATACAGAGGAAGTCATTTAAACCCATGTAATGCAAATAGACATGCATGGACAAACTTTAAACTCTTTTAGCTGAGTTTCTCAACTCTCTCAACTTTGCTACTTTTGCATCCATCTTAGTGGCAACAAGAGAGAGCATTGATCTAGTATTGATCCGAAGCAGAGCAATGCTGCTGAGATGACACATACTCATCCAGTTCCTGACGTTGAGGAAACTTTGCTGATTGGTCAAGTCAAACATCAGCAGGAAGCCCATGGCATCTCTGAAGAAAGCTGTGGTGAGGCTGCGGAACCTGAAAGACAGATTTGTTTTCTACGATAAAGTGCCCATATGTAGATTTGGTCCAGACTCATAAAAAAAATATCTTGGCAAATGTTGGATGGATTGTCATGAAAATGTATAAAGGCATTCATGTTCCTTAGAAGATGTAAATGTGCTGTATTTGTAAATGTTCTTTAGTTATATAGTGCTTTTCTAGTCTAAACGACTACTCGAAGGAAACATTCACCAGCCTTGTACACTAGGCTGCTGTACAAGGTGCCACCTGCTCATCAGATAAACCCTCACACTCAGGGTTCGGTGTCTTGCCCAAGGACACTTCAACATGGGACTGAACCCCCAACCTTCTGATTGGCAGGCAACCGCTCTACCACTGAGCCACAGCCGCCCACACAGAAGATGAATCCTACAGACTTTGATGACCAAGAAACCTTTCTTCTATCACTTCCATGAGGTTGAGATTTGTGGTTTTGAGTGAAATGTCTTAGCAACCTTTGAATTGATTGCCATGCAATTTGATAGCGGACAGTTAAAAAATGGACAAAGCCCCGCCGTAGATGTCCACTGAAGTCTATTAGAAGCACTTTTCTGGTTATGGCTGAGGGTTACTGCACAGCCTCAAACTGAGCTTGCCGACATAGATGTGAAGTGAGCAACCGGTCTGAAAGTATAAGTCTTCTGGTAGCTGTGCCAAGAGAAATCTCAATCATTATGATTCGTGCAGAGTTACGGAGAGCGTTGGCATATGTAATGAGACAACATTGGCACAGGTTAATTATTGTTAACTAAAATGCTAGTTAACATTAGTAATTAAACTTCAACAGCTAATGTAAGTCAAAACAGCCTGCAAGCTTCTCCTGACTGTACGGTAATTTGTATACTATGCAAAAGAAAGTCACGTGGTTATAACACAATCGTTAGCCTATTTTTCCAAAAACGCCTGCTACGGAGCCATAACATGAGATAAGGTAATGGAGCCACTGTTGGTCAATAAGTTACTTGCTTTCAGACACTATTTATTCTCAGTGTCCCCAAGTTTAAATTTAGGGTGCAACAGCGTAAATTGCCGTTTTGAGATTACCACTAGAAATCGCAAAAGCCAGAAATTTGGGGTTTTAAATGAACATGTCTAAATGTTAAGTATATTCTGCACATCAATGCTAGTTTTACCTCTCTTGTCCCGCTGTGTCCCAAAGCTGAAGGTGGATTTTGAAGTTTCTCTCAGTTTCCCCATCAGCACCTTTTCCTGTATACATCTGCACCCAACCACAGAACAAACCTCTTAACTGGGTTACATATATTTTGAGTTAAGAACTATCCTTGTATGTGTGCACCTAAACATACCATCACTTACCACTCTCTTTTCCCTGAAGTCGATGCCCACTGTTGTTGTGAACTTGCGGTTAAACTGGTTGTCGGTGTACCTGTAGAGGTAGGTGGTCTTTCCCACCCCTGAGTCGCCGAGTGCCAGCAGCTTGATCAGATAGTCATAGTCCTGGTCAGCCATTGTGCAGCTAAGTGCTCAACCTGCCACAGAGTGGAACTCACAGTACACTGCTATGCTGGTTTGAAAATAAACCATAAGAGTTTAGAGAAAGCTTGCACAGGCACAACACTTAAAGGGTGAGCAAACTAGAAAAGAAAGGTGAAATAGTTCCACCTAAGCTGCAGTTTGAGGGCGCAGGACCATAACCATCACGCAGACTTATCGGGACGTCATAATTCCCGACTCATTAGGCTTTGATCTAAGAGGGGCTAGCACATGACTAGAGTTGGCTTCCACATGAGCAGTCAAATGTCTTGCCAATGTGTTCACACTTTGCTGAGTGAAAAACACAGCCTATTTGGCAGACAGAACTCTTTATATTAACTAGGGCTATGGCAGACAGCTCAACACTGCATGACTCAAAATCCGATTTGATTACGTAAGATGATGCATGTCCCATGGGCCAAAACAAACCTGAACACTACCATTTATTTTCTTTAGATATCCACAATTTCAGGGTGCATTCAGGGAAAATGTATGGTCAACTCTGATTCCTGCACCACAGCAGTGAAAGGACAAGGGATACTACCATTAAATCTAGAGTCATTTCCCAAGTGCATGATTAATGGTATTAGATTATTTGCAATCAACAGAGTGAGGAGACACCGAGTAACAAATCCTTTAACCTGCAGCAGTCTCTGTCCTGATCTGACAAAACACCATCAAAAAGTATGTTGGTGATTTCCTCAAATACCCACTGACAGTTTCACAGGTCCCTTAAAATGACAACATAAAGTAATAGATATATATATATATCTTACCAGTCTATCTGCAGGAAGTGCCAACGCCCATTCAGATGTTGCTCAACTCGTCCTGATTGAATAAAATAATCGCTATCATGATGCGATGGCACATCCTGAACCTTTCCCCCCCTTCTTACATGTGATCCAAGGAGGAGTTTCATGCCAGCAAGAACCCAGTGGGGCTGTGCTTACAGACCTTGTGTTTTCCGGTATTTTACATAAGGGGAAAAAAAGGCTCTTTGAAAACTTGATGTCAACAAATAATGTGAGCCTCTGTGGATTTCAGTAAAAATCGTCCAACCCAGGCTCAGGGGCTTTACTTCTTGAGGCTAAGAAAAGTAATCCTGCTTCTCTCACCAAAGTGAAAACAAAATGAAAACAATAAACCTGAAAGCTAGAGACTTAATTAAGGCCCCCGAAAGATTTTAGAATTTAGTTTTAGCTTTGTTTACAAATGGACATTGTAACAGAAAATGGTCGCTTCAGGTAAAAGGGGATTTCACACATTATGTCCAAGTCACAGAAAACCCAAGCAGTTTGTACAGTACAGTACAGTTTTTAAATCATTATTAAGTTTTATAAACAATATATTCTTATTTCCAAAACAGCAACTAATCTACATATTAACACTGACAAATAGGGCTGGGCAAAAAACAGAAACATCTTACCAAACAACTTGGTCAAGCTTACATTTTTTTTGTTCTGTATTATTTGGGATTGTCAGAGATGCTGATCAATAGTCAAACGTTAACATTCATTCTTGACAAATTCCCTTACTAGTTTTTTTCAGAAATCAGTCTTACATATTTATGTAGCTGGATTTACAGTAGTGTCAGCAAAAACCCTAACCAAACTGTTTCTTGCTAAAGGGCTATTGTAGATACATACATATATATATATATATATATATATATATATATATATATATATATATATAGAGAGAGAGAGAGAGAGAGAGAGAGAATACTTTAGGACAACTGAAAAGATCTTTAAGATAAATAACATAACAACAAAATTTGTTTTTATCATAAATTACCTTAAGCAGAGGTTATGTGTCCCTCTCTAACTGGGTTTGAAATACTTGAAAAGACTGTTTGCATGGCTGCCTTTTCCTGCAGCCTTTCTGTCTTTGGTCATCAAGCTTCTCCCTGGTTTCCTGGATGAGGCCGTCTTCAGGATGGGCTTCTGTTGCTTCCATTCAGACATCAACTCCCTCTGAACGTCCAGCGGAAGCTCAGAAAACACCTTAGGGTCCACATTTCCTGGAAACTCACAGTCAGAAGACTGGGGGAATGACGGTATACCTTCTTCCATGACGTTTTCTCCTGGAAATACATATGTGCCTTCAGGCCTGTGGGGATTTACAGTGGTTGGCCTGTTAGATGGAACCAATTTTTCCGCAGCCTCTTTTATGTCTTTAATAGTTTGCGAGTCTGTAAATGACTGCGGCGACTTGTTTTTTGTTATGTAAGGGGCATCGACTGCAGATGAACTTGATGAAGTGCCAGGTAAAGGGTTTGCATAGGCAGGAGATAACAACTCCTTCTGGATTTCCTCAGGGAGAAGCCAGAACACTTCGGGGTCAACATTTGAGGGCAACCGGTGTGCAATATTTGTTTCTCCAGGGTCTGACCTCGCTGTGTTGCAGGATACTTTTTGAAGCGGAGAGTCTTCTAAAGCAACAACAGGGCTCCGTTTTCTTTTAAACCCATGTAATGCTGCCTCAGAGCTATGAGGGCTTTTTGTGGTTACTGTCTTTTGTGAGGTAGGCTCAGTAATCAAGCATGGCGTGCTGAACTGATGATCCATGCAGTTAGTATCGCCACTCTGAGAGTAATCATCCTATTGGAGAATAAAGGAGATGGGGAACAGATGCTTTCAGGAAATTCAGAGTACTAACACACTATTTCTAAGAAGAGAAAATCCTGTAGGCATCACATAACAGCACAGTGCGAAGGAATAAAATCTCTTCAGTATTGAGTAAGCATAAAGCAGGGCTTCTGCAGGATTCAACATGTTTAATTCAAGACATTTTAAGACCTTTTTAATACAGCATAAACTGCTATTTAACTGTTTCTTGATCATTCCATCGAAAGTCAATTAAAAATAGTTAATTTCTTTTTACTGGTTCTACTTTAATTTACTGCGATACCGCGATAATAAAAAGGAACCTGAATTCAGTACATCTTAAAACTTTTCAACTTTCCTGCAGATGCCCTGGTGAAAATGAAGATACCATTATCTGAACAGTAATAACAAGGCAAGCCAGATTATAATGGATTACTTCACTGCGCTACCTGGTGTTGTGATGAGAAGATTTGTGTTTTTCTGGCAGACGTGCTGTGTGTGAAAAAAGATTTAATGGAGCCCTTTCCGCTGACGGCAGCTCCTTTGCTCTGCAGGTTACTGAAGCAAACGTTAATGAGGGTGAGGTGGAAGGCAGCGCTGCTGTCCACCATCTTGTGGAAGAGCTTCATAGCCAACGAGGCCAGCTGGACCACAGTATCATCACTGCTGTCTATAGACAAAATACAGAAAGAAATGCATTAATGGCACTTTCGGACAGCAGAACAACTTTTAAAGGTCTTGCCTAATGTAATGAGTCAAAATTGGCATGTTTTGTGAGTTAAAGTTTGACTTTAGCAGACAATATTGTTGCACTTATTGCATTTTAAAGCCAACAAATCATGGTGCACAATCTACCTAATGTTTAAACCCTTTGAGGATAGAGTGAACTCCATAGTGCTGAGGCATACAGATAATGTAATTGAGTGCTGTATTCAACTGAAAACAATCAAGTAAATTCATGGCAACCAATGCTAAGGGCTAAATACACTCAAGCATTTTTACGGTGAGTGGAAACTAAGGATTTAAAGGTATGATAATGTAACCTCATGGTTATAGTGAGCATAATTATCATGGTTTTCGGTATTATAAAGGTATTAAAAAGTGTATTCAGTGCCTTTAGCAGCAACTTTTTTCCTGCACGTTCTGCAGACAGGACTATCTTCAAATCAACTGTCCTTTGGCATTCTTATAACCAAAATATGCTCATGCTTCAGACCCTTAGCCCAAGATTCCTAAGCACTGCCATCTCCTCCTTCCACCATGACTCCAACTTCAAGAAAAGCACGTTGTAGACTACGCACTGTGCGGCAACTTTAGGAGACTCGGATGAAGCTGGGAAGGATTAAACACACGGTTTCCGTACCGTTGTAATCCACTGTGATACTAATGATATTTTAAATGAAAACGCTAATTGTTATCGTCAAGATTTTTATCGTGGTTTACCGTTACAACGGTAATCATTATCACATCCCTAGTGGAAACCCTCATAAAGTGTCTACATATGCCATGTTGAGCTTACCAGAGGAGATCTTCTGTCCTATGTGGTTGGGGATTGGACACTGCCGGCTTTCCCGGCTGAACCACTTGTTGGTCGCAGAGTATCTACGGATGGTCAGCCGGAAGGTTTGAGGCTGCCTGCCATCTTTGTGCATCCTAGTTTACAAACAGATGATAAAAGGTTAGATTTAGTGGCCATGAGTCAAGCATAAAAGACGACAATGACAAGTATCTCACCTCTCCACCAGACTTCTCAGGAGTTCTTGAATCTTTTCCAAAACGTCTGTAGTTGATGACATTTTCTTAAAGGAGTCTTCGTCACTGAGAGACTGAAACATGAAGAGGATACTAATTAAGGATATATATGGTAAAATAGAACATTTTTCCATCAGAAGGGAAAGTAATTAAGAACTCAAAATTGCAATGTGTATGAGTGTGCAGACCTGAACAAGCGAGTCGACAATTACTTCTATCATAACAACTTTCAGCTTAGAACACACAGGTCATTTCTCGGATATCCTAGCCTACCTGAGGGGCCCCAGAAGGGACGACAGGTGAGTCATCAACACCGAGGGCCAGATTCTTTAGGCGCTGAGCGCTGGGAACTCCAAACTCTCTCATCAAGTCATTCAATGGGAAGAGCTGAAGGTCTTTCACGCTGACCAATCCTAGGGCTTGAAGTCTCTTAGCAGTTTGGTGACCCACTCCTAAAAATACATGATGGGACAACAATTGTATCGTCAGGGATACTTGATACAAGTGACATGGGTCAAAAACACATTAAAGAGCTTTCAATTGAAAAACATTAAAGCAATATTGCACACAAAAGTGGTAAGTGCAAAAAAGTTACACATAAGCTGAGGTAAACATTTATACCTGGTACTTTGCGGACACTGCTCAGACAGCCCATGATGTTGCTGACGTTCTCTGGCAGCAGGGTGGTTTGCTGATTGGGTTTAAAGGTGCCCGACACTAGTTTGGCCAGTAGCTTGTTCGTGGCAATGCCTGCGCAGCCAGTCAGACCCAGTTTGCTGTGGATAACTTCTCTCAGCTCTGCTGCAATGTGTGAACCTAAAGCCAACCTCGGATGATCACTGGGTTTGACATCTGCACCTGGGCAGGAAAAGAAAAACAGAAATGTACCTGTGGTTGTGTAAAACTAACATTCTTTAAGAGAATCCAATAAGTTAACGTTTCATGTGGTGGGAAACTGAGAGTGCAATGCAAATATTTTACAAGTTGCAGCTTCTTGGGTTGTTTCACATCTCATTTCCTGGTTACCATGAGCCAGATGTACATAGATGTACAGCAATTTACAAAGACACCAGAACAACAGGTGTGACTTACTGAAATGTTTGTAGATATGTCCTTTGAATGAAAGGTTGTTAGACTCTGGCATCTGTGCAAGCCTTCTTTCTACCATATGTGTAATGTCCACAAAGTTTTCATCAAATCCAAGCCTCTCTACCAGTGGACAGTAGGACATCAGCAGCTCTAAATGATGACAAAAAAGGTAAAATTTCGCAAAATAGTTTTTAATAGCTATCAGAGAATAGAGTGAACTTGTTGCACTAATCTGTCAGCTATAATGTGTATGAGGAAATTAAAAACAGTTATAGTAATAGCACAGCAAGACAGTGAGAATGTTTTAGTTGAAAATGATAGTCACATGTTTTCTCAATTACAAAATGTCTTGCTTTTGAATTGCATTATGACTTCTAAAAGTTACTGTAAGTGTCTAGACAGAATCTCTGGCACTATTTCTGAGAGACTGATACCAAAACCTAATATATTTGTTGTTTTGTGTGAATGTTTTAAAGCTTACTAAAGTATTATCTGTTACCACCAAACAGCAAATGGACCCACATATAAGAGATCAAATTGTGAGAAGAGATTTATTGACAACATCTATTTATTGAGGGTGTTTAGGGTGGATTTTTTTTTAACTACTTTACAGTTTGTATCAGAATACAGCTCTATTTACCGAGCATCCATACCTGTCAGCTTATAGGACATTTCTCTGTAGTGTGTCAGATCTTCTCCTTTAACCAGCACCAGCTGAGGACATCTCTCCTTAGCATCAGTCACAGACATCAGCTTGGTGACACCCTGATCCCTTGCCACATAGTTACATGTGACTATAATGTATTTCTGCTGAATACCTGATGATTTGAGAAACATTATTAAACCATAAGGGTATTCTTTCAACTTTTATTCCTCCTCCACAGAGGATATTTTGTATTAAATCAGTTTACCTAAAGGGACTTCTCTCAGTGCTGGGTTTCTGATCATTTCCACCTGAGCATAGAAGTAATCCAGGTCAAAATGCAGAATGACTCTGTGTGCAGGTGTTGTTCCGGATGTCTTATTGAGGCTTGGACCTAAAACAAGAGATTATACATACAATAATTACCATCTGACACGGTGTTAGACAGAGCTGCGTTTCTATTTGAATGTCCAAAAGCCAGAAAAAAGTCCAAACGTTATAGTTATCCAAAGCCTCCCTGTCCTCAAACTTTACCAGAAACCGCAGCGGGGCTGAGTGAGACTGAATCCACGAAACTGTTCTTCCATTCGGTGTCATCCTCTTCCATCTCATCCTCGCTGTTAGCCATTTCAAACAACGCAAATTGTAAGTGTTTTATAGATTGTGATATATCCCATTTTAGACTGGTATTGTTGTGACTGCGATAAGGAAAGTGAATCACTAGCGGTACTATTTTCGTGTAGGTCCCACTTCAGTTTGATGCAGCGGCGCCATCTGCCGGTGCGGAGGGATTAGCTACGGCGACACAATGGACTTCTGTCAACTCTCGTTAGTTTTAATATTATTGTTATTCGGGGATTAAACTACTTTCATCTCCAGAAAATATTGAAAAACATACATATTCAGGGACACATTTTTCAAATTTGTTGTATTTAACGTCATTGTCGTCTCGCGACCGCTTGCAACCTGAACAGAGCCTATATAAGCGAAGCTAACATCGCGGCGTTTCATTTGCAGCCTCCGCGGCTCAACCTGTTGTACGACGGTTAATTAATCAAACGAAACGGTTTTTGCGTATTTTGAAAAGTGGCGTTTTTCCTGATGTTTCCCTCGTCTGGTCTCTTTGCTTGTATACATTGTCCTTTTTCAAAACGTGGGCATTGTGAGCGGCCTCACTGTTTGTACAAACATGCCACAGAATTGCGGGATACGTTTGGTGCCACGTATAAACCATCGATAGTTGTTGCAGGTTAGTGTTTTTCAGGTGTGCCTTAGCTTGGTGTCTTTAGCTTAAAAGTTTGCAATTGAATATACAAAGTAATTCATGAATAAAGTTGGTTAAATCATTTTCAAACTTTTTGAACTAGATTGAAGATGAAGCAATCACATTTGTACTAAATTTCTTGCCTTCCTCACGTTTCTTTTGCATTCAAATAAGAGTTAGAAATCTTCCTAGAAGTAAATGGTATCCCACTTTCTCTGAGAATAATTTAGCCACCCTTGTGTCCTCATCCTTGTAATGTTGTCTTAAAATGAGGCACATTTGTTAGTCTATTAGCTGGGTTTTAAAAAGCCTAATAGGACACAAACAAATTCTTAATTCAGGTGCTTAAAAAATGTGTTCTGAAATACAAATTATGGTTGTATAGAGATGTTGATTCTGCACAGCTACTGTACAAGTCACTCCACCAGCACTCCCAGCATCTTATTTATATTTAACCTAATTGTACCCTGTATTTTCCACCATAATGCTAATAAGTCCTACATCATATTCTGTTTGTACAGGACTGCAAAATGTCTATCCAGTGAACGATGAGACCAGAGAAGATGGCCTCCAGGAGCTGGAGCGTATCAACAAGGAGATTGAAACTGTAAGGCATGAGGTGGAGCAGGAGCAAAGACGACTGTCACGCTACCAGACCGTACAGGCAGAGAGCATAAACACTATGCCTAATTTCTTTGTTTCCAAGTCTGAGACTGCAGATAAACATGTAGACAGAGGTTCTTATGGGCTGTCTTCGTGCACAGACACAGCTAAAACATACTCCCGAGCAAGGAAGTACGTGGTTGACAACTCAAAACCAAGGACTGACTTGGAGTATGACCCCCTGTCCAACTTTTCTGCTGGCTTACGGTCTTATAGCTCATCAGGTAAAGAGCAAAAAGTGAGAAATGGACCGGGTTTGAAACAAGCAATTAACGCTGTACCTTGTGACCAAAAGAAGCCAGTCGCATGTCAATCTCCACTTTCCAGATCACCATCTCCAGAGCCATTTGATGACTCCAATGAAGACTGCGTCTTGATTATTGACATTCCTCCCTCGCCTGACAAAAAGAGGGCAAGAGTTCAGAAACCAGTGTATTCTGTTGGTGGCAAATCCCTCCATGTAACTAAAGTGGAGGAATTGGAGGAGGTCCAAACGCCTATTTCAGATCTAAACGCTGAAGTGTGCAAGGTAACATATCAACCTGCATCAGTGATAGAAGGCAATAGGGTTTATAGTAATTACAGTGCTGAAAACAATCATGGTCCATCAAATCTTTATGAAAACAAAGAATGTGAAAATATATTGGTTGATGGGAGTGTAGTTAATTTAACTGGCTGTTTGGAAGATTTGCAAAGTGAAAGTCAGAAAATGACTCACTTTCAGGCTACAGAAACATTGGAGAAACCTGCAAGTCCTCCTGCCACCACAGACCTGCAAGATCAAAACTGGAACAATCTGGTGGGGGAAAAGGAAGAAAATGCATTTCAGGATGAATTGCCTCAGTGCGAGCTGCCCCATTGTGTTAAGAAAATGAATCCACAGCAGCCACATAATTTTCCACCAACAAATTCACTTTTTTATAAAGCTCCAATTTCTAACTCAGACTTACCATGCAGACAACACACCAAGCAATCCCTGACAGAACAGCCAGCTCAGAACAGAGTTAATAATCAGTGGTCTTCCACAAAGTGTGTACCATCAGTACTGCCTCACAGCCAAAAAATGTCAAGCAAAATTCCAGGACAGATGCAGGCTAAAGCTGCTGCAGCTGAAAGCTACCTGGCACCAGCAGAAATGGCTTCAGACAGCAGCCAGACTTGGCATGATTCAGCATCAAGTTTGGCCAACAGAGCTGAATTATCTTCCGGATCAACTGAACAGCTTTTCGGGACAGAAAATGAGGCTATAATCATTTGTTCCAGCTCTGATGATGAAGATGAGCTTAACTATTCAGAAATGGAACTGTCTGACAGTGACCCAATGGAGGAATGCTACAGGATCTTCATGGAGGCTAACGAGGATAAGGGAAATGATAAGCAGCCTGAAGTGTCTGTAAGTATGCTGAAGACACTCCAGATCCAAGATGAAAATCTTTGACCCTGTCTAAAGACCTAATCCCTTTTGTCATTTTTAGTTTGGAGTTATGGATGAAGAGAAACCCAGTGTCAAACCCCAAGCATTGCCAATAAAGAAGAGAGTGGCTCATGAAGCCAAACATACAGAGGTACATGAAATGACTAATCTTAAGTCTCCATATTCATATATGGGGAAGCTCTAAATATAAGATAAATATTTCAGAATAACCTTTTTCCTCTGGGCACTACCGTCTTGAGAATAACATTTTATGAATACTCATGAGATCATTTTAAACATTTTACTTTTTCTTTTTCCTGCTCCATTCAGCAGCCAGTAGCTAATAGCAGACCTCAGCCCCAGGTGCTGGTTCCCTTACGTGTGTCAGGATTCGCCTCCCAGCCCTCCATCACCCCCAAGATCCAGCAGTTACAGCAGGGAGCCTCCATGTTGACTGCTTCAGTTAAAGGTGGTCAGGCTTTTCTTTCCTCCACCTGTCAGCGGAAGCCAGAGACCCAGACTGCACCTTTTTCTTTAACCCAAAGCCCTGAAAACCTGCAGCCTGCTCCTGTGCAAAATGGTAAGCATCTGTTGTCTGTTGGGGACAAGATTTATTAGGGTCATTCTTTAAGAAAGATTAGTTAAAATGAACATCAAATAGTGTCACAATACAAAAGTAAAATGAAGAAACAATTTACTTCATTATCTAATTCCAAAGTTGAAGCCTTTATTCAATTAAAATATTAATTCTCTCAGGTGTGATGTTGACATTTTACCAGTAAAACATCTTGAGACCTTCATACAGTCTATGTAGATCAAGCAGCATTTACTAACTGTTTTTTGTATGCAAAGATTTAAGTAGATTTTGTTTTACCTTGTGTTGTATTTTAGTAGCTTTTCCTGAATGCATTACAGCTGCATAAATGTTTGTCTTATTCCATAGCTTACATGAACTACATATCTTTGGGAACTGCCGTGATCGGCGTAGGCAACAACTTGCACTTGATCCTCCCCGAGGGCACGTTCCCCCTGCCTGTCACTTCCAGTTCCAGCCAAGTTACTTCAGTGCTTACCCCACTCAGTCATGTATACACTAGCACTGCTGCTGTGAGACAAATGTACCATCCACCTGCAGTTACCCCTGTGCAAAGATACCGCGCCACAGCACCTGTTCTCATTCCTGCCCCGGCACGTAAACCTTCACTGAGCTATGCTTTGTCATCGGCACATTCAAGTCCAGCTGTTTCCACTACTGCTCTAGCTGCTGTCCATTCTACTGTTAAGGTGAGAAGTGATAAACAGCCTTTTTTGGGGGGATTGGGAAAGACTTGAATAATAAATTTTATTTGTTGGCACCTTTCAGGACATCTAAAGACACCTTACATGCATGAATAAAAACAATAATAGAAGCAAAACAAAAATGATCAATAGTTAGATAATGTAGTAAGTAAAATCAAATTGAACTAAAGTCTGGTGTGAGTTAGACAGGTTTCATCTGCTAAATAATAATTAATTTTATTCTTTTAGGCAGTGCCCACTAAACGGAAATGGAAGCAGCAGTGTGAGGCCGCTAAAGACAAAGTGCCCCATGACATCCGACAGCGTTATGTCAACATGTTTACAGAGGAGTTCCTGAAGACGACAGCCAATGTAAATGACGCCTTTGAAAAGGTAAGCTTGTGCCACTTACTGTTATCCTTAATTGCAAACTCCTGTTGAGATATTCATTTCTGTCCCTGTTATTGTTTATAGGCACTTGCTGAAGAGAAGGCTGTGTATAATCGCAGTGTGAACAAACTCAAATATCTGAGTGTTGCAGTGAATGCACTGAAGAAGCTGAAGAACCAATATTCTGTTGCTGCTAAAGGTTGAGAATTTCTTACAAACTCAAAAAACTTCTTTGTGAAATATAACAAAATATAATTTATATTTATTTAATTTATATCTTTCTGGTGCAGATGAAAATGAAGTCAACAGCCAAAGATCCAAAGGCAACATTCCTCTTAATTTGAAGAATTTTAGAGAAAACGGTGAGAATTTAGTTTTTAAATGCATTTGTCATTTTATTCAAATATTTTGACATCTTAATTTTTCCCAGCAGATATGGCATTTTATGAGAGTTTGAAGGACTATATTTTGACTGAGGAAAAGCTGGTTGAGAGCAACTATCCTGTCCAGCACCCAGAGAAACCTGGTTGGGCTGTTCTTTTTGCTGACAATAAGAAAGGCAGTGCGGACCGTAAGTCAAAACATTTTCTCCCTGAATGGACAGTTTGGTGCCGTTCTCATATTGTATCACTAGAGGGCACACTTAACCTGTGGTTTACTAAAAGGATTGTTTCTATTAATCACATTTCACAATGATGATGTGCTTCTCCTGTTGTGTTGATTAAAGCCCTAAAGAGGATCTGCTGTCGATGTGGCGCTACATACTCTGTGAACCAAATGGGCAAACACACCCGTAAAGAGGAGTGTAATTACCACTATGGCAAAGGAGTTACAAAAAAAGGTAATGTTTCAAAGTGTTTACTTTATAGCTTACACCATCTGATGTGCAATACGAGTCAATTATATTACTATTTTACTATTTACTCTAGTTTTAATATTTCCATCTTCACATTATCTGATCTATATTCTTAAACGTGCTTTATGCATAGACCTTACGCCGTAGCCTGATGTACAACTCCCAAAAAATTTAACTATGTGTTGCTGCAACGCACATCTCTTGGCCATGGCTTGGTAGCGTTGGTCAGAAAGCACAGGGGAGACACTTCTCTCACTGGTTTTCTCACTAAAACTTTGCTAATCACCGGCACTCTCTCACTTGCTCAACCACAAACTTCCCACGCGCGAACACACATGCCAGTCTTGCTCTTTTCTTAAAGAGGTCATACTATACGCTTCAGTTTAATGCATGTTTTTATGTTTTCACCATAGAGGGGCACTTATAATTTAATTGTATGTACTTAAAATTAGGATTCTGATCATTATATAAATTTTTAAACCGTTAACAGTGCCAGGTGGAGTGGAGACCCGCTACAGTTGCTGTGAGGGAGTCATGGGAGCACCTGGATGTCAGGTGTTTAAGGTAGGAAAAGACAGTGAGATTATTCCATAACTTGATTCTTTCCTAAAACGTACACAAATAAATTAGCAGGTCAATGTCCGATTTTCGTTGATTTTCTTTGTCTTCACCAGTTGCATGTCCATGATTCCCTCAGCCTGGATGGGTTTGTCTCAACCGCCCCTAGACATCCCTCAGATAAGAATTGTCCTGGGGTCTACTCCTTGAATTGTGAAATGGTGATTAGCTTTTTTAATTTATTTTTTATATATTTCTAATGTTGAGCAACAAACACCTTACTTACTAACTTATTTGTGGAAGTTTCATTAGAATCCATGATTAAAACTGATCTATCACAGCAAATCTGAGTTACTTCAAAGTAATACTGACATATTTAAAAAAAGACTTTGAAGTGCCCATATTATGCTCATTTTCAGGTTTATAATTGTATTTTGAGGTTGTACCAGAATAGGTTTACATGGTTTCATTTTCAAAAAACACCATATTTTTATTTTACTACACATTGCTGCAGATCCTGTTTTGTGTGTTTAGGACTGTGTTTTAGCGACAGAGTGAGACATCTCACTTCTATGCTACCTTGAGAGTCGCACATGCGCAGTAGCTAGGTAAGATCACATCAGCTAGATAACTTTCTCCAACTTTGGTTTGATTAGCTGGGAGACTTCTTCTAAACGAGGGCACACTTGTGGAATACCTGCAGAACAGGAACATGTAAGCAGTTCTTTTGTAGATTATTGTGAACTTGTGTGTTGTAGCAGTGTTTGCCATTGTAAACGAGCTAACATTCTAGCATGCTACGGTTAGCCACTTCTTCTCAGCTAGTGACGTAGAAAGCCGTGCAGATTTTGAACAGGTCACCTGGAGACTGAAGGCAGAGGTCATTCACAAACCTGTATCTAACTCAAAACAGCATGCATAGTTCATATTTTTATTTATTTATTTATTTTTTTTTTACAAGTTTGTATGAGGTGGAAGGTGGAAGCACCAGAGACACAAAATAACACCCTAAATCATTTTTTCATTATATGTGCACTTTAATAGACTGGTTAATAGAATGAATAATTATTCAATACCAGATCCTCTGTTTGTTCCAAAACAATTGTGTAGTTGTTCCCTGATGTGCCATATATCAAAACAAATAAACATAAATTAGGGGGTCTGTGGGTGGTAAATCATTTTTGATGTCTTGATATTTAGCTGGCCTTGAGTATGCAGTAAAAAAAAAAAAAGTTGTATATTTTTGTCTCAATAGTGTTATACTATTCATGGTCTGGAACTATCCAGAGTGACGGTAGTCAACTCTAGTCTGCATGTGGTCTACGACACCTTCGTCAGACCTGACAATGAGGCTATCGACTATAACACCAGGTAATTAGATACTTGGCTATGTCTTTCTTCCTTTTTTCCCCAATACCCAAACATGTTCTGTAAACCTACTTTAAACCCTATTCCCCCTCTGGTAATTAACCAAAACTGATGTGGAGATGGCAAGAACTTGAAAATGCATACTAATGCGCTTGCTAAATTAGAATTTAGAGATAAAATATAGATATACACAGTTGGAGCCAATGGTCTTGCTGAAAGGTACTGGAAATTTACATTACAATACCACCAATATAATTTCCACACATAACTAATACAGGGTGATGAATGAAGGAAATGGGACAACTACTGTGTTTATCAATTAATTTGAATCACCCAACTGCTTTATCAGTAGCCTGTGTGACATTTTACTTGTCAAGGTTTTCAGGCATCAGTGAGGAAGATGTGAAGGGTAACTGCACCTCCCTCACAGAAGTGCAGAAGACCTTATTGAGCTTCATCAGCACCGACACCATTCTGATTGGACATAGCCTGGAAACAGACCTCTGTGCCCTGAAGGTGACTACTTTTTTATTTAATTTTTTCTTCAACATTATTTACCTTTTCATTTGCGTATATTTTCCAACAGCTAACCTGTGCTTTTAAACCAGCACAGGGGTTTTCATATGAAACTGAAACCAAGAAGAGCAAAGTCAGCCACTTTCAACATGGCCATCTGCTAATGTTTCTGCAAAGAGCCTTTTTGATATTTCAGCAGTATCCCTGTGCATAGTTAATATTTTACTGAAATGCAGCGTTTTGTATATTTTTGTTTTAAAGCAAATTGCATAACCTCAACTTTTATTATCCAGGACCATCTTAGTGCCATGTTCTAGATGGGTGATTAGTAAGGAGATGTGCTTTTTATAATGTATATTATAGGGCTGCATGATTGAGGTAAATATGCGATAATGTTTTTTATAGATAGATAGATAGATAGATAGTGATAACAATATTACTTGCGATAAATGAACAAATAAGAAATATTTTCCAACATTCTTTTAGTGAACATTTTGAAAATAAAAGGCACCACTTATATTGACTGCATATTGAAGTGCAGTTTTTGGATTATAAATATTGCAGACCTAATGGATTATTGATAACCTGAATGTAAAAGGTAATAACTCATACCTCATGAGAAAGTACAAACTCTGAATTAACTGGTTAATCACAGCTACAAACATTGCAACAAATCTTGGTCATAGAAGGTTGAATGTAAGGGGATTTGGGAAGTAAAAAAGCAACACAAGAAAACTAGGCTTTAAAAATGGCAATATGTTTATGTTAAGGGAAGACTCTTATTAATCATGACAACAAATGCCAGACACATAACTGCATTGACTAAGAGGATGTGTGGCCAATAGTTGAACTGGTATATAATGGACATAAGGGGTTAACAAATGCTAGTTTGCATTCAACATCATATGACCCACTTTGGTCTGACACCTGCTGGTGTGCCATGCCATTTGATTAGTCTGTTTTTTTTCCGCCTGTATGATTGAGCAATTTTCACATTTCTGAAGAGGCTACCCTAGTAAAGCGCTTCAGATATCTTCCTCTTTACTGTAGTTGCTCCATGGGGTGGTAGTAGACACATCAGTGGTTTTCCCTCACCGTCTGGGCCTCCCTCACAAGCTGACCCTCAACAACCTCACTGCTGAATACCTCAGGAGGATCATCCAAGAGAGTGGTCAGTCATCACGGATATCTGCTGTCAAGTGTCTAATTTACTTTAATGTCCACTAAGTTAAAACTCCAATACATCTGAAACAAAATCTAAATTCAAATAAAGAAATGGATTATGATCAGACAACAAAAATGTATGTAGTTGCAACAATGTAATTTATGTATAGCCTATGCATCCCCCCCCCCTTGTGTGCATTTATTTAATTACACCATTCATGTTTCTCCCAGTTTGTGGCCACGACACTGCAGAAGACGCTGCTGCCTGCATGGAGCTTATGTTGTGGAAGGTCAAAGAAGATGGAAAACAGAAAAAATGATGGAAATAAAACATAATTGCCACGTTGTTTATACACAAAAAATGAGATGGTTGTGCAAATTTGAATGTCACGTGTTCTGATGAAATTGGAGGGCTATTTTTTTATTTGATTAAATTACCTAATTTATGTTAATACAGTATTTTCTGTATGCTAAATTTTGATTTACAGCCCATGTTTCCATGCCTGTATAAATATTTGTGAAAACCTGAAGGAGTGGGGTGTCATTAGTATTATCCAAGTAAAGGCACATAATGAAATCCCTGTGTGTGTGTATGTGTTATTTACACTTTTTTTTTTTTTTTTTTTTACTATATCAGCCAATGAATATTTAATGTCTAATTGGCCTCAGGTGCGGTTATGCAAATTATGCACAGGTGATATAGAAAAGAAATTAAGTATTCACACAGACTGAAAATAGATACTGATTGTCAATGTAGAGGCTGACAATGTTTTAACTTCAGTTTTCAGGCTAGGCTGCCAGAAACTGAGTTCATGGTGACAAAACAAATTAAACAAATAACACCTTGCATATAGTACACTGGAGTTTCACATGAAGACACTTAGTTAAACTTTTTATTCATTTGCTCAATTGAGTTGCTCAAAGTAGTGACCATTGTTGGACCCAAGCCACATGTTATAATCCAGAGCATCGTGGTTACATTACATTATTTTGACCAGGACAACCAGGTGGAACAACATTTCTATTTAATTTCTATTTCTATTCTGCCTTTCTCTTAGTCTTTCTCTTTCTGCCACAGCACATCCAGAAGCAGAATCTGCAGGTCTTGATGAAGAGAAGTAAGATGAACAGAACGATGGTGAGGAGGAAGGCCAGGACATCCAGGCTGTGATACTGGTACCAGGTGAGCTCATGGGCCTGAACCCTCAGATGCTTTGCACCTTTGTTTCTCATGGTGTACTCGATCCAGAATACCGCCTCATCCAAAGCGCTCATTGGTCTGTCGTGGTGGATACTGGACAGCTGCATTACACTTTCCTTGTACCTTTGAATGTGGACATATGGGTGAACATGGGAATTAATGCATTGAATAATTAGTCCAAATGACACAATTTCTTCTGTGATAGTGCACCGAGCCCTCCTACATGCAGTTGCTAGATGCCAAGGAGGACACGGAGGATTAAAAAAAACATTATTGACTTTTCAGAAGAGGTAATTATCTTCACTAGAGTTTGAGTTGCCGGACGACACCAGTTTCTGAACATAGCCATACTGAGAAATCCAGAGAGAGTTTTGTGAAGCTGATAGTCTTAATTAGCTTTGTATCATCTTATTTGGGTAATGGCTTGAATGTAACGGACGTTCATTAATATAAAAAAGTTACGCACTAAAGGTTTAAAACTGAAATATCTAACAGGAAAGCCCATTTATTAGAGGAAATCAATTCAGTGGTTTTATAATTTCTTTGTGACCTTGAAACTCTGTAGTGTTAATTGGACTGACATACTGCATTAGACCATGGCTCTTTTATGGCATGTCGTCAATCTTGCTTTTGTATTATTAATGTGAGCTCTCAAAAATGGTAAGAAAATTAATTTTCACCCAACTATCCATCTATTTCTTGCTGTTTATCGGGGCTGAGTCGTGGTGTAGGGTCGCTATCCCGGGGTCTCCAACCAGTTGGACATGCTTTCAAAACCTCCATGTTGCAGGAGGCATCCTGATCAGATGTTCTAAACCACCTCAGCTGGCTTCTTTTGACACAGCAGCTCTATTGTGAACTATATACAGTATCTCTAAAATTGAACCCAGCCACCCTGCGTAGGAAACTTTTGGCTGCTTGTATCTATCTCACCATCTAAAGCATATAACCAAAGGTGAGGGTTGGAATGTAAAATCAACTGGTAAATTGAAAGGTCAGCTCTCTTGACCATGATGGTCTGGTACAATGCCTCTCACTTGTCAACAAGACTCCAAGACACTTGAACTCCTTCACTTGGGGCAATAACTCATTTCCAAGGGTAGCAATCCACCGTCTTTTGGCCTTAGACTTGGAAATGCTGACTCTTTCTCACTCCTGACCGCTTGTTTTTGACTCCTAACTAAGAATACAGATAAAGCTATAACTCCCAGGGGCACATTAACCCCTCCACTACAATAAGCTGACGATTCTTGAAGGGGAATTCATTTTTTTAATACCCTAAAACAGACCAAGTGCATATAAGTAAAATAACTTACGATTTTTCATTGATGACAGCATTGATTGCATCTCTAAGGTCCTCAGTCTTCATGAAATTCAAATCTGTTATAATTCCAGCTCCCTTAGCCTTAATATGGACCATGTTGTCTGGCTGGTCAGCAAACATGGGGATGCCTACCATGGGAACACCGTGGTAGATGGCCTCATAGATCCCGTTTGTGCCACCATGGGTGATGAAAGCTCTGGTTTTGGGGTGACCTGTTAGTTTACCAAACAACATGAAACTTAAATTATCATAATTTATCCAGTTAAAGCAAGCTGTTCAGCTGCACATCTTTTTACTTCAGTATGATGTGACAACTAGAAATGTAATGAAACTGAATATTGGCAAAGGGTTGTGTGTGGGAGCGGGCTAGTTCAGATCACCCAGAGATTTTAGAAAATTTATGCTGAAATGTCATGAATGTCAAACTCATGGTGGCGCTAGAGGAAAGGTCAGTAGAATACTTTGTCTGGAAACCATGGATATGAAATCCCAGCTTGTAATAGATGTTAAGATTGTGTAATGTTTGAAATGGATCTTTTTGCTAAAAAACAATCTTCATAAAATATTCTAACTGTTTTCTCTTCTACTTTATGTCCTTTTAGGATTGTGTACTGTCAAACACAAAAGTCAATGGTTAACAGTCAAAGTAATTACGTTTTACTGCTTTTATAAAAGCTAAACTTGCCCAGTAGGTCATTCTGAGGGATCCAGTCGTATATTCTGGTGTTGGCACCCAGAGTTGCTGGTTTTTCTCCACTGTATCTCCACAGCACCTATAAACAGCAAAAAACACTTTTAGACTTAGAAACACAGTTTTAATTGTATGTCATAATATACTGTAAAGCACCTCTGTTTTGACCTTTGATGGTTAGGTTTTCTAAACATCATTTATTTTTGAAAATCACTCCACACCTTTAATCAAATCTTAAATTGTATATATTGTTTACACTTCTGATTGTTTCTCCTTCTTACACCCTGTTCAGTCAGAAGAAATGCCATGTTGTCATAACTTTATCACCATTTATTACCATTGACTACAAATTGTGTGTTACTGCTGATCTCTTACCTTATGATAAGCTATCATAACTTTTAACTCTGCAGTGAGATTGTGAGAGTTTGTGTTCTTACCTTTTGTGGGATCTGAGCAAGGGCTGAGGCTATCATGTTTCCCTTCTCTTGGGTGATGTTCTTGATGAGTGATCCCAAAGAAAAGACCACAATGCCTGCGTCTCCAGAAGTCTTCACAAACTCCTCCATATCCTGAAATAGGAGTGACATTATCTCAGTGTAAGCCAACCTATTTTCTTTTCTTTCCTCAGCATTTTAATTGCTTATTTTCTTCATTGTTTAGATCAGGACTACTGTGAAGGTGGTGTAGTGAAATATTAACAGGCCTGTGATAGTGGAGACAACCCTACCTCTGGTAAAGGTTTAGCAGGTCTGCAGTGTATCCCGCCAACAAATTTGAAGTTAGGGAGGAAAGGACGAGGGAATTCAAAATCCCAGTAGGTTCGTATCAACCAGATGTCTGCTCTACCCATCATCTCGCAGGCACTGGTGGGTGTTCCTGTCTCATTACAAAATTATATATGTTTTCATTTGCTTATTTACATACTTAAAAAATAGGAAATTGTTGACTAATGATTTAATGTAAAAGCATTGCAATGAATCAAAACCACTGAAATCATCATTGGACTCTCTGTGTTGCTATCCTGTCGCTGGGTTGCTCACCTTTAACTTCGGAGTAATATTTATCTACTTCTTTCCAAATAACATCATCAATCACGATGTCCTGCAGTGCATAGAAGAGAAAGTTCCACACTCTCTCTGAGAAGTCCATTTTGTCAGTCAGTTTGCTCATAGCGCCAGGGACAAAGGAAGGTGGAGCGGGTAGTTGACCACAGTGTCTCTCCCAGTTGTAGGCTAGGGAAAAGCGCAGGGTGAAGACCAGGGGGATGCCCAAAATCTCTGCTAATAAGTCACTGCCAGGGTAGATGGGGTCAGCCAGGAGAAGGTCATATTTTCCCTCCTTTAGCTTCTTCATGATGGTTTCTGATTTTAGCACGCCGTCCAAATACTTCAAAGAATACTGCAGGTCAACCTTCATCAGATCCATGAATCTTATGTATATCTGCAAGTAGCTCATATGATCCATTTCATACATGGAGAAGCGAAGGTACTCCTCAAAAAACTCCTCTATTCTCTCTATTGTGACAGATACGTTGAAGGGTTCATAGCTAAAGCGAGAAGGCTCACTAGTGTTCATGAACATTGATGTGCTCGGCACTAGAACTGTCACCTGGTGTCCCCTGTCGGTCAGCGTCTCCAGCACAGGCTTCATGTTAATCCAGTGGCTGCCTTCAGTGTACCAGACCAAAATGTTCCCTCCATTTGCTCCCCATGTCGTGCAAAGTAGCAGCAGGACACAAATAGACAGACGCTGCCCCAGCTTCATAGTGCCTGTTTGTCAAGACAGAAGGGTGTTGTGGCCAGATCCTTTTTCAAAGGTGCTCTAAAAAATGAATCATTAACTAATGAACCTGAACTCTGGCTCATAACTCCTTTTCATGCCGCATGGGACATTATGTAAAGGACCCACCTAAAGCAAATGGTTAGAGGTAAAGGGCAATAGCTGTAAAATTGACAGTCAGTATTTCAAAAAAGATCCGTGTCCTGTACCAGAAGCACCCAAACAAAAAGTAAAAACAGACTTCAGATCCCCAAGTTCTAGTTGTTGGCAGTGAAGAGATGAAGTGAAATAACACAGACAGATAACTATTTCTGATCAATATGCATTGATACATTCAATCTATGTAAATTGCATGGGGGTACCTGTGCAAGAATTCGAAGGACTATGTTTTGACTCAGGGAAGGCTGGTTGAAAGCGACTACCCTTTCTACCTGCAGCCCTTTGCTGCATGTCATTTCCCTTTTCATTTATTCAGATGTCCTATATAAATAAAGGCCTAAATGCCCAAAGAAGTAATCTTAAAGTATTCTTTAAAAAAAGAAAAGACAATTTGATGCTAATCTCATATTATATCACTAGAGGGCACACTCAACCTGTGCTATACATGGAATCAGGATTTATTTTCATAGCACATTTCACTTTGATGATGTGCTTCTTTTGTTTTGTTGGTTGAAGCCATCAGGAGGATCTGCTTTCAATGTGGAGCTACGCAAGCCGACAACCAAATGGGCAAACACGTCCTTACGGAGGAGTGTAATTACACTATATGGAAGGAGAAAGGTGACACCAAAGTTTTGATTTTTGTGTTAACTGCTTACCCCATCAAATCTGTTACATCCTGCTTCACTCTGCTGTGCCCTGCATAGTCCTGCTACACCTTGCAGTGCCCTGATATGCCATGAACTTCTACAAACTACTATTTCTAGTCACTGTTTCTTTATCTTTTATTGTGACTGATCTTGCCACTATTCATCACACCACCAACCGGCACCGTCAGACACTACCTACCAAGATGCCTGGATTTGTCTGAGGTTTCTTCCTAAAAGGGAGTTTTTCCTCACCACTGTCACACTAAATTCTTGCTCTTGGGGGAATTACTAGTATTGTTGGTCCTTGTAAATTATAGTGTGGACTAGACCTATGTAAAGTTTATTGAAATAACTCTTATGAATTTATACTATAAATACAATTGAACTGAATAAGATCAGTGTACTTTTTTAAACTGTTGCCCGGTGGACTGGAGATCCGCTTCAGTTGCTGCAAGGGAATCATGGGAGCACCTGGATGCCAGGTGTTTCAAGTAGGCAAAAGACAGGGTAATGGTGATACGTTAAAAAAACAATTCTTCGCGTAGAGCACCAAACTCCAATTTATTTGTCGAAATATTATTTGAAGCAAAATTAAAACTAGAGAAATATGACCAGTAATATGGATTTATTAAAGCCAACATAACTTTGTTTAATTGACAGGCGTGCGTGTGAGTTGCCCAATTGGCCTCAGTTATAGTTAGTGCACACCTGACAGCAATTGACGTTATTACAACTGCACACAAAGGAGCTAACAAGAAGAATGTTCACATGTTGGAATGCAAATACATGATATATGTTGAGGTTAACAATGTTTCTTTCTTCAGTTTTTCAGGCTAGGCTCACTGAACTTAAGTTTATGGTGACAAAGCCAGTGAAAAAAAATAGTACAACACATTACATATGATACATTGTTTGGAGTTTCACTAGAATACTGGACACTGTAATTTCTGTGTCGTTTCTCATTTCTGCCCTAATTAGTTGTTCAAAGTGACAATTACTGGTCCCAAGCCAATCCAGGGCATTGTGGTTACATTCCATGATTTAGTCCAACAGGACAATCAGTGAACAAAAAGGTTGTCAGTTACTCCGCCTTTCTTTTAGTCTTTCTCTTTCTGCCACAGCACATCCAGAAGCAGAATCTGCAGGTCTTGAGGAAGAGAAGAAAGATGAACAGAACGATGGTGAGGAGGAAGGCCAAGACATCCAGGCTGTGATACTGGTACCAGGTGAGCTCATGGGCCTGAACCCTCAGGTGCTTTGCACCTTTGTTTCTCATGGTGTACTCGATCCAGAATACCGCCTCATCCAAAGCACTCATTGGTCTGTCGTGGTGGATACTGGACAGCTGCATTACACTTTCCTTGTACCTTTTGAATGGGGACATACAGGAGTGAGCATGGAAATTAATGCATGAATTTATTTTTATTTTGTATACTTCACTTTCTTGGGCCTACCAAAAATGGCTTTAAAAGGAAAAAAGGGTTTAAGTTTTTAGTTTATTGTATTTTAAAGCTGTAGTGCATAGTTTCTGTCTCCACCATGAGGAATTCTAAGTAATGACGAAAAAACTGTCAGCGGGCCCACATAATAAAAGCCTTCTTTATTGCGCACCACCCCTACCCCTCCTCCACGCAGTTTCTAGTAGCCAAGGAGGACACTGAGGATTAAAAAAAACATTATTGACTCTTCAGATGAGGTAATTAAAAACTTGAGTTTCTGTGCTGTGCTATAGATATGAAAGAAATGCATGAGAGTTATGCTAATTTAGCTGTTTAGTTCCTGAGTTGATACTGCAAGGGTTGCTTCAGACCATCTACAAACTACAACACAGAAAAGAGATACAAACATATTTTCAAAAATAAGCATATGCTTATTTTTTAAAAGTAAGTGCTGTAGTACAACTAGCAGGAGACAAGTTATAATTGAGGTAAGTTTGGAGACAATACCTTATTTAATCATTAAATTGATAGCCTACATATTTTTGTTTTATCTCTTTTCTGTGTTTGTAGACGGTCCCTAAGCACTCTAACTACCATCTCAACACCGGAATTTCATTTCTTTCACATCTACAGCAGTCAGATTCACTGTGTTCCCTCAGAAGGAATCACTTCACATGGCTAGACACTTTTAATGACATTTTGAACATGTTAAGAGGTTAAAATAAGTTTAAAACTTGCCCTGTTTAAGCCTGTTGGGTGCTAACTCTAGCAGGAGAATAACACAATGTAGGCAGCACCGATTGTTTTTGTTTTTCCTCTCTACTGAGAGCACTCTAAATTATCAAACAGAACTACGTGCTGAAATCAACCAGAATTCTCTTTTAACTATACATAGTTACACTACGATAAGCTGATGATTCTTGAAGGGGAAATCATTTTTTAATACCCTAAAACAGACCAAGTGCACATAAGTAAAATAACTTACGATTTCTCACTGATGACAGCATTGATTGCATCTTTAAGGTCCTCAGTCTTCATGGAATTCAAATCTGTTATAATTCCAGCTCCCTTAGCCTTAATATGGACCATGTTGTCTGGCTGGTCTGCAAACATGGGGATGCCTACCATGGGAACACCGTGGTAAATGGCCTCATAGATCCCGTTTGTGCCACCATGGGTGATGAAAGCTCTGGTTTTGGGGTGACCTGTTAGTTTACCAAACAACATGAAAATTGCATTATCATAATTTCTCCAATTAAAGCAAGCTGTTCAGCTGCACATAATTTTTACTTCAGTATGATATGACAGCTATAAATGTAATGAAACTGAATATTGGCAAAGGGTTGTGTGTGGGAGCGGGCTAGTTCAGATCACCCAGAGATTTTAGAAAATTTAGGCTGAAACGTCATGAATGTCAAACTCATGGTGGCGCTAGAGGAAAAGTCAGTAGAATACTTTGTCTGGAAACAATGGAAATGAAATACCACGTTGTAATAGGTGTTAAAATTGTGTTATGGTTAAATGGCATGTTTTTGCTAAAAAAAAAAAAACTTCATCAAATTCTATTACTGTTTTCTGTCCTTTTTAGGATTGTGTACTGTCAAACACAAAACTCACTATTGTGGTGGATACCCTTCACTCTTAACAGTCAATGTAATTACATTTACTGAAAGCTAAACTGACCCAGTAGGTCATTCTGAGGGATCCAGTCGTATATTCTGGTGTTGGCACCCAGAGTTGCTGGTTTTTCTCCACTGTATCTCCACAGCACCTATAAACAGCAAAAACACTTTTAGACTTAGAAACACAGTTTTAATTGTATGTCATACTGTAAAGCACCCCTGTGTTGTTCCAATGAAAGTAGCTAGCATTAGCTCTAAAAGACACCAAGTCAGCAGATGATTTTTAACACATAACTAGAAATAAACAATAAATACAAAAACAGATGTTGTACAATATGACTGTTGAAACAATAGGAAAAAAATGCTGAATGGTTGAGGGATATGGAAAAGATCAGGATACACAGTATAGTTTGTGCAATCATATATTGTCCAGTAAGACGATAATTGGCAACTGCTGATGGGAAGAAAATGTTTTAGCGGCCTCCTGCTGCCTGAAGTGCTTCATAAAAAGTTTGGCTTAAGGATGGGAGGGAGTTTGCAATCTTTCCTGCCCGCTACAGGGGAAACCCTGGCTGTCTGAACAAGTAGCTAAATTTGTTGCTCGTTGCTTTAGAAATAAAACTTAGATCTTTTCAAAAGTTGCTTTATCTAGCGAGAAAATCCCCAACACTGCTAAAATAAAAAAATTAGCTGTATTATATAAAAAATAAAACCTTTTATTTTTTATTTGGAAAATGGTTGGTCTTTGATGGTTAGGACTTTTATAAATGTAATTTGTCATTTATTTTTGAAAATCACAACTCCACCCATTTAATAAAATCTTAAATAGTGCATATTGTTTACACTTCTAATTGTTTCTCCTTGCCTTACATCCTGTCCCCTGTTCAATCAGAAGAAATGCCATGTTATCATAACTTTATCACCATTCGTTATCACTGACTGCAAATCATGTATTCATGTGTTGCTGATCTCTTACCTTATGATAAGCTATTATAACTTTCAACTCTAAAAGAAAGGTGTTGGTTTCATTGAATGCCAACATGTTATGAAAATCAAATTTACTCGTAAAGCTTACTTCAAAATGGTGTAATTCTTCACAGTCAACTTTTATTTTGTTAATTTACTGCCTGTTACCTGTTATTACCTGCAGTTTCAAATAACGACCTTTAAAAATATTAGTTGCAATTAAGGACATCAGTCACCATTTAAAACAGTCCTTGCTGGCATCACATTTGCCATATGACAATAATGCAACACAATTTAAACTGCATTTAGGGGTCATTCCAGGTCATTCCAGTTGGCACATAGAGATTGTGCTCTTACCTTTTGTGGGAGCTGAGCAAGGGCTGAGGCTATCATGTTTCCCTTCTCTGTGGTGATGTTCTTGATGAATGATCCCAAAGAAAAGACCACAATGCCAGCGTCTCCAGAAGTCTGCACAAACCCCTCCATATCCTGCAATAAGAGTGACATTATCTCAGTGTAAGCCAACCAGCATTTTCTTTTCTTTCCTCAGCATTTTATTTGCTTATTTTCTTCATTGTTTGTCAGGACTACTGTGAAGGTGGTGTAGTGAAATATTAACAGGCCTGTGATAGTGGAGACAACCCTACCTCTGGTAAAGGTTTAGCAGGTCTGCAGTGTATCCCGCCAACAAATTTGAAGTTAGGGAGGAAAGGACGAGGGAATTCAAAATCCCAGTAGGTTCGTATCAACCAGATGTCTGCTCTACCCATCATCTCGCAGGCACTGGTGGGTGTTCCTGTCTCAATACAAAATGATATAATATACAGTATATCTAGATACAGTATAACAGCATTGCAATGAATCAAAACCACTGAAATCATCATTGGACTCTGTGTTGCTATCCTGTCGCTGGGTTGCTCACCTTTAACTTCGGAGTAATATTTATCTACTTTTTTCCAAATAACATCATCAAGCACAATGTCCTGCAGTGCATAGAAGAGAAAGTTCCACACTCTCTCTGAGAAGTCCATTTTGTCAGTCAGTTTGCTCATAGCGCCAGGGACAAAGGAAGGTGGAGCGGGTAGTTGACCACAGTGTCTTTCCCAGTTATTGGCTAGGGAAAAGCGCAGGGTGAAGACCAGAGGGATGCCCAAAATCTCTGCTAATAAGTCACTGCCAGGGTAGATGGGGTCAGCTAGGAGAAGGTCATATTTTCCCTCCTTTAGCTTCTTCATGATGGTTTCTGATTTTAGCACGCCGTCCAAATACTTCAAAGAATACTGCATGTTGGTCTCAATCAGATCCATGTATCTTATGTATATCTGCAAGTAGCTCATATGATCCATTTCATACAGGGAGAAGGAAGGAACTCCTCAAAAAATTCCTCTATTCTCTCTATTGTGACAGATACGTTAAAGGGTTCATAGCTAAAGCGAGAAGGCTCACTAGTGTTCATGAACATTGATGTGCTCGGCACCAGAACCGTCACCTGGTGTCCCCTGTCGGTCAGCGTCTCCAGCACAGGCTTCATGTTAATCCAGTGGCTGCCTTCAGTGTACCAGACCAAAATGTTCCCTCCATTTGCTCCCCATGTCGTGCAAAGTAGCAGCAGGACACAAATAGAGAGACGCTGCCCCAGCTTCATAGTGCCTGTTTGTCAAGATAGAAGGGTGTTGTGGCCGGATCCTTTTTCAAAGGTGCTCTAAAAAATGAATCATTAACTAATGAACCTGAACTCTGGCTCATAACTCCTTTTCATGCCGCATGGGACATTATGTAAATGACCCACCTAAAGCAAATGGTTAGAGGTAAAGGGCAATAGCTGTAAAATTGACAGTCAGTATTTCAAAAAAAGATCCGTGTCCTGTACCAGAAGCACCCAAACAAAAAGTAAAAACAGACTTCAGATCCCCGAATTCTAGTTGTTAGCAGTGAAGAGAGTGTTGGCATTCAATGAAACCAACACCTTACTGCAGAGTTGACAGTTATAATAGCTTATCATAAGGTAAGAGATCAGCAACACATGAATACATGATTTGCAGTCAGTGATAACGAATGGTGATAAAGTTATGATAACATGGCATTTCTTCTGATTGAACAGGGGACAGGATGTAAGGCAAGGAGAAACAATTAGAAGTGTAAACAATATGCACTATTTAAGATTTTATTAAATGGGTGGAGTTGTGATTTTCAAAAATAAATGACAAATTACATTTATAAAAGTCCTAACCATCAAAGACCAACCATTTTCCAAATAAAAACTAAAAAGTTTTATTTTTTATATAATACAGCTACTTTTTTTATTTTAGCAGTGTTGGGGATTTTCTCGCTAGATAAAGCAACTTTTGAAAAGATCTAAGTTTTATTTCTAAAGCAACGAGCAACAAATTTAGCTACTTGTTCAGACAGCCAGGGTTTTCAGGACCCTGTAGCGGGCAGGAAAGATTGCAGCCGATCCCTCCCATCCTTAAGCCAAACTTTTTGAAGCACTTCAGGCAGCAGGAGGCCGCTAAAACATTTTCTTCCCATCAGCAGTTGCCAATTATCGTACTTACTGGACAATATATGATTGCACGAACTATACTGTGTATCCTGATCTTTTCCATATCCCTCAACCATTCAGAATTTTTTTCCTATTGTTTAAACACAGTCATATTGTACATCTGTTTTTGTATTTATTGTTTATTTCTAGTTATGTGTTATGTCATCTGCTGACTTGGTGTCTTTTAGAGCTAATGCTAGCTACTTTCATTGGAACAACACAGGGGTGCTTTACAGTATGACATACAATTAAAACTGTGTTTCTAAGTCTAAAAGTGTTTTTGCTGTTTATAGGTGCTGTGGAGATACAGTGGAGAAAAACCAGCAACTCTGGGTGCCAACACCAGAATATACGACTGGATCCCTCAGAATGACCTACTGGGTCAGTTTAGCTTTCAGTAAATGTAATTACTTTGACTGTTAAGAGTGAAGGGTATCCACCACAATAGTGAGTTTTGTGTTTGACACAATCCTTCCATTGTTTCCAGTATTCTACTGACTTTTCCTCTAGCGCCACCATGAGTTTGACATTCATGACGTTTCAGCCTAAATTTTCTAAAATCTCTGGGTGATCTGAACTAGCCTGCTTCCACACACAACCCTTTGCCAATATTTAGTTTCATTACATTTATAGCTGTCATATCATACTGAAGTAAAAATATGTGCAGCTGAACAGCTTGCTTTAACTGGATAAATTATGATATGAGTTAATAATATTTTTGTTGCCTCCCACCCACATGCCAGGACATCCAGGCTGTGATACTGGTACCAGGTGAGCTCATGGGCCTGAGCCCTCAGGTGCTTTTCCCCATTGTTTCTCATGGTGTACTCGATCCAAAATGCTGCCTCATCTTCCGCACATTGGTCTGTCGTGGTGGATACTGGACAGCCACATGGCATTTCACCTTGTACCTTTGAATGTGGACATACAGGTGAAAATGTGCTATGTATGTTTTTTTTTTTTTTTTTTTTGCTTTACCAAGAATGTGGATAAGAAAGGTAGATTTTCTTAGTTTCATTTTAAAACTTTAAAGACATGAATGCCAATATATGAGAGGAAAAGGCCATCCAGTACATTAGGCCATGGCTCCTTCAAGGCATGTCATCAATCATACTTCTGTATTATTAATGTGAGCTCTCTAAAAACATTTTTTCAATACCTTTTTCATTACCCTAATACAGACCAAGTGCAGATAAGTAAAACGACTTACGATTTTCTATTGATCACAGCATTTACTGCATCTATAAGATCCTCAGTCTTCATGGAGTTGAAGGCTACAGTAACTGCAGCTCCCTTAGCCTTAATATGGACCATGTTGTCTAGCTGATCAGCAAACATGGGGATGCCTACCATGGGAACACCGTGTTAGATGGCCTCATAAATCCCATTTGTGCCACCATGGGTGATGAAAGCTCTGGTTTTGGGGTGACCTGATAGTTTACCAAAAATCAGGAAACATATATATTACATATACATTATTTCCTCCAATCAAAATACATTTTTACTTCTGTATGATGTGACTACTATAAATCTATATACTGAACATTGGCTTGTGAGTAAATCAGATCAGATCCCATAGATATTTTAAAAAATTATAGGAAGTGAAAATAATACACACAAGCAAACAAAACAACTTTTGATTTTTAAGTTTTCTGTTGATGGACACTGCAAAGTAAATGAAGGAAATGCCCACATCCTAAAAACTAATTGTGGATGTAGGTGAATCAGCTCCAGGTATTCTTTAATAAACAAAACATAACAATTATATTTTTGGAAAAACATATTTTTAACCTTAAGTTGGCGTTGTTTGTTTTTGATTTAGTAAGTTGATTTTTCTTTCAGTATTTTAACTTTAAAAATCCAATTCTACAAAGATAAATGCTGTACATAATGTATTGATTAGTATGTAGTATGGAATTGTGGCACAGGTTAATTGTGTGGACGGGCTTGCATAGTTAATTTTTCACTGGATAAATACCAGCTTAATGCATATTATGAATGGTTGGAAAATCCATTGTCTCTGAATTTACTTTACTGAAACATTCTTACTGTGTTTTCTCACTTGCTGTATGTCCCGTTAGGATTTTGTACTGGCAAACAAAATGATGAAAAAAATGTGAGGGACACTAAAAGTCATGAGGATTGCTGTAAAAGGCTTGTATAAAAGCTTTACTTACCCAGTAGGTCATTCTGGGGGATACACAATAAAATCACTGCAAATTCTAGGTCATAATATACTGCATGGCAATACATTTAATAATACATGCTAAAATACCAAGGAAAATCAGTACGTTCGTACTTTCAATTGGAAAATGATTGGCCTTTGGTGACAAACTTGTGGTTTTAAGTAATCAGTCCCATGTGATTTGGTACCATCATTTCATTTTATTGAAATCATCCATATTGTTTACACTTTTTGAGTCCTATCTTTATTCAACCAGACAAAAACCACATTGCAATATATAACTTTATTACCATTTATTGCAACTCAAGCATTGCTTCTGACTTCCTACCTTATCATAAGCTTTATAACTTGTTGGTTTCACTAAATGTCAACGTGGATGTGGTATGTAAATCAATTTGAGACTTGCTTCAGATGGGTAATCAATCTGAGGAGTGTAGATAAGGTTATCCTTTGTTTTTTGTTATACCATGGTGTGGGCGAATACTCAATTTTGATTGGCTGCAGTGTCCATAAAAAAACTAATACAGGACACTACTAAAGGAGTTTTGGTAAAACGGACTTTTAACCATTCTAAATGAATGTGCTACATTAAAAGAAAAAGAAAATGTGAATCTGTTATTTCCAACACTGTGTAGTCCTTCAAAGCCACGTCCTCTAAACTCCACAAGATGGCGCTAACTGACAAGCGGAAAGAAGTAGGTTGCGATTCACAAACCATGGACTGAGCTACTATTGCGCTAAATGAAAACTGTGGGTCTAGCTAGGGGTCATCTATCTCACTAATAAATCCAGGAGTCTGTGAGTGAGTCTGCCCGCTTTTTGAATGTGGCTGTGGTGACCTGCACGTGCAATGACTTCCCACCCAGCACATTGCCAGATTTTTGAGCACTGTTTAGCAACGTGATAAACAGGCCCTCAGACAAAGGCGTTCGCGTAATACAGTAGCCTAAATAAATCAAATTAGCCCTCTAAGCTAATGTGCGTTAAATACTGAAGCTTAGTGTAATAAAACAAAAACTAGGAGGCTCCTCAGGCTAACCTGAGCCAACGTGAACTAAGACAGCTTACTAACCATCTTGAATCCCACCATGTCCTTTCCACTACACAATCTGGCTTCCGTGCATGGTTGTTCCACAGCCACCCTCAAGGTCATAAATGACATCACAGCAGCCATTGATAAAAAGCATTACTGTGCAGCCATCTACATCAATCTGTCCAAGACCTTTGACTCTGTTAACCATCGTATTGTTATCGACAGACGCAATAACCTTGGGTTCTCTAATGACTGCCTCGCGCAGTTCAATAACTATTTTTCTGTTAAGGTCCATTGCGTTAAATCTGAGGGCCTGTTGTCTGGATATAAGGATGTCACTACAGGGTGCCACAAGGTTCAATTCTCGGGCCAACTCTTCTCTCCATATACATCAATGATGTGACTCTTTCTGTTGGTAACTCTCAAACTCATCTCTATGCAGACGACACCATCCTGTACACATCTGGCCCATCAATGTATTGTGTGCTATCAAACCTTCAGGAGAGCGTCAATGCAATTTAGCACTCCTCCAATTACTACTTAACTCTCCAAGTTCATGCTTTTCAATCGATTGCTGCCCACCCCGCATATCCGATTAGCATTCCCACGCTCACTGGGATGGAATTAGAAAATGTGGCAGTGTACAAATACTTAGGTGTCTGGTTAGACAATTCCATCTCCTTCCAGCAACACATAAACCACCTTCAATCTAAAGTTAGGTCTAGGATTGGTTTAGTATTTCGCAACAATGCCTCCTTCACTCATGCTGCCAAACTCGCTTTGGTGAAAATGACAATTTTACCAGTCCTCGATTACAGGGATGTTGTATAATAATAATAATAATAATAATAATAATAATAATAATAATAATAATAATAAATATAATTTGCAAAGCTCTTTTCAAGGACCCAAAGTCGCTTTCCAGGGCAAGGTAGAGAACAAATACTAATCAACTATATTCTCTGCACAGTACATTTGACTGTCATTTGATAAGGCACATTTTGAGCACTAGTTGCACTTCAAATATCAAAGTGTTGACAAAGGTGATTGGACATAAAATCATTCCAATTAATCAAATTAATGTGTTCAACTCACCTTTGAATTTGGAGTAATATTTATCAAGTTTGGTCCAAAAGAAACATTCTTGCACAATGTCTTGCAGTGCATAGACAAGAAAGTTCCACACTCTCTGTGAGAAGTCCATCTTGTCAGTCAGTTTGCTCATTGTGCCACAGACAAAGGAAGATCGCTGGGGTAGCTGACCAAAATGTCTTTCCCAGTTATTGGCTAAGGATTAGCGTACGATTAAGACCAGAGGGATGCCCAAAATCTTTGCTACTAAGTCACAGCAAGGAAAAATGGGGTCAGCCAGGAGAAGGTCATATTTCCCTCCTTCAGCTTTTTCCTGATGGTTTCTGATTTCAGCACGCCATCCAAATACTTCAAAGAATACTGCACCTGGACCCTTAAAACATCCATGTATCTGATGTACATCTGCAAGTAGCTCGTATGATCCATCTTATTTTTTTCCCCTTCCTTTATATTATGAGGAATAATCCCATTGAGATTCAGAATCTCTTTTACAGGGGAGTCCTGGCCAAGACAGCTGCACAATACTTACATATTTAAAATATATAGTAAAAAACAATCAACAGAAAAAGACTGAAAAATTTTGCCCATTAGATCAAAGATTGCATGTCCTGGTGGTGACTGTAGGAGTTAGAAGAGAAAATACTGTAAGTAAGGAGGCCATTTCCGCAGAATGGCCTAATTAAAGAAAAATCTACCAATGCGCCTACCTGCGATTGTGCAAAGAAGATCAACCAACTCTCTCATACAAGCTACAGTGATGAGTATGAAAACTAGAATTAGTTACAAATCTTGGTGCTGCATAATATACTGTATCCAGCATTTTTCTCACACTAAAAGTGAAACAACTTTTATTTTTATAATAGAAACCCAACTTTACTCTGTTTTTTTGTTAGACACTCTATATGCTGCTTGAAGGACAAACTTTCTTCTAAGAAGAAATCAAGATAGTTGTAGACTAATACTCGTTCAATTACTTCTCATCTATTGTAACAATCTGACAAGCATCGTCTGTGTTCCTTGATTTAGAGAAGCACATCATTTTAGTTTTGTCAGAGTTAGTACAGTCTCAATTTGTGGAGATTCTTCTGAATAATGTTAAAAGCAGATTGCAGGTATTTGTAGGTCTTTGTTAAGGATGAGGCAGAACAATACAAAATGGTGTCATCTGCATAAAAATGACATGCTTTTGTTGCATTCTGACACAGGTCATTTATACAAATGGTACAAGTGAATGAACAGACTGCAGTATTTTGAGGATGCTGTGTGTGCATGGGGATGCATGCGCAAGAATTTTTCAGCATTCCACTGAAGTGTAGAAGTGTTAGTGTGACCAAAGATGTGTTGGTTTTTGTGACATTGGGAATTTTGCTAGTGTGTTGGTGTAATGGTTTACATTTTATCCTCATCATTTTCGGGCAGAATGTTCATCCTCTTGGTTTTGTAATAATGGCTAGTGTGGAGGACTTTTTGGATGACAGGTTGTAGTGTAGAGGTTGCTAAAGTTTAATGTCTTTTAAAGGGCAAACGTTGGCAACATTTTGAAGTCTTGGTTGGCTTAAATAGTGTTTCTCTGGTCTATACAGACAAAAACCCAATAACATTTTTTTATGTTCACTTGGCCCAAACCAGAGGTTGATGCAATGGATTGTTTTTGCCCATGAGGGCGGATACTTTTTCAAGAGCAGGTGGCTCTTAAATGTTGTGTTGCACTGTTTAATCTCTCTAGTCTTCTGTCTCTCTTTAAACATCAGCATGTTAACAGTGTCATTATAAACATGTTGGCATCCTGATTGTTAGCATTTAGCTAAGTTATTGCTGTGGCTACAGTAAGTACAGCTTCACAGAGCCACCAGCCCGGCTGTAGACATGTATTCAGAAGTAGATTGAGGCAGCTGATTACAAAAACCAGCTGGGGCCAGAGGGTCAGTTTGGTGTGAATATTCGGGAGGCGGGGGTTGTTGACCATGCCTTTAGGAATCAGTGGCATTAAGGCTGTGTTGTTCTTGGGAAATGTCACCTCAGACTGTTTGGGCGTCTAAATCTTAACTCTGGGTACTTTGGTCCCTTCATTAACATTGTAGATTCCTTTTGACGCTGGATTCAGGAGCGTCTGGAAAAACAAAAAGCATTTGAATATTGAATTCAATGGCCTGTTGAGGGAGTCAGTGGCCTTTCAGAGTGTGTAAGTGTATACTGTTTCTCCCTCAGACCTCCCTTGGTGGTACAGAGAGTGTGTGAGAGAAACTAATGATAGGTATACCAGGATGTTGCATAAAATAGCAAAACTCATTGACACATTTTGAATAAAAAGGGCAAAATGTGCATTCTACGCTCTTCCTATGTACATTCCTACTGCTTCCTCTCCTTCGTCTTCCTTCCTCACTCTTTCCACCACAGGGTAAGGGTTACAGCGTATTGCTTTTTGAAGTAGATATTTGCATAATCAGATTAGGATGCGTGATTGTCATTGGGCTCCCCCATCAGAGGGTGCTCCAGAGGAGAGAGCATGCTGTCCAGCCCAACAATGGATGACACCCCTCCTCTCTTACCCTCCAACCAGCCTGCACCTGCATCCCACCCTCCCATCCGGGCTGCAGGTTGGCCGTCGTGGCAGTCCACGCTTGGTGTTGCAGCCATAGAGGGGTGAGGGAGAGCAAGAGGAAAACGGAGGAAGGGGGAGGGGGTTTGAGTGCATGACGGCAGTGGGAGGGCAGGGGTTGAGCTGAGATATTTAAACATGCAGAGTGTGAATTGGCTTTAAGGGGATAAAGAGCTCAGGGCCTATCGGTTGGCACCCAACTCCAGAAATTCTTTTTCATGGGCGCCTCAGCCGGGAGAGCGAGGGGCTGCCTGCACTGATCTGGCCCATTGTGATAACAGATTCAGACAGTGTGCTAGACGCAGATAAGGAAATGTGCTCTCAATAGACGATTACGCACATACTTGGGAGAGAATAGTCAATCGGGCAAATATACTTGGTGGAGGGAATGAGAAGCGTACAGATTTGTTATTATTTTCAATGCAGGGTTTCATAATCCTGCTAGAAAGTTGAGGTCAGAGTAATGCTCATACTGTGATTGGGCAATTTCTTTAAATAAGGTGTATCAGCAAAATGCATTTCACAGCCTGACAGCATATGGGGAAAAGCTGTCACGTCTTCCTATCCAGTTTCAAATGATGACTGAGTAATTGAACATTAGGGAGTCTGAAATTTACCAAAATATTCAACATGCAAAGAACTAAACTGTTTTTTTAATATTGCACCTTATATAACCAAGATGTCCAGCTATTAATACCCACAGTAGTTTTATTTGGTGTTATTTCAGTTCATCATGAAATTGCTCAATTCTCTGTGAAATTGCGCAAAGAGGTAAATACCTCTAAAATTCATGCTGTGGGAGAGGCAGACTGCTGCTGTACAGTTGTTTTCCCTCACCCAGTATAATACGATTTATTTAGTATTTTTGCAGGATTACAAAGAATCACCTGTCAGTTCCCACAGGCCTCCAGGCAGTGTATCCAGCTGCCCTCTGCTCCGTTTACACACCATTAGCCAGTTTAACAGCCAGAGTAAAAGCGCTCAAAACCAACTCAGTGTTTACTCTTCAGCTCAGTTAGATACAGCCTTTTGCCTGAAAATGGGGGACATCATTTTCTACATTCACAATAGACGATTAGGCATGTAAATGTCTGACCTTGGTTTAAATGACATACAAGGAGACGGGTGCAAACAAAACTGCTAATATCGGAACCGGAGCAGAAACACATTGTCCATTAATCAGTTTGTCAAATGACAGAAAACTATTTTAATAATTAATTTTGCACTAATTATTAAGCAAAAAATAAAACTATTTTTTTGCTAGAAGCTGCTTTCCTTTGTTTTATATTATAGTAAACTGAATATCCAAGCCATTTGAAGATGTTAATTTCAAGTCTGGGATTTTTTACAATTTTCTGAAATGTTATAGACTTACAAATTCATTGATAATAAAAAACGTTAGACTTATCAATAATGAAAATATCTTCTGTTGCGGTCCTAATTAAAACTATAATCTATTTTCATCTATTATTTTTTGATAGTTTGATGGTGTTTCCCATATGAACCATTAATTTGATCGCACAGTAACATTTTGTACATTGATATGTTGGGTATAGGAGTTTACATAGATAATTAGAATCTAACAGGAATGAATTGGTGGCTTTGACATTTCTTATTTCAAGTAATTCCTATATTTATACTTAATAGTTAGGACTTCAATGTTGTCAAATACCAAATAGCAACAAAGTGACCTTTTCCCTAAGAAAACTCTATCTGCACATTGGTCAACTGGACGGTGTTTGACTGCAGAATGACCTCCGACTCCTAGGGTCACAAGTTAAGCTGTCACTTTTAGCACTCCTCTCACAAACCTCTGGTCAGTGGACAGAGAGCAGAGGTCAGCGTTGTGTCTACATGCTCATCACAGGACTTGTGGACAAATGTTTCTGGGCTTATTGAGCACCAACAAAGAGGCAGCAGCGCCACGCTTAACTTCAGTTGTCTTACACAGTGTCAAATGATTTCATCAGAGGATTCTAACAGTGTGTCCTTATTCCACACTACACACTAATTGTATACAGTATATGCCAATTATCTGTAAACTATGTATTTCCAGTTAGTATAGAAAAGAAATTAACATACTAAACAGTTTTATACTAACAGGAAATGGTACAGTATTGGTGCCTTTGCAATGAGAATGTTTTTCCAGGATTTCATTTTTTTAGTTTTATTAGGTGTTCCGGGGGATGTTTAAAAACAATGTATTTGTATTTCCCTTCAATTCCTTGTGAATTTCATTGTTGGACAATCATATTCTTCAATACTCAAAACTCAGATGTTTCAGTATGCATACTGACTGTTTTTAGTCTAAAGACAATACTGTTTAAAAAAAAAAAAACACAGGCTAAGATTTAGTTCATAGTTTGGAGTGTACTCAGAAATGCAATGTTTTGTAACCTTAAAATGTTTCCTGCTTTAAAAAATACAAATGTTTATAGTGACATCTTTAATTAAAAAGATCCAGAAAGTATTTTTTATTAACATGTCATTAAATAAATAAATAGATGAAATAAATAACATACTGTATATTCACAAGCACACCAAAATAACTTACAAAAGAGGTATCAGAAGATAAGTAGCACACTTCACGGTAGACAATCAATTCATAATCTTTGGCTATATGACATGCGTATTTTACAAAAACTCAAATGAAAACACATTTAAATGAGAAGATATTGTGTGGTCAAGCATGAAATTACTGAACGAGGATTGACAGTTTTGCTGAAATTCCTCAGCCCAATCCTAAGTATCACAAATTTGTAATCAACAAATACTGAACATTGTTGTGTAAAAGGGTGAGAAACAGCAAAAGTCTTTCACAGAACGGTTTCTTCTGAAGTCACTTAACCTTTGTAAATGAAAATTAAGGTCAGATTTAGTCTTCTCAAGAAAAAAACAGCATGTCGATTTAAAAAAAAGAAAAAAAGTGCCCTTGGCTATTTTGAGACGATTGCAGGCTGGAGAATTGGCTGAGCCTTTATCTATTCAAATACTGAATCTATTGCTTGAAATGAGAAATTCCTTAATCCCCTCCATTTTCATCAACTGCAAAACACCCTGTCATTGCAAACTAAATTAGTTCCAGGTGGACCGGCAACAAGGAATATTAACATGAAGACATGAAGGGTATATTGTACATCCAGGTTTTACACATCCATGCAGAATACAAATTAATTTTAACCTGCAAAGCATATTTGAACACCGATCAGCATGGAGGCTGTGACCACATTTTCAGCCACGGTTGGAGTCCACAAATATCACACAATATTGCATCTTCTGCATTAAATGCAGAGACAAAAATAAGTCTTGAGGAAGGACAATATCAGTTTCTTAAACCCAGGAAAGTGTCCGAAGGTCCACTCAAGGGTTTCCTTTTTGTGGTTTCTACCAGGCCTCGGAGCTGTCGCAGCTGGATCCAGGTGAAGGGACTTCAGTGTCACTGGTCATGGCCCAGGGATGTGGAGGGGAATGCAGCTGCTCCATGTTTCCTCTGAGAAAGGTGAGCAGCGCGGTGGGGGAGTGGCTGGCTGGCTGACCGCTCTGGCTCTCCAGCAGCTGCACCAGGAAGTTGATGTAGCGCATGGCCAGACGCAGGATCTCATTTTTGCTCAGCTTCTTCTCCGGAGGATGGGTGGGGATGAGCTTGCGGAGCTCTGCAAAGGCGGTGTTGACGTTGTGCTGGCGCCAGCGCTCCCTCGTGTTGGTGAACACCTTCCTGGTCATGGTGTGGAGTAGAGCTGCAAAGATTCAATGATTTATTGATAAGTCAATTGACAGAAAATGAATCAGCTATTTATACTATTTACATAATCAAAGTTTTTTTTGCATATACATACCCAATTTCCAGTCTCTTAAATCTAAAATATTTTATGCTTGTCTTTGTCATACATGACAGTTTGAAACTGAATGTTTTTGGGTTTTGGACCCTTGGTTGGACAAAACAAGACATTTGACAATTTCACTTTTGATTTTTTTTTTACATGGGCAAAACAATTATTCAAGACATTAATCAGCAGATTAATCATTAATGAAAATAATCCTGGTTGACTAGGTGACTGACTGGAAGCAAAAAACAGAGTGAATGTATATTAGGAGGGATACCGGCCATCTTACTGTAGTTCTTTGCACAAAAATTGCAGATATTGATATAAATTATTTAATAAAATTGTACAAGAATATTTATCAAAATCTGTTATTCGTGGCTTCTTCCTGCAAAATAAAACCCTTGTATTTTACCTATTTAAAAAAAGAATTGGAATTCCTTCATAAGAGATTGTTTGGCTCGTAGCAGCTTTCACATTAAGTTTAGATTTTGGAAACACTTTAACCCACCCCCTACATTATTATTATTTTTATTATTAGTAGTAGTATTTTTGTTATTGTTGTTATTATAATAGGCAATATATAAACCTTTAATGAATGGTTAGGTCCTCTTTAATGGGTGCCCACATAAATTGAGGCTGGTGTATAAACGGATAATGAATGACAATATAGTTTAACATGTGTTTTCATTTAAATTTTACTGTTCACAAATGTACATTAATAAACACTTAAAATGTATGTTACAACTAAATTATAAAGCATAAGCCTTTTATTAAATGCTTACATAGTGCTATTAAATGCTAAAAAGCCCTGCTATATTTTACAAGACTTTATGGTTAAATAAAGGCTGTTGTGCAACAAAAAACTCAAATTATTTTGAACAGATAATTTGATCTTCAAATTACACATAATTTATTTACCATTGCAACTGCAAGCAAAGAGTACATCACATCTCCTTGTATTACACTCTTGGTGATTATTGACTTACTTTACCAAAGTGGAAACACATTGCCTGAAGGGGAAATAAATGCTTCAATATACCACAGACGTCTCACCTGTATGTGTGTAGAAATGTGCAGAAATCTCAGTTGCAGAGTTGTCCTCCGCAGGTCATCAGTATCCAGGAGTCCTGCGTAAATGTCCTCTCAGTTGTGTCTTCTCATGCTCACTGAGAGATCCTGATGGGCGAGAGGGAAGAAGAGAGTAAAGCGAGAGGGAGTATGAGGGAGGGAGGGATGGGGTAAGACTGCTGCATGCTCGCATCCCACATTTTATAGCAGGGTGAACCCTATTGTGTGACGTGTGTTGTCGTGGAGCCTCTGTGGCATTGTGTGTGAGGTTGGTGTTGTTAACTGAGCAGTGATTGTTAAAACACACGCCCCCTCCTCTTCTATCATTTAGAACCAATAGAGGTGGCGTCATGACTATATTGTCCATAAATCATCACTTTAAATGATTGTCATAAGAGTCTCTATGCAACATTTGAATGGATTCTGGGTGTTTTTATTCTCAACAGCCCTTTAAGTGACTATTTGTGATGCTTTTATGATTCATTGCTCATTTAATCCTTGAAGGTTCGCACTAAAGGTGACAAATACATTCCCATTGAAGTGAAACTGAGACGTTCATTTCTCTGATCCTTCTCTTACTGCTGTGGACACTTGTTCTTTTCTGTTTCTCAGACATTAGGCATGGACAACCCACCATCCCCTGCACTGTAAAAAAGACCTTGATATCACTGCCTGCTCTGCTATTGAATTCAGCCTGATTGGGCCACAAAAGGTAAAAATACCATATCCAGATTGACAGTTGAACAATGTGGGTTTTGTTATGACTATGGTAATCTTGTTGAGCCATTCCAAGAAGCCACACATAAATTACAGCGTCCTGACTCACCTCTCTCCAACCACTCCCCTCTCCTCTCTCTCCCCCCTTCTCTGCCTCCCACTTTCAACCTCCGTTCAGATAAAAAAAACAAGTCTAGTTTAACCAATTGTCTCTGTTCCTTTTACACCCTTCAAGTGTTGTTTCAAAGACGCAGCCTTCCATAAAAGTCTCTGTGTGGAGTAGGAATTTACATAATCCGATTAGGGGCTGGGATTAGCCCCCGGGCCTGGAGATCGGGCCCAATGGGGGCCGTTTTCTGAATCGGCCATTCATGGGCCCTGCTGCACGTCCAAGAGGCTGCACCTGCAGGCCAGGCGCCTCCGCTCTCTGGCTCCATCCAGCCTCCACTGCAGGCTGAAGGTCTGCAGACACACTCACAGTTGGTTATTTAGATAAGTCAGTTAACTTTCATCACACCTACATGGCCAGGTGAAGATTATACCTGATTTGGTGTAATGTATCCTGCAGGTTGGGGAAGAAGCATGACATGCTATGAAACTGCTTGGAAAATTAATTAGGTCATATTAAGAGTAGCGTTTTAATAAGTAAGCACACAAACAAAATGAGATGACTTCTAAAGCCTACTACTAAATCTCATGAGGTCACATCTGGCGGCAAGGAGCTTGAATAACAGAGGTTACTGCTGTAAATATTATTGCTCCCAGTGTGTTTATTAGACTTGTATGTGTAGATGATTCTTGGACATAGAATTGGTGCTGCAGTAGTAGAGCTACAATAGTTAGTTGAATAATCGATTAGTCAGTCGACAACCATGTTATTCACTGCTGATTAAGCGTGACTGTTGGGAACTAGGTTTTCTTCCGAGTTGGGGATCAAAAGAGTACAAACATGTCTGGTTTTCCCTTTCCCATTTCACTGTATGTTGTTCCTTTAAAAAAAAGGTTGAAGTTGGCACCCTGTTATACAAATACAATAAATATGGTTTTATTCTCCCAATAATGATCACTCAGAAGTTGCTCCCTCACTTGCAAGTCAATTAAAATACAATTTCACCAACAGATTAAATTGTAAAGACATATAGTTCAACAAACCTTGACTTCATATTTAAAAAAGAAGAAGAACTACAATTAAGTCACAATATGCAGTCCCAGTAATAACTGGAATATTTAAGCTAAAATGGGTCTGACCATACTTTGTATGTATGGAGGATAAACTGAACACTTTATTAACACATATTGGGCCAAATTGATGGATTGATTGTCTCCAATGATGATGCACGGTGCTTTATTTTTCATTACCTCTTCTATTTGTATTAACATGTTGCTGCATGTTGTTCTTTGTGTCAAAATACATTGTGTTGCATTTGCCGCTATTAATTACCTTTCAGGGATTTGTAATTCGTCCCAATTTAAATCAGTTCAGGTTTAAGCAAACAACTGTGCACCTTAAAGTCACAGGAGATCCCCTCCTCTGCTGGGGCTGTGGGTTTTATTTACAGAGAGGAAACACAGGTGACAGTTAACTGCTGCCTGTGATGAAAGATAACAGCTGTGTGACCTTTACAGCTGTAGTCAGAGTGGGATCCAACTCTAAAGGATGGCATTGGTTTAAACAGCCTGTTAATTCCCACAATATCTCCCCTGTCCCATTCAGTCCTGGGCTTTTAGTATAGTCTGGGGCAATTACAGCACCATTACTGCTGCTATTTACCGAGCCGTCATATGGGGACTCCTTTGACCGTCCTGCCCCACAGCTTTTGTCCCTGTGCCATTAAAAAAACAAACCATTTAGTATGACTCTTTGTTTGTCCACTGCTTGTTAGAAGGCAGAGGCCGGCAGAGACACAGAGACAGAGATGTTTTTAAAAATAAATGTAAAGCCTGGCGGTGGCTATAGCCAGTACTGGATGTGGCTGTCCAGAGGCAGAGAGGCTTGGAGTCGATGTCCCTCGGGGTTGTCTTTGTCTGGGGATCATTCCTGAGGGAGCTGGCTTCACTCTACTGGCTCGTGAAGATAAGCACTCTCTCCACATGCTGAGAGACGATGATAAGGGGATTGCTTCACTAAATGAAAAAAAAAGAAATAGCCCCACCATTGGAGCTGCTAAAATGAGACGCTTTATCAGTTTAGCTGGGAAAGACCCTCGATCCCACTCCTCCAACCATAAATCAAGGTTTGTTTTTCACTACCGGAGCATGCTCTGTGTGGAGGAAAACAAAAGCAGAATGTGCACACTGTTGTAATCTTGATGGTTAATCTTATTTTGTAAAAAGAAATTGGTAACAACCCCTTATTACTTAGAAGCAGTATGTATGTAAATGTATGTACTGTATGTAATAATTGTGTTTATATAACAAGGTTTTTTTTAAATGTTTATTATTGGGTAGTATTTAGCTAAACGTCTGAAAAGACATTTTATTAAATTACCACTGTGTTATATTTGCATTCCTCATCTGTTCATACATCAGCATCAAGTTATAAATGCCAGCATAGGACATTAAATAATACATACAATTATAAAGTGTTATAAGTTTGATTTAATAAATCACAAATACTGTTTGTGCTTGGAAATACAAGTGTAAACGTCTCAAAACAAGGCATAATAAATACTATAACTATATTTACAAATAATAAATATTTTAAAATATTAGCGAAAAATAAAATATCTGTATATTATATTAACAAACTAATTGAATGAAATTATTTCTAATTCTTTAAAAAATCAAACAGGAATGGACAAGGGCACTGTTGCTTATTAAAAATAGAATTTATGCCAAAAATATTTTATCCAAAAAATCAAACCAGGCAAAGTAAAACGTAATTTTACCTGAATGATAACTCCAACTACGCAATTAATAACTTTAATTTAACATTTTTTTGTCTTTTCAAACACAAGAAAAAAAAGCATCCATGACTAAAACAATTTAAGCCTCGTCTGTCCGTCACTTCGGCCGGGCACCTTCTCATAGCTTAACCTCCCCCTTTTCACTGGCGTCAGCGCTGTAAAACAAACACAAGGCAATCTGGTCAATAAAATAAAACTTAAAAAAAAAAGAGTCAAAAACCGATAAAAGCCAGGTTTCCATCCAACTGTAGTGCAAACGAGAATCAATTGGAAGAAAATGTTTCTATCCACTCTTGTTATGCAAATATAGAGCAAAACGAGATAACGTCATTTAAAAAGAGAACTAGTTAAACCTCAAATGGTGGAAAACCATGTGGACAGCATGATGGAAATATGACTTTGATAAAGGTTACAGTCTCATTTTTATTAAGTCTGTTTCCATTGTCGCATTTTGCTTTTATTGACTCACCTGTCCCAACCAAACCTGCAGCCTCGCCCCCTCTCTTCCTCTCTTGTCCTATCCAGCATTTGGAGCCATAGTTAGTTGAAAAACTCGTTGCCTCTCTATTATTGAGACATTTGAAGCTGCTTTGACTTTGACTCCACAGCGTGGCCTTTGGAGGAGGGCTCGGACTATAGGAAATGTGGGGGTTTTCTGGATGCTGGAGGTCAGTGTAGACAGTAGAGTAAGAGGACATCTGACTGTTGACCGGCTGCTGCAGGACGGGGCTGTAACTGAACGCAGAGTCCAGCTTGAAAGGACTGTCCAGGTGGACTCCAGGAGTGTCTGCGTTGAGGTTTGTTGGAGCCTTCTGTGCCCACTCATCGTTCACTCTTACAACAACTCTCCCCACTGCCCCAGCTCTGCGTCTCCAGCCAGAAAACGCCACCTCCTCTCTGCCTCTGTCCTCCTCTTGCCATGGATCCCTGCTGTTCCAACTCTTCTGGAGGTGAACATCTGGGCTGCCGAAGGAAGAACTCAGGTCGAGTCTGAAATCTGTGTTGCCCTCCTGCACCACAGAGCCTGGGTCTGGTTCACAGAAGCTGCGATCAGCTCCAAACAGGAAGCTGGTGTTGTGGTCACAACAGAATAGTTCTGGGTGGGGGTTGATGGGGGGTTCTGGCTGTGGATCAGGGTTCATGTGCTCGAGGTGAGCAGTGGTGGTGCAGGAGCTGTTTGGTGGATTGCTCTGTTGGTCTGTTTCAGTGATGAATGTCTGAGACTCTGGCTGCGCTGTGGTCAGTGTGTACAGGGAGGTGGTGTCATTGAACAGCTAAAACCAGAAAGAAAAGAGGGGCTATTAAGTGCTAAAATGTCCCTGAAAAGATCATTTCATTCATTCCAAGTCCCTTATGTTTATCAATTTAATGTGAATTACATTTAATATATGTTCTGTCCTGTAGAAATTAAGTTTATGGTATAGCATAATGATTTCAATAATTAATACCAATAAGATACTACCTGGGAACTGCAGTAATGCATTATAATTCTTAGTTGACTGCAATGATTAGTCGATCAGGCTATTTGACTATTTTGATAAAATATATCTGTTAATCGTTTCAGTCATTTTTCAAGCAAAGATTGCAAACAATTGCTGATTCTAGCTTCTCAGAATTGGAGAATTGGCTGCTTTTATTTGAAATATATTATAGTACATAAGATACCTCTGGTTTTCCACTGTTGGTTGGACAAATGAGGTTGTGTTGGGTGTTTTTAACTACTTTTTTATAGACTAAACGGTTGTAGCCCTTATTCTTAGTAAAGTCAGTAAAAAGATTACAAACAAATGGATCACAAACACCGTTTGATGTTGAATGTAATAATATAACCAAAAAATTTAAAAATATAAATACTATGGCTGCCCAGACTTTTATTGAACAGGAGTGGCTGTTTCATGGCTTAATTTCATTGTATCCTATCCAGACAGCATAGCACATTGTAAGTTAATGTGGTTCTTAGCGTACTCTCAGGCCAAAAGAAAATGTAAAGTCGCAATAAAGTAACAGAAACCTGGTCTGATAATCAGACTGACAGTATTCACTTGTTGGCAGATTGACCATTGGGTTCTTCTTTGCCTCCTCTCACCAAGAGTGCCATCTAGGAAGGGTTCTGGTCTTCCATTTGAGAAATTCTGATTATGGAGGTCTGGAGTTCTGTAAAAGTTTTTTTTTAGAAATAAGTATTAATCCCATTAACCTCTTGGCTTTCAGCACCAGTATTAAGCCGCTGACATAAAATATTATTACAGAGCCAAAAAAACAACATACAGTATGCACATAGTGTATTTAAGTGTAGTGATGTGTCTGATCACCTTGAGAACTTTATGTGGCACCTCAGGGAGCAGCTCCATCAGCTGAGACAGCGAGGCCCCCAGGAGCCACTGGATGGATGGAGCTCTCTTCAGCATTAGCTGACTAACCAGAGGGTTAATACATGGGAACTGCATCAGACACTTTTCCTCCTGGAGGGAAAGAAAACAACAATAGCAGCACACAAACTAAAATGTAAAAATGAAAGACATCTAGTGTTAAGTTGCAAGCCATATTCGTTATGTGATATAAGACATTATATGAATAAAAAGTTTAAGTTGGAGCACAGCAAATCTTCAGGTATTTTACCCTGCAAGTACTCTGTATGAGTTGGGTTGAAGTAGTTAATGAAACCAAAGAAAACCCATTATAAATACATGACCAGAGATGTAAAATCACCTCTGAGGGAATCACAGTCAGCCAGTCTCTGTCCAGGTAGTCCACAGGGTCCTTCTTACTGGCCATCAGGCTGTGGAAGCAGATCTGGCTGATCCATTTGGCTATTTCAGTCACGTCAGACACAATCAGCACCTGACAAACACAGAAGAAGACCAAGTGGTTTATATTGTTATTTTGCCCACCATCTCCATTTCATTTTATTTGTTGAGAGATCTAGTGGTTAGAGCGAGTCAAGTGTTTGTTTATATGTACACTACCGGTCAAAGGTTTGGGGTCACTTAGAAATTTCCATTGCACTCCATTATAGACAAAATACCAGCTCAGATCAGTTGCATTGTTTTTTTAACCAGGGCAGCAGTTTTCAGATTGCAGTATGTGCTTACATAATTGCAAAAGGGTTCTCCAATGTTTTCCCAGTTAGTTTTCTAAATGATATCAGATTAGTAAACAGAATGTGCCTTTGGAACATTGGATCAATGGTTGCTGATAATGGGCAATGTAGATTTTGCATTAAAGATCAGGCACCCCCTCTTTCAGATTAGCTGGTAATCTGTCTATAATTGGTATATTGGTAAAAGTGGTATTGGAATTTGTAAGTGACCCCAAACTTTTGACCGGTAGTGTATTTATGTGTGTGTATTTTAAAGATTAACTATATGCTCAAGGGCCTTTTCCCTGGAAATAAAAAAATTCCCTTAGTGAAAAGGTATCAACATCAGCAGCGCTAGAATAGGGGCTAAGCCACGCCCACTCACCCCCCTGTGACTTCTAGTCCCAGAGTCTGGAGAAGTTGGTTTAGGAGCGGGGAGGGGGATCAGGCGCCCAGGAATTGTGCCAGGCTTTAAAGCAAATTGAACATACTGGCCAAACAGTGGAACTGCAACTCCCGGCCTGTCACGTGATGCCCTCTGGCCCAAAAAGACTTTTTCCCATAGACTTAAATGCCATTTATTTTGCAATTGCTGTCATTAGTTCCTATCAGTATGACCTCATCATTGCATAATGGTTTATGGTGAAGTCATCATGGTCAACGTGACCTCATCATTGCATTGCAGTCAACGTGGCCTCAATTATGACATCAGCTCTTAAATTTAGCTGGCATCCACGTCTAATTCCCTGTCTCTTAGAGATCAGTTGCTTCCCAGTAAAGTAGGTATAGTATATATGCGTACACATGCACATTTAATCACCAATTTCTCTTTTACTACCTCTTCTTTTGGGGGTGGGGGGTTCTGTCTACCCATGGCCTCTCTACCACTTATACATTTAAGATAGAGAAAGGGTCTAATTGTCGCTAAAAGACAGACATTTGAGAGATTGAGATGTATTTGACAGCAATGATATGTAGTTGAAAAATCAAGAACAGTGGAGGGCAGAACAATAAATCATGTGTGTGTTCTACCTTGACGTCTAGATCCTCAAACTTCATACTGAAGAGCACCAGAGACGAATAAACCAACACCAAGTTGCTAAACGCCTCGCTGGAAAATCTGCAATCCCAAAAGAAAGACAAAAGCAGTGATGGTGAGTCTATTTGTAGAAGATGTTTGTGTGTATGATTGTGTGTTCTGCATTTACGTATACATGTATGGACACTGACCCTCCTCCCTGGCTGTCGCTACAGTGCAGGATAAGCCAACAGCAGTTGTACTGCAAAGAGAGAGCAGTAAGCCTCATCACTACTCCCTCACTGGCTCTCTCCTGACAAAGTTCATCCTGCTCCTACACACACACACACACACACACACACACACACACACACACACACACACACAGAAAGAGTTGCAGAAACTGAATAAGTGTCAGCTATTGTTGTTAATATAAAGATTTTGTTAAACATTTCCATGCAATACTCAAGGAGCTCACTACAGGGAGATAAAAACACAAGAAATTCAGCATCATAATGGATTGTGTGTGTGTGTGTGTGTGTGTGTGTGTGTGTGTGTGTTGTGTGTGTTTTGACGGATGCAGCACGTTCATGGTACCTGAATGACGATAGCAGTGCTTTCATCCACCGTGATTACAGCGTAGTGATGGGTTCCTCCGAGCATCTGCAGGGACGGACAGTGGCTCCTCTCAAGCACAGTTATATTAAACCTGTAACATAACACAAATACAGACAACTTTCACCATATGGTTTAAAATGATAGCTTATCATCACTGGCAAATATGGTAGAAACACTTAAAAGCCTGACGGTAGAAATTGTTGTGGGGAGATTTATTCTTAACATATCCTCAAAAGAAATATTCTATCTGGAGGTGAGGTGGAGGTTACTTTAAGAGAGATACACTAGTATAACCAGCAAATCTGAAATGATTAAATGAATATGATATGAACAATTGATAATTGTTTTAACACTTTCAATGAATTTCAAGTTTCAAAATTATTATTAAAATATGTATTATCTAGTTCCAGCCTCTCAAATGTGAGGAAATGCTACTGATTCTGTTTTAAGTTTGAAAATGCAGTTACGTTGTAGTCTGGACGGACAGAAACAGAGACCTTTGGAAAAAACTATGCAGACACCCATGTCAGTCAGTCTTATCAGTTAGGTAGGCTCGCATACTGTACCTTTCAGTAACTGTTCCACCTCGTCATTGGTCCAGGCAAATAAATCCTTGGTTTTACTTTTTTACTTAATACGGACAGAGATTATTTCTGATTTACAGCCTAAACACTTGCATAGACTGAGATTTTTTTTTTTTTTTTTTTTTAAAGATTTTGGGCTTTTATTGGAAAGGACAGCTTAAACATGAAAGGGGACAGACAAGCAGCAAAGGGCCGCAGGTCGGAACCATACCCAATGCATTGAGGACTGAGCCTCTTTATATGGGCGCGCGCTACCAGGTGAGCAACATAGGCGCCCAAGACCAGGGTTCAAATTACGGGTGAGCCAGTGGCAGCTGAGCTCCCATCGAGCAAGGATAAGCTCCGATGAAAAGCAATAAAATCATACACCTGTGGGTGTAAAGAAATCGTGTAAAGATCAGAACCAGCAACCATGCCACCAAAAATCAAAAGAGTGCTACCAACATCAGGTACAACTTTTGGCAAAATTTGGGTTTATTACAAAAAACTAAAAACATTGTCAGAGGAAAGTCTAAATGCCACTGCTAGCATGTTGCATGGCACTGGGACTGAAGACGATGCTACCACTTAATAAACGTAGGACTCAAATGAAGTGAAGTGCAGTTTTAGGCTCTTTATTTATTTTTATCTAGCCACAGTTAGGACCCTACGCTCCTCCTGCTCATAGGCAACTTTTTTTTTTTTCTTAACCATGATTACTAGGCAGAAGTGGCTAAGACAAAACAAACAAAACGTTTATAACTGTAAGAAGTAATTGAAAAACTGTAAATGAATGCTGAACATTTTACGCTTTAAATATGTAAAAGAATGGTTTAATGAAAACAAAACAGACTTTAGTGACCATCTAAACATGTACAGCAGAGCTCAAAATACTTAAGAACCATTTCATTTGCTGTAAAATTATATTGATTCTTGGTAATATCGGGTGTTGTCTAAATATGCCAATGTACTGGAAATGCAGGTATTTGTTATTCTTACAAGAGGCATATGATTTAATTAGACTTGACTGAATAAATGTCGAATGGCCGAGGGCAAGACACTCCCATCAGAGTGTGAATGGAAGTCGCTTTGAATAAAAGCGTCAGCTAAATGTATGAAATTTAAAAAGTAAAGTAAATGAATGGAAACATTTACCCTGACTCAAGTGTCTGTAGCAGCAGTGGACAGTTAAGAAGCCCCTCTGTCACTGACAAAACATATGGCACATTGTCCTCCAGGCACCACGAGGCTTTTCCCTTTTCTTTTCAAGAAAAAAAATAAAAATACATATAATTACAAATCAGCGTACAACAGTGTTAGTAATATCTATGTGGTGGCAGCTGACCAGTGTCGGAGAGGATTGTGTTGAAGGAGAGGTGACTGATGCTCCTCTCTCTGCACACGGTCACCCATGGCGACTGGCCTGGATTGTCATACTCCACCACCAGAGAGAAACAGCTCCAGGGGAAGTCAGGCCCTACATGCTGTTCATACACCACCACACACACACTGTCGCATGTGCTGATGGAACAGGGTGGGGGTGAGAAAACTTGAACTTTGTTCAACATAACATATCAGCTTGAACTATGTCCTTCAACACAGCAAAATAACTGCCACTTTCTCCATTTTACACATCAAAGCACTCCTATTACTTACTCATACAGTATGATGATATGAGGAATGATTTTTACTTAATGTTCATAAAACTCAAACTAAATTACTTTTTGCTTTATATTTATTAGTACTAGGTTGAGAAAAATCCACCACAAACTTTGAATGAGATTTATGCATTTATAAACAACTATGCATTTTTACCTGCTGACCACACTGGCGCCGTTAAGTTTTTTCTTGTCCTTCTCAGGACAAAGTGCAGTTACAGCAGCACCTGAGACAACGACAAGCAAACATACATACATTTACTTACATCTAGTTTATTAGTAGTGCTGCTGTTAGCTGTAAGCTGATAAGATGATAAGAGATCAAGGGTCGCTCACCAGCGGCATGGCTCAAACTGCTGACGATTGAAGATCTGATGTCGTCAGAGTCGACTGATATTATGACCAGAATCTGAAAAAAGACAAATCAACCAATATTATAGCATGTGTTCCACAAATTAACACTGAAACAGGACAGATGCTGGTCAAACCGACTTTCTCCACAGTGTTCTGTCCTGTCCTGCTATGCAGCCATGCAGTCAGCAGCTGCTGCAGCTCCAGGAGTTTGAGGTTGCCCTCCTCGTTCTTGTGACTGAGGTAGAGGAGAATCTGCAGCCTCTTCACCAGCTGCTCCAGACTCCGCTCAGCACACACCTCAGCTGCCTTGATCAGGTAATCTTTATTGCATAAGAGAAGAAGACCATAATCATCTCAATATGGTATTTAATACTATGTTATAGTCAGTGTTGGGAAACAAATAGCGGCAACATTGCACTTGCTCAGGGTGGGTAAGCCCTATGGTCCGACATTTCTAAGATTTGTTTTCACTGAAAATTAGGCCATTTGTTCCCACAGCCCAATGGTCCCACATTTCTAAGATTTTTCCTATGTTAGGGTCAGTGTTAGGGTTAGGGTTACATTTCATCTGTAGTCCATTGCTACTGGATAATAGGTTGGGTGTATTTGGCTACCAAATTGGGAGAAAGGGGGGTAAAATCTGATACAAATGTATGAAAAAGAACTGGAAACATAGGGCTAAATTTTTTTGTGAAAAATAAAATTCTTAGAAATATGGGAACATAGGCCCGCTCCCGCTCAGAGCATACTGTAGTAGCATTCTGCTGGTGATCTTGCAATGGGATTAACTGTACTAATAAAACCGTAGAAACAATGCGGGGTAACACTTTACTTGACGTTTCCTACATAAGAGTGACACTGTCATGAACAAAGTCATGACACATGAACCCTAACCCTATCAATACCTATAACTTGTCATGACAAAACCGAATGACACTTACTATAAAAGCGTTATGTCATAAACGTTTATAACTAGTTTATAATGTTTTATATCACGTTCATGACAGCGTCATGTCACTGTTATGTAGAAAACTTCAAGTAAAGTGTAACACAACGTGGCCACGCTGCTGTGAAAGCTCCTTGAGCGTAAGAGTCTGGTTGTTACCCCTTACCGCGTAGATCCCAGAGCTAATCGTTGCTAACTGAGCCTTCAGTTCTCCGTGCCTGTATCCATTAACTGTGTTTATGGACCCAATTAAATTGGCTGTAAAAGTTTTAACTACAACTCAAGAGTTGTTTGAATGACAGAAATCTGATCAAATGAGATCTAAATGAGTGCAACAGGACATGTACAGAACATCCCCAAATCACAGATTAATACACTTCAAAAAACAAACAATGATCTAACAGGAGTTAGGAGCAAATAGTGTTGAGATTAATATTAACGTATAACTTTCTGTATAGTACTGTATTACAGGTATTTTATCTGCTGAACCAAAAAAACCTGATTTAATTGACAAAGCACATCAAGGCTACACTTTTTTTGTCATTTGTTTAAAATTTAACAAGCTAATTGTTGTATTTTAACAAAATACTGACAGCAGCAGAAATGCAGAACACAGTAGGCTACATTTTAATATCTGTTCATTTATCACAAGTTATGTCATTATCGCGATATTCAACAACGTTACTGCATCATCGCATATTTTCCTCATTTCGTGCAGTCTTAATAACTACTCTGAAATTGTGTCCGATGCCAGATAGTGTCGCAATATTTTCATAAATGATCTGATAATGTTATGTAGTCATTGTTTTCACCTTCGTTTGACTAGTTTATAATTGAACCCATTATTACTAGACCCAGCCATTACACGCCACGCGGTCATATCCCACACACCACAGCAAGTAAAATCTCAACCTGTGGGAACCACTGGTCAGTGTTAAAAAAATAGTTGGAAAAAAGTGGATCTAAGTCAAAACATAATGACAGTGTTTGTTTTTGTTGTCAGCATTGTCAAGTCAATCAAATCAAATTAAACCAGACCCATGTGTCTTGTTGAAGCAAATTTAAATAGTTTGAACTCTTATAACTAAGGATGGTTTTTTTCTGTATTTACTAGTAAACATTCATAACTTAACTACAGAAATGGTGAAGATTTGAAAACAAGATTGAAGGGGTTTAGAGTCAGTTTATGCTGACCCAATGCAGTAGTGAGGTCGCACTTCAGCAGCAGCTCCTTGAATGTCACCAGCACATGAATCAGAGCTGCCTGGTTGAAAAGCACTTTCTGATCTGTAACACAAGGCCAGCAGAGGGGTTTTCATATCTTTTATAACCAATGTACTGAATTATAATATCTGTACTACACACAGTTGCAAGCCAAATATAAGGTTGTACAAATGTGTTTCTGGAATATGGAATGATATTTTGTACCTCTGACCAGCTCTGCGCTCTGTGTCCTGAAGAGCGCCTTCTCCTGCTGTTTGAGAAGGAAGTGTGTTTGGTCCGGGGACAGGCAGCTGAAGTCTCCCAGTACTGGGAAGTTGAGCCCAAGCTGTCGAGCAGAGTTTAAACAAGGCTGAGCGAAGGCCTGCAGCTCACAGTGGGCACGCTGCTGGCTCTCTGTAAGAGAGTGGGAGCACAGGGGTTGGAGTAACAAACTGCAACACTACCATCATATCCATGCTTTCTCCAACAAGGATAATTTAAGAAATGTTTTGCTATATTTTACGAAAGGTGGTGTGAAAGTGTTGTACCGGTAGCTTGGACTTGGACTACTCTGCTGTCCTGTCTGTCCTGAGGGATGGACTGACGGACAGGATGACTGATGAGTTGACCCCTCGACTGAAAGACTGCTTTCTGCTCTCTGTTGGCAATTCCTGAGACAGCACCACTTATATGCATGGGCCTCTGATCTGATCTTTGCACCTGCTCTGGAGGGAGCTGATGATGTGCAGATGGTGGTGTTTGCTGGTGCCCGTTTGGTGCTGATAAAAAGAGGATGATAAATAGTTAAATTGATAATTACAGTTACTACTTGGATAGTTGAATACGCATGAAACTCTGAAGCAATCTTGATATGACCACAAGATGGAGCTAAAGGATAAGACTAAATTAAATCCTACATAATGTCATAAACTTCAATAATGGTAATTTTAATTTCAATATGTCCAGGCAGGGTTTTTGATGATTCTTGATGATTATTTTAAACCTAGGCTACCTACCTACCACTGGCCTATAATTCATATTTATTGTGACATGCAAATATACAAAAAACATCTAGTTATCAGGAGAAAAAAATGATAAAAGTATGGTTGCAAGAACATAAAGGAGGTGATGAAAATCATCTTCAGACTTTATAATAGGAACACTTAATACACTTGCATTATCTATTTAGTCATTTCAACCGAATTAGCATCACAATGTACCTGGAGTTGAGCTCTGAGGTGTTGCAGTAACCTGAGCCATCTGCTGAGATCTCAGGATCATGAAGGTGGACAATGGGTCCAGGTCCTTCTCTGGTGGCCGTCTCGTAACCAGCAGACCTCTGTGATTGTCTCTGGAAGACACGACGCTCCGCTCTGTCCTACAGTCGTCTCTACTTGTGTCAATGTCGTTCTTACGAGCAGGAAACCTGGCTGCAACTTCTAAAAACCTTCTGTCTGAAACATCCTCATTGGTGTTTGTGATAGCAGCAGGTTTTGAAAATATTAAGGTTGCAGGTTTTACTTCCTTGTTTGTGTTAACAGTGTGTATCAGGAAGTCATTCTGAGACATATCAGCAACAGTTTCTTTTTGAAGAAAGGTGTCGTCTGCAGTAGTTTCAGCAGGCAAAGAAGTAGTTTCAAATTTCTTCAGTTGAGTTAACGGAGTTATGTTTGTGGGATTCATCAGGACGGATCTGACTGCGACTGAGACCAAAGGAGATAAGATGATCCATAAAATCTGCTTTTACTATCTGAAACTTAAAGTCCTCTAAAACAATCAACTAATTGTTGAGTTTTTAATCTCTGAATATAGTGCAAAGTGTCCATCATAATTGACCAAAGCCATATTATTTATAGATTAAAGTGAACATTTGTGAAGCTGGTATGAGTATATATTTGACTAGTTTACTTAAAGGAATTACCTAAACAATTAATCAATTATCAAAATTAGTTCCTATTAGTGCACAGATTGTTATGGGGTGGTGGATTACGGAAAGGGGGAAACGTAAATAAATCAATAAAAGGGTTTGGAATGTGTAAAACTAGAGATGTATTGTTGTGTATATTGGTTATCCTGTTGTAAAATATAGGGAATATAAAAAATGAGTGGAAGTGAATGAGGGGTGGAAAACATACAAGCTTCGGCTTTATCCTGCTCCTTTTCGGAAATGTTTCATATGTGTGTGTGTGTGTGTGTGTGTGTGTGTGTGTGTGTGTGTGTGTGTGTGTGTGTGTGTGTGTGTGTGTGTGTGTGTGTGTGTGTGTGTGTGTGTGTGTGTGTGTGTGTGTGTGTGTGTGTGCATATATACATATATTTTAAATATGTTCGAAATAAATTGAAATTTAAAAAATTGTCAATGAATGCTCCTATCCATAATCAATCAACTAACTGTTTTAGCTCAACTTACTATAATACCAAATATACGTACACAGAATTCACCCTCTAATAAACTACCACATTCTCTTCTATGTTCTGACAGAATACATTCAATTCAAAACAGACTACTCACTCTCCACATGTTCAGGTGACAGTTTTTTGAAGTCTTCCATCTTTTCCTCCTCTGTGGAGGGAATGTCGGACCTTATGCTCTCTGTGAACTCACTGCTGCTGCACAAATGCACCTGCTGGGCTCCAGTCTCCATCTGTGACTGCAGTTTGTCACTAACACTGATGAAGCTTGGTTTCTCCGACTGTATGACCTTCCAGGCTTCAGACAGAGGCTGGAAGTCGACAGCGGGTTCACAAATTTGAGGCTCTGTGAGAAAATACAGCAGATTAGATTTGTAATAACTAAACAACTTAATAACTTTCTTATAAATATTTATTTGTAGTGTTGGTCTCTTAATCTGCCAGAGTACAATTCCAGTGAAATGTTATCCCATCAGCTCCTTAAACTTGACTATGATTCATCATAAATTTATATAAACCATACCTTGTTAACTTTGCTTCACTCTCGCTTTGGAATTTTGACTCTAATGGTTCTTGTATGGTTAAAACTTGTTTTTCTATTCATAATTTTATTTTATACACACTTCTAATTATTTATTTTATGTATTTGTTTGCTGCAATACCTAAATAATTATTTAATGTAGTGATTTGAGATTGATATTCATTAAAATATGATCACCTTAGTACTTGGTATCAGGTCGAAAAAGTTATTGAACCACAAATCCAAACCTTTACCTGCCAGCAGAAAGCCCACCACAAAGGTTGGATGCTTCTCCGCCTTCCAAAGGGCCGTCTCCATCTCTTCCTGAGCTCTCGCTGACACCAAAGATCTACATGACAATCATTAATGTTACAAGAGCTTCTCTACACAACATTAACACTTACATTACCACAAAAGAACTTCAGTCTGTCAGTCACATCCGCTCCTAATGCTGTACCAAATAATGTTGGATTCTCTGTAAGTCTCAAAGGTGAATTTGGTGTGGTGAGTAATGTCAGAGCAACCTATTTTTAACTGTAGATTCAGCAACTAAAATATGTGAAAATAAACCTCATCAGGATAATTGCTGTATCGTCACTCACCGTCTGCTGAGCGCGGACAACTCTTCCTCTTGGAGTTCACATGTGGACAGACAGATTTGGGTTTGACTCTTGTTGGGACTCAGCGTCAAAATCACCTCCAGCTCCATTTCAGTCGGAAGCGTTAGGCGGCCTTTGAGGAAGATTAGGTTTGAGCACAGGACACTTTCTATTATGGTTTTCCACATTACCATACCACTACTTATTGCACTACTCTAATTCCTATTATAACCAAACATTTCTATTTATCAATAACAAACACATGTAGAAGCATTGAAAATGTTGTAATTGGTCAATATGGAGCAGGTTTTGGTAACGTATACGCTTTTTTAATATAAAAGTAACTGGTAACTCCTATGTGTTAAATAAATGTAGTGGAGAAAAAAGTACATTATTTCCCTCTGAGATGTATTAGAAGTAGTAGAAGTACTGTGAAAATAATAGCTATATTACTTAAGTACAGTACTTGAGTAAATGCACTTAGTTACATTCCACTACTGCTTCTACTACATTACATTTCAGAGGCAAATATTGTACTGTTTCTCCTCTACATTTGTTTAACAGTACTAGTTACTTTTAGGATTTTACTTAAATAATCATCATCAAAAAAACACAATTTAGACCTCATTAATAATGATCTAATAATATAAAACTGACAGGGACTTCTGCCAGCCGCTGTAATAAAAGAATTTTTCTGTCCAAACATGATAAACTTACAAGTTTCTCTTTGTGTTTTCCATCTGTAAGGGTTACCTGCCAGCTCCATCAGACCTCCTTCCATCTTGCTCCTGCCGAGCTCTTCCGGTATTTCATACCGGGAAATATCCACCGATAATGATGCATCTGAAAGGGAAGCTGAGAGAAATGTGACTGCAGTATATCAGTTTACTTTGCTGTGTTACTGTGCATTTTTATTTATTTATATTTAACTTTATGTAGTGTTATTTACCTTCATGAAGCATATCCAGGGCTGTAAGCTGATCATCCAGCTGTTCAGGAGCAAAATCCATTTTACCGCAAATGCTTGAAAAGGCGGTGCAAGTTTCTTGCCTCAGATCCAGTGTGTCAATTACAACCGGCAACAGCAGAGACTGCACAGAAAAATATCAATTTTAAAGTACTTTCATACATAAGAAGCAAATCATTTGGCATTTTCCTTTTTAGTTACCTCTTCATTCATCAGTGACTCTTTACCAAACTCCTCGTGAATGATTGCACACGTCTGAATGTCACTGGCGTACACATCTGGAGGTTTTTCATAAGATGCACTGTACCTGAAAAGCAGTGGTGGAAAGTATGTAAGTACATTTACTCACGTACAGTTTTGAGGAAGTTTTGTATCTCACATTTTCTGCTACTTAATGTATCTACTCAACTACATTTCATAGGCAAATATTGTACTTTTTAACTCTTTTTAAATCTTTTTGATAACTTAAGTTTGAAGTTACTTTGTAGATTTAAATTAATATTATAAAATATAACCAACAAGTTAATTATAATGTATTAATATTAAGATAAGATTAGACTTTATTGATTCCAGGGGTAAATTCACAAACTGTCGGGCAGCATATAAAGAAACTAAAATTAGTCTCACTTTTACCGGCTGCAACAGTAAAGTGAGGAACAACAAACTCTTCTCTGCCATTCCACATAAAGACTACTTTTACCTTTGGTACTTGAAGTGTATTTTGATGGGAATACTTTTGTACTCTTAAAGGACGAACATGACACACCTGAATATGGTGTCCTCAGAGATAGTATCTCCTGTCGAGCTCAGCAGAGGGTCAGCCACAGGAAGCATCCTCAGCCTGGACAGTTTGGCTTTCAGCGTGGGCAAATGTCTCTTAAAGTGTGTCAGGTAATCAACAACCATGAGCTCTTCTGGCAGAAGGAGATCTTTGGCAGATGTAAAAAAATATTTTCAGTGGGAAAGACAACCAGTGAAAACAGCTAATTCACTGTATGAGGGAATACTGAAATAAAAATAACTGACAGATGTTGAAACTACCCTTCTTGTCATTTCCATGTTTCATCTGGTCAGTTGTCCACTTGGAAAATGACTCCTGACATGGATTGTTGAGCTGTGACTCTTTTAAAAGGCAAACATACTCATCCTGGTCAAGTTCCTTCAGTGAGTCAGGATTAGAGCTGGGTATCATCTCCACATCCCCCTCCACCTCACTCAGAGTTACTTTAAATCTGGAATATAAAAAGTGAAATTACAAGTCCAACAATAAAAGATAATGAGAGTAAAATGATGTACAGGGAGACAGTTTTGAACCTTTCTGGTGAATTATCTGGTTGCTTTTTTCCTACTAGGTCATCGAGCACAGAACCACTGACAAAGGTGGAGATCGCCTTTCCTATAACAAGTGGAAAAAAACTTTGTGTTGGTCTCATTTTTGTTAGATTGACATGATACAAGTATTCATGTACCACATGTTCTACTCTGTTTCCGTTATACAGTTTGTTCAGTTAGACTGTAATAAATTCAGTAAAAGTGAAATACCATTTCAGCCTTACAGTAGGTCTTTACAGTACGCTCAGACAGTAATGTCCTGGGTTTATGCTTAATAAAACATAACAGATAGTGCTTGTACATGCAAAAATCTGAACAGGACGAATTACTAGGGGAGTACAAATGATGAATTTTACATTTAATAAAATAGATTAGTTAAAGAAAGTGATGCATTTCTTTAACTGAATTGTGATATCCCCTTTAAAATTCACAGAAAATACAAACTTAAATCATATTGTGGCTTTAATACCAAAATCACATACTGTATATTAAAAAGGGAGTTACAAGTTTATATCATTTTCTCACAAATGATGTAGTTTGTAGAAAGTAGACTGTGCTATAGTGCCTTGGGCTATACATTGTGTTGAAATTAAAGGTAAATACCCTATACGTGACACATATATAGTCACCATAGTGGTCATAGGACATGAGTTAGGCCACCTCTGATCCACGGTGTCCTGTACATGACTTCAGGCAGCTTTCCACTGTGCGGGTACAGGTCGCTGGTACCAGTACAGTAAGGTGCTGGCAGAGCCAGGAGGTTCATCATTACTTTCAGACTGGTGGTGGTCTGAAATAAAAGACAGGCTGATGCAGACAGAGGGATGCAGGACATAGCTTTGAGGTTTAACAATAATATTCTGAGGAAAAAATAAAAAGACAACAACTCACCTCAAAGACATAGTCAAGAGCTTTAAAACTGTTAGCAGAGAAGGGTTGAGAAGGAAAAGAAATGTCGGTTTCAGACCTGTAAACATCATGAAAACAGGATTGTTAATAACTAAATTAAACATATTTTCAAGAAAACATTCATTTTATAATCGCCAATATTAACGAAAACCTAAAACAGATCACCCAAAACAAGTAACATGTCTATCACAAAATAAATATTACAGTTTCGCAACTTTAGCTAGCAGTGTTAGCTTTGGTTATCTTAGCTAGCAATATCTTCTAAGTAACGTTAACGCGTAAGCTAGGAGACTTCTAACTTGTTTTGTACGTCCTTCAAAATATTTAATAAAATTAAAACATCAACAACAAAAATAAAAAAAATAAAACGTGATTAATCAGAATGTGTTGGTTTGCAGCATCAAACTTACATAGTGACAAGGAGCTTTATTTGGATGTTTTTGAAAGGCGAAGTGTCAATGATGTTCATTGACGATGAACTAGCTAGAAGTGATCTTCAACCGTCACGCATGCGCTTTGGGGAGTTTTGATTCATTAAAGCGCTTTAATGAATGCGCATCTCCTGTTTTGGACTTCTTCTTCTGGACGCTACACCTTAGAAAATGAAAACGATAATATAGAATAACATGGTATACGTTTAGTAAGTAAACCACCATAACATATATAATGAGTATTATATTGTATTCATAAAAACAAAACAACAGGTAGAAAATCTACTCTTTAAAAAAATTAAGATGAACATAATGTTATTTTTCCATCACTATTTTACTTGTATAATTTAAGTTGATGTATCATTATAATTATAATGTTCATAATTAACCTTTTTTTCTACAAGTACATGTGTATTTTTAAAGATTCTCTATAACTAACCGTCTCGGGTATTTTTCCTTTAAATGCATTTTTTTTCTTCAAAATCTTGCTTACAAACTGAAATTGCACTGTAAATTAAGAATATTTCAATAAAACAAATCTCTGTTGTTATACATTTTCTTTGTAGATTTCTTTCTTATAGTTGTATGCAGCACATTTCATTTCATTTTGTAAATAAAATGTAGCTGATATAATCAACAGATTAGTAACAGCCTACATATTTAGTCAATACACCGAGACGGGTATTTACAATACAATAAATAAAATATTAATTATTTATTTTTTTATCTTTTTGTCATGTCCATTTTAAAGTTCAGCCAGAAGGGGGCAGAGTGTGGGGATTAGTAAAAAATGATTATGCATGTGACACAATCTGTTTTTAGATATAACCCATAGACTGTATATATCTTTCTTTAACTGTCTATGGTATATATACAGTCTATGATATAACCTAATCTTAGAGTTTACAGGGAAATTTCTTTGAATACATACTGTAGATACTGACTCTTTTAAAATAATGTATGTGGCAAACATTGTACTTTTACTCCACTACATGTATTTGACAATATTTTTTTATTTTTTATTTTATTTAACCTTTATTTAACCAGGTAGGTCGTTGAGAAAAGGTTCTCATTTGCAACGACGCCCTGGCAACATTAGTTAATAGTTAATAGTATTATTAATACAACATATGAATCAACTAATACATTATTATAGATTAAGCTCCCCGGCAGTAAATTAAATAGCAGTTAGGATTATGTTGTCAAAATTAGCCCCACGGTAACCAGCTTCACTAATCATAGCTTATAGAGTTTTCTGAAATGGACCATTCTACATTTAATTAGAAAGATTTTGAAGCAAGGAATATTCATTTAACAGAGTATTTTTACAATTTTGTATTGATACTTTTAATCAAGTTAAAGCTTTTAGTACTTCTTCCACTAGGCTACTGATGAATCCCCATGAATGTATAACTTAGAAAACACCATGGAAAACACTAACATGGTTCTCAATGGTTTTTTTCCTGCAGAGACACTGTTAGTTTTTCAACACAGGGAGGCGCTGTTCACTGCATCAGAAGACAGTCCAGTGCTGATACAGAGGAAGTAGACTCTGACAGCAACATGTCACCAAAACTTTAACTGGGGATAATGTGATCAAATCAGGCAGTTACATAAAACACTATGTCAATTAGTCAATTCACAAGCGCTAATTCTACATCAGATTTGACAGAAAGTTTGGTTATTAGAAGAGATGTTTTGCTGTCATGTTACTGAAATCATTCAGGCGTGTCACAGTTCTTCTTCTGGGTTTTACAAAACAACTATTGTCTCCTCAGTGTGGCTGTAAATCTGGTGTATGACCTCATTTGACAATAAATAAGTTAATAGACTCTTAAACGTTGTGACAAACATCTATATTTGGATTTTTACAAGTTTTTCCATCAAGGTGACAAAATAACACCATTCACTGGTGATGAGGCTGCAGTTTAAGACTTAGATGTTTTCATGTGTATTTTTTTGTTATTGCATCATATTAAAATCTTTCACGCTGGAGTGACAAGCTACATAATATTCACACTGACATGAAACTGCACTAAGTGAGTGATAATGTCAGCTGCATTTTCTCTCTCTTTCCATGTAAGTAGGCTAAGTAAACATTATTTCTATAGGACTACTACTCTTGACTTAAAAAAAAGTAATACAAGATTTTCAGGGGACAGGAATACAAAAACGAATAAAAGAAAATGAACAACATTAAACTGTAACTGTAGGTTTTAAAAAGTGGCTGATCTTTAGCTTGAGCTAAAACAGTAAAAAGAAAATCCTCCTTTAGTCTGGCCGTGTTCATTTTATCAACATTTGGTTGCCTGACCTGGAGGGCCTTGGTACAAAATAAGGAGTTTAATAAGATCAGAAATACTGTGCAGAGCCAAACCATGGAGGTTCATTTTAGCCTATTCATTCATTTAAAAAAACAAACAAACTAAAAACTAAAATAACAGTTAATGTCTTCCTTACAAAGAATCCCTTTGTGAAATTAATACACAAAATCTGAAACACTGTATAAAGAACTGAGAGCCAAAGTAATCAAGCCAGGCATGGAGAGAGATTCTCTGTTTCTAGTGTTTGTTAGAAGCCTTGCTGCTACATTTTGCACCGACTGTAGACAGACATTGAAGCAAGTAGTGATTCTTCCTTGTAACCGCACCACATTAACACACAGCGGTGGAGAGTCAGAGCCCAAAGTAACACAACAGTTGATTCTCCAACCTCCAAATGATTGGACATGTACATGAATATAGGGAGGAAAAGCAGCAAATCCTCACATTTGAGAAACTGAAACCATCTTGACGATTTTTATAACACATTTTCTGCCAATCAACATTATGATTAATCCACCAATCGTTTTCAGCTGTACTTGTAGCCCATATATTGTTGGGGTTTAATTTATAACAAAAACATCATATTTTATAAGCTTTTAAAATGTTTTGTACAAAAATGTGTAAAGTAACTGAAGCTGTCATACAACCTACAGTAATTCTTGTCTTTCCTTTGAAATAAAGTTGAGTAGAAGTAGAAAGTGACATGAAAGAAAATATTCAAGTTAAAGTTCACGGTCCACAAATGCGCACTTAAGGAAAGTACACTGGTAAATGTATTTACACTCCACCAATGCAAACACAACCATCTGTGTAACTCAATTTTAAACTTTTGTACATGGAATCTGACTAACCTGACACAGTAACCCAGAATGACAACTCAATGGTTTCATTCAAAGGACTGTAGGACTTTGTTCTGTCCCTTAGTTGTCCACTTTGTCACCCTCTGATATGCATTTTCATAATTTAGTTACTTTATGCTCCAACATTACTTTAATTCCTCTAAGCTGTAAGTAAATGTGCACACAAACACACAGAGAAAACCCCCTGAAAAACAACACCTGCATACACAAAAGCCTTTTACTCGATACTAGGTTTTGCAGTTTCTGCCCTCTAGATGCAGGATCATGTTTCTTTGTTTCTGTGTCCTATTTTGTTCATTGAGTATTAGTGTAAATTTCAGTTTAAACTAATAATCTCTCTAAAAAATGAACAGGGACACATGTTTTTAAACACTGTTTTATTGACAGTATACAGAGTCTTTGGTTGATTTGTGTAAGTTTCTAAAATACAACTACAGCTCATTCAATTATTCCCATAACTATTTTACAGTGAAACTATCACATAGGTACACGATATGTGCAAAATGAACACATTTTCCAAAAGCTTCAGTAAGTATTAAAGAAAAAGGTTGATATTTTTTTTAAATAATTGAGTGTCAGTGTAAGTTCTGGCAGGCCAAGTAGTCAAGACACTACCAACCACTATTGGCTATATAGCTGAGCTGCAGCAGCTGATCTGCATCAACGCATCAGCTGCTCTGTTCATATGGGAAAATAGTTTAGCTCTCCCAGTCTTAAACTGTGTGAGTGGCCCCTAATGCTGCTGCTGCTGTCCTGCTGTTGCTCATGAAAGGTTAGGGGAGAAATTATTCGATAAATTTATTAAGGCATTTTTTATTGTCTGCGTTGTTCTTGACTTAATGGACAGAACTTAAATTATTTGCTTTCATGCCCAAACTTAGATGACAGACTCTTATGATTATGCACTAAATATAAAGCTAAAGCCAGCAGCTGGTTAGCTTTGCTTAGCATAAAGACTTCTACACTTTGTTTCCTGTTTGAGCAGATATAACATGTTAATGAGTGACCTTTGGAGATGCTGGTAGTGTTGGACAAACTCAGGCTAGCTGTACCCCCATTACCAGTCTTTATGCTAAGCTAGGATGAGCAACTACAAACTTTATATTTACTATTAAGAGTGGTATCAATCTTCTTGTCTAACACTGCAAAAAAGTGAGTAAGTGTATTTCCAAAAATACAAAGTATTTCTTAAAATCCAAACAATCTCTTGATGTTGAAAACAGCAGTTTGACTGAAAACATACAGACCTACTAGCTTTTTCCAGATGTTTCAAATTCTGATGACAACTGAGAAATCTTCCATTACAACTGTGAGGTGGTTAAAAGCCAGAGAAAAAGCTACAGTAGTAATTAGACCTTGAGTTGAGATTTAGTTTTGTCGGATAAAATGAGGTTAATGTTTTACTATCAAAGACCCAGCACAATCAACAGATACATCTTTGTACATTTATTATCACACAGATTATTTTTCTAATTATATCTTGATTCTGAGTTTCTTCTTCCATTTTAGTGATATTATATGTACAGACAAATATCATGTTGCTGGGAATGACTATTATATTTTAGGTTGAAGTTTTATTTCATTTCCATTTTAGTCTATTGTTTGACAAGATAAAGGCATTAAAACATGACATGTGAATATGGAAGACATAAAACAAGAAGGTTGTGGTGAGATCTAAACCACAGCTGGCAGGCACTTTGAGTTTATGAAACATCACTGCTTCTTCTCTTCACACACTTTGGCTCATTTTTTGCGCTCCTCGATCTGCTCCACCTCACTGGACTCGTCCACCACCTTGCCGTTGATCATGGTCTGGGTGACAACTTTTACAATCTTCCTGGTCCTTACATCAGGTTCTTCTGTGACACAAAGTTAAACCAGGGTTTTTCAAAAAAACTCTATGATCTTTCTTGTCTAGACCAGCACTAAAAATAGCATTAACGGTAATATAATAACAATACATTGTTTGTGGTATTACTTGCCATATTAAGGTTATGAGGCTGCACCGTAATGTAATATTTTAGCAACTTTGGGCCATCAATCCCTTCAATTGTAACTTAATGTCAGTAAACTTCTTTTGTTGACTGACTTTATGCCAAAAAATACAAAAGGGATGAAAAAGAGAAGAGATCGAATGTCAGTTAATCCAACTTTCACTGTGTGAATCATTCGCTTGGTGCTGTTTTTGTGTTAACTCTTACGTATGTGTGCAAAATAGAAGAGTCTGCAAAACTTAGGAAAGGATCGGATGTTTCCGGCAGCATGTTGTTGACTGTAGAATTATGAGATAGGTACAATACAAGAGTATCTTTTAAGGCCAATATTAGGGGCTGTTACAGACAGAAAATACAATAGTAGGCCACTACAGTAGAAAACAGGTGCAGCAGGAGCATGCAGGAGCATCTGATCATTTTTTGCAAGTTTTGCAGACTCCCTTTTACGCACATGATTCAGGTTAGGATAATTTATACCCACACAGGATCTATTAAGAGGGAAAAATAGAAATGATCAAAAACAATCTCTTCTCTTTTTCATCCTTTTTGTATTTCTAACAACAAGCCATTGCTGACTAACTCAAGTGGTTTTCAACAAGTAACCTCCGGCCAGATTCATAACACAATCATGTGAACAAGGGTGTAGAGATTTTAATACAAATAATCCTTGCCGGACACATTTGGTTCTTGATAGCATTCAGTAAATAAAATAATCTGAACTTACTTTTAGGAGGAGGTGTTTCTTTCACCCTGTAGGACAAAACCACATGACAAATCAATGTCAGTCCACAAGAGCAAGCAGAAAAACATGTTCACTCAACATCAATTTAAACACTTTAAAGGTACCCTGCCACACAAAACCGTTTTTATCTGCATTTTCTGAAATTTGTTAGATCCATATGTTTTTGTATTATGTGGTGAATGTAAAAATGAACTACTACTTCCTCTGTCAGCTCTAGCCACCGAAAAGAAACAAGCTGAGAAATTAGGCCAATTCCAAAAGCTGGTCACTCTGTTGTCATGTTGCCTGAGCTCATTACTATTCATGAGCTCACCCAGTTGCGCTGGGTAAAGGATGCTGATAGCCAGGCTCTCATTGGCTAGTTGTTAGCCAATCAGAGTCAACCAGCTTAGCTCATTGAATATTAATGAGAACTGGCGCAAATCAAGTCTTCCTGTAGGCTTTCTATACCACTCTAGAATGGCTTGAAACAAGGTAACCAAGGCATTTTTTCCACAAAGAATGTTAGAGAGTCTATCTGGCCTAAACCATCTCCGAATGTGGTCTGAGTGATCTGAGTTGCAACTGCTTCCTGGGTGTATTCAAACTGTACTTAGAGCTGTCCACTTGTGATCGGATCAGTCAGGATAGATTTTGATACCAGGTGGAAACAGGGTTAAAAGAGTAAGGAAGTGTATTCTACATTCCTTTACGACCAACTATTACATGTAGGGTGCACAATACATGCATAGTCAGGATAAAGACAAACTAAATGTACTCCTATAAAGAAAAAGCAATACTAGTTAATACTCAAAGACTAATAACGCATACATAACTACCAATAGGTATCAATAAGTGTAAAATACTATCTTTACAATTCTCTTCTGGATTCTATTGTGGTATTTTGGCACTAGAAAAAAACATGCAAACACAATGACACAGAAATTCTTGCTTGAAAAGATGATTGGTTGTGGTTTCCCAGCTCTCGCTTACATTTCCTCCCCCTCTAGCAGCCTCCTGTAGGTGGCGATCTCCATCTCCAGGTTCTGTTTGATGCGCAGCAGCTGTTCATAATCGGTCTTGTTGCGTTGCATGTCCAAACGCAGGTGAGACAGCTCATCCTCCAGCTGGGTCAGTGTGCTCTGAAGATTGTCCATCTCCACTGAGTACTTGTGCCCCGTTTCCCCAAGGTTTCCTTCCAACACACCAACCTGTTAACAGAGCATGCAAGTAACGTCCAACGCCTATCACATTACACATAGTCAGTAAACATTGTTTATATAAAAATATGTATGCAGCTTTTAAGCAATAGTGCATAGCTTCTGTCTGTTTCATGAAGAATTCTAAGTAATGACAATTAAACTGTTGGCACATTCACATAATATAAGCCTTTCGTGATTGCGCACCACCCCCACCCCTCCTCCACGTAGTTGCTAGTAGTCAAGGAGGATTAAGAATTTCTGTGTGCAACAGTTGCCAGACAACACAATTTTCTAAACATAGCCAAAGTGAGAAATACAGAGAGAGCTTTATGGAGCTGATAGTCTTAATTAGCTTAGCATCAACTCATTTGGCAATGGCTTGAATGAAACAGACATTCAACAATATAAAAATGTACACACTAAAGCTTTAAATTTTAGAATAGTCTAAATGTAAACACTGATGTGGCCTTAAAGATGCACTATGAGTTCCTGCATGGTCACTTCCACTCCCCCCATGTTTCCATAACTGTTATGACTAACCCCTAACCATCTTGTTGGTGATTGGCTGGAGTGGTTTGTTGTATTTTGGTGCAGAGGCTGTGCTTCGAGTGTTTGTTTAATGTTTACGACCCCTGTATTGTCTCCTGAGAGCGGGTTTTTTCACAGTGTATTCTGGGGCAGGGAGCTAGCGGCTCATGGAGCAATGACTACGATTTGAGAAAAAGATTAAATTGAGCGGAAACCATGCAGGAACTCATAGTGCACCTTTAAGGTACCCTGTGAAGATTTTACCACCCAGTATTGTTTTGTATGTTTACCTGTTGAGCTCATCCATCATCCAGCCCCATCACCACTCAACCAGAGACACTAGAGACTGTCAGCGCCATAATATCTCTGCATTCAATACTGTGTGTTTATTATTTGGCAAACATCCATGAGCTATATTTTCTTCCATTGAACAGCTCTATATGTTGATGTTTGACCTGTGTTCACATTTAGCGGAGACACAGACAAAACACTGGCTTGTTTGGCTCTACTACGTCTTGTCACACTGATTGATTATTGGAGCAGAATGAAATTGCTGTGTACATTGTTCCTCTGAAAGCTCTTTGTTGACAAGGAGAAAGCAGCTGTAATCTATAGATAACATGTCTAACGTGTGCAAAAGAGAAGAGGAAGGGGCTGAGCTCCTGATTTATCCCTGAAAGAAAAAGACTTTTTGCTGAGGTATTTGAATGAGAGGTTAAGTATTATTCCTGAAGAAACATGTGATTACATGTTCGAGCTCCACCCCTGTGACGTGTGTTTGTGCAGTAATGTACCTGCTTTCGAAGACTGTTGAGTTCGACCTCCAGAGCCTGCAGGAAACGTCGTCGCTTCGCTTAACTCACTTTGGGCACAACGCAAAGCCTCGTTGCTTTCTTTGACCTCGGACTGCACTGCTTCCAACTGGAGACACACAAATCAAAATAATATTTATCGTAATGTACAGTATGTAGTGTATTATACCACAAAAGAAATGTATTAATACAATGAAAAAATAGGAAAAGATTTGTGTAGTGACGGACTTTCTTGAGATACCAGGTCTCGGCCTCCTCCTTGTTCTTGCGAGCGATGCCCTCATACTGGACCCTCAGCTCAGCCATGATGGCCCCCAGATCAGGACCCTGAGCTGCATCCACCTCCACAGTCACCTGCTCGTTGGCCAGACGAGACTTCATTGCATTCATCTCCTGTGATCATTTAAAGAGAGGTAAGGCAAAGCAGTGTTTAATGCTGCAACATTTTATAGTGTCCACCTCACACCCTGGACAACTCTCAGGCCACAGTGTTTGTTAACACCTGATTTTGTCAGTGTCTTACTTATCTACTAGCCAGTGGTAGAAGAAGTATTCAGAGTCTTTACTTTTAGTAAAAGTATTGATACTACACTATACCAACACTTCAGTAAGTGGGATTTTGAATGCAGGACTTATAAGTATTATCAGAAAGATGTAGGCCTATAGTATCAAATTGAAAAAAGATGCTTGTTTGATGATGTTGGATTTTATATATTAGAAATATGATTAAGTGCTTCAAACCTCATTTTAATAAAACAAATAAACAATAGTAAGGATATTTAAAATGGTCTAGAAAGGTATTTCTGTAGCTTGAATCAAGAAAGAATATTAGTTTGCTACAATGGAATTATGAAAATATTCTTTTTAGAAAATGCCTGAAACTCTAAAATGTTTATTGGCTTTAAAACCGGTTGGAATGATCTTACAGCACTACAGTCACAAAATAAGACATTGAAGTGGTCACTTAAGGACTGAAGTTATTCAATAAATATTGAAAAATGCATCATATTTTACAAACTGTTTATATTTTTAAGCAAAATCTTAGTATGCAAGATAACTTTAAGTGTCAACAAGTGAAGACTAAAGAACAATATTTCTGTGTTTGAAGCATTTTTGTTTTTATAACCAGTTTGTAATGCAGCTTCCATCCTGCAACTTTAATTGTTCCTGAACTCCTTCTTTTTTCTTTTTACATGTTTTGATCTTCTCAGCGTGTACAAGATATAGTATATTCAATACAAATACAAATACATTGTCTTTAGTCAAGTCTTCAGTCCACATCCTGGATACCACACCTTACAGTCTAAACATACATAATCCCAGCTCAAATACTTGTATGTGTTGTGTACAACACATACAAGTATGTGTTGTGTACAACACATACAAGTATATACTTATACTTGCTATCTTGAAGCATTGTGAATACAAAGAAAACAGGGTTGTGCGTACACTTAACATTATCATATTTCAGATACTAAAACCTTCTACATCTATGTTGCTGATAGAAAAAAACAGGAACTCTATGGTTTTTGGATGATATGCTGGAAAGTTGTTTTCATGCAGCTTTAGAAAACCCATTGTGCTTCAAATACGTCTTATATTTAAACAGGACTACTCTTGACAACTTGTAAAATGACTGTCTTGATGAGTCAACACTCATTGATCATATCTGACATGACCTTCTTCTAGAAGGGATCTCACCTCATCGTGATTCTTCTTGAGGAAGTAGAGCTCCTCCTTCAGGCTGTCAAGGTCTCCTCGCAGAGTGGCGATGATCTGGTCGTGGTCAGACTTTGCTCTCTTCAGAGCCTGACAGTCCCTCTCCACCGACTGGCACAGGGTGGCCTCTGCCTCCCATCTGCATTAAAAACACAGTGGAGGATTCAAACAAGACGAATGGAGGTCATCAGCAGACACGCAACACTAGTCTCAGTTAATGCAGCGCATGTATTTTCATTACATGTCGAACAAAGTTAACATAAATCTGTGCAGATTTTACAAAACCCCAAAAGGCAATTCAACACAAAATTTAAGCATCCTTAAAAATCGTATGTGTGGATGACAAATAGTCTATCTACTGAAACATGTATATGATTTGTTACCCTTTTTGGAAACTGTCATTTGGCAAAAGTAATATTGATTTAAGGTTTACTTACTATCTTTTCCCCCCCAATACTTTCAATCACATCTTAAAGCCTTCAATCCATTGCAATGGTTTTGTCAAACAATATAAATTCATGTTATGTTTCATTATTTTAAAACGAACAAGGATATATGTCACTTCCTACTGCCATCTTTTTTTGGATTAGAAATAGCCATGTAAGTTATATGTGGCTCTGAATATTCTTTGGTCCAAATGTGCAAAAGAATTTGTCAAGATTTTGGAAATACCTTTATTAAAACAATAGAAACCCATCTTTTTTTTTCAGCGGTGGAAAAAGTTTTCAGATTGTTCACTTGAGAAAAAAATGCCACACTGTAGAAATACTTCATTCATCAAAGTGTAAAGTATTATCAGCAAAATATACTTAAGTATTATAGTAAAAATATATTATAATTTACTGAACCTACTAGACTCTATTATTATAGCATAAAATTGTACTGTACTTAATAACCTTCCATCATTGATGATATAAGATGAGAGACACAAACTGGAGGTAATGGAACACGCGCAAACAAGCACAGGATGCATAAAAGCACTCACGAAATTGGTACACATGCACTTTGCAGCTAAAACCATAAATCACTGCCAATTGATGTATCACTCCTTCACATCAGACCACAGAACATACCATCAACACACTGTGAAAAACATAAGTAGTGGGTGGGTGTTTTCTGACTCCACCATCTTTCCTTTAACAGCTCCGCTTTGCCAACTCTGGACTTAACTGTAACAATAACACTAACAGTGTTGTCTCTCTGACCTGCACAATCTATCACATCCTTTGCTCCCTGATGGCAATCTTTGTCTCCTGCGGGTGCCTGAGCACCGTGGGAATGGACCTCCTATTTCGCAGCCTGACATAAAGGTCATTTATTCACATTGCTCTGCAGTCTGGCGCTCCCATGTGAACGCTCACAGGCAAGTACAAGAAACGAAACTCTGTGTGACACTCACTTGATTCTGAAGTCATCGGCTGCCAGCTTGGCATTATCAATCTCCAGCATGATACGGGCGTTCTCCAACGTCTTCTTTCTTACCTGAGTAGGGAACATGGTGAAAAGTTGATGAAGATCTGGCATCAAGTTCTACAGATGATACACACTTTTTATACTGTAAATGTGCTGGTTTATTTACTGTAAAAACACACATGTTCTGACAAAAAAACAGAACATTCAAATCCATCTGGCTGCAGGAGCTTTGTGCTCCATTACTCATCACTGCCTTCAACTAAGTACCTTATTAACAAGATGGGGCCTTTAAAACAACTGCATATTATCACGTGTCAATATGCAAAAATGGTCATTTTGCTGCCATCAGCGGCTTTGAAGGTTTCTGCTTTATCAAACAACCCTCCTTTGTGGGATGAATAAAGTATACATTATCATCATTATCATCATTATTATTACATATTTCTTGCATTTGACTCTTTAAGGTGCTTCAAGAAAGTGTATGGGCATCCCAATATGATATCAGGTGTTTAGGTAGACAGACAAACACAATCTGAAGAGAAAAAGGCACCTGCACACTGAAAAGATGCATTATGTATAAGTAGCATTTCTGTAAAATGTTTTGACAATACATCTTCATATTTGATATGTAACTAAGAAGATTTATATAAAGGCTTTACCTGATTTAACATAGGTGTTAATCTTAGGTTGAGCCCATCAACTACATCAACAGGCACACATTAAAATCACTGGAGTGCAATCAAATGGTCCCTGAAAGATATTTGAGTTCTTAATTCTATTCTACAAACACTGACCTCCTGCCCGATGGCATGTGCCTGGGCCAGCAGCCCCTCGATATCATGCCCTTTTGGAGTTTTCTCCAGCATGAGCTGCTTGATCTTCATCTCCAGTTCAGCGTTGGACCTCTCCAGCGAGCGCACCTTCTCCAGGTAGTTGGCCAGCCGGTCGTTCAGGCCCTGCATGGTCTCTTTCCCACTGGCCGCACCACTGAGGCCGTTGAAGGAGAGGTTGGAGCCCAGCATGTTGAGGCCATTGCCCATTGAGAGAGAGCGGGACAGAGACAGCGTGCAGATGGAGACGGGAGGCTTTGAGCGGATACTGCGTCCACTGTCTCTCACAGACATGCTGGAGGAGGGTTGACGAACCGAGTAGCTGCGCACAGAGAGGTTGGAAGTCATGGTGTCCACTGCAGAAGATCAAGATGAAAGTAGAATCAGTGCTCTTATGAAGCTGCATGTCTGCTAATCTACAAGTACAGATACAACTTTAGTTTCAATACGCAGGACAAAATCAGAGACCTTGGCTTTAAATATGCATTTGACGTGTTAATGCAGCAGACAAGAATGAACAGAAAAGAAGTTAAAGAATTAACTTTTAAATCAACATGAACATAAAGTCCCCAAAGTGCTACAAAAAAAGACAGTTATTACGGCATTGTTTTGTTTCCTTCATTTTTTTTGTTTTTGCATCTTCATGCTTGTTTTGTATGTGCAGTTTTGTGTCTCTCTATAGTCATGTTATGAATCTTTGTGGCCACCTAGAATCACAAGTAATTTAGCATCTCTTTGTGGTCTTTTTGTTTCTGTCTGTAGTGTGTCTCTTTGTAATTGTTTTGCATCTATCCTTTATATCGCATCTGTAGTGTACTTACATCTCTCTGTACTTGTTTTGTTTCTCTTTGCGGACGCTTGATTGACTTTCAAACAAGAAATTTTAAAACTGTTTTAATTTTTCAAATTTCCGTTTTTATTTGTTAAAACTTTAATCATAGGTTTGTTCAGTAATCCATCTATCTCTCAAGACAGCTGCAAAATGGGCCTTGTGGTGAGTCAATTGACTGATGATGGTTATACTACAAGTGCTTATAATTAAGCATTATGCGTCTGTTCTTGTTATTTAAATAGTACAGAGAACAATATAGAGGATCTACTAGATGTCAAGCCTCCATCTGTGTCAGAATAGCTGTGAATTTTAAATGTGCTTAAAACTTGAAAACTTTGTTGTTCATTCTGTGATATGAAGTCGTTGATTTGATGAGCAAAAACAAAGGAGAAAGTTCAGCATCGTACTTACATCGAGTTCAGTTCTCCACAAGGTCTTCTGTTGTGCTGCTCGGTCAGGTTTCAATCCTGATGGTGCGAGTGACCGTTGTTTGTTGCTGGACCAGATTTTCACAGGTGAGTTTGGATGGAGTTTTGAATGGGTGGAGCCACTGTTGGTATGTCCAACCCACAGATTGTAGCAACAAGGAGGAGGAAGCAACTTGACACCTCAAAGAGGAGTGGAAAAGAGAACTGTGGTGCACATGAACTAAACAAGTTGGCATCAACTTTTTAAATGCAGTTAATTGCCTGCCGCATTGCAGGTTTGCAAACAGCAGCTGTAAATTGAGACACTTGATTAATTTCCTGTAAACAGTAAAACACACACTGACACACAATGAAACACACAACTTCCTCAGGTCTTCGTCTGATCTGTTATGTGAAACTGGGAGGACAAACTGGCGTGGCCCGGCGGGAGGAAGCAGGAATGGAGGGACAATAGAGGGACAATGGAGGGACAGAATAAAAGAAAATGAAGACCCCTGAGAAATGCAAGGCGTAGGCCCGGCTGAACTGGAAACCTGATTTACACACACACACATACACCCACACAGACAGAAACACGCCTTTTTGTATATTTGATAAGTGTCAACTATCTCTTAGTCTTCTCTTGCTGTTATACAGTATGTGGTCCCCTGTTGCTGTATTGTAACATTCCTCTGGTGAGCATTATTCTCTTTGTATAGAATCAGATCACACAGTGACACACACACGCACGCACGCACACACGCACACACGCACACACACACACAAACACACACACAAACCAAAAACTTCTAAAACAACAACAATGAAAAAGGACGACAATGATCTCTAAGGTGTTGAGATCATTCACATGATCAAACCCAGATTTAGCTGCAAATAAAGGAGGAGAAAATGTTATTTCAGGATTGAAAGCTGATTCATGAACTGTTTAGTGTGAAAAGTCGCTTTGTGCAGATTGTTGTCTGAATACAGAAGTGTTTACCTGTACGGTTTCTGGCACAATAACATGAATGCCATAACTCTGTTCAGCAGTTCACAATGAGGTTGAATCAAGTCGAAAAAAGTCCTTACAAAAAGTCCTGTTACTCTGCTAGACTATTGTGCTGGATTGCATAACATTGTATAGGTGTTTGTAGCAATGCAAACCGCTCTTAAAACATTACTATCAAATACATACTGCATAAAAACACATCATTACATACTTAAAGCATGCATCCTTTTTCAAATTAAATCTGTAGGGATTATGATTATTACCGTATGCAGCAGTATCCACCATATTAGGATTCAGTATAGATCTACTGCCACCTTTTGGGTGAAAACAGAGCTGCAGAATTGAATGATTACTATAGGCTCATCATTATTAAAGAACCTCTTTTCACTTACTGTAACACTTCCGTTGATTCAGCGTTAAAATAAAAACTTTTTGTTGTTTTAGTGCAGCTTTTAGCATATTTTTGGTTCAATTGTACTACTACTGTCAGATTATGACAGTTTCTGCAATGACAAAAGTACTTTACAAAACCTTTACTGTAAAGCATAGATAATTATAATTCAACAATATAATAGAGTCTTAAATTGGGTATTTTTTTATTTATTATTTATTAACCTTTATTTTACCAAAAAACAATCCCATATGCACAATAAGCATGTTTACTTTTTGTACTTTAATTATATTTTGATGCTAAAAGTCAAATTAAGAATGACTGTAACTGTGATATTGTCACTTTCACTTTAAGTACTCATATTCTGCTTTTTGGCTTTTCCCCTTTCCTTTATTGTGTTGTATATCTTTTTGTGCACGTTATAGGTTTACAAAATGAAATAGCCCAAAGTCCACTCCAAAGAGACTTAACCATCTCCCAGAAAAAACACTGTTCACCAACTGCTCCAAACAGCTCTATAGTCCAGCCTTTAGAAACACTCATCACGTTGTAACACATTATAATGCTGCATTATTATGGAACCTGTGCCAAGGAGGAACCCACCCTTCAATAGTTACACAAGGTAACAGAACCCGATTTGATCAGGTCCTATCCCCTGACCAATCGGCTAACCTAACCTTAACCACTCAAGGTCAAAGCCAAACCCCAACCAAACTGTTTGTAGGGTGGGACTTGCCTAGAAGTTACATGGGATCCATAAAAACGCTTTAATGCTCGCCTAGCTGCTAGCGTGGCACGCCCTCAAACGCTGCAACTGACTATTAAACCACATAAACCTATTCTCATACAACCTCTAAATACAATTACGGACCTGAAAATGAGAATAATATGAACACTTTAAGTAAAAGATCTGATTTTTTCTTGTTAAGCTAAATAATATAATGAAATATCTATTTCTGCACTTTGACAATCTGAGAATATGTACACTATGGAAGCCTGATCTTTCAGCGTGTTATAGTGCCACCATTTATTCCTAACATGCAGCAAAACAGGCATTTTTTACCTCCATCATGCTTCAGGAGAATGATTTATATCCTGCTACAGCTTCATATGAATCAAACTAAAGTACTGTGGTATTTCAAAAAACGTTCTCTCCCCCAAACTAAACACATTCTGGGAACTCTGGAGTCCTGTGTTTATTTTTGCATAGTGCTTGGTTGGCCGTCAGCCTGGGTAAAGTGAATCATATGTTTCAGCTATTTCCTTGCTTTTCGTCAGCCTTCTTTCTGCTCTTGTGCGCTACTGTAAATGTCATAGTTTACATTTCTTTGTTTATTTCTCTGTATTTCTATAGTATACTATGTACTGACCAACCCATAGTCCAAAGTCGATTACATTCATTTTGCTTTTTTTTTGGCTTTGTTTGGAAACTTGATACCAAATTCAGTTGTGCGGAGCTTTTATAGCCTGGGTTAAATGGTAGGCCTGTGCAATATCCACATTTAAACAAAACACCCTGATCCACAAAGTAAATTCATTGTGGCCCAGTTTACCTAAAAAAATGACATTTTGCCTAAAAATGTTCACTCATGTAGTGTTAACCCCACCACTGTTGTTTGTTGACGTGGTCCTGCTCTGAAGCCTCAGATAGTCTAGTTCTGAACAAAACATTTAGTCAGGCTTTAGTCTGAGGAGTTCTAATTGCTGGTTTTTGCTCCTGTGTCACCAAACAGCTGATGGATGGTGTTACATTTAGATATGATGCTACCAGAAATAAGTAGCTGTTGTCAGATGAAAACAACAAAACTATGCTTTCTGAAGCTGGATGAAGTTTACAAGTGATTAAAAACTAAACTAACCATTGCCCTAAATGTCCAGAGTTTCTTCTTCAAAATTCAGAGCAATAATTGAAGCAAGGGGTCCTTGATTCGGACAGGACGTGTACAAAAGCATGTCTAGCCTAGTTGTTTTATTGGCTGCATATTGATGGTTGATTTTATTAGCTGTAGCTAGCATGTTCTGTATCAGGTGACCAGGTAATAAACATTTAAAAGGGCTTTGTCTATGACAAAGTGAAACATAAGGCTTAGCCCCACTCTAATAATTTTGTACAGTCCCTAAAATGTTTATTTTATCAAGAGATAGTGAAATGCAAAGTTATGTACCGTCTGTATAACTTGTGTTTCCTGATGATTATTTCACACCTAAAATATTCATATACAGTACACAAAGATAGCCTTTCTGTAATTATATTTAGCACAACATACTCAGTTTGGTGGTACAATAAGATTTTGTCTTTTATCTCATGAGATATTCTTAAAATGTATTTTACAAATTATTTTATTTAGGAGTTGAAACTGACGTTATCATGCTCATCAGCCATTTAGATACTTTTCATGCCATAAGCTCAGTCAAATAATGTCCTCAAGTGAAGCAGAGGAAAAAAAATTAAAAGACCCTGCTAGCATAATGCAGCGTCTGAAATAAACTTGAGGAGAAGGAGGAGGGTGCTGATGAAGATGGCTCACATTGCAATCTTTCACAGAGGTCTTGTTGACTGTTTTGCAGGGGAGAGCTCATCAGTGTGAAGGAGAGAAATGTGAATACGCAGAGACGAGGGGCACTGCAGTGTATCTGCTCATTAGGTGGGCGACGCTGTAATTCAGAGAGCGAGCAGCTCTGCAATCAGGGGCCTATTCATTAGCATAGGGGGCCTGCTTTCATCTGTAACCACTTGATGCTGCCAATCACCGAGGTGGACGCATTGCACGATGACAAACCGGGGAGGCTTAAATGCTCTGGGATGCTTGTGCATAGAGAGAATAAATTCTGCCTCGAGCTCTCGTATCTGAGAGGGACTTTAATGGGGAAAAAATGTGCGTTTTTACAGTGTAGTGCTGGCAGGTGGCCCAAACTATACCAGCCTGATAATCTCTCCGCTCAGCACATAGACAGCTTTTGTTCTAAAATTTCATAAGAAGGAGCTTCATTTTCCTGAACAGGTGCTCTCCTGCATTGAAATGATTGAAAGTGATCATTTGAAAAGTTAAGTTCAAAGGTAAAGTTTAAGAAAGAATAAGAGTAGCCTACTGATATAGCTTATGAGGTGGAATTTTCAGAAACACCAAGTTGTGATATGATGAGACAAAGGGAAAGTTTAGAAAACATCAGGTAATTCATAAGTCAAGTCAAGGTACATACTTGCCGTAGGGAGTAATATGAAAGGGTGAAAATCTGCTCAGGGAGGTTGGTCGTGGTGGTGGATAGGTAAAATGCCGGACTTTCACCCAGAAGACTGGGGGTCATGTCCTGTGTGTCATGTTTCCTAAACTCAGCCATTGGTTTCTTTTTTACTAAAGCTAACCCTGTTCTTCTTTTCTTAAACCCAACCATGTGTCACAATTCCTAAACTAAACTGTTTCTTTCTTCTTGCAATAACATGCCAAGTGGTGTGTATGTTTACGTCCGCAGTGTTAGCATAGACATACATGCGGATAGCTCAAAAAGTGTACAACAACGTTTTTAGGTGTAATGAATGGTGGGGGCAGCAACTAGTTTGGACAGATGCAAAGTTAGAAAATTACTCAATTTTACAATTTTACATATGGGGCTATTTCGCATTTCCCAGAATGATTTGGGTAGCCATCTATGGCCAATTTCACCGTGTTGTCCTGCTGCTTTCCTGTTTGATAATCCTCTCAGAAAGATGTTTGACAACCTTAAAGGTTGGACATAAGTACAAAAATGCCAAAGATGTATTTCATGGGATTTAAATAGTACAGTTAGTCTACATAATTTGCATACCAGAGAGCACATGAAGCGTTTTTTTTTTTACCTGCAAAAACATCCAGCTCTTGGTCACACATCTTTAAAGGAGTAGTTAGAAATGTTGGGTAAAAACACTTATTTGCTTTCTTTAGAGACACAGGATCAATAGCACTCTCACATCTGTACGTTAAATATGATGCTGGCGCTAGAAGCTTGTTAGCTTAGCTTAGCATGAAGTCTGGAAACAGGGGAAAACAGTTACCCTGGCTCTGTTCAAGAAAAGTAAAAACAACAATTTGCTATTTTCATGGGGCTAAAATTACTGGGGATGCAGCTCTATTTCTTGGCTGGGAGCAGTTGCAACAAACAAAGGGCTAGCTTTTTTATCACACTGTTTTCAGTGTTTTTGCTAAGCTAAGCCAAGTGGCTGCTAGTCTATTAATAAAGTGGCAATAACCCTCCCTTGTTAATGGACAACCATGGGACCTGATTTAGGAAGAAAATATGAACTGTAGTGAATGGCTAGAAACAAATAAGTGTTTGATCCGGTTTGAATCGAGCCACCCGCAAGGGGAAGGACTCTGTCTCTCTCATCAACCTTAACTAACTCTGCAAGCAAGCAAATAAATGTATTTCCCAAAAATGTGGAGCTATTGCTTTAAAAGAAAACGAATTAATAAAAGAGATCCTTTGTGCATTTTATGTGTTTATGTAAAAAATATATACCGGCCGACAATTCATCCTCAGATTTTCTTAAACTCTAAAAAATCTATATCTTGTCCAACCTCAAAATCCTGTCTGAATGCTGGGCTAATGGTTGCTCGGGGGCTTGTGAAACTAGTAATGCATGGATGTGGCACATTCATGAATTTACTTTAGGGGTAAAAAAACAGCACATTGATCCAGTTTGGAAAATCCAGATCTAATGATATCCTTTAACTCAAAGTATCCCATTCGTTCTTCACATCGCAGCCCCTTAAGTGCTGTCAATCAATGTAACAACTGTGGATAATCTGTGTTAAAAGGCCTCATAAAAGCCAACAAGCTGCCAGATCAATAGCCACGCTCATAGTATTGATTACATTTCCTGTTAAGTACAGCATGTAAATTGGAGATGATGTGCAGGTTTGTCGCAGAATATTGCTCTTAATAATAGGTTACTGCAGGTACTTTACCTCTGACAGGCGACCTTTTGATTTTTGTAGCTCTATAAAAACAGTATATACGTACAATATATGTGGAGATGCATTCACATTTCTGTCTTTGAAAATGTGTGTTCATCAAGATTCACATTGTCACACACACACACACACACACACACACACACACACACACACACACACACACACACACACAATCTTGCTCTCTCTGCATGAGTCAATTAAACCTGATACTAAATTATTCATTTTTATAACAGCTCTGATACATTTTTATTAAACTGTAGCAGTATTTACAATGTACAATCACTGACTTATTTCATTTCAAGACACATTTAAAAGTGCTTTTTTAAAAAGTGAAGTTTTGTTCTGAATAAATAAGAGTTTTCTGACAACAATACAACAACAAACAACAGTAAGCTGCAAATGTGCTCATCACCAATACAAAACAAATGCTGAGGTTTAATTGTAATACTGCTACAACACTCCCTTTTTTCATATTGCGGTAATATGATTGAAATACCTTGTATGAGTGGGTAAACAAAAGGAAAACAATCCTGACCTGATTCAGTGTTTTGTGTTCCACCAAAAAGAGGAAAACCTAAATAAAAGTGGTCTGCTTGTCTTCTCCATGTCAGCATCAAGATGGGACATTTCTCCACAATCTGATGTCTTTAAAAGACAAGTCCGCTTAGCAGTCTCACAGCAAAGAAGAATCCAACTGATTGAAAAGAGATCACCGAGGTCCTGCATGCCCTGGGCGATTAGACTCCCAAACAGAGCCGATTACTGACAATACGTCCCAAAGGATTTTTTTTTCACTACATCAGAGTGGTTACGATGCGAAAAAGGAGACGCAGGAAGTCAGCGGCTGATGGGAAGCTGTGGTAAAGGGATGGACGGGTGGGCCAAGTGGCCCGGGGCTGCAAGGACGGAGAAGGGATGAGCTGCACGAAGAGGACAAAAGGAACAACATGAGTTTGTGTAGCAACGTGAGCATGTTAATGTAATTTAGTCAAAGAAAATGTTGCTAATGAGGGATAACAACTCCTGAATGATGATTGAAGCCACAGAGGAGTGTTTCAAACTTTGGGCTTAAACACATTATCACAATGTCCTTTGTAATTCATTTCAATCAAGTCATTTTTATTTATATGGTCCAAAATCACAAATCAAACATTTGCCTCAAAAGGGCTTCACAGTCTGTAGGCTACAGCAGACCCTCTATTCGGATAATAAAAAACTCCCCCCAAAAACCCTTTAGAAACCTCAAGAAGAGCAACAGAGGAAGGATCCCTCTTCCAAAATCCTTTGCATTGCCCTTTCCATTTGCATATTTCTACTCAAGTGCAAATAAAATGGCATTGTACATTTTGCTGTACAGTTGTGATAAACTTCAATATATACACACCAAAATATATTTTATACTATATTTAATACATCTATATATTTTTTTATTCTTGAACTTTAATCCTTTATATTGGTTTTCCCTATCCTTATTTATATTCTTATCTCAACTATTAATCTTTATTGGGTATTATATTTGTGATTTTGTAGTAGCATATTTTAGGGTAGTTTAAATGATAACAATATGCATCATATTTTATATACTGATCATGTTTTTATCTACCTGAAAACTAGTAACTACAGCTGTCAGATACATGTAGTGAATTTTAAAAGTGCAATTTTTTCCATGTGAAATACAGTGTAAAAGAAGTATAAAGTGGCAAGTACAAGTACCTCACATTTCTAATAACAGTTGATTATGAAGTTAAAATGTTGGGAAATAGAATATAATCAAAGCATTTAAAGCAGTGCATGTCATTCTGCCTTTCATATATTATATTATCATACGCTTCTTTTCCTTTGTCCAACTATACCACAAACTCAACAGAATGGAACTGACATAAAGACCCTTAAACTCACTGTCCAGGTATCCATGCAGGGCGTATAGATGTGGTCGGTCCGGGCTGCTGAACTGTGAATAGTGGACATCGTCTGGCAGCGATGGAGGCATCCTGGACATCGGAGTGCTCTGAGAGTAGCCACACTGAGGGGGCTGCTTTTTGTGTCTTGCACGGCAGTTCTGAAACCAAACCTGGTGAAATAATAAGGATAATGTGAACAAGCAGCAAGCAGGGGGGAAATACAACAACACTGAAAGTCAGGAGTGTTGTTCCTCTCACCACATCCCATTTATTTATTTATATATCAGTGTGATGTGGGAGGATTTTACCCATCCGAATAATGGTTTTAGAGTGTAAAACCTAAAATGAAAATATACTTACTCTGAAGTATGACAGTGCTAACCTTTATTGGTCATTAAAGAGTTTAAGTGTTGAAAATGGTCTTAAGTCTGGTCAGACCACCTGATAACCCAGAGAATGCCATCTCTCACTTGACCATCCCGCAGTTTTCTTTTAGTTTTTTTTTAGCAGTTTTGTCTCAAGTAGTTTTGTCTCAAGTATGCAACTAAGGGATATATACAGTGCCTTGCGAAAGTATTCGGCCCCCTTGAAGTTTTCAACCTGTTGACACATTTCAGGCTTCAAACATAAAGATATAAAAATTTTATTTTTTGTGAAGAATCACCAACAAGTGGGACACAATTGTGAAGTGGAACGAAATCTATTGGATATTTGAAACTTTTTTAGCAAATAAAAAACTGAAAAGTGGTGCGTGCAAAATTATTCGGCCCCTTTACTTTCAGTGCAGCAAACTCACTCCAGAAGTTCAGCGAGGATCTCTGAATGATCCAATGTTGACCTAAATGACTGATGGTGATAAATAGAATCCACCTGTGTGTGATCAAGTCTCTGTATAGATGCACCTGCTCTGTGATAGTCTCAGGGTTCTGTTGAAAGCGCAGAGACCATCATGAAGACCAAGGAACACACCAGGCAGGTCCGTAATACTGTTGTGGAGAAGTTTAAAGCCGGATTTGGATACAAAAAGATTTCCCAAGCTTTAAACATCCCAAGGAGCACTGTGCAAGCGATCATTTTGAAATGGAAGGAGTATCAGACCACTGCAAATCTACCAAGACCTGGCCGTCCCTCTAAACTTTCAGCTCAGACAAGGAGAAGACTGATCAGAGATGCAGCCAAGAGGCCCATGATCACTCTGGATGAGCTGCAGAGAACTACAGCTGAGGTGGGAGAGTCTGTCCATAGGACAACAATCAGTCGTACACTGCACAAATCTGGCCTTTATGGAAGAGTGGCAAGAAGAAAGCCATTTCTCAGAGATATCCATAAAAAGTCTCGTCTAAACTTTGCCACAAGCCACCTGGGAGACACACCAAACATGTGGAAGAACATGCTCTGGTCAGATGAAACCAAAATCAAACTTTTTGGCCACAATGCAAAACGATATGTTTGGCGTAAAGCAACACAGCTCATCACCCTCAACACACCATCCCCACTGTCAAACATGGTGGTGGCAGCATCATGGTTTGGGCCTGCTTTTCTTCAGCAGGGACAGGGAAGATGGTTAAAATTGAGGGGAAGATGGATGCAGCCAAATACAGGACCATTCTGGATGAAAACCTGTTGGAGTCTGCAAAAGACCTGAAACTGGGACGGAGATTTATCTTCCAACAAGACAATGATCCCAAACATACAGCAAAATCTACAAAGGAATGGTTCACAAATAAACGTATCCAGGTGTTAGAATGGCCAAGTCAAAGTCCAGACCTGAATCCAATCGAGAATCTGTGGAAAGAGCTGAAAACTGCTGTTCACAAACGCTCTCCATCCAACCTCACTGAGCTCAAGCTGTTTTGCAAGGAAGAATGGGCAAGAATTTAAGTCTCTCGATGTGCAAAACTGATAGAGACATACCCCAAGCGACTTGCAGCTGTAATCGCAGCAAAAGGTGGCTCTACAAAGTATTAACGCAAGGGGGCCGAATAATTTTGCACGCACCACTTTTCAGTTTTTTATTTGCTAAAAAAGTTTTAAATATCCAATAGATTTTGTTCCACTTCACAATTGTGTCCCACTTGTTGGTGATTCTTCACAAAAAATGTTTTTTTTTATATCTTTATGTTTGAAGCCTGAAATGTGTCAAAAGGTTGAAAAGTTCAAGTGGGCCGAATACTTTCGCAAGGCACTGTATATAGTGCTACAGATATGAATCATTTCAAATCTTTTTTAAATACTATATAAATAAAAAATTAATTTTAAGGGGTGACAAGCAACATTTAACAATTCTTCTAAATTAGTTTTCATAGATCATTCCACCCCGACATGAGGAAGTCTGGGGGACATTCGCTGGATTTAGGTGGTGATCTGTCTGAAACAAGGGTATTCAATTAAGATTCAAAGAAGTCCAGTTAGAGAAAAATTTCTCAAGCAAAGGTCCGGAACATCACAATGTCTAACATGCCTTATTCAGTGCCATATACTTTGAAGCAGCCTAGAAGTAGTAATAACATCTGTATGAAGTCAACATCTGACTGTCAAATAAAAAAGGGAGTACAATTCAATAGTATTCCAACAATGTTTATTATTACTTTGCATATTGAACTGGACTCTTTAATCATAAAATAATAATAAAATATATTGTTTTCTCTTTTCAGGTAAAATAAGGTTTGCATTTAAAAATTAAATAAAGATATTTTCAAAAGGCATTTTAAAATAAAGTGCTTACTTTTAGAAGAAAATGTGTAAATGGCCATCTGTAATCTTGGAGCAATATTTAGTATTAATAATGTTCATGGTAGAGAGTGCTGCCTCACAGGTGTAAGTGGAGCCGATCATGGACAAAATGTACAGGGCCACTTTCCTCTGATCTAGGAAAATGGTCTCAGAGACCATTTGGGACCAGAAAGTGGCAGGGTCAGCTCGTCCAAACTGCTCCTTCAGAGCCAAATCTGCTTGGAGATCGATCAGTTGCAGCTGGAGAGCCCCAACATTTGCCCACCTGAAGTGCTGTGTGACTTCCTTTGAGAACTTGGTGACATCTGTGATAAGCAATGGGTTCTAAATGAACAGGATGAGCTGCCGTCCAAGGCTGAAGCTGTCAAAACATTTGCTGAAGTTTACCATGCTGATTGATCTCTCTCACCCCGAACCTGTTCCTTCAATGATGGGAAATGTGCACAGTCTCTCTGCAGGTCTAACTTGAAGACCTCAAGTTTTTTTCTAGAAGGAGTGGACAGCTGTCATCAGGTCACAAACTGAATTGTCCCTGCCCTGTAGCTTTAAATGTAGTTCATTCAGGTGTAAAGTGGTATCAACCAAAAAAGCCACAATATCCATCTTCTTCTCATCTTCCAAAAATTGAGAAAACTGTGTTGCCTTCTGGCTCTTCAGCTATGCAAAGAAAGCTGCAATTTCCTTTCTGATGGACCAAAAGCGCTCCAACACTTTGCCTTTGCTGATCCATTGGACATTGTTGTGCAGCAGCAGGTCATCAGCATTTGCATCCATCTCTCTGAGGAATTCCCTGAGCATGCAATGCTGATGGGAAGAGGATGCCCTGAGGAAGTTCTCATCATTGTGTTCATCACCTCAGCATACTAGTGTGAGGGTGGCGCACAGGACTGTTTGGTGAATTATGCAAGGGTAAGAGATGAGCTCAGGATTGTCCTCTTTCATTCTTGCCACAGCTCCTCTATCTGTCCCAGCCATAGCAGAGGCTCCGTCTGTGGTTATTGAAACCACTTTTTTTGGTTCTATTCCCTCCCTGCTAACATCTTCTTTAAGGCCAGGCAGATGTCCTTTCCACTTGTACCGGTATCAAGAGATGTAACACCCAACAGGTCAACTCTTTCTTCTTACTGTTGAAAAATCTCACATAAACTAACAGCTGAGCATTGTCAGACACATCAGTTGACTCATCTAAAGCTAAGCCTACACAGGTTGCCTTGCGAATTGCTTGATCCATCTGTTCTAGCACATCCTTGGTTAATATTTCTGTTTTTCATGTGGCTGTTGATGCTGACATGGGGATTTGATGGATTTTTTTTCACACAACTCTTGTTTGCCCTCTAGTAAGGTCTCAGTTACTGCACTCATGCACTCCTTGACAATTCCTGAGTCTGTGAAAGTTTTTTTAATGTTGTCCCAAAATCCAGGAAACTTTAAGGATACATTCATTGGCACGTTGTTGGGTAGTGAATGATTGTGTCAGGACTCAAACATATTGGTGGAGCGATCATATTGGGCTCTTCGATCATGTATTTTCTGTGCCCTCAGTTTGGATTTGAGTGGGTATGATTGCTCAAAAGATTTGTGCTGTGTCTCGTAGTGGCACATCACATTCCCGCTTTTAATTATAGCAACGGTCTCAGAGCTAATGAGGCAAACTGGTTTTGAACTCACTGTTGGAAGCATGAACATATAAGAGTCTGTACATTCTGGATTAAAAACTCTGTTTTCCCTGTCAATTTTTCTAATTTTTCAGCAAGCCATGTGAAACTTCTCTCACTTACTTGACTCTTTTGTCTCAGCCTCTTCTACTTGGCTCTTTTGGAATTTTATTTGAGACTCCAAAAACTCAAAAAAAATTCAAAAAATGTCAAGATGTGTATATCAAAAAGAATACTGGCATCTTCATGAGCCTTCAAAAGGTATTATGTGAGTATTAGATACTACGTATTCTAGAGCCAATGTAGCATAATGTATAGTTCAAAGCAGTTTGTGGTCTGCTGAATCAAAGATTGTTTTACCCTTTTTAAATAGTTTAATTGGAACAATTTTCAGAGGCCTGAAGTATTAAAGAAAAGTCCATTAAACATCTCATAAATCTTGAAAATCTTTCAACTTCCAGCTAGGAAGTATTAGTCTAAGAACTTCTATAAATGCATTATAGAGTGTTTTATTACCTGTATGACTCGTCTGCTCAGACCCGTCATTTCTGCCAGTTTCTGTAGAGTCTGAGCGTCAGGGTTGTTGTCCTGAGCAAACTGAGACTGCATCACCTGCAAGGACACACAGTCATGGACGTCATGAACCCACACAAACACACACACACACAAACAGGTCCCACTGTACCCACACACCTGCAGTTGCTCAGCAGTAAACGATGTCCGCGCCCTCTTAGCTGGTTTTGGTTGGCAGTCCTGATCAGAGGGCAATGCTCCTTCCAGAGTCAGTCCTGTGCCTTTAAGAGAGCACAGTCACAACAGGTCTCATACTGTCACTTCACCAGAAAACTACATTTCAGTCATTATATTGTGAAATTACACACAACAACATAGTTATAAGTTTTACAGGCCAATTTTCTTGCGGCTCAGCTTTGTCCAAACAACCCATGTAACAAAAGGTTTTCTTGCCAACCACCGCACAGTCCAAAGTTTTTATACTGTTACGGCCTACATTTTACTCACTGAAAGCACAGCAGAGAGCAGACTCACACTAGAGCAGTGATCATACAAGAAATAACAAGGTTGGTATGTATTTTAGGATCCATATAGAACATAACAGACTTTTGCTTTTTTGAGATATGTAACATGATGAACTGAGGATGAAATATTACTCTCTGTTGTTTTCTAACTGTGATTATTTTTCTTAGACTTCCTCAAAACTACCCTCTTCTCCGAGCTCAGTTACCTGGCCTAAACCATTTAGTCTCATGTTTCAGAGACAACCTCTGTTCAAACCCTCAGATCTATAAGTTAACATAGATCAAAAACTGGTATTCAGTGTTAAAAACATTTTTGATATAATGATGCATTTATAATGAAACAAGGTTCCTTGTATTTTAATATTTCACTTGATAGCTGGATTGAGTTCAAAGACAATATATCTGTGTTGTTGTCAGCCAGTGTGGAAAATAACTTCTTTTTAGGCCTACTGGTAATCCAAACTGAGACCATCAGAGAAGTAGGCTATATTTAGTATGATTGTTACCATTTTCTGCAGCCCTGCGGAGGTTGTCGAGCATGATGTTGTAGTGGCTGCGGCAGAGCACCCTTCCCTCCACCAGGCCAAATTCCTCCCCGGTGGACAGCTGCCTCTTGCAGGAGAAGCAGGCGAAACAGGCCAGGTGGTACACGCTGCCCCGTGCCCGCCGAACCCAGTCACTGGCGTACACCTGCCGGCCACACTGGGCGCACTTAGTGCCGAACCTACTGTGAGGAAGAAGGAAACAGAGAGGTGATGGGTGGTTGTGGGCTACAGAGCTCAGTTAAAAGTACAGATGACCTGATCCTTTTCAGATTATTTAAATATTGAGTATCTGCTAACCAAACCCTATTCAATATTTGTTCTTTTTTAATATTACAGCTACACAGCACACTGAGGCTTTTTACATTCCATCAGTAAAACTATAATTCTGTGATAATATTTTAGCACAGTTTACTGTATTTTGTATAACAGCTATACAGAGGAATGTTCTTGTTGATCTGTTAAGGCAGGAAGCTTTGGACAAGAGTCAGACAGCCTCTCTTCATCTCCAGAGTAAACTAAATTCTAAAGTTCAGCTGCAGTTTTTCAACCAACAGCATCTCTGTGTAACTTTCAGTCTTGGTGTCTTGTAGGAGGGGTGGTGAGGCGGCTTTTTTATGTCTGTGCCCAGGGGCCAAATGTCTCTTTATTTAGCCTTGCTTCTTCTAAAAAGGTGTCTGTGTGCAGTGGTGGAAGAAGTATTCAAATCCTTTATTTATGTAAAAATACTAGTACCACACTGTAAAAATACTCTGTTACAAGTAAAAGTCCTGCATGGAAAATGTTACTTACGTAAAAAGTATGTAAGTATCATCAGGTAAATGTACTTAAAGTATAAAAGTAAAAGTACTCAATGCAGAAAAATCCTCAGAATTTAGAATCTGGAAACGATCAAAACAGTTCCGTCGATCAACTAAGTGTTGAATCAGCTAATCATTTCAGGCCTGTACTGTATATTGTTGGGTAGTTTAATATAAAATTAAACATCATATTTTACAAACTACATGTGTTCTGTGCAAAAAGTTTAATCTGTAAAGGAACCTGTTGGATGAATGCAGTGGAGTAAAAATGTTTCTCTCTAAAATGTAGTGAAGGAGAAGTAAAGTATAAGTACCTCAAGTTTTTACTTATGTAGCCTACAGTACTTACTTACAGTACTTGTGTAAATTTACTTTGTTACATTCCACCACTGTCTGTTTTTTAAGGAATATGCACAATGTGACCACAATATAAACTAAAATAATACGGTCCTAAAACTAGATTTTCCTGAATGTTCTCTCTACTGAGCACAAATAATGTATAGTTAATATTAAATAATGCAGTTAATATTGTACATTAGTGGTGCACATTTCCAAACTAATTTGCCATCAATCAAACTACCAAATCTCACTGACATGCAGTTGAGGGTGTGGGGGCAGTCAATTTAGCTCTGTCCGTAATCCACCTTTATTTTTATTTGAGGGTTGTGTTCACTGTCATTTTACAGTCTGGGAATTTGTTTCACTTGGTTTAGTTAGTGGTCTGCAGTGATATATTACGTAAGGCCTTGTCGACCAAAAGCCCATCACGGTCCATGCAGAACATATTTTTAACTGAGAAAATCGTGTTGAGTCCAAAAGTTGATCTTGGAGAGCAAAGATCAATTAGCTGTAAAAATAAAAAAATAAAACTTGAAGAATAAACCAAAAATGTATCACCTGGATAAAATAATATTTAAGTCATCAGACATTGTTCCACCTGTTACTGGAGATGTATTATTTTCCTTTAAAGGTGAAGTGCCATCAAATAACTCTTAAAAGCTCTTATAATGTAGTCTGAAATATTTTGTAAAAACAAGTTTTTTATCGGGATCAAAGTAGAGAGGAATTAATCTATCATGCTGCATGTAAAGAAATAATAATGGTAAAAAAAAAATATTTAGATGTTAATATGCATATTTGGTCTGTCTGTATGCCTTTTTATCAACATAAAAAAGAACAGTAAGGATGCTCTTCAAGTTTCTATTTAAAGCATTTGTTTATTAGGGATCGTTTGTGAGAATTTGGGGATTTAATGGGAGATTTACAATAGATATGTTTTTTCTATTGTAAATCTCCGATTATCAGAAGTATTAGAATTTTGGGTGGCGCAGACACAACTTTACCCTTTCGCTCATAAGTGTCATTTAACAGACAAATGACCATTGTGACAATAGTTTTTGCCGTGGAGGCTGTTCTTTCTACTCAACAAATGCAATTGACATCTGCAGTTAAATGAATTTACCTCGAAACTAATACGATGGACTATAGGGTAATGCAGTCCATAGGTTACATGTCGTGCACAGGCAATTTGCAATATATTTTCTCAGAATAAACTACATCGACATGGCGAAGCAACGCGAATGTCATTTATATTTAATTCAAATAAACTTTAAAATTGAATAAAAACGTAAAAGTTAACGTTTGAATAACCGCAAGGAAATTAGATAATCGACACATTTGAATTTAAACCCATTCAAAATATGTTATTTAATTATTAATTATATATATATATATATATATATATATATATATATATATATATATATATATATATATATATATATATATATATATATATATAGCCACACACACACACGCACCCCCCCACACACACACTTACACACACACACACACACACACACACACACACACACACACACTAAAAATGACATCATGTTTGCAAAGCAGCGACTTCATTACCGAATTTAGCTTTGGGATAGTACTTATTAAACGGAATAGTTTTACATTTAATTACACTTTCACATTTTAAAATGAACTTCACCGATGATGTAAAAAAAATAAAAGATTGTAAGATAATAATTTCTAGAAAATACTCGCGTCATAAAAAAAAGAATCACTTAACAGCTTAGAACAAATTCAGAGATGTAATACCTGAAATAATCCAGTTTGCAGTAGATTTCTTTGTTTTTCACGTAGCAGCTGTTGTGTTGGCGCAGCGACGCTCTGCACACCGAACACTCCAAACACCGCAAGTGCCAATTCAGGTTGTTGACCTGTGGAGATGTAAAAGAATACAATCACACTTACAGACACATGCACTGAGTGTGTGGCCGATAATCAGTGCACTGAGACTTCCGTCGAGATGTTAAACAACGTGCCATAGCTTCTATCTATTGTTGAATTCAAACCTCAACTAACTAGTTTTCTTCATTTATTTACTTTACAAACGGAAGGAAGAAAGAAGCATCACGAGAAAAAAACGAATTGTAGGATAATACTAAGTCATGAAATGATCACCACATATACTTTGTGCCTATTTATGCTCATATTTTGTTGAGATCAATATTGGCTGGTATAGTAGTAAAGACAAAATTAAAGAAATTAATTAAATGAAAAGCTACAAACCAAATTAAGAGAAGGAGTTGGATCTTAAATCGTTTGTAGCTTTGCGGATAGCCTATTATCCGCAATTCTTTCTTTCTGAGAGTGTAAGTATTGATCATTTTCTTCGTATTTCTCACCTTCAGTAGGTATCGGTCATGGATCTCCATCTCGCAACTGGCGCACTGGTTCTTGGCCGCCGGAGGAGAGCAGTGGCAGGCGGCCTCCGACGGGCTGAACTCACCGGACTCCTTCTTCACCTCCGATTTAGACTGCGTCAAAAAACACGGTTTTGTATCAAAGATAAGAGAGCGTCATCGTCATTGCTGATTTCCCCTCTTGTATTTATTATTAATAGATTCACAACAACAAAAAAAGATTCCGTGAAATAGTTCAAACATGTTAACATGAAGATCCAATCCTGGAAAAACGCATAGGGGCGTGACATATAGCCTATTTTTTAATTTAATTTACTTCCAAAAAAGGCCTTATTTTTATCCAGTGGTTATTCTTTATATTTAGCCTATAGCCTGCATTAATTAACTTACATGTACATGCATCCGCGCAACAAGTAGACCTAATTTTAACATTTAGTGTTTCATTTAGCTACATTTTACATTACCAAGATTATTCTCATTTTAAAAATGTTGCATTTTTTTAAACTGTAATCCGCAAATTAAACGTGACTAAATGGAGTTTTGATGGCTTTACTCTCCTCACAGAAACCTACAGCCTTTAGTTACTGTCTAGCTGATTAAACTTGAACCTCTGCCAAATTCAGAGTCCTGCTGAGGTTATCCTGCATGTAAAAAGTTCAGGAAGAAGAGGAATCAAATAACCTTACACAGATTGAAAGACAAAGAAATCAAAAGGCTGCAAAGCAAACTCGTCCAGATGTTTGTGACTCACCATTTTCGGGTCTTGAACGCTGCCTATTTGGAGAGAAGATGGAGCTTGCTCTGCGCATTACGCATCTCTGCCCCAACCCACACTATATCCGGTACAAAACAACGAATAACAGTTTCTCGTGCATTTAAACCCTGGCAACAAAAGACATTTTGATGCAATTAGAAGGGAAAAAACCTTATATTTGATCGATCATTCCTCTTGTGCGCAATATAGGAGGCTCTATTCCCATGCAATCACACGCAGTGAAAAGAAAGGATGGCACTATCTGCAATTAGCGGTGGATTGAAATGCTTCGCTTGATAAGTGGCAACCCCGAGTGTCAATTTCATCTGGCAATCAAGAAAAGGCAACCGAGCCACCAAGCTCAGAGAGAGTGAAAAAAGGGCGCATTTTAATTTCAATAGCTGTAATCGAAAATCGAAAAATCTGAAGTGAAGAGGCTCAATTGGAGATCGGTCTATTCATAACAGACAATGTGCAGAAACTGCAGCTGATCTCGAGGCATAAAGGAGCTTGATTGTCTCGTTCTCATGATGGACCCATTTAAGTACTTGAGGCTCCCCTGGGTGATTACAGCTGCATTCATAAACTGCCAAAAAAATCGCGTTTGGGTGGCAATCCGAAGTCCGTGTTGTCCTTCATTTTGTCAAAATTAACGGGAATGCAAGATCATGTTAATTACAGCTACGGTATAAATATTGGAGACAGTGAAATAAAAAGAGATGGCCTATATGGGAATAGATGAACATATACTTCATACATGGAAAACCTCCCAAAAGCAGCGAAAACATCGTCCAATAATCGTCTCCAGAACATCACAAGCTAAATATCCAAATAATTCCGTGATATATTGCTCTTGAAAATCGCCTAGAGGCTATATTCTCTTTCTTTTAAAAAAATAATCCAACTTCATGAACTTTGTGGCGATCAAACCAGCGGCACCAGTGTGTGCCTTCCTGACCGACTGTCCGCTGTGGTTCCTTCTTTTCGCCTCGACTCGAAGTTTACACCCTGTTCAGTCAGACAGGATGTGATGCTGCCCATTGGACCGGCATGACCTGCGGGTTTGCCCTCCTTTTCTGTAGGCTCACAAGAATATTCAGGGTAGGAATTCATTAATAAACGAAGATAATGGTGATAATCTGGCTGACATCACCCTCTACTTATCTGAAATGTCTCTCTTATTTTCTGAAAATGATGGTTGCAGACTGGAGGCCAGAATTAGTTGATGGAAATCTCTTCACTGATTGCAGAGTGATGGGGGGTAAGAGGTGTGAGAAGATAATGATGCAAACTTTACACTGCTAATTATCCATCATATAGGCCTATACTTAATTTGTAATGGACTTTTAAAGTTCATTTTGCAGTCTTATCCACCTTACCTTGTTGTCCCTATTCAAGGGAGCCTAAACAACGATTACATGCACTTTGAAATGGTTATTGGAAGGGAAGTTAAGATAAAAAAAAATCCTTCACAACAGGATTCCATTACTTGAACTTGTGTATCGGCTGATACTGCTCGATACCAGTGCAAAAACACAATATATATACACTGTATATAAATAGAAATATATAGAGACAATATATTGTATGTTATCAGCTGTATAACTCTGTACGGATATGAGATTTGTGAAACAAACAAATACAGACTGAATGCATGAATGAATGAATGAATGACATAAAACTTTCTTTTATTGTCTAGTTTGACAGTCAATCATAACAAACGTTTTTTTTCAGGGCTTCAAATGACTTGGTATCGGATCGGTGCAGAGTTTCACATAGGCCTACTCGCCGAATCCGATACCAGCATTTTACGCAGTATCGGAGGCAGTATAGCTCGATTTTCAAAGACTCCCCACTGCTGCACCGTGGTGGCAATGTTCTCTTTATAAATCAATTTGATTTGTCACATGAAACCGTTTGAGGTATAGGTTCAGTGATATGTTATCCTATCAGCTTCTTAGGCTTGTGCATCATCGTAAAGTAGAATGTATCCGTCAGATCGGCACACAGAAAGAGAGTCAGTCACTTGAATAAATACAGATGGAGATGGACATAGCCATAGCCATAGGTCGTAACTGAAAGCCATCTTCACGTTTTAGTCGTTATACTCTGATGTTTGCATTTGCAAACCCAGACCGACCAGGCTATAGCAGAGTCAGCAGAAGGCTGGTGAGTTGATTTCTCTGTCCTGATGAGCGACTTGTAGTCAGGAGATGGCCGCAGAGATGGTCCTGCTACCTTTCCTCTGTTCACTCTGATGTTTAAATTATAAAACTTGACCGGTCAGCTGGCTGCCTATATCTTCCTTGGCCCAGGCTAGCAGAGTCAGGCTGGCATCTCAAAAGTGGATGTCCCATTCCTGATGATGGGCTCAGGTCCACATGCCATCACTGCATATAGTGATATAATAGGCTACTGTGTATATAATATCGAATGTAACAGGCGCAGTTTAAAGACGTACGGTAAACGTGATGGAACTAGTTAAGTTTTGGCAACAAAAATATTTAGGGTTAAGAAAACATTAGGGATTGGCTTAAAATGAGTGACGTAAAACTACTAAGGAGATAACGCCACACATCATTGCATCATCTGTAAAACTTTTGAAAATGACAGTAGGCCAGGAGGCCTGTGTGAAACCAAAAGGCCTTCAATTTTAGCAATTGAAGGATGAAACAAATATAACTAGAAGTTCTTATCTGACAAATGTTCCCCACTGAAATTGTGGTTTTGGTGTCCATGCACAGCACATTAAACAACATAGGCCTACTGTACCAAACTCACTAAATAGCAGGGTATCTTCCTACTTGTTTTGGTTTTCTTTTGTGTTAAAGTGAACTGAAGAGATCATGGAAATCTATGTTCTTGATTAGTTGACATTTTAGAGATTTCACAGTGACGGCATTGCTTTGTGTTGAAAGTCTTACACTAAAGCTACACCTTTACATTTATTTCACGATAATCATTAAACTCCTTGCACCTACAGAGTAAGAATAAAGAGACTAAAGGTAAAGGTTTCTTTGAAATCAATGACACTTTAATTCTAATTGATCACTTAAAAAGCATCTCAGCAGAACAGAAGAATAGCATTGTCTCCGACTCTTTGTGTTGTCAGTGTAACACAATTCAGCAGCTCTGTTCATTACCTGTATTTACCAGATGGAGCAAGGTCAACTGGTGGGCTTGCCTAGATGAAGGAGGACTTAAAGAAGGAGGGAAGAGTGTTATGTCACCTCCATTATTGTTGCTCTTTAGTGATAATGTGCAAGAGACGGTTTTTTGATCTTTGACCTTTTCAGGGACAGTGATTTTTTTGTTATATGACCAAGCAAATAAATCAGAAATTATGCTGTTTTGGACCATTTTCATCTTGACAAATGACAAGTAGAAAATACATTTTTTAGCTTCTAAAGCATTTTACCTCAAAGGCGTTTTTATGAAAGCTTCTTAAACAGAGAGTTTATCAAGATAAAATGTCATCAATATTAAATAAATGAATGAATAAATAAATAAATAAGTATGCAGCATCTCAATATAATCCAAGAACCATAAGCAAAGTACTCATTATGCAGAAATGCCCATTTCAGAATTATATTACTAGATCATAATAACAAATTTATTTAGTTTATCAATTTTAATTTTGTAGCTGGTAAAGGTGTGGCTTATTTTAGCTACATTATATATAACTGGGTAGCTGAATAATACATACAAATTATTTAGTTGATTAAATATTGTATTAATAATCTGAATCTGCAAAGTAACTAAAGCTCAATAAAATAATGTAATGGAGTAAAAAGTACAACATAAGTATACAGTATAATGTTATACAAGTATAAAGTAGCATAACATGAAAATACTAAAATTGTAAGTACAGTACTTGAGTAAATGTTATTGGTTACATTCAATGTGACGTGCTTGTGTGGGTTTCTTCTGGGTGCTCTGGTTTCCGCCCACCGTAAAGAACTGCATGCTGCCATTGCCCTTGACGTAGGTCCTGGCAACTGGAGTTGGGTCGGACGATGGCCAGAGAAAGCCAGGCAACTGCTTGGGGCCCCAGACCGTTAGGGGGCACCCCAGGGCTGACAAACTTTACTCCACAGCAATGTCTAAAACACATCCCCCATGCCCCTTAAACAAACAAATTACTTTTTGCAATAACATCTGAAGGGGCTCTGGCATTCCCGTCAAAGCATGATAGAATTTGTTGAGTAAAATGAAGAGGAGTTGTCCACTGCTCCTAATTAGTTAAGATGGGTTAAATGAACTACATGTGTTTATATATGTAGGCTACTTGTCAAATAAAAGATATGTTATTTCCTCCTTAAAGATCTGGCACTGCACAGCGACCTCCTGACAATGGTAATATGCAAGGATGGGTCACCTGTTGCATCCTGTGCAGCTCTGTGCAAGTGTGAATATCACGTATACATGTGTGTGTGAGTGTGTGTCTGCTCTGTCCAGCAGCCCCTGCCCTTCCTGATGCACAGCTGTCTCTGACACAAACAATAAGTGACCAGCACACTGTAAACAAACAGTACCGCATGCTAAAGCTATTAGACTTATCAAATGGGCCCCAGTGGACAGCTTGATGGCTGGTATGTCAACAATGTATGACGTTTGTGGTCTGCTCGCTGGGGAGGTGCAGAGGGGTTCACACAAGGGCAAAATCTTATTCACTGTACTGTGCTGAATGTTGACAAAACAACCAGCAAGGTAGGGCCTTCTGTCATAACTGAATAAAAATGCTTGTATAACACACTGGTTGATTTATTATTATTATTATTTATTAGGTTCAGCGGCTAAAGATGTCATCTGATCTGCCAAATAATCTGAAATTTGCTTTGAAGCAAACATTTTCTATTGTCACATTTTATAATTTTTCATAGGCAGCATAATCTGTGCAAGATGGACTTCTTCGTGTATATATATATATATATATATATATATATAAATCAATGAAAACCTGTTAACCTCACTCAAAAAAGGAATCTTGATGCATGTATTGTATTGGTCGATTTTAGGTTGTGTACAAGGACTCAAAAAAGTCAGCTGGGTTTCTCGGTAAATTAATACTATAATACTGTAGGATATTGTATAGTATAACAGCCAAGAGCTGCCATGGTGGCAATTGCTAATTTTACTCTTTTCTCTTGAAATCACAATATTATCACACAAGTTGTCTAGAAATATCAGATTCTGTTTTCTCGGGATTAAAGGCTAAAACCACCAACCTGATTATGTAGATTAGCAGCTTGAGTTTGAGTGTTAAACTCTTAATAAATAATACCTAATAATAATGCTCTTATATGTCAATGCATACATCTGGACACATGCCTTCACACATACTGTTTCATCTGTTTTGTTGATTGATTAATGGGGGAAAGAGGCTGCAAATTACCTTTTCCTCATGCCTTATATAAAATCCATTTTTTAAAATCCATATCTGTATCTGATGACATGGTCAACATAAACAACAATGTCTTTGCTTCTGCAGCGATTGATGCCTGCAGGTCATGGTTTTCTCCAACTTTGTTTTCTCTAATTCTTTTGGGCGATGTGCACACAAAACAACTATGTACATGACTCATACCTCTTTCTTTCAATGGTGGCATGTTATGTAGAACCGGCACAAAGCCACGTTACAAGGATAACTGATGCTGTGCTTATGTTACATGAAAATGTTTACTGTCTTATCTGTATTTAACACCAAGGTCTTTTTGTTAAATTTTGTTACATGTTTGAAAGAAGGCTTCAAAATATTTACTGCTGTGGTTTACCTGCTTTGTAACCTGCGTTCCAAACTGATTTCCTACCAGGGAGTATAGGCTGCTACAATTATATATCACAAAATTCTCAACAAAACAGTAAAAATAATCAGCTAAAAGTAACAGATAAACAGCTGAAATAGGTACCTAGAATTAATGGATAAACAGTTGAAACAGTTAGCTAAAAGCAACAAATAAACGGTCGAAATAGCCAGCTCAAAAGTATACTTAGCTAAAAGTATACTTAAGTTAAGTATAACATAAGTATGATAGTTGAACTAGTCAGCTGAAAGTATAGTTAGCTAAAAGTAGCTAACAGTTTGAAAAGTTAAAGAATTGACTTGAAATAGCTTAAAGTGATGAAACGAAGGTGGTAGTAGTAGAATGCAAACATGACCGAGGCAACAAACACTAACAATGTAATTATAAAAAAAATTCTTGTGAAAAGAAACACTTTTGTAGCCTATAATTAGGCTAAAAATCTGGTTTATTTGACAAAGTGGGTAAAGCACTCACCACTTGTCTCTTGTGCTTGTGTACATGCGTCCCTATTTATTTTACACATTGCTGTAGTTTTCAGTTATATTTATTAAGTTTCAGGTTGGAATAAATTGTTTGTTTCTTCAAAAGTCATCTTCTCTTTATTTCTTTATTGGGTCCACCATGAATGTTTGGGGAGGAGCAGCCCAGCATTTCTGGTGTATTTATGGAATTGATGAGAAGGTTACAGTCATGCTTTTTTGACTATTATTCTCTTTCATGTGTTTGGCACCCTGTAAATTAATCTGCGCTGATTGGAATTAAAGCACTCCGCGTCGTTTGACATTTTGACTACACCACACTCCATTTTATAATCCATAATAAGGGCACATGATGGTACAGATGAAGGGGTATTTGAGCTCATGGTACAGGGCTGTGACAGTACGTCACACAAAAAATGTTGGGAATAAACTGCCGCAAGGCACTATTTGATGAACTGTGTCAAACACTGTGTTCTAAATGTATGCTCGAAAACCTTAAAAAGGTTCAGACGGAGTACTCGATGAGGATGTGAAGAATCACATGAATAATACCAGAAACTAAGACAGCCAGTTAATGTTTGCCTGTGGAAGCTTGTTGCAGAATCAATTGACTTTTGAAGTCTCCCCGTACAGCAGCAGCCAACATTCAACAGGCTGCATGAACTCAAACCCATCTAGATTACAGTCTTGCAGCCAAGCTTTTAGCAAACAAAGGAAATGGTACATTACATCATCCCTTTCTCTGAAAAGTTGCATTGAAGAGAAAAAAACTCTCCAGTTTTTTAACAAATACAAGTTTATTTGAAGTACAGACAAGGAAAAATGAAGGGCTTTTTTCAGGGCTTGCACTCCATATGACAGCAATTTGGGGGTATTGTGTATTTTGGCCCAAGCGTGTGGTCTATGATAGATGACAGGAGAGAAAATCACAAGCCGCTGGCTTGAGCACAGAGACGCAAATTGCTTTCAGCTGATTGCCTTATTCTGCTTGATATGTATCAAGTGGATTACAATATTCCCTTTTTACTTACAGCCAGGAAGCAGCTGATCAATTCCACTAACAAAGGAAAGAAAGAGAGCTTGTGTTTTTCTTCTGCCGGGTGAAAGTACAAACCCCTCAAGTGGTCAGTGAGCATTGTGAATTTAAGTGTATACTCCACTGCATCGTGTTTTACCACACCAAAAGAGACAACATCCAGAAATACAGATGATATGGGTTTTGTCTAAAAAAACGAATTTGCAAACACATCTTACAGTGGGAGAACAAGCTTGTGTGATGAGTGAGCCTACACACATCATTTAAACCTGCAACTATTGATTTTTTGGCCATTTGGGGGCAGCGGAAACAAGTGTGAACACAACACTGACGTATCACTTTTTAAGTTGATTTGGCAAACTGTAAGCAAACACTTGCTTATTTACACATCAAGCTGTTACGGGGCAACAATATCATTCACTTGGAGTCAGTGTTAGATATGTCGTCTGCCGATTTGATTTTGATCCTTCTTTTTTCAATCCGTTTCTCCAAACCCCCCTCCAACTTTATTGAAGTGCAACACTGATTTGTTGGAGTACCATTGTTGGCGAAAACAGTTTGACTATCCTTTAGCATGATGCTGAACCTTTTCCAGCTTCAGGATCTTTGATCAGTGGCTAAATCTGACCTCTAACCTTTTTTTTTTTTTTTTTAACAGCTAAAGCGAATTTGACATATCAATCTCCCAGAGGATAATTTCTTTGGGCAGCACATTATTTGTTGACAAGCACATGTATCTGTGTGAAGGAAGAAGAGAAAAATTTATTTTCTATATTGGCAATTAGTTGTAAAACTAAAAAAGCGAGGGTTAGTATATAAGTATAATATTAGTCTATATCCTTCCCATTCCACTTCCGGGATAGCGCCGATGCTGCAGGTTCAATTTCATTAGCACAACTTGTAGCTCTTTTGTTTTTTTTAAGATACATTTTTAAGCCTTTATTTATATAGTAGGGCTGAAGACATGAAAGGCGAGAGAGAGGGGGACTGACATGTAGCAAAGGGACGCAGGGCAGAGTCAAACCCGCGGCCGTGGCGTTGAGGAGTAAACCTCTAAAGACGGGTGCGTGCCCTACCAGGTGAGCTACCCAGGCGCCCCAACTTGGAGCTCTGTGTGATATTAATTGAGCCTTGTCTTTGATCAGGATCTAGCTCCAGCCCTCAGATTTGTCTGAGGACTCAAGTCAATGTTACAGATCAGCTACTTACCCAATCAGGTAACCAACTCCAGAAAGAAAATTACCCCCTTCCGACCACTTGCACTCACCTGCAGTGACCTGGAGCAATCAAAGGTGAACCAGGCTCCTAATCACGGAAAAACTCCCTTAGGTCAGTAGATGGACAGCCCACACACGGTACGACCCAACCCCCCCGACAGGCCAGCTCTGAGTTCAAGTGTTTAAACTGTCACATCAAATAGGCTCAAACGTGGATTACTTGCGCAGGACGCATTGCGTGTTTAGTTTGATGCCGACTGCAATATCCTGCCACTATGTTGATCCTAGCAACTCCGGGTGTAGAGCAGTGGAGTCGAGTTGTGTCAAGTAGAGGTGGCTGGTGCTGGGCACGCTCTAAACAGCCAGGGGAAGTGTGGATGGTGGGACAGGAAACAGAGGGGTGTTTTAGCAAAAGAGTGCTGGAATGGATCTATAACCTGGAGCATAACAAGGACTCCCTCATTGTTTGTTTTCAAAAGAGTAACCGTGGTTGTTCAGCAGAAGTGTGTGTGATAAAGCAGAGTGTACATAGTGGCACATTTAATAATTATGAATTTATTCATTTTAAGACCAATGGTAGCTGCTGGTCAAGTGCCACATGGATGGATACATAGATATGATTGTTTGTGTTTCACGCACCCTTAACTTTCAAGGGTCAGACCCTACGGGCTTGAAACCATGAACACTTAAGATGTGGTGTGTGTGCAGATTGACTACATTATAGTGAGGGGACTCTGTGTTTTTCTATGGTGAACTGTGCCAGCTCTCTGACAGCTGATGAATGAGTCTGAGTCTCGCTCCTCCCACAGATCTCAGATCACTTGCAGCATGTTGTGTAAAAGGTCTGAGGACTGTGGACACCTGAACCCAGCTCACAGTACAATATGTGGACCCAGTGACTGTTGATAAACTGTAGGCTATATGAGCAAATTAAGGTCAGCCAACATAAAACCTCTGGTGGAATATAACTGTGTACGTAAAATGCTATTTAAGTACAATTTTGAGGTACTTTACTTAAGTATTTCCATTTTATTTTACTTTATATTATTAATCCACTACATTTCAGAAAAGAATACTACTTTTCAGTCCACTACATTTTATTTTGATAGCTTTAGTTACAAGCTACTTTTCTATAATCCAAACATTTGTTTATGATGGATTTTTATGTATTAAGACCCCGGCAGTACATCAAGTAGTACTACTTTTGGCACACTCAAGTATATTTTAACACTATATTATTAATATTTCTACATTGTGGAATGACTGCACTGATTGTAGCTGATTTAAGAAATAAAGAAATAATAAGGAGGTTTCTTAAGAAGGAGATATTTTTTCCACCTCATGTACTGTACAGTTGGTCATCATGATGATATGCTATGGCTGGCAGATAAGAGCCAAGTTCAGTTTTTTATGCCGGACAACTAAACAAAAAGGCTTAGTGTGATTAAAAAGCTCCATAAACAGGAGCACTGCAGAATCAGATAATAATTCTTGGTTGGTTCGTCACTATGAGAGACACCGTTCACATTACACATAGTCATTTAATGAATTGGTTATATATAAAATACTGACTAGTGCAGCTTAGTACTGTATATTTGAGTAAATATTACTTTCTACCACTGCCTATAAATGGACCACCAGCTGACTCCAGAGGAGGTCTGTCCTCCTTCACAATATTCTAACAGGTTTAACAAATGATACCTGGTTGGCTGTTTAAGGACCCACCGCTGTGTGGCTCTGTCAGAAACCCCATCTAAGAAAACCCATGATGGCCTCTCCAGTACGCCTCTCCCCTCTCCCCTCTCCCTCTCCCCCCCTCTCCCCTCTCCCCTCTCCCCTCTCCCCTCGTCAATTGGGTTGCCTCGTTCCACAACTGGACAGGAAGTCTGCTAATCTGTAACCCGATCCGGGGGGAAGGAAGTCAGGAACCAGCCTTCAGTGCTTTCACCAATCGTATTCATCACCAAAGCCGGACCGAGGCTCATTTAGAGTGGGAGCATGGCTTAACTAAACATCTTCTTCATAAAATAAATGCTTCCAGGTTACTCCCAGTCCAGGTTCCACTCAAAGGAGCATCTGATCTCAATTACCAGGAGTGCTGTAGGAAGCAGCGTGCCTTGCTCTGCAGCCTGAGCCAACAGCACCATGGCAACCAGCAGCAAGTCTACGAGCCCTGCGAAGATATGAGTCCTTTTCAGGCACTTTAAGGCAGGATAGGATGATTTGATAATTAGTTCCTGATGCATCTCATTCTTTTTCATATCAATCATGTCTAGGAAACTAAATGTAATTAAATACAGTTCAAAGCTGCAGAGGTTGGTTGGTACTTGGTACTGAACTGCCATTGGATGGATGTTCTTCAGTCCACTAGGTTTCCCACAGTGAAAAGTGAAAGACTGAACACTATAAAACACAAGGCACTGAAAAGAAAGAAAAGTCACTAAGGACTGATAGTCATGAGCATGTTTCAAAATGCTTTTAGAGTGAAAATATCATAATTTTGATAGTTTCCTAGAAGGAGTTTTATACATCATTCAGTTACACAGGTAAAACATGTTCATCAGAGATACGTCTGAGTATAAAAAAGAAGTCCTCTGGAGAAAACATGTGACGTCCTCCAAACCACACAAGGATATAGGCATAGCCAGTAAAATATATAGGTCATTTAATCCTATCCTCTATAGGCTACAACACAGGAGCATTTCATGAATAAGCGCCCCTAGCGGAGGCAGGAAATATGTCCACAGGAGCGGTTTCTGAAAAACTTTAAAAGTGGTTACAAAACTACTTTTAAGTTTAGAAAAAGAATGCGGTTTGGGTTATAATCCCTCTTTCACTTCTGGTTACACACATGACATAGTTCTGTTTGTTCCGTTTTGTTCCCTAAAGTAAAAAATGATCATGATGATGGTCATCGGGATCATCATCAGGTCATCATCAGGGTCATGATGATTAATGACCCTGATGATGACCTGATGATGATCCTGGATGAAAGTGCTGTGTTTATTTGACTCATTCAACATCCCAAACCTGTCGCCTTTTCAGAATTATTACGACCACTAGAGGTCGCCACGCCCTAACCATAAAATGTAACTATAGGTCATAATTGCTGATTGTACAAATGACTTATGAAGTCGTTTTTCAGGAGAGGACAGTCTAACAAGAAATGCATTGAGTCTTTTCTATGCTCATTTGCACTTAATTTACAATTAGTTTACAAATTCCCACTTTACTCACACGCATCTTGCCCTACATCACCATCCCCACCTTCTCATACATCCATGATCTCTGCACTCCAACACTCAGACACTGTAAAAACACTGTCTTTTGGAGGAAGATGTTAAGATGTGCAGTAGAATTTTGGGAGTATAACACATGCTGACCGGACTTGGCAGTTAATACAATGTGACCTCGGGCTGACAAGAAGCTTTTCAAGAAGAGATGTGAACCACAACAGATACGGCGGATCAGCTTCTGATGTTTAATCAGGCATGACAACATTATAATTTTTATTAGAGCTTTAAAAGATTTTTGGGGGGAAATTTTGGAAAGCCAGTGTGAACTTGTTTTGGTTGGAAACAACAGATGCAGTAACAAACGGCGTCTTCAGAGAGAGCTAAGGTGAGGTCTGTAAAGTTGCTAAGAATTGGTTGAACATGTTTTGGTCAGGATTTGAATTATCTTCATGTAGACAACCTAGTCCTAAAATTGCTACAGTATGCAGGACATTACTTCAACAGGCAAGAATCTCACATTGTTTTGGCTCAGATAATGTCTCCATGGAAAGGAGCTCAGAACCTGGCAACTCAACTGGATTGTTTGGTTCTTTTTGTAAAGAAGACAGCCTCTTTGTTCCTGTGTCCCCCCCTCATTAAGTTAAAAACACAAATCATATTTACTAGGAACAGTTTCCAATCAGTGTCAGGGTCTCTGTGCTATTTACAGGTTCTGGGGATATTTAGTACAGTAAATTAAATGTAATGGACTTTTTTTCTTTCAAGTCAAGCCTGGGATGTTATATACTTTTGCCAGTAGGTGGCGATAAAGCACTTTGAAATCTTCTTTTAGCATCCTTTCATGTTTCCTTTCACTGTAAAAATTTGAATGAAACATAAGAACGAAGAATCTTCATTATTTGAAGTTTGAAGTCAAAATTGGTTCACACATGGGTTTTATCATTATTCTGAGAACAATTTGTCCACTGGTTCTAGTTAAAAATGATCAAATCCAAATATTTAGTGCAAAAATCTACTGCAGACTAAATGGAGGAAGTAGAGGAAAGTGTGTCTCCACCCATTTGTGTTAGAGACATTATTAGCAGGCCTATAAATTGTTGTGCAGGAAGTAGCCAATCCATGTGTCTGGAAATACTTTAGAGAGACTTTTTAAACAACATTTTAAGCTCTCACAGAACGACCCAGGTGTGGAAATTATGAAAGGTGAGTCCTCACATTATTTAATTAAACACCTGCGGATGGATTTAATGTTTTTACACCCACATAATATTCAACCTTTTAAATTTTCCCAGAGTTTAGGATTTTCTCTATCTGTATTTTCAACCTGTTGCTGTTGGAGATCTCATCATGTGCTGGCAACTCAAGTGTTGGTAAGCAGGTTTTCTTTTAATTTCTTTTAGATTGATCAATTGAGAATTTGGTTTGAGGATGTAGTTGAGTAATTATACAAAAATAAAACTTTTTTTATATTTATGTTGTCCGTGGTTCTGTTAATGTTTTTCAGTTTTAAAACTGCTGCATATATTTGTGTTAGATTTCCATGCCCAATAGGGGCAGAAGTTCTGATGGCCTGAATTGTAACCTTCCTTTTAATGTGCATCTGCTGACTCCTGATGTATTTATTTTTTGTTATTCAATCACAAAAATCGCAAAGTTGTCAGACGAATTCAGGACGACAAGAAAAGTTCAGTCATTTATTGAAGAAATGAAAACCTTTTACACAGTCTATGGGGAAAACACATACCTGTATGCTTACAGGCAGGTTGCGGTACATTTACCACATTTCAGGATTAAGAGAAAGCAAGGCACAAAGCAGCATTGACAATCCATCAGGGAATAGATGAAAGTGGAGCCGATAATTTCCTGCAGGGCTGATGAGGGAAGGTGGAAACAGGTGAGCAGGTGGATGTGAGACACTGGGACAGGTGGGAGAGTCTGAGGGTATCTGGTGGATGGATGGAAAATGGCAGTTCCATGGCTTGGGAGAAGTGAGAAGCTGTATGTAATAAATAGGGAAATAAATAACTGGATTTTACACATATTTTTGTGATTTTGTAATGCCAACTTTTGTATTACATTTTATATGTATTACATTTTATTTCATCAAGTCCAGGGTTTTTCCTTTTGTTTTCCAGTGCATGCTTGGATTAACTCAATCCCTGAATGGATGTATGGCTAAAAACACTTGTATTTCAATTTAAGCCACCATTCATGTAGATGCCATAGGTAAATAGTTTGAAAAAGTGGGACTGTAAAGTAGTAGTAGTAGCCTGTAGCCTATATGTTAGATTTACATAGTAATTAAGTTCAGAAGTAGACACATTTTGCATATATTCTACTTTATAAGTAACTCAATCTAAATGTGTATCTGCATCATTGCCTGCCCTGGTCAAGTTAACCCTACACTACTTTAAACAATGCATGCATTTGTACACTTTCTCCTTTTAGAAACCTAAATCAGAATTAGAATCGGCTTTAATGGCCAAGTAAGTGAGAACACATACAAGGAATTTGACTCAAAGTAGATACACAGAAATAGACATATGGATCAGAGAGTGCCATCTGAAAGCTAAAGAAATGAACAAAGACACAAAGTACTAGAGAACACAACCCCAAGGACTCCGTCCGTGGAGACATCTTGATCATCGTCACCTCTATATGTTGTTCATGTAGGGTGGGCAATGGGCATGCTTATCAATCCTCTCATTCACAGCTAAAGGAGGAAGAAAAAGCTGCAGTGTCTAATTATCTCATTAAACATCTGCAAGTATGAAGGGAGGACAGGAAGCCACAATATGGCAGAGTGTTAAAGATATGGGGGAGGGGACTGTGGTGGGGCAGCAGCAACTTGTTACCCAGAAACAGAGATGTCCAAATAACAGTTCCTGTAAAGAGACTTTTTGGTGTTGTTGATGAGGGAGGGTGACATGGTGGCTTTCTCTAACCTTAAGGCCATTGCTGGATACATCTTTGGGGTAATGATAATGTGAATTAATAAAAGTTGGTTTTAGCTTTAAAGTGTAAGATTTATGGAATCAATCAACACACACACACACACACACACACACACACACATAAACACACCCACGCACACACACGCACACACACACACACACACCCACACACACACACACACACACACACACACACACACACACACACACACACACACACACACACACACACAATGATATGTAAAGTAATTCAACACTGTCAAGTTGCCTGTGTTTCAGTATTGTTCTGAGTCATTTCACCACCTGTACTATCCGTAATTTAGTTCAGCTGGAGCTACGTTATACCAATTATCAATTCAGAAAAAGTAATCTGATGTTTTTACTCATTTTCAGTGAATCCCTGTTGTTACTACCCTTGTCAGAACTCAGGAGTGTGTGTGAGATTTGGTGCAGACCGCTACGAATGTGACTGCACTCGTACAGGCTACTATGGAGACAACTGTACTGTTCGTAAGTACAGCAAAACTGAGCATTTTCAACATATCTGTGTGTTGGCATCCGGGTGTGTGTTCATTCACAAGCTTCTAGTAATCCTATTAGCTTAAATACTACTTTAATGTGACAGTGGGGCAAATTAACCCTAAAGTTACCCTACGCTGTGCACTCTAATGCTCCTCCTATTTTGTTAAAAAAAAGAAAATAATTAACATGAATAAAGTGTTTTAACAATAATAAATAAAGTATAGTTGTAAATATGAATACATTGTTAATAAATACATTGTACTTCCAGAAGGTCAGAGGTTAAACAGTGAATTGGATCTATCCTTATCCTAATCCTCCACCACTTTATAAAATAAAGTGCTAAAAACGTAAAGCAAGGGCCATTTTGGAGAAGGATAAACACCAGCCAACATGGCAATACAAAAGGATTCTCATTATGGCTTATAAGTGATCTTTAAAGCATTCATACATTATGTATTTACATTAGTCACAATTAATAAACCCTTGCTTTATTAGAAGTGGTACAAAGAATATTTATTCTTGATCTTTGTGTGTAGCGGAGCTCTGGACCAGAGTTCGTCTCTTGCTGAAGCCGAGTTCTGCGACGGTTCACTTTATCCTCACCCACTTCCAGTGGTTCTGGGACATCGTCAACAGCTCTTTCCTGCAAGACACATTCATGAGATTAGTGCTGACAGGTAGGTGAAAAGGTTTAAGGCTAAAAAAAACACAACCCACGAAAACAAGTCACTCAATTTGCAGAATCCAACAGATCACAGACCCCAGACCACAGCAGAAAAAAGACTTGCTTGCATCTATCGAGGTCAAGGCTGTTTTAGATAAGGCCTGTTGGGGTTAGGGTAGTATACCCTTAATAATAAGGGTATATTATTGCCTTATCCATGTACATACAGGGTAATAATAATAATAATAATGACAACAACAACAACAACAACAACAACAACAACAATAATAATAATAATAATAATACATTGTATTTATATAGCTTCTTTAATGAAACCCAAGAACACTACAGAATTACAGTGGCTATACTAAGAGAGGTTGTAGGCTGTGGTACTTGGTACTTGTAGGCTGGGGACATACACATAGATTAATTAGGTGTCCAAACATGCTGGTCCATTCATGCACTGAACCAGCAAACATGGAAAATATACAAAAAAGACAGTTGTTGTAAACTGCACATTGTCACTTTCTCCCAAAGTCAGAAGTGAACTTATTCCAAGCCCTCCAACCTACAATTCTAAATATGGATACCTCAACTGGGAGTCCTACTACAACATTTCCTACTACACCCGTCTCCTCCCTCCTGTACCTGAAGACTGCCCTTTGCCGATGGGAACTAAAGGTGAGACCTGCACCTATATACAGAGATGATTGTGCTACTGAGGAAAGATTTCCTCAGTTTCTTTCTCTACAGGTAAACCTGATCTTCCTGATCCCAAACTGTTGGTCGAGAGGTTTTTTAAGAGAAATAAATTCAGGCCAGATCCTCAGGGAACCAACCTGATGTTTGCCTTCATGGCCCAACACTTTACCCACCAGTTTTTCAAGACAAACCAGGAAGTTCAAGGTGGCTTCACTAAGGCTTTAGGCCATGGGGTGAGATGCATACTGTTTTTTCATAATTAGTTTGTTGTGTATTGTATGTGCTTGACTTTTAAAGGTTTTGCCAACTGTAAGCATTTTTTTCTCACCAGGTAGATGCCAGCAATATCTATGGAGACAACCTGATGCGACAGCTTCAACTCCGGCTTCATGAAGATGGAAAGCTAAAATATCAGGTAGTAAAGAAGCTTGTCATTTTGGGAAATACATTTATTTGCTTTTTTTCAGAGAGTTAGATGAGGAGATCAATATCACTCTCAAAAAACTAATAGCCTAATTCTGCATTCTATAACATGAACATTTCCAAATGCTTTGCATTGTGGTATTTCACAAACCACCAGCTGTTTCTTGCATATCTAAAGGATGTAAGCTGTAAACAGCTTTTACTTCCTCTGTCACTCTATCTTCTGAGAATGCTGTGGTACAATCTCCAGATAGCAGTGATAGAGATAAAGTGGTTAAAGGGAGTCAATCCTAACACTCACTTTGACAGCACATTATCGTGCCTTCCACTTGTGATGAAGATACAATTTTAAGTTTATTGTCATTTGTCTCCTTATAGGTTATGCAAAAAGCAGAAATGTAATATTTTGCTCCTGGGGCAAGTGCAATACATAGAAACAGGAAAAAAACAAAACAATAAAAACAAGCAAACGACAATAAGAGCAGCTAAACTTGTAAGTGTAGAAAGATCAGCGTGTTTGAGTGTTTGAGACAGAACATCCTTTAAACTATCTTCACATTAAGGCTTGAGGTTGGTGTTGGTTATAAATAAGACAAGTCTGTTACTTTTAAAACCAGCATGTTATTCACAAGTCTGCCATGACCTGTGCACAACAATGCCAACTATGGCAAGAAGGCACGTACCGTATATGAAGAAATAGTAGAGCAAACAGGGTATTTAAAAGTTTAAATAGCTCAGAATCAAACCTTCAAAATACTTCTCTCAAATGTGAATTACTATTTTGTTTGCTTACAGATATTAAATGGTGAGATGTACCCTTCTACTGTATTTGAGATCCCTGTGCACATGACTTATCATGAAAGAATAACAAGGTTTAGAAAACTTTGCTTACACATATTTTTGTTTGACAGTTGATACATGGTGAGATGTACCCCCCTACTGTATCTGAGGTCCCTGTGCACATGGTGTATCCTGAACATTTCCCCCCAGAAAAGCGTCTGGTCACTGGTAATGAGTTTTTTGGCCTCCTGCCAGGCCTCACCATGTATGCCACCATCTGGCTAAGGGAGCATAACAGAGTCTGTGACATCCTGAAGGCAGAACATCCCACCTGGGACGATGAGCAGCTCTTCCAGACCACCAGACTCATCATCATTGGTGAGAACCTCAGGAAGATGTGTTTACAGTTTAAGTTCAAAGATGGTTTAAGAATCTGCAAATCTTCTTTCACTGTGACAGATTGGATCATTTCAACATAGAGTATATTTACCACTTTTACCAATAATAGGTTTGTAAAATAATAACTTAAAACATGATCTTTCTTCAGTGCAGAACTGGCGGTTTTATTATTTAATTTTTTTAATTTAAAATTCTTTTTAGACTTACAATTTTTTTGTTATTGATTAATCTGCAGATCATTTTCTCAATCAATTAATTAATTGTTATATAAATAAATAATTGGTGTATAAAACATTAAACTGTCAAAAAAATGCCCAAAGTGACTTTCTCAAATTTCTTGTTTTGTCCGACCAACAGTCCAAATCCCAATATTTTTCCATTTACTTTAATTTAAGAAAAGCAGTTCATTCTACCATTTGAGACCTTAAAACTATCACACTTTTGGCATTTTTGTTTAAAAAATTACCAACATGATTGGTTGATTTTTAAAATAGTTGCCTATTAACTTTAGCCAATCAACGAATTGATTCCCTGTTGCAGCTCTGATTGAATGCGCAAATTAACAGTTCACATTTCTATCTTCTTTGTTTTTGTCTGTGTGTGTCATGAAGTGATGACATTTGTTTTTGTCTCCCAGGAGAAATCATCAACATTATAATCCAAGAGTACGTGCAGCATCTGAGTGGTTACCTGCTGAACCTGAAGTTTGACCCCACCCTGCTCTTCAACGTACGTTTCCAGTACAGCAACCGCATCGCTCTGGAGTTCTGTCACCTCTACCACTGGCATCCACTGATGCCTGACAGCTTCCTCATTGACGGAGAGGAAATCCCATACTCACAGTTTATTTACAACACCTCCCTCTTCATGCACTATGGGGTGGAGAAACTAGTGGATGCCTTCTCTCAACAACCTGCAGGACAGGTAGATAAGTACCATCTTCTGATTGTATACTATAATCCAGTGTTAGAGCTACAAATGCAGTTTTGTTAGTATTGTGGCTTTTATAGATGTAAAGTTTACAGTTGTCAAGTACTGTACTTGACAACTACTAGTACTGTACACTTTGAGGTACTTGTACTTTCCTTGAGTATTTACATTAAATGTTACTTTATACTTCTAAGTCACCACATTTTAGAGGCAAATATTGTACTTTTAACTCCACTACATTTATGTTTCAGCTATAGTTAGCCTATTTGGTACTTTACAAATTAAGATCTTACATAAATTACATACAATAAGCTTATAAAATGCATTGTAGCAATGCAGATGTTTCCAACTTTTTTTTACTTTTGACCCCTGACAAAAGAAGCAGTTGAGGCCCCTTGTTATGTTTCAGATATTTAACTTCTCAGATGGTTTTATACCTGTTCAAGTTCCAAAGAGGTGAAATTATCCAACATTTACAAAAAAAGGTTAGAGAACAGTCCAAAGAAGTAAAATACATATATGTGTAGTCATGCTTGTTTTTTTGTTTTCTTTCCTGCCCATTTAATAATCTAACGTTCCCTCAGATTTGTCATGTGACATTCTGAAGCGGCCCGTCCCCTAGTTTGTGAACCACTGGATAAAACAATCCAGCTGTATATAAAGTATTTAACACTATCTCCACCTCGACCAGCTTTATTTATAAAATGCTACTTTTGCATTTAGGCATCAATATTAAAATGTTATTAAGAAAATGTGTCCGGGTTAGCTCAGTTAATAGAGCAGCTTCACATATAGCGGTTTACTTGATGCAGCGACTGTGGGTTCATCTCCGATCTGTGGCCCTTTGCTGCATGTCATTCCCCCTGTCTCCCTCTTTCATGACTTCATCAGTCCTATGGAAATAAAGGCCTAAAATGCCCCAAAAATCATCTTTAAAAAAATGAAATAAGATAATTGAATTCATAATATGTCAGGCAAGATTAATTCTTCTGCAGATATACTTTCCTTTCAGATCTACTGATGTACTTTTGATACTTTTAAGTACATTTTGCTGATGATGCTTTTGTACTTTTACTTAAGTAGGATTTTGAATAGCGCTTTTATATGGAATGGAATATGTATACATTGTTGTATGGCAACTTAGGTCTGTCTACTTCTACCACTGAGGTACACACTATAGATAAACATATATGACAGGAAATGCTGTGAAGGGAGTTGAACTTGTTTTTTTGTCATCTGTCTTTGACTCTTATCTGAAATGGTTGCATTTACAAGATGTCTCCACCTTGTTGTTAAACACCTTTAACCCTCTGGATGCAAATATTGAGTGTAATACCAATCACATGCCAAATTATGCCCTTTGAGAGTAGCTTAAATCTCCCCAAAGATAGCAGACATGTAGTTGCTATACCATAAAGAAAGAACTGGTCTGGCAGTGATGGTGAAAGGTGACAGGACATACATTTACTGTATAAGAACTAAACCACTAAATCATCCACATTAAAGCTGACTTCCCATTACAATCACTTCCTAAAATCAAATTACAGATAATATTCTCAATTGTCTGTCAGCAGCATCAGGTGACTGCAACTCTTTATTTCCGTTTGTTGAGAATTAAGTGATAAAGCTTTAGTGGGTAACTTTTGGATATTAATTAACGTCCGTTACATTCAAGCCATTGCCAAATGAGTTGCTACAAAGCTAATTAAGATGATCAGCTCCACACAACTCTCTCTGTATTGCTGAGTATGGCTATGTTCAGAAGATTGTGTTGTCCGGGAACTTTCACATGCAGAAATTCAAGTGAAGATAATTACCTCTTCTGAAGAGTTCATCATGTTTTTTTTCAAATTCTCTGTGTCCTCCTTGCATAATAGCAACTGCATGAAGGAGGGGTGGGGGCTATGCGCGATCACGGAAGGCTTGTATCATGTGGATCCGTCGACCGTGTTGTTGTCATTACTTAGAATTCCTCATGGGGGAGACAGAAACTACGCGCTATAGCCTTAAGTGTTGTCGCCTGCCATGTTACACGTTTGTTTGTCATCTGGCTGATGGTATTATCATTAACAGTTCATTAAAATAACATTGCAGTAACTTCTTTGTCTGTGTTTCAGATAGGTGGAGGTCACAACTCTCATGCAGTAGTGCTCAAAGTACCAGAAATGGTCATCAGAGAGTCTCGAGCAACACGTGTGCGGCCCTTTAATGAATACAGGAAGAAGTTTAACCTAAAGCCATACACATCTTTTCATGAATTTACTGGTAAGCAGGAATAATATTGTAACTAAAACTTGGTTCTGAAAATGTTTTGTATTTCCCCTTGCAAAAATCTGTTGCGTGTATATATTGTTAATATAGAAATTTTGACTTCAAGCTTATTTAAATTGGATTGACATGTTGTATTTATATACACTTATAGTGTATATAGTGCTTTCCAGATTAAAAGATTCACAGAATACTACATACTAGCGTGGAGCAAAAAAAACAAACAGTAGATATACTTTAAATAAGTCCAAATTGTTTAGCAAACTATGTTTTCTGTGAGATCACGTTGTTTTTTTGAGTGAGTAAAGGAAAAAACGCATTTACAAATTCCACATTGTTACATAATCCACATTGTTACATAATCCACATTGTTACATAATCCACATTGTTACATAATCCACATCGTTACACAACAAGTTCTTCTTGATTGGCTCATAAAGTTTGGGTTCTCAGTCCTTTCATGAACTGTTGAAACCAGATTTTGCCTCTCTCATAGTTCGTATGAATCAATTCATCACTTGGGTTTTGCAATATCCTTTGTGTCTAGTTACCCTTGATAGTAAGGGTATGAATAACAACCTCTGAGTTAATTAACAACAGTTTTCTCTTTTCCAAACAGATGACATAGAGATGGCTAGAGGTTTAGAGGAGCTCTATGGTGACATAGATGCTCTGGAGCTCTACCCCGGCATCCTGCTGGAGAAAGCACGTCCTAACAGTCTATTTGGTGAGAGTATGGTGGAGATGGGTGCTCCATTTTCCCTGAAAGGCCTGCTGGGAAACCCCATCTGCTCCCCTGAGTACTGGAAGCCCAGCACCTTTGGGGGAGAGACAGGCTTCAATATCATCAAAACTTCCACTCTGAAGAAGCTGGTGTGCCTCAACACCAAGTGGTGTCCATATGTTGACTTTCACGTTCCACGAAAAGAGGACACAAAACCAAGAAAATCATCTACTGAACTTTAATTTAATAATTAATAATTAAATAATTAATAATTTAAGAGTTTTTCATCAGTTCAGTACATTACTATACTGACTGTGGGAGACATAGTAGTTGTCAATGTGCTGTAATTTCTTGTGATATTCTCATTAAGACCAGACGTATTGTGTATTGAGGAGAAAGAGTTACCTTTATACTTACCTTTATATGTGCTAATACAGTGGTTTTATTTCTGCCTCAAGTGAATGACATACTCTGCCTTTAAGCAGGTCTACCTGCGCAAATACATAGTTCCATCCATAGTTTCCGGAGCAAGAAAAATCCTCAGGACCTCAATCTTATTTTCATTTGCTAATGATGGGACTCAGTATAACTTTTTTTTCTTCCTTTTTCTTTCTTCTTTTCAGATTAAAGGTATTGCATCACTATTTTCTTGACGACCAACAATTACTTCACATTACTATACAGATGACCTGTTTAAAGACAAGAATTAATTCAATGTATTTTAAAAGAAAGCCAAATCATTTAGGTCAAAATTACATTCAATCAATGTTCATAATTTGTGCAAAAGAAAATTTTGAAATTCAAAAATAAAAGTTGGCCACTCCAGTGGAGCAATGGGGGTTTAAGTGCTTTGCTCAACACCAACTCAACAACAACTGTGGCAAGGGCGCAGATTAAACCAGCCCAACTCTTTACTGTAACAACAAGGACTAGATCCCTCACTGGCTTCCCACACACCTGGAGCCCTAATATTTTCTAATAGAGAGTTTTTCCTCGCCCTGTCACACTAAATGCTTGCTGTTGTGGGAATTACAGGAATTGTTGGGTTTTTGTAAATTATAGACTGTGGTCCAACTCTATCTGTAAAGTGTCTCGAGATAACTCCTGTTGTGATTTGATACAGTAAATAAAATTGAATTGAATTGAATGTTAACTTTGCCAATTAAGTTGGTTGAAATGGCCAAAACAGACAAGACACTGCTGGGAATTGAACACTGTTTTCTGCAGCGGTGGGTTACCATGCATCTCCAGGGCTTCAGCTGTATAAACATGTGCGTGTGTGTGTGTGTGTGTGTGTGTGTGTGATTAATCCCACAATCTATAGTGACATTTGTTTTTTTGTGTAATGTCTCAACTATTGGATGGATTTCCATTATAGTTAGTGCTAATTATCAAATGTTAGCATGCTAACTTGCCATCACTCTAAAACAAGATGGTGACTGTTATGCCTGCTTTGCATAAGCATGTTAGCATCTTCATTGTAAGCTTGTCAGCAGGCTGACATCAGCATTTAACACATAGCAGGGCTGTGCTTACAGTACAGCCGCAGGGATCATTCTAGGGTCCTATGTCCAGCATGTGTGTCTCTTGATGTAAACTGTGTGATACTGGTTAAGGCCATCTTCACAGTAATAATATTGTAACTACATTTGGTTCTGAACATTTTTCGTATTCTCTCTTGCAAAAAAATAAAAATAAATTGTTGTATCAACACTTTTCAAGCTTTAGCACAAAGTAGAACACATTAAGTACATGTAGCCATGCAAGTAAGCAACAAACCTCAGCCAGCAACACTGATTATAGCTGTTTTCCTGAAACATACAAACCTGCAGAGCAGCAAAAGCAATAAAACCAAAAAATAAAATACAATCAAGGGACCCAGGGAAATATGAATTAAACATTTGACATACAGGAAAAACATTGTTGAAAACATAAAACCCTTTGAAAGGTCTTCTTAATGTGTTAGGATATTGATATTGAGCTAGGGACACTGGGAACATAGACACACTCACCAGCAGCACATGGCTGCACACTCTGTCTAGTTAAATTTTTTAAAGTGTTGCATAAGTTTTTACACAATTTGAATTACGAAAACCCTACAATCACAATACAGCATGGCTAAATTTGAGTTTTAACACTAACTGACTGAGAGGATGCAGGTGTTGTTGGTGTTTCAAATTGCAATATGTGCGAGAAAAGGGATCTACTGTGGTTTTGCTGTGATGTCCCAAGAAGACAAACAGGGCTGCATGTGTAAATTTAGTGGTTACGTTGTTGTAAATGTGCACTGGGTGAATGTGCACTGAACACAATGTACTGTGCTGTACTGTCTTCAACATTTTTAGGCCCAGGTCCAATATATTCCATGTTTGCCAAGCAGTCTTCTTCCCTTTGCCACGGAAGGCTGAGAAACATCACAGCCAGTGAATTCATGAAAGAAGAGAATACTGCTGCTCTTCTCCCTTCCAATACATTGATATAGGTCATGTACATGGATCCATTTTAGGTTCATTCCTTGGCGAGTCACAATTGTTGCAGACCAATGTCATGAAGAACTTGCAGAACACTGACTGCTATAAGATGAACGTCTGTGTCACTAGCTTTGACCATGGGGTTTTTGCTGCCGTTTTTGGCTGCATGTTTAGCGTGGACAATATTCTAATGTCAGCTTCCTCATGACTACATGGACTTACATCATCTAGGTCGATGGAGTGGTTGATGACAGCTGTGACCACATTAGGTGTTAAAGTTTCTGCAATTCTGTCAGCGAGGAAGTAAAATAGCTCAATTTTATTCTCATCATGTCTGAGAAGGTTACGCCAGTTTGTGGGTATTTTCCCATTGCTGGTCACTTTGTGTCTGACATTATGTCCTCTCTTTGACCTAGCTTCTGCCTTCAAACTTGATTGTTGGTAGATGTCGAACACTATGTCTGTTATTTTTTATTTCAGAATGTATGCCTTTATTTTGGGGAGAACCCCAAATGCAGGGTAGTGGTCAAATGTTTTGGAGCTCCGTGGTGGCAAACTGTTCAAAATGATGGTTTCTGCTTCTGGTTCATTTTTGGGGGTTTAGACAAGAGACTCAAGGATGGCAGCCAGCTGAGATTTCTGTCCACTGTCAATTCACTCAAGAAGGGGATGGCTAATTCTCATGCCTTCAGATCACACTCTCGGCTCTGGCATGAAAAAAACAGTTTGGAGAAGAGCTGGCAGTGGTCTTTCAGCACCTTTTTCTTCCGAAAATTGACAGAGGCTTGTTCCTGATGGAAGAAGTTCATGCAGTTCTTACTGATTGGCTCATAAAGTTTGGGTTCTCAGTCCTTTCATGAACTGTTGAAACCAGATTTTGCCTCTCTCATAGTCCGTATGAATCAATTCAGCTACACTTTGCAATATCCTTTGTGTCTAGTGAAAACAGATCCTGGCTCTCTTCCTTGAAAGGATTGCCTATATCTTTCATGGCACTGCTAGCTTGTTGACTTTATCAAGAAACAACACTTAAGCTTGTTTGGTTTGTTCATGGTGGCTGGTTTGTTCTGTACCTTCTTTGGCTGTAGATGTTGCATCGTACTGCATCGCAAAACCAAGCAGCTGACTTCAGGACCAGCTACCATCCACCTTCTCAGGGCTGATGGATCTTCAGTCAAACCTATTGTACCCCCACTTATTTTGATTGGCCTATTCATGAGCTTGGTATATGACCATTGCAGAGAACTCTCTGCTTGATTTGTGCACAACAAATGTTTCACTCTGAAACACCTGGGCTAGCTGAGGGTATTTATTTTTAGTGGTGCTTGAGGCTGTTAAAAATGATTCCGCTGACCTGAGGACACAATCCCTGCCTCTACCAGTGCCCCTGTCCAACCACTTAACTATTGATATAAATAGTTTATGATGTTGAATATTATCTCATTATAATTCTTGCCCATCAAAACATGGGGTAAATATCACCTCTTGTGATTTATCATGTTTGGTTCAAGAGATATGATGGAAAAAACATAATTTGGTTATGGCAGAATCCAAAATGGCCACCACAGCTGTCTAGAGGCCTACATTTATGTTGTGTGTGGTATCATTGTAGACCATCAACACATAGGCGTAGACATACCTTATGCAGTTCAATGTTTTGTATATGATATCATGGAAAATAAAGAATTTGGCCATGGTGGGAAGTAAAATGGCTGACATGATGTTTTTTTGCAATGCTAACATACGTTTTTGAAAGAGCACAACCCACTGAGTAATTGTCCCAATTTTGGTGCTTGTATCCACAAGTGAAATATTTTCCTTAAAAATTGCACTTATCTGCTCCACTACAAAGAATCCTCCCACCCCTGTGGGTGACCTGGCCCTCCAAAGTAGAATGTAGAATGTGTCAGTAGAATCTGGACATATCATCATGATTCTCTGCTTTGCTAGTCACAATTCACCTGTTGACTACAAGTTAGATACTCTGCTGTCACATGTTAGTGAGGAAATATAAAAAGCCAGGTGTTATCCCCGCCACATTGAAGCTACATTATCAGTACAGTGCAGTCATTTCTTCAGGATATGCCTTTATGGTTCTCAAGTAATCCTCCCTGTGAGGATATGTCTGTTGAAGACATCGAAGAGGAGATTGAGGAGGAGATTGAGGAGGAGATCGAGGAGGAGATTGAGGAGGAGATCGAGGAGGAGATTGAGGGGGAGATCAAGGAGGAGATTGAGGAGTATGCAGAGGAAGATATTATGAAGGAGGTTCAGGATCAGCCCTCTGTCTCCAACAGAGAAGACTACTCCTACACTTCTGTCTCAGAGGTAAAAAATAAAATGACACACACACACACAGACACACACACACACACACACACATCTTAACGTGTTGGGATCTGCAAAAAGTACCACATTGGGAGTACATATACATAATGCATGTTTAGTAAAAAAATCTACAAAAACACATCTGCTCATGATTATTATCCCACCATTTTGTTAATTGTGTACAGCTACACAAGCATATATGCAAATTAAACATGTTAGTTGATAAACCTCTGTGTTCAATAGTGAACATCTTAACATAAAAATACTGCACATTTACTATATTTATTTTTCATTTGTTTAATGTATTACAGATGGAGGAATCTGTGATATCTGAGAAATCAGCTGGTCTTCACAAAGCCCTAGAAAAAAGAGAAAAGAGCCAACGCTGCTCTTGAAGAAGCCTTGAAGAAGGAACAAACAGCGAAAACTCAACACAAAGGAGCCCTGAAGCAGGAGAGAAAAGAAAAAGACGCTCTTGCCAAGGCTCTGAGGAAGAAGCAAGCTGAGACAAAACGCCTTTGTGTTGAAATGGAGCACATAAAGCTACAGGTGGCTGATCTCAAGAAGTCACAGAAAGAACAGCAGCGGAGCAAAGCAAAGCTGAAATCCACAATCACTGGAATGGCCACTGAGCTTGGAGGGGACAAGAAGGTGATTGAGAAGCTCCAAAAGGATCTGGAGACGTCCTCCTGTCAGCAAGAAAAAGAAATTGCAGAGTGTGATAAGGTGATCAAGTCACTAAAGGATCGCATCATTGAGCAGCATGATGAAAGTCTGGAAAAAGACAATCAAATTCAATCCCTGCATCTTAATCTTCAGAATCTTCAAAGTGATATTGAATCCAAGGACAACATGGTTTCCTCACTGCAGCAGAAAGTGAAACAGTGGGCCTCAGATCTCGAAGAGGAAAAAACAAAAAACTGTTCAGTCCGGAGGGATTATGAGGCCGCTGTCTCCCAGCAACAGAAGGAAGCAGAAGAGCTAGACCATCTGACTCATGAGAACCAACAACTTGCTTCTGAAAAAAAAAGGCTGCAAATTGAACTTGAGGGTGCTATAAATGAGCGGCAGCTTCATCAGAAATATCTTCAGGAAGCTCAAGAAGCTTGCAGAAAACTTGAGAAGGCCATTAAGAAGGAGAAAGTTCGCTTCACGACAGCATATAACAGGTCACAGATCCAAGAAAAGGAGCTCTCTGAGAAGAGTCTGGCTTTAGAAAAGAGCCTGATTGCTGAAAGATTCTTAAGGTTGTTTGTCAAAAACGAGAAGAAGTGCTATGAGCAGCTTCTTTTAGTAAAGCAGGCTGAAGTCGAATCTCTTGCAATCCCCAGCAACCAGCTGAAAGAAGCATCTGCGACCTCAGACCGTCTGATGTACGACATACAGACTTTGAGGATGGAGAATGCAGACATCAAGGCTAAATTCAACGTTATGGAGACAGAATATGACAAAATAAGATCTAAACTCTGCTCTCTCTCTGAGCGCCATGAAGAGATGATGTTAAAGAATAATGATATCATCTCTGAGAATAAGTTCACCATCACTAAGCTCCAATTCATGGTAGATGGATTCAAAGAACAGCTGTCAGACAGCAAGGCGAGACAGGCAGAACTTGAAGAGGCCTTAAAACAGGACCAGAAACAAAACTTGGAGTTGCAGCAAAGAGTTGATCAGATCACCTCTACTCTTGAAAAAGAAAGGACCAGGTGTGAGAAGCTCCGTGTGGAGCTCAAGGAGACTTTGACAAAGCAGATTGAAACCATGGAGGAGAAGCAGAAGTTGGCTGTGGCTCTCCAGAAAGCTCACAACAGCTACGTCAGTCTTCGGGAACAACAGCTGGCAGAGTCAAACTATCAATACAGACACGTCAGTGACACTGAGCTCAGGCTTAACCAGCAGAAAACTGCCCTGGATGAGAGTGCAAAAGCTCTACAACATCTGCAACAGGAATACATACTTCTGGGGAGGAGGCACAGTGACAATAATTCTATCTATCTACTATCGTGAGCTGCTTAAAACTCACAGTGCCCTCCAAATCAGATATGAGAGGCTCAGCTATGCACAAGGTAACCCACGGCCAGAATTCAGCCCACCTCAGTTCACAGTAAAAACCTAATTTTTTGGTATACACGACATCTATTTCCAGTGGCGTGGAGTATAACTATAAAGTAGCATTAAATAGAAATAGTCAAGTAAAGTAAAAAAGTCCAAGTAGCTAAAAATTGTACTTAGTTACTTTCCACCATTGTCTATTTCCTGCCTGTCCGTCCTGGAAGAGGGATCCCTCTGTTGCTCTTCCAGAGGTTTGTTCTAATATTCCCTGTTAGGGCAAGGGAACGGAAGTTTTTGAGGGAGTTTTTCCTCATCCGAGTCAAGGGTCAAAGGACAGAGGTTGTCATGTGACGTACAGGTTGTAAATTTGTGATTTTCACTGGGCTGCATAAATACAGTTGACTGGAACGTAAAGACTCTCAATCATCCAGGTGACAGGAGATGGAAAGTTTTTTTCATTTTTAACACAAGAGACTCAGTCACCTTTACAGACAGACCTCAGTCTGATGCAGCACACCTTCCTTTGAATGTGATATTTTTTGTGTGTGCAGTACTACTATTGTAAGCAATGTCGTAAAAAAACGTGTTTACCAATGTGTTATTGTAAATGCAAAATGTGTAAATAATAAACACAGTAGTTCCAACAATCTCACTACACGGTCCTTTTGTTGCTTGTTGAGTGTTTAATTATATTACAAATAGGAATTTTCTGCTGTTTCCAATTTTAAGAATACACCTTGAATCTCTTGAACATATGCCTGACTCTCTTTTTAGTTGCAGATGGCACAGCATAAATCTTGATGTTTGTTTAAAATGGATAGAGATTGGTGACCAGCAACCTGAGAAGATGTGGCAAAACAATAGAAGTATTTTATTATAATGTACATATTTTTGTATTATGCGTCAACATATTAAAACGGACTGTGCAGGAAATCAAAATGCACATGTGCACCATATGATCTCCAGTATGGGCCTGCCTTTCATTTTTATATTTGATACCGGCACAGTTTTACTTAAATATAAAATGCTAAAATAAAATAGAGATTATCAGGGAAACCGGCCAAAGTATAGCCATGGCCTTACAAACCTTATTTATGATTGGAATGGCTTTACAGATGTTGTGTTCAGTATTAGGACGTGGACATTTCATAGAAATGATTCACTCACCTTAGATCTCATCACTAGATGTTTGCTAAAAATGTGAATACCTTATACAAAAATAGTCTCTAGCCTAAAATTTGTTAGAAGTTGGCAAAGTATGGGCTTGTTGTAAATCTGGTAAAATTTGTCAAACTAGACTGAAAAATGATGCATACAAGATGAGTTTATTTAAAGCATTTCAAATATGAAAACATACAGAATATTCATGTTTTTCTATAATGTTTATTTCCACCTATGATAGTCTGCCTTGTCCATAAATGTCAATATATGTAAGCACTATTTAGTTGTAGCTTACAAATTTTGCAGTACAACGGTATGATAGGTCTAATCTTGGGGTTAAGCACATCAAACCCTGTGTGACGCTGTACATCAAATCAAGCGGAAATTTTTTAGGAAGTCACGCTGGGAAACCGCAGCTCTCTGGTGGATAAACAGGCTTCAATATAATCAACACTTCCACATTAAAGAAACGGGTGTGCCTGAACACCAAATGGTGTCCAGACTTCCACATTCCACGAAATGAGGCAAAAGAACCTCAACCACTGGCATTAACGTTCATTTTGTATCTCCATCTGTTTGAATAGGGTACTGACTTAATTCAATAGTTGGCAATAGTTCAATTGCCAAAAGGTGTGTTATGGTGGTACGGTTGTGTCTGAACTCTGATAAATGTCTCATGAGGTCACAAAAAGCTGTTGCTAAATTAAATTTATTTATTAAAAAATAAAGATATACCTATCCATGTGAAACACTAGAAGCATGCTTGTCTACCATGTGAACAGATTACTGAGTACACACTGAGGAATGATGTGGAGTGAAGAGCTTTGGCGGACATGGTTAAAGTTACAGCTTTTGATAAGGTGCAGTATTTTTCACATGAAGGAATACTTACATGCAAAAATATCACTAAAGACTTTGATAATATATAGTTGTATTTTTTATTGATCCAGCCCCTCTTATTCTCCTTTGGTTTTAAGAAAAGGTGTTAACAGTCAAGTAGCTTGATATAAGGAAAATTATCATGGTCACTGAAACAAAAAAAAACAGTATTTTGTGACAAAATAAAGAATCCTTAGTGGTTTCACTAACAAAGTCAACACTGTACAACACATTTAAGTCTTACTATAGCTCTACTTAAACTAACTAAAAACCAATAACACAATATGAATCAGATTGAAACATGTAATTCCTATATAATTAATTAAAACAATTAATAATAAACATTTTATATTTCCTGTTTCAATAGTAAAATTAAGAAAGCAAGACTAGTAGTGCACTGCAGTCAAACTGTATAAAATGACAGTAAACTTGTGACCACAAGGAGTAGTACAGAAAGTGCTGTACTAAAGCTATGAAATACACATTCACAGAAAGATGTGGATGCTAATACAGAATATGTTAGAAATAGTTCTGAATACAGAGCTCATGTTAGGAGGCAGTTAGCCTAGCTTAGCATTATGACTGAAGGCAGGTAGAAACATCTAGCTTGGCGGGGAACATTAAAACACAGTATGTAAGCATTGTTAACTGTTGCGGGAGTGAAAGACACTCAAGTAACATTTATTAGTTGCAAACTGATACGTTCAGATTAGCGCTCACATCACATTGGTGAGCACTTTAAATGAACATTTTTTAGTGCGTTCATGCACAATACTCTTTTAGTGATTTTAAAAGGAGTTTTTAGGTACATTTGACAATGCCAAGCTAGCTGTTTCCCCCTGCCTTCAGTCTTTATGCTAAACTAATCACCTCCAGGCTCTAACCCCATACTTAAAGACACAGTAAATAAAAAAAAATACATTTTCCAAGTTGTCATCCTGTGCTAATTGTTCAGTTATTATATGCCAAATACATGTCAAAAAATCATTAAAAATGTTTTTCATATCAAAATATTTTTGATGGCTTATCTTGAAATCGGGTTGGTTACAATAGATGAGGATGTCTTGGAGTTGATGATCTGTTGCTACTTACACTGATGAACTCTGGCAGCTGATTGGTCATTCTCCTGACTATTTACTAATGGGGGACTGAACACAGGTGCCGTCACTTAAGTGGAATTAGAGACTGAATTGATATGAGTGCTAGTGTCTACTGCCATTGAAGCAGTGGTTGCTGGGTAAAAGTGGACATCCACTGCTACCGTAGTAAGGCCCAAGGAGACATGGTGAGAAAGGAGCCGGGGAGGGTTGCCATGTGAGATGGTGAGGCTGTGGTGGATGGGTGCTACACATGCCTCAGCACTTTGCAGGGTTAACGAGGAGCGGACGCCCTCCTCATGTCTTGATGGTGGAGAAGGAGAAGGTGAACGGGAGGGTAAGGATGATGGGGGAGGCAAAGCATCCTGGCATTGGCTAGAGTTGTCTCCTCTGTTACTGGTCCAATCCTCAGCACACTGCAGCTGGATGCTGGGATGCGACAAACTGCAGCCCTTCTCCTCCTCCAGAGAGGGTTCAACCTGAAATAGTGTAATGATAATAACTAAAACTTCATGAACATGTATCTGATTTGATGAAATAAAGGGTAACAAGATTGGTGGCATTTTGATCATGGTCATCAGTGGTTTGTAATTATAATTACACATCAGAAAACAAAAATGTTGGGAAAAAGTGGCTTGTCCAATTTAGCATTTCACTCATATAACATTCAGACTAACGATGGGCAGTTGAAACAAAAACATTTTTTTTTTTCAAAAATGTATCAAGATCATTGCAGCATAACCAAAAGCATCATCATTTGTATTGGCTTTATTCTTCTTATTCTTCCTAATCTGGCACCTGTGGTTGTAGATTTGGGTATTATTCTAAAAACAGTTAATGTAGCCCCGAGCCACCAGCCTCATGCAAAGATAGCGAGTGGCTAAATTGGTCAGCTCACTTCTTTTCTTTCTAACAGATTTATTTTTAATTTTAAACTTCCAGTCTTCAACTGACGCTGATTCAATTGACCGTTGATGAGATTTATCAGATTTCTTTTTTTTTTGCTACCACAGTGCTACCTTGTTAATTTCATCATAATATGCTCATGCCCAGAGGACCAAAATTACCTGACAAAAAATATCCCTGGACACATCTTTAACCAATCATGTCATGTTTCTGTGTTATCAAACCTTTGTGTCAAGAATGGGCTCAGGATAAGTCTCTATAGTGACTAAGTGATCGTCTAGAGCAGGCTGTGTGTCCTCCTGAAGATCCTCAAATGTAGGCTCCATCTGCACCGTGACCAGGCTTGGTCCTGGCGGTCGGGCTTGGGTGTCTGATGTGTTGGGGCTCTGCTCAATCACCGCCACACAGTCATCGTCTTCAAAAGCTCTATGCAAGAAACATAGCACTTTGGTTTCCTGCATCTTTTAAAAAGAGGATAAACGAAAAAAAAACTTGCAAGGCATCATCTCATGCAATTCTTTGGTCCTCTATAGTGTATTTACCTGTTTTCGTATGTACGTCCTGCAGCTCGATGTTCAGTGTGTCGTATGGGGACCCCTAGATTCCTCTGAACTGTCAAGGACATTTACATTTCAAAGGGATAGTTTGACATTTAGGTAAATACTGTGTGCTTTTTTCGCTTTCTGTCAGAGAGAAGATTGACACCACTCGCATATCTTAAATGATATTAATATATTAAATATGAAGCTACTGCAAGCAACTGGTTAGTGTAGTGTAGCTTGACACAGACTGGAAACAAGGGGGCACATGAATAACAGTAAATACTAATTAAAAAATTAACCTTTTAATTAGTGAGGATTGGTGGGGCTAGTAGGCACATTTACTGTAGGGCAGAGCCAGGCTAGATGTTTCCTCTTGTTTCTAGTCTTTGTACTAAACTGAGCTAACTGGCTGTAGCCTTATATTTAAAGCAATTTAGCAATGCATCTAGTATAACATTGTTGGACTCACTATGGACAGTTAAAAAAAGAATAAAAATTGATGCTACAGAAACCTGGCACCTACAAGGCACAAACAGCCAACAGTTCTGCCATTATGGAGTGTTATGCTAACGTGTAGTCTTTTTTGTATTTATCTGGTGCAACAAAATAATTTATACAATTTTTCTTTGAAATATGCAGTAGTATTACTCAAAAGCTGTAAACACACTTTGATTTCTAAAACCTGTGAGGTTCCAATTTACAAACAGACAGAGTGGTATCAATTGTCTTTTCTAACTCTCAGCCCTAATGGAATAAGCATATTACATTACATATGACATTAAATGTCAAAAAATGCCGGAAGAGTAAGAATTTTCTGAAATTTACCATGCTCAGAATGTGAAACAGTTGTGCTGACAATTGATGCGGCTGAGGATCTCTGACCTGCTCGGCTTGTTGTTGCAAGTTCGTTCTTCTGGACCACTGAATAGAAGGTAACAGTGATGAAGATGAAGGCCAGAGATACACCCACTCCCACCACGATGGGAATGTCATGTTTCTCCAGCACAGGCAACCATGATGGAGACTGCTGCGTTACTCTAAAGCGTAGAAGACAAAACTAAAGTCAAATCAGTTATGCTTTTTTTTTTGACACAATACAAACTCCATCTTCACAATATCTATCATGCCACCATACTTTATTTTGACCTACCTGGGATCATTGCTGGTCATAGGGGATTGGGAGGTGTTCCTCTTCAGCCACTCTGTAAGCTTTGTGTCATTGGATGATGTATTTGACTGAACTGGGTCACCTTGCTGGCTAGTATTTAGCTGTATCTGATCGGACACATTGACCTGATGGACAACAGGAATCTCAGGGTATAGCGTTGAATGATCGGATGTCTGATGAATGGTTGAGATTGAAGGCTGGATTTGAAGAGGGTCTCTGTGTTGGAATGGAAACGTTTCTGTCTGTGGTCGGGGAGGTTGTGAGTGGAGCAGTGGATGTTGTGTTGGAGTTGAAGATATGGTTAAAGTTGGTTTTGCAGGGAAAGGTTGACTGTAAGTTTGGGACTGTTGAGGCTTCGTGAATGGAGAAGGTGGAGGTTGTGTGAAAGGCAAATCATGTGTGATTTTTGATTGCTGAAGATGGAACTTTGGAAAAAGACTTTGAGTAAATGATTGTGGAGGATCAGATTTAGTTATTTGCGAGATGGTTGGTGAAAGCTGCAGATGTGTTTTCTGGTGGAGACGTTGAACTTGATGCTCGAGTTTGGTTTGAGAAATCTGGGTTGAGGTTGGCTCATGGTAGGATTGGTAAAATTGACTTTTTGTAACCAGTTGGTCAATTGGAGTTTGGTGTGATTCAACTTGTGAAGCTGAAGACTGGGTAATTGAATACAAATCCAACTTGAGAAAGCCAAAGGGTCCAACCACTGAAGGCTTGGACGTCTCAGTGAAGGATTCTTTGAATTGACTGGCTAAAGACACTGCACGGACGTTAGAGCCCTGAGTATGAGACTCTATCAACAATTCATCACTGACTTGATTTGATGACTGCAATTTTGTACGTGACGATGTTGATGTCAAATGGGATTGACTTTCAATGAGTAGATACTGAAGGGTTGAACCCAAAACTTTGCTGGTGACTATTGATGTCTGGCTGTGTGTTATTGGCGTTTCACTATCTGAAATCATAAGAGGATCACTAGTCAGTGGCAGTTGGGTGTGGAGATCTGCTGACTGGAAGTTTGGGAGTGGAGGAGGTGGTAACATAGGAGGCTGCATCTGTGTGACTAATGGCTGAATTGGATTGGTTGTTGGCTGATTCAGGGGATGATGTAAAAGTGATTGTTGTGGCATTTTTATCTCAGCCACTGCTCCTCTTGAAAATGTAGACGATGTGGTAGCACTGTTAGTTGTTTCATCACAGTGTGATAAGGAGCCTGGAAATAGTCGAAAAATTAGTTATTTACAGGAAAATGTTTTTTATTGCTGTAACATTAAACTCACCAAAACAACGGCTTAATCCTGGAGCACAGTAACATTGCTAAATCTATACACAAAATGTATGTCACTTTGTCTGCTGTACAACTGTCTAATAGGCTATATTAGCCCTCCGACACAATCTGGACTGTGGTCATAACATGTACATCTTACATCTTATATCTTATTCCCTGTTATATATTGTTCTTATTCTTATTCAATCAGTCAGTTCATATGTTATAATTAATATTAGTTAATATTTAATTATGATCTACTGCACTGTTCAATCCCTGCACTGATCACCATTGCACACAGTCTACCATCTACCTTACCTTATCATGGCCATTGCATTTCTGTGAGGGAAGTTTTATTTTTATCCTTATGTATGTGTGACATATGTGTGTATGTGTTTGTTGTGTTTTGGTTGTCTTGCTACTGGATGCCTAAAATTTCCTTTGGGATGAATAAAGTATCTATCTATCTATCTATCTATCTATCTATCTATCTATCTATCTATCTATCTATCTATCTATCTATCTATCTATCTACCGTATCTATCTAAATGTACAAAAAACAAAATAGAGAATTATCAGGTTGTAAACAAGCCAACAGTGTTGCCCAATAAGCTTTCAACTGAGTACATTTGAAATATTGCTTACAAACCTTTATCTTACACAGGCAATAGCTGCGTCTTAGCTTGCTAACGGTAGTGCTTGCTCGGTTACCCCACAGATGCCCTTTGCTTGATCCTCGCCATGCAGGTTGTAGCAGCTGACCGAGACAGTTTGAGTTGCAATTTTACCGTTCGCTTTTCTCCAGGGGCTTTATTTTCAGCCTGTATGATTGTCTCACTTTTTACTGTTGTAAAAAGTATGATTGTCTCACTTTTTACTATTGTAAAAAGTGAGACAATCATACAATTGTACCTATTTTAAGATATGTTTTTATACAATCTTGGCAATTACTCTGATGAGTACAAAGTTATCATAACCTATAGAAGTTTTTTTAAAGTACATACATGTGGCATCCTTATGTTGCGCCTGGACATGTGGATGATGTGTTGTCTCAAGGTGTTGCTCAGCCATAGAATCACTGGATTGGGACACTGGCAGATATTTGCTAGTGTCCGTGTTCTAGAAAAAAAGAAAAATACTCTTAATTTCAGGACAGGTGTAAAATTTGACACAATCGGAAATGAACTGAGCTACGAAACAAGTAATACGCATGTGAGAGGCTACAAATATCAGATCAGTGATGTTAACCATTGACAATGGAAAGTCACCACATGTAAAGCGTGTACAATCTAGAATAATTTACAGCTTCTGGACAGAAACAGCACAAGAAAACCAACAGGGAGTTTGCACATCACTGATTTGGAAGCCAAAACAGTGTCACCACATAAGCCACATCAGAGATTTTTTACATCATTACTCACAGCAGACAAAACCAGTCTTGTCTGCTTGCCTCTAACAGCTGGACGATGTTCAGCTTAGGATAGAGGACAGCATGAAAGACAATTAGCAAGAAAAAGAAACTTGTGCATACAGGGTCAAGAAAGCATCTTGTCGTATAACTTTGTAATCTACACCTCAAAGTTCAAGTAAAAATGCCTCATGTAATGACAGCACGCACAATAACACACCCACTGTAATAATACTGTGATAATAAGACATATTTATATATGTGCAGGTCAATTTTTAGTAATATAAAGTATTTATCACTCTGCAATTGAGGACGAAATGATAAGCAGATGTTGACATACCTGTGACAGTGGACAGGATGCTACGTCTTTGATGTCGTCCTGCTCTGTTCTCAGCAGTACAGTAATATTCCCCTAAGTCAGAATACTGCACACTGGAAATATGCAGTGCTCCATCTTCTGCACAGAGCATGAGGTATCAAGTAATAAATCACATCCAGTTAAAGTATTGGTAGACTAACGTTCATGTTTGCTGCTGTGAACAACTTCTAATAAGAACCTGGTGAAATAATAAACAGCTCCAATCACACTTTGGACTCACCATCAATGTATCTGTGCTCAGTGGGACTGATTGGGGACTGTGTTTCTGCTCTGGTCCAGGTATATGTGATGGGCTGAATCCCTACAGCCCTGCAGGGCAGGACCGCTGAAGCCCCGATCCTGCAGCTCAATTGACCTACAATGGTCACTATGATGGGACTCACTGAGACGACGTAAGAGAAAAAGTGAGTCATATTTTGCATTGTATGAAAAAGGCATCTTCATTTCCCCTTTATGTGCCATAAGATGAAGACAATAAAATTGGCATAATTTAAACACAATTATATCATTATTATATCAATGTGAGCAATATAATACATTTCTATGACATGTGGCAAGCATTTTGTACAAGGAAATACAATTGTGTGCCACTTAACCATTGTCAGGTCTGTAAGGTCCAATGTTGTATACAATGGAGAAATGCAATGTATTTGACTTATAGAACAGATGTTCCTCAATCAAAATAAGCCAATAATACTACTTTATATTTATATTTTAAAACCTGTAAACTGCACAATACGACTTCAGGTTTCTTGGCCAACAAGTTATTTATGGTCTTTTTTGTCTATTTTTTTTTTTCTTGCTAAAACTGCTGCTGGAATTTTCAATTTCCTTGCGGGAGTCATCCCAAAAGGATCAATAAAGAGAAGTCTAAGTCTAGTCTAAGTAGATTGAAAATTGACGATTGACAGCATCTTTCTGCCTCCAACATCCTATCATGGTTGAGTCCATGTGGTCTGCGTTCCAATTAAATTCAATAAAGCTATGTGTTTACAGTTTGTAGTTAGTACAGACTTTGTTGAGTAGCAATCAGCTCTATGCAAGGAATTGTGCCTTAAACATTGACTGTTCCTCACACTCAAAGTGTTCACCACAAGATTTAAACTGAGAACTGCAATGGGGCCTCAATAACTTGAATCTTACTTCAGGTGTTCATGCCACAAAAGTCAGTTCTTCAGACTTCACCTAGACCTTAATTATTGATTTGAGACATAGTTAGTACCTTACATTCCACTTAAGTTTGTGTAAAAATTACCAGCAACTCTCAGCATTGCTGTCTTATGGCTGTGGCCCAGAGTGTTGGAGGCCTCGCACGCATATACTCCCTCATCATAGCTCTTGGCTGAGTGGATGTAGAGAGTGGCATTTCTCAGTCTGTATGAGAAAGATATAAATGGTACTTCAAGGCAGTTGTCGATGTACTTCATGTACAACAGTGGTGGTCAAGTTATGGAATTAAATACAATTGTGAGGTACTTGTACTTTACGTATATCCAAATTACTTTATACTTCTACTCCCCTACAGTTCAGCGAGATATACTTTGTACACCACATTTATTAAACAGCTGTGGTTATTTGATTTTACCACATACCCTCACAGGTGTTTTAAGTTATGTTACTTATTAGACCCATGTCCTTATAATAATGATAACTTCTTCACCTTTTTTTGTTTTTTTTTAAATCTTGTATTACATGTGTGCGTAAGATAAAAAATGATCCAACATTTAACACTCTGAAATGGGCTATTTTGTACAGTAAGCACCTTGACTTTTAAAACTTTTAGGTGTATTTTAATGGTAATACTTGTGTATTTTAACTCAAGTAGAATTTCGGATTACCTCTACTTAGGTAAAGAATCTCAGTACTTCTAACGTCACAACACATTAACGTACCCCAAAGTGATCTTGCCTCCAGTCTGCTTGGAGTGGCCTCTCTTCACCCAGCTGATGGAGGGTAGAGGGTGACCAGACACCTGACACTCCAGCGTCACCCGAGCACCCACATGCACCGTCAACATTTGGGGCCACAGTTTTACTGCTGGAGGGGCTGCCAGGAAGAGAAAAAAAGACTCTTATTATACACACATATAAAGCAACTGTTTGAGTGTCCAGTGGTACATTATGGTGGGTCTATTGTAATGTAATACCCAGCACAGTCAGGGTTGCTCTTCTAGAGGTGAGAAATCTTTGAAGGTGGATGTTGGAGGCCCTGCAGAAGTAACTCCCACTGTCATACTCCTGGACACTGAAGAGAATAGAATCAAGAAACATGCTTGTAGAAACCTCAAAAGCCTGAAATGTGATGATCAAAGGAGTTTACTTTATTAATATTAACAATATTGCATATTGTCATGCACTCGACTACACCAATGAACAAACTAAATTTTTTAAAACATGTTTCTTTAAACACATGCACACACACACACACACACACACACACACACACACACACACACACACACACACACACACACACACACACACACACACACACACACACACACACACACCTGTGGAAGAAGAGGTCTCCATTGGGCAGCACAGTCTCATGAACTGACTGAGTGAGAAGTTGGTTGTTTTTAAACCAGGACACCTGTGCTGTTGGTCTGCTGTATGGAGGCCGGCAGGTGACTGTAACATTTTCTCCTCTCATCACTGTCAGGTTTACAGGCTGTTGGACGAAACTCCAGTCCATCTCTGGAAACACATCATGTGCGTCACTTACATGTACATGTGACGATCCTACTATGTATGTACTTCTCACCATTAAACCACAAGCATCAAGGGTCATGTCCTGTCACTCAATTAAACTAACTTACTCTTAAGAAAAAGACAATTAAACAATTTAGTTTACTGTAGACATTGGCACACAGTACCGGCTGGATGGAGGAAGGCTGGCTGTGACTTGATTGACTCTTTCTGGTTGAATGCTTCACAGTGATACAAGCCCTCATCCTCCCTGGTCACATTCCTGGAGAACACAGCCAGAGATGAGGCTTTAATTTCTGTCTGGCAGCAGTTTAAAGGTTCTAGACAGCATAGATCGCAACTTGTTAGAAACGTGATATATAAAACATATTCCTGATCAAACCAAATGCAAGATACTGTATGCGTCTATTTTACAGTGTAAGTTCATGGTTGATCATTACAATTTGACAATAAAGGATTAATATTCCTCTTGTCCTGTTCAGTGTTGGACCTGAATGTGAGCAGCTGTCCATTGTTCTGGAGGCTGAACGAGGCCGAGCAGTTCGACAGGAGGCAGCCGTCTTTGAACCAGTGCACTATGGGAACAGGGAAACCGTGTACAGCACAGTGCATGGAGACCTCTGTTCCTATAGCAACAGTGATGTTGTTAGGGCCTTGGATGATCTGCAGCCTTCTAGGGACCCCTGCAAAATAGATTGTCAACGCTTTGAGATGTTAACTCCACTGCAGAAAATATATGTACTTAAGTCCTTTAATGTAGCACTGGGTTTTGAAAAAAGTAGAATAAACATCATTGGAAATTAATCATTTTTCTTACTTCCAATTAGTTTTCAGAGATAGTTTCAATTAAAGGAGCATTTTTTGTGATACTAGTGATCTGCCATAGTGCAGTAACTGCTTTGAAGATAGAGCAACTAAACACATTTTTCAGTGACATTTGTGTTTATTTTTGATGAATCCGAAATTAAGGGATTTGCTGGTTTGAATTGACAAATGTAAGAATAACAAAAAAACTCACCCTGCACAGTTAGTTTAGCTGGGTTGCTCTTCTTGTCGATGTTCAGTGAAGGATTGTGTGTGACACAAATGTATATCCCATCATCCTCTAATGTTACGTTGAAAAGATGCAGAGTGCCTGAGATCTTCTTCTGGTTACCCCCCCCATACTCACCCTGAACATGTGAACAACACAGTTGGAAGCATGCAGTAACAATACACTTGGCCTGGGTCAAAAGATACAATGTGGAAAGTGGTAATCCATTAATTTGATCAGTCCAAAGCTGCACCAGTGCTCACCTGAATGTGTTTCCCTCTTGTGACCAGTGTCCCATCTTTGAGCCAGGTGATGCTCGCTGGAGGTGAACTTTCCCCTGACACACACTGGAAGAAAACTCCCTCTCCTTCTCTGACTGTCTGGTCCTGGGGACTGAAGAAAACATCCTCCAAACCTGGAACACACAGCATAAAAGGAAATGGATGATGAGTCACTCTGTTGGCACTCTGCATGATGTTTAGGGACAGTAAACATTTAGTTGTCGGACTATCATAATAAAAAAGGAACTTAGACTCACCCATTCGGGAAGAGACTGCCAAGCACGACAGGATGAGTATGCAGAGGTAGGAAGTCATCTGTGGGAGCCTCCAGATAGAGACACAGACATACATCCTACTGCATAGCTCCCAGAGTGGCATGAAGAAACCACCATACGGCACCATCCATTGTGTCAGCTGGGAAAATGTGCACACATAAAAAAGAAAGGCAGAGTTTGAATTCAAAATGTGATCAATTTCAACCCTGGACTTGCTTTTTGACAGCTCTGTAGTGTCTAGTCCTAATCAGGCAATTCACACACTAAAAATTAACCCCAAAGCACCGATAGCATGTCTATAACAACATTACATGGCTACAATACATGTAATGAAGCATTTAATGCATATGGTTACACATCAGACACAGAGGTACACAGAGGTACAGATGCAAATAAGAACTGTTGCATCATGTTGAAAGTGACATGTTGCATTGTTTTGATGGGTTAGTGTTTTTCATCAGCTCTGCACTGTAGCCACACACCCTGGTGAGCCCAATATAAATACTTCTATTTAGGAAGCAGTCAAAGAGATTTTGGTCAGAATACTTTTTCACATACTAAATATTACTGGGTTCAAAATAGAGTCAATGTAGGTCAATATAGCACTATTGCATTTTTTTGTTCATATTTCTGATGCTTTATTAATATGGTTATTTTGACCCAGTGTTACACACAAAAGTTTTACATTGAAACTGTCACAAATTAATTTAGTTGTACAAAAAGATGTGCATTTGATATTTAGAACTGCAATACACATATTAGCAACAATCAGTTAAAGGTAGGGACTACACGAGCAGATTATAACAGTTTTCAACCATACTGGATATTTTTACCCAAATTTTACGATCTAAGCGCACGTTACTTTTAAAAAGTAATTAGTTACAGTTACTAGTTACTTCTTCCAAAAGGTAACTAAATTAGATACTCAGTTACAAATTATAAAAGTAACTAGTTACTTCAGAAAGTAACTAGTAAATGCTCAAATGTGACTCCAACTTCACCCCTCTTTAACATAACTTAAAATAAATGTGCATGTTCAATTATTTATGGTAAATCTGAATATTATAATGAAATAGACACTGGATAATGGACACAAACCGTACACAAATGTAAACTCTTTTAATGTTGCTGTGGGACAGCAACATTAAAAGAGTTTAGTGAGACTAGCCTCCAATCAAATGCCTTGTATGTAGATATTATAACAACATAGATGTTTGATATTTATTGTCCCTGTGTGTGTGTGTGTGTGTGTCTGTGTGTGTGCGTGTGTGATAAAGCGAGGGAGAAGTGAGAAAGTGACAGCATTAGCTTCAGAACTAGCTGCAGTCATAGTGAGAGAAACAAAGTGTCTCCCCTGTGTTTTCCGACCACTGTGGGAAATGTTTAGCAGGAAAAGTTCCCCCTCTCCTTGATTTCATAACGCCATACGTCTCTCATTGACTGACTCGCTTGTGTTGTTCGTTTTGTCCGACTATGCTTGCTTTTCAAAATCCGCCCAACTCTACCTCTGATTGGCTTACCATGAAATTTTACTCAACCTCAGCCCATCGTCAGCATGATCACCACCAACCAACCAAGGAAGAAAAAAAGCCGCATTTTTTGGCAGTAAAGACAGTAAAGTCTGCATGATGGGAAAATATGTGGAAATGGTAGATATTCTCCACTGCTATGATACGACTTGATCCCTCTTTTGTTCTCAGAAACACTCACTGCATTACCACATCTTATACAACAACCCCACTGAAGCTGCCGTATGCATAGATTCAATTTGACCAGTTTCTAACAAATGTAGGCTATTCATCAGATGATCTCTCTCTCTCTCTCTCTTTCTCTCTCTCTCTCTCTCTCTCTCTCTCACGGGCTCTCTCTCTTGTTCACTCTCCCTTCTCTCTTGCTCTTAATGCCCTCATCCCCTCCCTTTTCCCTTTGCTTCATTCCTATTTTGGTTTTGAGTCTGTATCGCCGCAGCAAGCTCAGCTTTGTCTGCTTTAGTCTCTTGAATGGGCCCAGCCAATTTATAGAGCTCACACTGTGGCCCTCAACTCAATGAAAGTGACATGAAAAGAAGCTTTGTACTATGAAGATCAGTTATTGGTCCTCTGCAATGAAAGCTACCGTCTGATCACATAGGCTTTTATGATCCTCAATATGGCCGTGTAAGGGCTGATCCTTTATTGTTTTGAACATGCCATAAATTTTGTGTAGGCCTATGCAATGCTGAATTTGTACGTAAATATTACAGATATTGAAACATGCCACAAAGACATATTGATCTCAAGAGGCTCATTTAGGATTAAAATTGAAAGGGTTAAAATTGAATGTATAATCATGAAAGTTAAAAGTCTTGGTGTGCTTTGAAAGAATGTAAACGTTGCAAAGAGAGAAAACTGTATCTAAGGTATACAATATATATTAGCCAAATGTAGCACACATTTTAATTAAAATGCAAAAGAAAAGCAAAAGAAAAATGCTAATTCTCTTATGCACATACATTAGGCGTTGAGCACACTTCAACAAATGGCTGGAGACACTAATAAACTATTCTAAAGAACGGCAACCAAACCTCAAACTGTGGAGAACCATGTGGAAAACGTGATAATATGGCATTTATGTTTGCTACAAAATGCATACAAAAACAAGTGGAAACACACTCATTTGTGTAGAAATCTGTTCTCATAGCCTACTATAATAAAAGGCTTAAATACAATTAGATGTTATAATTTTCTGATTTTTTTCTAAGAAATATGATTTGTTCTTAGACAATATCACCGATCTCTAAATTAGATAAGAATTGTATTATATTAGTAGCAATCATACCCAAAACAGCATATTGAAGTTTATAGTCATAAATATCACCAAATTGTATAATTGTCACCTGGCCCTATATGCATTTTATTTTTTAGAGGACAAAAATATATACAGGTTTGAAAAAAGGTGTAAAAATAAATATATTTTAAAAAATAAATAGTGGAAATAGCAAAACCAAACTCCCTCCAGTGATGACATGCTGGAAAGCTATCTAGCTTGCGGCTGGTTATACTCACATAATGTTAAGAGCCTGTGGGTGTATTTGTTTGACTCACAACAGGTCATTTACACTGTTTAGCATGTCATTACGATGTTTTAGACCGCATACTGATTCATATGCTCTTTCTTTAAATACATTGTCAAAAGCATTTTACAAAGTATTTAATTGTCAAAGGCATAATATTGCCACAGGCATAATATTCATTATTTTCTATTTACATAATTGCATAAAATAATGAGTGGAGATGCTGAATTTGTATCATCACTGAATGCAATCCAGCCTTTTGCATTGTACTGTGTGATGCTGGTACAAAATGTAATGCTTATCACATTGTTGCATTGCACTACAAAAGTTGTTGTAGTCGTCAAATAATGTAGAAATATTAAAATAAAATAAAATGTCACTGTTGGGTCAGTCTCTGGCAGGTACTTATAAGGAAGTGGTTGCCTGTAAACGCAACTAAGATGGGCTCCAGCTCCAGTGAATGAGCTGAATGTCTCATTTTAGATGAAGTGGTCAGTCATCTGGAGATATCATTTCTGTTTGATCGTCCATAACCTGAACCTCATCACCAGCATTAGTGTTCAACTGAAAAGCTGAAACTATTTTTAATTCTTTAAAAGCAGATCTCCATTTTTTCTCCCTTAACATGGAGGTCAAGTGACATAAAAACAATTCATTGAAGGTTTTGTTTGATTTTTTGTCTTGTTTTCACAATTTTCATTTAAATGTGGCACTATTGCATTTATTCTCTAAGTTATTATGTCATTTATTCGGTTTGTATTTGTTAGTAGTACATATTGGAAATAGTCTTTATTAACTCTGCCTTTTATTACCTGTAAACCTCATCTGGTAATTATTTTTCTTTGTTTATTTGTACTGTATAAAAAGGGTACTCAGACAAACATTTGCAAACTACTATACTGAGCTTCTATTGGTTTGAAGTGTCTTTAGTCTATTCATACTACTACAGTTTAAGCACAGCACCACAAATGAATTAAGCACGGTGTACTGCTTTCATGCATTCAATAGATAAGCAAGGGAAATATAAATTTATTGCTGGTTTCTATTAAGTGCATTCCGTGCAACTAAATAAGAGCTGCTTTTAGATGCTTTGCATGTGCTGAATAACTACACAGAATGATCAATGGACTACTACTAAACTAAACACTGTATGCCATTTCACAAGATGTTAATGTTGCAACACTTTGTTATCCACTCCAAAGAAAGACTAATGATACTTACTCTTATGTGTCCAAAGATTGTTTCTGTGTTGCTTTGCAATCAGTCCATTCGTCCTCTGTCAGTTTCTGTCTGCAGTCTGTGGACAACCTTTTTACTCCTGTTGCATTTGCAAAGCTTCCAGCTGGGAGAGAGAACAACAAGCAACAGCCGCACGCATTTGCTGGACAATCTACACCTCCCCTTCACTCATTCACTCACACACACACACACACACACACATCATACACATCACCAGGCCATGAAAAACAACCCCACAAAGGTACACAAAAGCATAAGCTACACCTGAGAAGATGTGATTTTATGTGTATGCGCTGGTTGTAACTGTTTCCTCTTAAATCTAGGTTAATGGAGGAAAATAACGACTGCTGCGTCAACACTCAAGTCAACAGGTCACTCAACTCATATCAAAATCATTTTCTTAAAGTACTCTTAAATCAAGCAGTTGTAGCTGCAGCTGTCCACTTGCTTGTTCTCTCGGTAGGCTATCACACAGCCTTTATCAGCAGATGGTGTCTACTTATTAATGTTTAAACACACAAAAGCAAAAAAGCACCATTTTGAAGTTCACATTTGTGGTTCTGAGTGAAATATCTCAACAACTATTGGATGAATTTATTTGAAATTTGGTAAAGACATTGATGTACACCCTTTAGGACGACATGTAAAATGGTTGTTCTTTGACTTTAGCACCATCATTAGGACAAAATCGTAATACACAATACTTTTTAAAATACCTTCAAAATGATTCTCCCCATCAGCCTCTGCTGCACTTTGTGTAATTAGCAAATATTAGCAATCAGCTAACATGATAACATGCTAGACTAAGATAGCAAACATGGTAAACATTACACTTGCAAAACATCACCGTGATAGTTTTATCATTGTGAGCATGTTAGCATGCTGATGTTAGCTTTTAGCTCAAAGCAGCACAATACCTTACAGAGCTGCTAACATGACAGTAGACTATTCTCGTTTTAACCATAAAGTGACCTCTTTTTAAGACAAAGGGGGAGATTCAGATTCATGCAGTGGCTTCTATTTCACTTATTTACATGCATGGCTGCAGCTAACATAGTATTGCCACATGTCTGCTGGGACCAGATGAAGTCCTTGCAAATGTAAATTGACAATCCATTCAGCATAATCAAATGGAAATTAAAGTACAAATGCACCGATTTATAATCTATGCAGGAAGGGTCATTTTAATTAAGCAGACAAAGACTGATTTAGCAGGCGAACATTGTTGGATTCAGGACATCAAACACATACATCCACCAAAGGAGGTGTAGTCTCAGAGTTCTCGCAAATAATCTGTGTTATGTAATAAAAAGGTTTTCTTTGTGGTAGACCCACTGACTCTTGTCAATGCTGAGAAAAGGTGCAATATAGAAGTAATTGTTGACATTATGAGATATATAGATTATTATAAAGCCTGTTATTCTTTCACACCACATAGATGTAGAATTCTGTCTTCTGACTGCTGGATATCCTCGGCCTTGTCTTGCATGTGCTCTTCAGCAAATCCTCAACACTTGTGAAATGTGTACATTTTCCATTTTCCACATATTTCTATTTTTATCCTTTATTTTCCTTTTTTCTAATCCTTAAGGTCTTTTAGCACCACCGTAGGAGCATGTCACATTGCATTCCATGTGGAAGTAAAGCCAATCTTAACAAAAAAAAACAAGAATTAAAGAGATTTATTGTCAAGAATTGCATACCTGACAGATTAGAAAAAAAACATTTAGACCGTAGAGAGAAAACATTTACAGCAGATATAATTGAAACATTTAAATGAATAAATGAAATGTGGCCATGTTCCTGCTTTTAAATTAATAATAATAATAACATTTAAAAATACTTTCCTAATGTATCATAGGGACTATGATATCCAAGTGGAGATTTATTGAGCTGAAAGATGTCTGCTTTTTGGAGTCACAACAGCAGCAGAAGATTCACCGAGATAAAAGGTAAAAGGAGGAGGAGGAAGCCTGGAGTGATGAAGATGGGCTGGGCAGCTCCATGCAGCTTTGTTAAACAGAGGGTCTGCTCCAATGTTTGGTGCGTCTCAGCACTAATGTCTGGAAAACATAAGACTGTTGTTGGGACAAAGACATAACCAAGATTTGTTTCATAACGTCAAACTTCACCTTACAGTGTTGGGAACATTCCTTGCAGAAGTGCAGCAATTCAGTGTCGTCACCCCCCCATGTACTCCATCCAACAAATAGAAGACTCTCTGCTTTTACCTTTGGAGTGTTCTGTCAGCAGATGTCTTAAATCTCTGAGAGCCTGGGTGAGCTTCTCCAGTCGATGCTGCAGGTGCACATTCTCTTCTTTCAGTGTGTGGATTGTATCCTGGAGCTCATAGGCCGAGCTGCATCCTGAAAGCTGCGAAATCAACCACAAAACTGTGGTGACGTGCAAGATGGGGAGCATTGCAGTAGTAACTGGATGTTATTCACTCAGTTAGTTAAATCTGCTAATGTTCACAGTCCTGTTAAATCCGCCTACAGCTCCAGAATGTTTCAAAATCAGATGGAAGTGGCAATGCTATTCAAAAGCTGGCCTATTTCCGTGTCCGAATTGATTCAATGATGTGTAGCTAAATGCTCTTGCCTGCGGACCACTCTAACGGATCAATTGTTCTGTTTTGGATACCAGAGCCCAAATTAGTGAGACTCACATAGAGTTGTTTACAAGTTAATACATCTTTAGGGGTCCAAGCCCTATATATATAAAAATCCCCCTCTCACCCCTTGTGGGGTGGTATGTGTCATCCTCAAGCTTGGGTCCTCAACCAGAGGCCTGGGAGTTTGAGGGTTCTGAGCAGTATCTTAGCTGTTCCTAGGATATATATATATATATAAATACAGTGAGGAAAATAAGTATTTGAACCCTGATATTTTGCAAGTTCTCCCACTTAGAAATTATGGAGGGGTCTGAAATTGTCATCGTAGGTGCATGTCCACTGTGAGAGACATAATCTAAAAAAAAACATCCAGAAATCACAATGTATGATTACTATTTATTTGTATGACACAGCTGCAAATAAGTATTTGAACACCTGTCTATCAGCTACAATTCTGACCCTCAAAGACCTGTTAGTCTGCTTCAAAATGTCCACCTCCACTCCATTTATTATCCTAAATTAGATGCACCTTTTTGAGGTTGTTAGCTGCATAAAGACACCTGTCCACCCCATACAATCAGTAAGAATCCAACTACTAACATGGCCAAGACCAAAGAGCTGTCCAAAGACACTAGAGACAAAATTGTACACCTCCACAAGGTTGGAAAGGGCTACGGGGAAATTGCCAAGCAGCTTGGTGAAAAAAGGTCCACTGTTGGAGCAATCATAGAAAATGGAAGAAGCTAAACATGACAATCTCCCTCAGACTGGGGCTCCATGCAAGATCTCACCTTGTGGGATCTCAATGATCCTAAGAAAGGTAAGAAATCAGCCCAGAACTACACGGAAAGGAACTGGTCAATGACCTGAAAAGAGCTGGGACCACCTTTTAATAATTCCACTAACTGTGTTTGGAGGAAGAAGAATGATGAGTACCATCCCAAGAACACCATCCCTACTGTGAAGCATGGGGGTGGTAGCATCATGCTTTGGGGGTGTTTTCTGCACATGGGACAGGGCGACTGCACTGTATTAAGGAGAAGATGACCGGGGCCATGTATTGCGAGATTTTGGGGAACAACCTCCTTCCCTCAGTTAGAGCATTGAAGATGGGTCGAGGCTGGGTCTTCCAACATGACAATGACCCGAAGCACACAGCAAGGATAACCAAGGAGTGGCTCTGTAAGAAGCATATCAAGGTTCTGGCGTGGCCTAGCCAGTCTCCAGACCTAAACCCAATAGAGAATCTTTGGAGGGAGCTCAAACTCTGTGTTTCTCAGCGACAGCCCAGAAACCTGACTGATCTAGAGAAGATCTGTGTGGAGGAGTGGGCCAAAATCCCTTCTGCAGTGTGTGCAAACCTGGTGAAAAACTACTGGAAACGTTTGACCTCTGTAATTGCAAACAAAAGCTGTTGTACCAAATGAATTAACATTGATTTTCTCAGGTGTTCAAATACTTACTTGCAGCTGTATCATACAAATAAATAGTTAGAAAATCATACATTGTGATTTCTGGATTTTATTTTTTAGATCATTTCTCTCAGAGTGGACATGCACCTACGATGACAATTTCAGACCCCTTCATGATTTCTAAGTGGGAGAACTTGCAAAATAGCAGGGTGTTCAAATACTTATTTTCCTCACTGTATATTATAATGTCAGGTTTTGTATATTTTTGTATGGCACCATTTCAAAACGAAATTCCAAATAAAGTAAGCAGTTATTTCTTTTTTTCTTTGTTTGTTTGTTTGCTTGTTGGTGTCTTCGGCGGAAGTGCTTCAGAAAACTTTCATTATCATCCGGGTGACTTTTGTTCTGGTCACAGAGAGCATCCAAGATGGCGACTCACATGTCGAGGTATAGAAGCTGGAGTCGTGTTCAAAGGTAATGCAAGTTTAAATTAAATGCTCGTAAATGTTCGCCAGACTCGAGTTAAATACGTGGAAATAGGATTGTGCAGTGTCATACTTTTTCTACGTCCTCATGATCCACGATTAGCTTACACGGTTAGCACGATGCTAACTCTTAGCTAGCTGTCAAACTGTCATGCTGTAACGTAACGCTAGTCTTGATATGTCACTGTCAGGATGGCTAATGTCTTACCCATTACTGTCTGGGGAAGATTAATTTCTAAAGGTTTGGAAGGTTTTACCTTCAAGATATTTAATCACAAACATTTCGCGTTTTAAACTTCTTCATCGGTGCTTTCCAGCAAAACATTACTTGCACACTGAAAAATGACATTGACTCCTCTTTCTGTGGAGTAGATCGTGAAACGACCATCCACTTATATTGGAGTTGTCCTTATACGTTTTATACTTCTATATATCTGCTGTAACATTTCAACTTTTCTCTGCTATACCAAGATGTGCTGTTTGGTTTTTATGATTTCTGTATTCTAGAACAAAAACAGTATTACATCATCAATCTTTTTGTTATCTTGGTAAAATTTCACATTCACAAAAGTAAATTCTGTAACAAAACACCTCTATTTAAAAATGTAAATAGAAAAAATTAAAAAACGCTACAATACGTTCAAGCTATTCAGCACTCTGCAAACCCTAAAGCATTAAAGACTTGATATTTAGACATTTCTTAATTGCATGAACTGGTAAATTATTTATTGTATTTCTCGTTATATTTTTTGTTTTCTTACTCTTTCATATTTTATATACCTCCTAACCCTTGTCATATGTTAATTTTAGAATTTGACATTGTACTTGATTTGCAATAAAGATAAAAATAACAACATTAACCACCAATATTTTAGAGGTTGGCAGATAAGTAAGTTATATTTTTGGTGATTTTCTTGGTCTTTTCATTTTGTTAGACTAACACGCTGAGCTAAATGTTTGTTGATATTTTCAATTTTAGGTTACTTATTTGGATCCAAGTTTGAGAAGTTCCGGTTTAGCTTTAATTATGTGTTAAATTCAGATTAAATGGCTTTAGTGTTAGCCGGAGTATTTTGGAGTTTGATTCTATTCTATTGCCACGTTATATATTATGTTATTTTACTTACTACCTTTCACTTACCACATAAACTCTAACTCACATCCCATAGTTTATCATAATTGAAACATTTTATGCTATATTATATGTTACACTGATTTTGCAATATTATTTAAACTACTGGCAACTGAGTGTAACTGCTGCACTGTTTATTTCTTTGACACCAACATATTTGCGCTACTTAACAATGCATAACAATGTAGAAAGTACAGATGGGTAACACGTTTAAAGTAAAAAAAAAAAAAAAAAAAAATCAAATGAGTGGAGGAACATAATGTTGCTGAGAATATGTTAAAGAAACTTAGTTTTGTCCAAAACAAATTTCCCTTTGAGGAAATTAAAGTATATCTTATCTTATGTTGTTGTTGCCTTGTTGTTCTCAAAGGTTTGGGATTGCAGCTTACAGAAAGTACAGCAGTGGCGGCCAATACCCAAATATCTCCCTCTCTGCACCCCTGCCTGGGATCCCCAAGCCAGTGTTTGCATCAGTAGATGGTCAGGAAAAATATGAGACCAAGATCACTACTCTAGAAAATGGCCTCAAAGTTGCCTCCCAAAACAAGTTTGGTCAGTTCTGCACAGTTGGAAGTAAGTTGTGGCAGTGATATACAAATTGTAATATCCACTTGTCCTCAGGATATGGCAGAAGTGGATAAAATGTGTTTGTTTTCCTTATTATTTTTAGTTTTAGTAAATTCTGGATCCAGACATGAAGCAAAGTATCCGAGTGGAATAGCTCACTTCATAGAGAAACTCGCCTTTTCTGTAAGTAAAACAAAGTCAAAGACCACAAAATGAATGGAAGTTGAGGTGTGTAAAGTACTGTTGTCATTTTTTTTCTTTAGTCCACAGCTCAGTACGGGAGTAAAGATGAAATTCTCCTCACGTTGGAACAACACGGAGGGATATGTGACTGCCAAACATCAAGGTATGTAGGCTCTTAGCACAATGCCTGTCTCAATGTTACAAAATGTAGTGTTTGTGTATTACTACCTTCCATGTGTGAACTAGGCCTTCCTTCAGTTAGAGAGTAAGTGGAAAAAGCTGTTGTTTGTGTGATATATTGTTCATTTTGCTGTGCAGGGATACCACCATGTATGCAGTGTCTGCTGAAGTTAAGGGTCTGGACACAGTGGTCAGTCTTCTCTCCGATGCTGTTCTACAGCCTCGCCTGCTGGGTATGTCTATTCTTATTTCAAATGACAAATCCATGGGCACTGTGCCAAATGTCTCTGTCTCCACTGCCTGTCTGAGATGAACCGTTTGTTTACATGCAGATGATGAAATCGAGATGACCAGAATGGCGGTACGCTTTGAGTTAGAAGATCTAAACATGAGGCCAGACCCTGAACCTTTACTCACTGAGATGATCCATGCTGTGAGTAAACAAATTGATCCATGACCTGTAACTGATCAGTTAAAAATCAATAATTATGCTGTTGATTAGTTGCTTAATCGTTTAGTGCGTGTAATGTCAGAAATAATAATAACAAAATATATACACACACACACACACACACCAAGCTTTATGTCAACTGCAGTACATTTTCTGTTTGGAATATAATTGAAAATAATATGAAACCAAGAAATCCAACCTAATTTAGCTTTCACTGGAAAAAGCTTTGCATTTATTGAAATCATTAATTAATTACCAAAACTGTAACCGTCATAACAGCATAATTTCAGACCTGTTTTATCTATCTAATCACCAAAAATGCATCATGATAGGATAACAGATCAAACCTTGCCCCTGAAAGACAAGAAAAAATAAAGCCCTGATTAAATATTTGAAGAGCTTGAATGTTTATTCTTGACCAGCCTGTCAAAGATACTGTAGTTGTAAAAAACTAATATAATTGTAAGTGTCGTACGAGATTACTGTAGCTTTAGTTTCTCTTTAACAATATTGTAACATGTGGTAATTGTTGGCTTCCAGGCAGCATATCGCGGAAACACAGTTGGACTGCCTCGCTTTTGTCCTGCAGACAACGTGGACGAGATTGACAAGAAAGTGCTTCACAGCTACTTGCGTAACTACTACTGTCCCGAGCGGATGGTGCTGGCCGGAGTGGGCATCGAGCACGAGCAGCTGGTTGAATGTGCCAGGAAATACCTGCTGGATGCAAAGCCAGTGTGGGGAGCAAGTGCAGTGGCCAACGTGGACCTCTCTGTAGCACAGTACACGGGTGGCATCGTCAAGGTGATCTCTTGGTTATTTTGTTTGATTTCCAGTAGTTAAATGGCGAAAAAGAATAGTAACATCTTCTTCTTTTAATCCGTTAGATTGAAAAGGATATGTCAGATGTGAGCCTTGGCCCCACCCCGATCCCAGAGCTTACCCACATCATGATCGGCCTGGAGAGCTGCTCCTTCCTGGTGGGTGTGTCTGGCTATCCTGAAGAGTCTTCAGTCAGGTGTCTGATACATGTTAGATTCAAGCTTCCAAATTAGAAAAAAAGCTTTTCTCTTCACAGGAGGAAGACTTCATCCCATTTGCTGTGCTCAACATGATGATGGGTGGCGGAGGCTCCTTTTCTGCAGGAGGACCTGGAAAAGGCATGTTCACCCGCCTATATCTGAACGTGCTCAACAGGTGAGCGTCTCACAAGCCTCAATTCAACTTCATCAGATAATTATAAGTCTATAAAAATAACACCAGTCAGTTTCACTAATTGTCTTATGGTTTTACTTGTATTGTAGGCATCATTGGATGTACAATGCCACCTCCTACCATCATAGCTATGAGGACAGCGGTCTGCTGTGTATCCATGCCAGTGCAGACCCCAGACAGGTTGGTGCAGGCTCAGGACTGCACAGTTCAAATGTCTCATTGTACCTTTGCATGCAAATAGCTTTTTTTTAAACCAATCACTGCTTTGCCAAGGGAAGTTTCAATTGTCAGATATGCCTCTAAAACTTTGTTACAAAGCTATGTTTTGTTTTCAAATGTGCATATGGTTTCTTTGTGTAAATGGCTCTTTTTGTTTGTCTTTGTTGATGTTTGTGTAGAGTTCTTATCATTGCATACGTTTATCCCCAGGTGCGAGAAATGGTGGAGATAATAACAAGAGAGTTCATTCAGATGGCTAGCAATGCAGGAGAGGTAATAACTGTAACGACTTTAGCAATATTGATTATAGTTAAAGAAACAAAGGTGGTGTACAATTCTTGGACATTTTTCTCATCCCTGTATGTTCAGATGGAGCTGGAGAGGGCTAAGACTCAGCTCAAGTCCATGCTGATGATGAACCTCGAGTCGCGGCCAGTTATTTTTGAAGATGTTGGTCGCCAGGTTCTCTCTACAGGAAAGAGGAAGCTGCCACATGAACTGTGTGATCTAATAAGTGAGTACTAAAGATAATACAGCAGCCATAAAATACTTGTGTAAGAGAAAAAATGACATCAATAATTAAGAACTAGACAGGCTTAATATTTTATTTAGATTTTGACCCTTTAACTAATAATTTCCAGGCAACGTGACAGCCAGTGATATTAAGAGAGTAACCACTAAGATGCTGCGCAGTAAGCCCGCAGTAGCAGCTCTGGGAGACCTGACAGAGCTGCCCTCATACGAACACATCCAGGCCGCCCTGTCCAGCAAAGACGGACGCCTGCCCCGCATGTATCGCCTCTTCCGATAGGACCGCATGGCCATCGAGCCGGGTCGCTGTAAATAAACTGGACTGGATTACACTAGCGTTCCCTCCCACCACAGAACTCACCCAGCTCACTGTGGGAGGGGACTGATACCCGGGCTCTTGACTGAACCTCTGAGAGTGGGGATTTTAAAGAAAATTTGCATTTGGAGTATCTGTATTTGTTGTTTGTGGGCAGGAAAGCCATATTTCATTATTTACCAGGGTGGGTTTCAGGAGTTTGGTTATTTGAAATTATTATTATTATTATTGTTTTTTTAAGATTAGGGCTTTTCCCTTTATTCGACAGCAACAGTGGATAGACAGGAAAGTGGGAGAGAAAGAGAAGGGAAAGAGAAGGGATGACACGCAGTAAAGGGCTGCAGGTTGGATTCAAACCACGGCCGCTGCAAAGGACTCAGCCTACGTGGGGCGCCCGCTCTTACTGGGTGAGCTAGGCGTTTGGTTTTAAAGGGACAAATCACCCCAAAGCCAAAATTAGAGTGTTAGTTTACTTTAATTTGAAAACCTAAATACCAACCTGTTATGTTTCTGTCTTTGAATGAATGAATGATATTACACTGAAAGTAAGCATATAGGCGAGAGAAGGGGCGGCTAATGTCCCCAGAAGTATCTAAACTATTATTTTTTTATTGAGCTAATATTTTTCTCCACTTGCAAACCCTTAGCTCTCTAAAATTCATTGAGCTCCATAACGATCCTTCTCTTTTCATAGAGTGGCTGGATCAGAAAACAGTTCATACAACACAGCACTTCATAGTCTCGCTTCACGGGCACAGAAGACTCTACACAACTCGAGGGTTAACAGATTTATAAAGGCATCCTTGGAAGTTTTTGGATAAATGTGACAACCCTTACAACTGTAGCAAATTTGTCCTCAAGAAGATTGAAATCATGGTTTCTGTCATCACTGTGTCAGATGTACTGTAAAGAGATTGGAATCTAAAGTGAAATCTGTTACTACTTTGTATTTTTGTGGCTGTGTTGATGCCCTTGCAAATAAAACATATATGATAATATTAACAGGATAAATTAGAGGAATAGTTAGATTTTTAGGAAATATGCTAATTTGCTTTCTGCCAGAGAGTTAGATGAGAATATCAATACTAATGTTAAATTTGTCCCTGAAATATGAAGCTACAGCCAGTCGCCAGTTAGGTTAGCATAAAGAGTGGAAACGGCTCGCCTGGCTCTAACAAAATCTCAACAAAAATCAAGGTTCACCTCTGCCATTTCTTATTTGTTTGATCTGTACAAAAACTGAAGCTCCAAAGCAAAATTCAGCCAACAAAGTGTTTTCAAACATTTATTACGAGATTACATAAAAATATGCAGATAAAGTTAAGAGGTCTTGAGGAAATTAAAACAAGACCCACAGGCACTTTGGAGCGTACTGCTTTTCATGCTGGGAATGCAAGTTCATTAATGTGGTATACAGTTTAAAGTATATGAGGTTACAGAGCGGTGAGATGAGATGTAAGGCATTGAGTTACAGTCTGTTATAGTATTACTTGGCCTAATAAGAGAAAATGTAGTGACAGGTATTAAAAATGTAAATCATCTATTTTCTAGGAAGTGGAAAAAGTAATATCTGTTAAATACATTTTATCTCCCTGAAATTTAACAGTAGCATGTAACAAGTAGTAACAACCTCCTGACTGTAGTGTTGATCAATGTCTGAAATGATACATTCAACCTCCCTTCTTCAGTCATTTCAAAATTCTCCTACAATACATTACATTTATAACAAAACTTAAGTTAAAATGAACTGCAGATGCCTAAATTACAATAAAAATGCACCTCAATGTGCCACCAAAATTGTTTGTTAAAGTGCTCATATTATACTCATTTTCAGGTATTTAGAAATTATATCAAAATAGGTTTACATGGTTTAATGTTCAGAAAACACCATATATTTGTTGTACTACACATTGCTGCAGCTCCTCTTTTCACCCTGTGTGTTGAGCTCTCTGTTTATTTACCGAGTGAGGCATCTTACTTTGGTACCATCTTTGTTGGGAGTCGCACATGTGCAGTAACTAGGTAAGGACTACTAGTCAGTCATTTGCAGAGCATGAGGGCGTGCCATGCTAGCAGCTAGGCGAGCATTATAACGTGTTACAAGGTGATGCACGTTTGTCACGGAAGTAAAGGCTGGGCTACAATAGAGCTGTTTGGAGCAGTTTGTGAACTGTTTTCTGTTGGAGATGGTAAGTCCCCTTGGGGTGGACTTTTTCACTTTGGAAGCCTATTACATGCACAAAAAAGATATATAACACAATAAAGGAAAGGAAAAAAGCACCAAAAAGCTTAATATGAGCACATTAAGTTATTTGATGACAAATTTACAAGGCATTCAAAAACACTGATTTAGCATTCAGAAAAAAATAACAATGTGGTTCATAATGCATTTAAAACACAACATTTAAAAATGAATGCAGTAACACAAAGCCTTTAAGGTTAATCAGTTCACACTGGAGCATGTGACTGAAGAGTAAACCATGATGCCCCCCCCCATCCACTGCATGTTGAATAAATGGAGCGGGCTGAATAAATAAAGGCCAGACTGCTGCTGTGTCTGCAAACCTCTCTCTGTGTCTGACCTCAAGGTCCCTGACCTCAAGTCCTGCAAGCCGCTTACCCCACACAGACAGTTCCCAACATTAACCAACAGAGGGCACACTCTGCTCAGTTACCGACCAGCACTGGCTCTGTGTAATTAAGACAACTCTGGTTTCCATTTGGTCCTTTTCTGTTTTTTTTTGGTTTTACATTCCACTTTCTGGCACAGTTTAAGGGTTTAGGAGATGGTGCAGATGGTGCTGCTGCTATGGTTCTTCATGGCCTCCCTCCTCTTCAGCTCTCTGGTGATCCTCCTCCTAATTCCCTCCAAGTACAAGCTTCTGTCAAACTGTCCCGCACCGAGGGGAATACTAAACAACACAATCAAATATACTTAGTATGAGACTGGTAGTACGTAGCACCAGACTTATGAGGTCAAAATAAAGACAAGAGAAATTCAGTATTTAAATCTGTAGACATTTAAGAATCTACGATTTGAAGATGAAGATTCTAACTGCCCAGCATTAGAAAATGACCACAACGTATTTGCAAGAAGTTTGCCTCTTCTAAACTAAAACAGTACTTTGCCAGCTGCTGAGATCATTCACTTTCTAACTGGATTGGAACAAAAATGCAATTTTCACTGTGATGGGTAGAAATTCCCATTTTTACCAAAACCAAATTAGTTTTAAACTGTGGACTATGCTACAAGAAAGCATTGAAACATATTTAAAAGTAAACGCAGCTTCATGTTATTGTTATATATTACAGTGAACTCATAAACTAAGCTGGTTTACAATAGTTGCGATAATAAATAAATAAAATAAAATAAATAAATGCAATTTAAACTTCTAAATATAAACTAATGTTTATATTTCTTGTTTGTTTGTTTGCAGGAAAAGGGCTGTTGTTTGTTTGTTTCTGTTTGTTTCTGTTTACAGAAACAAACAAATGTCAATATACTGAATGCATCCTTAACATGATGACACAAGTATTTAAATATTTTAAGCTATGTTTTTGAAATGGCAAAGGGACTCACTTGTCTCTGCCTGGCCTGAGTTTGACCTGGAAGACGCTGATGACGGGCCGATGGTCTGAGGTCTTGATGCAGGAGCAGCTGGTGTACTTGACCACTTTTATGTCCTCAGCCTGCCTGCTCCTGAACAAGATCCTGTCCTGTGAACACACACACACAGAGGTTTCACCCTGCTGAGAGCCACAATAAGCTGATTTAGGCTGCCCTGGCCAGTTTAGACTTTAATTAGAGCAACTGGAAAGTGTATAAGATTGCTGCCTTCCACCAAATGTCTGGCTTTTTGTGGCTTGATTTGCTTCTTACTGTGTATGAAGGCGTTCTCTGTTTAGAAGTAGTGTCGTAGATATCACAGCCAATGTCAAACTTGTATGTGGGAAGGAAGTGTATTGGTGCCTCTTGGAAGCCTTTAAAGATTGAACCTGGAGGGGAAAAACACAAACACAACAATATACTTTCCAAAAACCTTCCAAAATGTTTAAAGCTTTTAAAGAGATTTAGCCACTAACACACAAGCATACCATCTTTCATCTCCTTAGAGAGCTGGTCGTGCTCCAACAGAGGGGCCATATTGCCGCCTACTGTGCGGTTTATGATGGTCTCCACGTCCACCCGGTCTTTACTCAGCCGGAAGTTAAAGTCTCCAAACCAGAAGACCTGATCGAATCTTGTTGTGACATCGGCTACAATTACAATGACATCTTGTGATTATCAAAGATAACTAGCCATTATTCCTACCAACTTGATGGATAACGATACATTCTATTCAGCACTCAATAGCAAGACCAAAGCTGGGACAAAACAGATGGTCATGGACACAAAAACTTTTTTAAATTCTAATCACTACAGCTAAAATACCACCATCATAATTGTTTGGATTTTTCACATCTTTAAGAAAAGGAAACTTACATGGTGTGGAGCGGTAGGGGTTGGTGTCTGGAAGGCCTTTTGGAAGAGCTAGAGCCTCTACGATTTTGTTGTAATCTAGTACTCTCTCGTATACTTTGGCATCTCCAGCTGGAATAACAGACACAGAAATTAGAAACGCGTAAAACTGCCTAGCCATCAAAGCAGCAGTTTAAATGCAAATATGTATGTGTAGACAATGTTTAATATTTAATGGACATGCCAGTATGCTGAAGAAGTAAGATATCATTACTGTTTCTTCTCTAGGCAAGGAAGAGACAAATTTTCCTTCCTTGCCACATCTTACCTAAACTTTAGTACAAATCTCCAACCAGTCCTATCTACAGCCATCCTCATAATAGCCTCTTGCTATAATAAATCACTCCTGCTATCTGTAGCCTCCTTAACTTTGCGTAAACCTGTTACTCACAGGTAAAATGAGATGTGATGAAAAGGAAGGAAGTGCCAAAAAAGGTAAAGGCGATTCCCACAGCCCCTTTGGTCTTGATCTGAGAGATGATCCTGGTTGTGACTGTGGCGTGCTCCACCTCTGTGTGGATCAACAGGACAAAATGCTGTGGTCAGGGTCAGAGGCTTAACAGTGTAATCAGTTAGATTCAAACACAAAACCATGTGCATTTAAAGCGTACATAAAAGAAATATGTCACCACATTAAAATCCTTTCATCTGCAGACTCTTTTGGCCAATATAATGAACTAGCATCTAATGCTAACATGCTTACTCAAAAGAATATGCCATCACATAACTGGTGGCTAGATGTGTCACCATGAAACAGCTAAACATCTTTCAACAACCTGCAGTACGTACACGTTCTGTATGCAAGGAGCGACATAGGAGGAGTTTATTACCTGAGCAGAACCAGATGAGGTCTCTTCTGACAAATACAGTGAGATACAAAACGCCATGTGATGCTGCATACAGCATGACGTAGTAAGGTCCCAGAGTCTCCTGAAGACGCGTCTCCCACTCCCTCCTGCACACACATGTACACGCAGAGTCACATACACAGAAGTATAACTGACTTTACAGCATAGTGACTGGTAACTGATAGTCATAATAACTCCCTTTTCTTTCAGTGATGATGTAAACAAAACATAACATACCTGTCAGGACAGCCCTCCTGGACTCCAATAATATAAAAGTCTTGTGCAAATGCGGAGTCAGTTGGAAGTAGGAGATCATCTAAGTTTGCTGGAAGTCCCTGAAAATGATAGAAACTTGGTAACAACTCAGTTGATAGTGGGTAGTAATACAACTTTAAATGGTTCTTGGTCTGTGAGACGCTGCAGTCATGATGACTTACTTACCTTCTCTCCCTGCATGTTCCAAGTGGCTATGTAGATGCCCACTCTTCTGTCAGGGAAGTGGCGGTCCAGTTCCTCGGCTCCAAGCAGGGCACCGCTTCCCAGCACGCTGCCCTCCAGAAAGCTCCTGGAAAATACACATTGGAAGGAAAATTAGATAGTGGATATACGCTACTGTATCTATTTACTGCGCAATGCCTGAGTATAGTACTTTCTTTTGAGCAATTTTCTTTTGTTATAAGGATAAGGTAGTTAAAGCCTGGCCAGACCTCAGACTGACAGGGTACTGAAAAAGTAAGCCATATGTGCTATTGCAACATGAAGTTTTGAACTTGCCTAGTTTTTTGTTGTCTCTGACCTTTATATAGATAAGGACCTAAGGTACCCTTGAAAGAAACCAACTTCTAATAGCCTTCTCTCTTTCCTTCCGTTAAGAGAAAGCCTTACAAAAGAGCCTTCACATCCAGCCTGAGTATAACTCCAGGTACATCATCTACATGGTCATGATATGCCTACTGTACCTGTTCCTCACATCCTGGGGCCTGATGGGGCTAAGCACACTGTAGGTGGATCTCATGGAGTTGACAGAGGCACTATCCGACCCCATGTTTTCCAGAAGCCGGCTGTCGCTCAGGTTCCTGTGGAGTCTCTCCCCGAGTTTCTCTCTGGCCATCATGGCATAATCCAAACAATCCCCATCAATCCTATTAGCTGCCCTTAAAGTGTCTGATGCAAAGCTCTTCCCCAGAGCAGGCAGTGTCCCCGTGGGTTGCACCGGAGACAGACGCACCTTGCTGGACCTCACCCGGTGGTCTGTGGGGTCGCTCTGCTGGTTGGTGGGCCTCCTTTCATACTCGGAGAGACTTCTCCCTCTGTCCCGGAAGACTGGGGATCCCGTTGTAACAGCAGAGAGCTTTCTCACATTGGAATCCTGGTCATTCCTGGTGGTGGCAGCACCACTGAGAGCAAACCCACCTGAAATTGGGGCTGTTTGTTCCTCTTTAAGAGAGTCTGTGGAGGAGCCAGTCTCAACTTGATCACTTAGACTCTCCTGGCTGTTTCTTAGCCTCCTGATTCTCACGGCCTCCTCCAGTGAGACACCTTTTCTGGACTTTGACAGCCTGGGCAGTGCAGGTGGCCGAGGCTGGTATAGACTGATCTGTCCCTCTGCATTTCTATCAGTGAGTTTAAGGGCATCATTGTGTTCCTTGCAGGATGTGGCATCCACTACAGAGGTCTTGAGTGTCCTGCTGTCATTGACAAGTGAATCTCCTTTAGCAGGAGCCTCACAGGACTGATGGAGGAGGCTGTCCTCTCCATTCTCAGTCATCCTCTCGTCATGCCTGAGACCAGCTGTGGTCAGGTGGATGGAACTTTCTCATTGCTTACTAACATACACCTACCTGAACATATAGGGCAGAAAATGATTTTAGTCAAATGTTGACCTTAAAACGACTGAGTTCAGCCAAAATTACCATACAATATAAGTTTGTTGTATAACCTGTTTAGTTCCTGCGTATTAGCAATTAAATACACTAATGGCAATTGTTACACGTGCAACATTAGTTGGACAATAAACGGTAACTATAGCTTAGTTACCTCAAGTAAGTTCAATAAATACGAGCACCGTGAGCTAATTATTATTAATGTTAGCCATAGCGGTCTAAGCTAGCTAGCTAGTAACAAAGGTTGAGTCGAAATTGTTTTTCTAATGTCATCGCTTAACTGAAGCTTAACTAACGTTATCATCCAGCCAACAAGTCACGTTTGAATATAACCTACACTGCTAGCTAACTTTAGCTAACGTTAACCATTTAGCTAGGTTAGTATAGTAGTTACAAGCTATCTATAACATAGCTGGCATGGCATAAGTAGCGATATCCAGGCTAGCTCAGCTAACGTTACAAGCAAACGTTTATAAGATGTTATGAATAATAAGGTAATGTTGGTAGCTAGTTTCCGTCTTATGGAGCAGGTTATTTCACTGTTATCATAGTGAAGTAAAGTTACCTGTGGCTTACTGATGTTTTGAGTGGCTAATTAAAGAGTAGTTCAATTACTTCCTTAGCAACGCTTGACAACAGATTTTGTTACCAAGACAAGAGTCAGCACAGAGAGCAGAGTAAGCATAGAGCAAGGGTCACAGCGCCCCTTTGTGCTAAGAAGTGAAAGTACATGCAACTCAAATGATTGTAATCTACCTCCATGTTGCGCTGTCATCATCTCATGTACGGTACATGTATCCTAAAAATAGGATTACCTATTGAGACTATGTTGGTTCTTTGCATCTCTGATTAAAATACGGTATGATGCCATACATTGTTTTTTTTGCATTAAAATCATGCAGTGCCAGTCGGAGCATAAATGTGATACTGAAATGCATTTACCAGCATGGCATCATTTTTGATTTTTGATAACCTAAAAACCCACTAAACATCATCCTCATACTTAAATCTATATATATATATATATATATATATATATATATATATATATATATATATATATAATTATTATAAAAAATTATCTTTCAAATGTAAGAATATAAGTAATTTTATAAGTAATGTCAAGGGATGCAAGGAGCATATAGACATCTTTAAATTTTTCAAGGAAACCTTTTTTTTTTATTTTCTTTTATTTAAACAAATGTTTTCATTTAGGCTATTTAATTATCACCTCATTACTGACCACTATTTAATTTACCCACGCATCACTGGTTACATTAATCTCTCAGTCACTGAAAGGTCCCATGACATGGTGCTCTTTGGATGCTTTTTTATAGACCATAGTGGTCCCCTAACACCATATCTAAAGTCTCTTAACCAAAATTCAGCCTTGGTGCAAAACTGGGGGACCATAGGCAGGATGGGGGAATGCATATTAATGTTAAAAAACCTCATAAAGTGACATTTTCATGCCATGGGACCTTTAAAAAAACTGTTTTTCATACAAAGGTGTTGCTGTTTGTTATATAATACTATTTTTTGCCATGATTAACTTTGAGAGAATAATTATTACTATATTTTTACATGTATGTCAATCACCAGGTGTTATCATGAAACTTACAAAAGTGAACATTAAAAAAATGCACTAAAAAGCAATAGAAAAATGCTGTTGCTGAGAAAACAGCAAATGTCACAATGAATACATAACATCAAGGTGTGACCTTTAATTGTTAACCCTTTCACCCTTTCTGTGCCCCCCTGCACTGTACGAGACAGCCACTGAAAGGATTTCTGAGCCCGCTGGTCCATGGAAATGTGGACAATCCCTCCATATTCTTTGCATTTCTATGGCACTGTTGCTGGCTCAGGGGGGTTTAGACAAAAGGACCAGTCCGTGGGCCATGTATAAAAGCAAAGGGTTAAACCAGGTAGGGTACAGTTCAGTGCAAGAGCAGCAGCAGTACCAGCAGCAGCGGCCCTCTGACAAGCAAAATGACTTCCACTGGAATGAACATGATGAGCAAGGTAAGCTCTAGATAGTTTTCATTTTCATAATATCACTAAAACTAAGTGGTATCACCTGCATATTGCCCATTGTGGCTTAAACACATTGAGATGTGTGCTGTTTTGCAAAGAAACTTTAAAGCTAAAATAATCAATGTGTTTTAATAATAATGATTCAAATGACTATGTGTAATGTGATAAAAAAAAAAAAACACACAAATAATTATCACCAAACTCTGCAGTTCCCCTCAGCTTAAATAACGTTCTTTGAGCTCATTGGTTTTGTTTTCTGGCCTGCGGGTTTACTGTTTTGGTTCACTCTCACACCTCTTATGGTGTAATTTTTGGCCACAGCAGGCAGCTGTTTTCATTGAAAGAGCTCAAACGACCGTACCCTAGCCCATGCAGCACTAAAGGAGTATTTAGCAGGTTAAGAGCCAAATATTTCTCTCACAAATGGGTGAAGACCATAAACATAGCTACAATTACAGTAAATATTGGACTTTTATTCATCATGTGGACAAAAACACAACTCCATATCTTTTGCATGTGTAAATAGGCATCTGTGTTGTGTTCACAGCTAGTTTCTGCTACCTTCAACTGGCAATAAAATCAGTTATAGTCGGCTTAAAGCTGCAATTTAAAGCAAACTTAGTAATTAAATGCAAGCTTCATCCTTCACAGCACTACATTGAAAGAAAGCTGGATTCACAGTGAAAGCGTTTTCCGTTTTTCTAAAACATTAACATATGCAGCTTTAAACTTAATGGCACTTGAATCTCTATGATGCCTCACATGTGCTCAACAACGCCTTTTCTCTCTCTCAGATCATCTTCTACGAGGATAGGAACTTCCAGGGTCGTTCCTATGAGTGCATGAGCGACTGCCCTGACATGTCCTCCTATATGAGCAGGTGCCACTCCTGCAGGGTGGAGAGAGGCTGCTTCATGGTGTACGACCGCACCAACTACATGGGAAACCAGTACTTCTTGAGGAGGGGCGAGTACAGTGATTACATGAGCATGATGGGCATGAGCGACACCATCAAGTCCTGCCGCATGATCCCCATGGTAAGATCTTACACCTGGCTAGATTTACTGTAGATGACATCTGTAGATAATACAATATATTTTTCAAGCCTTATAGAACTCATGTTGAAAAGATGAGGTGTTCTGTGTTAAACCCACTCATATTCTGCACCACAGCACAGGGGATCCTACAGGATGAGGATCTACGAGAGGGAGAACTTCGGCGGTCAGATGTCTGAGCTGATGGATGACTGTGATAACATCATGGATCGTTTCCGCATGTCCAACTGCATGTCCTGCAACGTGATGGAGGGACACTGGCTGATGTACGAGCAGCCCCAGTACAGAGGCAGGATGATGTACGTGAGGCCCGGCGAGTACAGGAACTTCATGCACATGGGCAGTAGCAGCATGAGGTTCATGAGCATGAGGCGCATCACCGACTCCTGCTATTAGATCCTCTTAGCACTGAATAAAACTGTCATAACCTAAACTGCTGGTGTGTAAAGTCTTTTTTTATTCTGAGTATGCATACTTACACCAAATCAAAGATGCCAGATATCTATTGCTGACAGTAATTCACAGGGAATGCTCAAGGAAAATGGTTGTTGACAAAGATAATAAGGTTTCTCATTTCCATTCAATTATTTGCTTTTTATTCTCATTTCCTACTCACTTTCATAATCAACGACTTCCCAATCTTAAGGCTCCAATCTCTTGGCGGATACACGTGCTGGATTGTGGAAAGTAATCTAATACGTTACATTGCACCATTTTAGATTGACATTTCTAATTAGATATTTTTGTTAAAATATATGTTACCTACACAAGTCATACCGTATATAACTATTTCTGTTTGTTATATAGCCTACCGTTTTTTAACCCCTGGTAAAGCGGTGAATTTTCATTTTTACACCTTTATACGGATATAACATGATAATTAGTGAGATTTAGAAGAACTTCTATGTGAATTTTGTTACCTTTGGAGAAAGCCAGGCTAGCTGTTTCCCCCTGTTTCTAGTCTTTGTGCTAAGCTAAGCTAACTGGCTTGTGACAGTGCCTCCCAGTGCAATACTGAATCAACTTAAAAATGTTTTTTACAGTCTATAAAACACTCACTGGTTTGACAGCCTTGTTAGTACTGACTTAAGTTCAGTCAGAGTTGTAAGGTCATCAGACCTTGTCATGACGAAGATGTTCTTCCTGGCTGTCTGTCCCTGTCTCCAGCCCCTTGCTCACTTCCCCCAGGCCATGGACTCTCCTCTCACTCCCCAGACCTGCTGTCCTCAGACCATCCACTAGATGCCCTCACCCTGACATCACTCATAACCGGCCCTTTTCCACACAATCCTTAATTGCTATGTTGCAAAGTTGCCATGTGCTTTTATGTTCTTAACTAAGTGCTTCAGCCACTTTTCCTGCCTGTCTATTATCTGCCTATATGTCTCTTTGCCTTCCTTTATTTTGACAATATATCACTGAACTGTCCCTGTCTACCTTGACTGTTTGCGTTTGCACTGTGACAGGTGGGGGTGTTCTAACTGTACATAGAATAAGATCCAGCTCTTCTTCTTCTTTTTAGGTCAGATGTAGTCGAAAGAAAGGCTGTGCTTTAAGAGGTGTGAAGGTAGATTTCTATGTGTTCTGTGCAATGCGGCTGTTCACTATCTGTGAAGCCTTTTGATTTGCTGCTGAGAAGTTGTGTTGCATACTGCTGCCTCCTTTATCCTATGAAATAAGGCTTGCGTCAGCTGAAATCATTGCACTGAGCTGGAGGAAGTTTAGTCTAATTCTGAGTGGAATTTAAACCGTTGTGTCTAAAGTTTACATAGCAAACTTAGACATTGTCACATAAACACTAGAATAGCTGAGTTTTCTCTGATTATATTAACACAACTCCAATTTGGCTTCGGTCTTGTTCTGAGTTGTTATGCAATGTAAATGTTGTCTTTGGAGCGTCTGGGGTTGTTTCTGCTCGACTGCATGTTTCCTTCAGTAATAGGAAGACAATAGAGCAGTCCCACAGGTCAACACACAACCAGAATCTGGTCGTTTTTGGCTAAAATCACATTTTACACATATATGGTAACAACACGCAAATGGAAAAGCACTGGCAAGACATATTTTCAAATGAACATTTAAAGTGGCCATGCTGGTGGCGACTAATGGATGGTTTGCTGTCAAACTTTGTACAGACATTCATGGTGCTTAGAGAATGAAACCTACCAATTTTGGTATTCTCCTAACTTTTCCTCCAACGCCACTATGTTGACCTTTATGATTTTAATTAACATGTCTCAACAACTATATGACAGATACCTATGACATTTGGTACACACATTCATGTTTCCTACAGAAAGAATTGAAATAACTTTGATCCTCTGAATATTCGCATCACTTAATCAGTGAAATATCTCAGCATTTACCAAATGGCTTGCTTGGCCAATACTTTGGATCATGACACAATACCTGCAATGTTCTGACATTACTATCAGCCCCAGCTATTTTTTTGTGACTTCAACATCAAGATACACCTTAATTAAACTTTAATTAAAAATATACTGTATATACATATGAAATTTATATTTATAACTTACTGCCTATGTCCTACAAGATTGGTACATACATATAGCTTTTTGTCACATGCCTCAAAGAAGGATTCTAGAAGCACGTCTCTCTATCTTTTTTCTATTCTTTCTGACTCTTTCTTTCTTTTTCTTTCCTCTCTCTTCTTCCTCCAGAGAACAGCCAATCCAGGGAGCGGGTAGGGAATCGATGCCCTGATATGAGATTCATCCTAATGAGGATCAGAAACATCTTAATAAAGACGCATAATCCACCACTTAATCCCTCATTACAGAATCATTTGCATTCACTGGTCCTGCTCCATACCGCCGCAGTGACGGCACATTAAGGTCCATTGTTCTTCCTCGCCTCATCTTTCACCCAGGGCTACGTCTCCTTTTGTCTCCCCTAGGTGTCAGTTATATTTGATCTGCTCTCATTAGACTTTCCGACGAGATGAGCAGAAGGGCCTGAAAATAGTGCTTTTGTATGCACTTCTATGTTATCTCCTGTCTGAAATGGAAAATGAGACATATGCTTAATGAGTAGGAGATGGACTGGGACCTGCCGTCCGACAGAGAAAGATAGGAGGGTTTTGTGTGGAGAAAGCGCGCTGTGACCGATACTGTGAGAGGGCACACTTTCGAGGCAATGTCTGTGTCAGTGATTATAGACTTCAGAGAGTGTGAAAATTACAAAAAAAATAAAGTGGGACAGACGGATTAAAGTGTAATGCTGAGTCCTGGAAACATTCTGTGTTTTAGTTAAGTGCTGCATTAACACAAAAGTTGTGGAAGTTTTACCAAAGTTTAAAACAAAATATATTCAAGTTAATATAACCATACATTCTGACAGTATTCTTAGAATACAGTACATCCATCATAGTTGAAAGATTAATCTTGTCATGAATCTATTTCTCTTGTCTTTGCAAAATGAAGAGATTATGTATAATCTCTTCAACTCTTTAGCTCCTACTTTTTAGTAAAGCAACATGCTGGTTCAGTCCTGTGAATGGATACACAGTAGTTAGTATCAAAGTGAAGTTATCCCCATCTAGACACACTCCAATTTAGACTAAGGAAGGAGGGTAATATGGAATTATGTGTCAAGCTAGGAGGAGAAATCTCTTTTCCTTTAGCTGTGAGATGATCCTTGCGAGGGTTGGATAATTAGCCCCATGAAGGTGTGGAGAAGGCTGATTCTTTAACCCACACGAGCCCTCCCTTTTCTGTGTACTGAGGTGAGTAGGAGGTGGAGGTGGATAAAACAAAACAAATAAAACTCATTAAAGGTACCCACATGGCTACAAATCCCCCTCTGCATTATTCTTATGCACCGCAGACATCATTAGCTCTGGTCAAAGGAGCCGTCGTTATTCCGCCTGGATATGAACACAGATCAAAGCCCACTATAGTTCATTGTCTTTTAACCAGAGGCAGGGTTCTAAAAATCAGGGCTCTCTTTTTTGGCAGATTTCCATTTTTTCCTCCCTGATCTTGGCCAGTCGAGAACCAGAAACTCACTCTACATAGCAAGTGTAAATCTTGAGATAAAAAAGCCTAAATGATTTTCCCAAAGATGCTCCCGTGGCATTCTCTTGTTGTGAGCAACAGAATTAATATTTGATGCTGGAAAATAGATAAGGGGTTTGTTTGTAGTTCTATGAAAGAAGTTTGGTATATACTAAATGAAGGATGTTTTCATGTTTAATGACAACTTTAAGCATTAAGAGGCCTGATTTCCCCCCCCCCCCAAATTTTTTAGCCACACTATAGTTGTGGCCATGTGTGGCCAGGCGACAACTTTGGTCGACAAGGTTAAACTGCTAAACATCAGCATGTTACCATTGTCATTATGAGCATGTTATTATGCAGACGTTTGCATTTTGATTGCGATGTCGATTTTGTATTGTAAGTGTAAACTGTGTTTGTGTTGATGTGTCCTTTTTTGCATCCGATTTTTGTCCCACAAATAACGACCATAATTCAACTAAATCCCAACCTAAATATGAAACTTGAATGATGCCAGCTGCCAAACATCACTGAATTATTGTGAAAATGAATGGCTTCTGTTATCACAAACCTGTATGCATGATATAAAATGCTCAAATACTTTGTATCTCATTCTCATTTAAATGGCTGGACTGGACAAACGTACCAACAGTTTATCAGTTTAAGACTGAAGCATTACAGAAGCTGAATCCTCCCCAGAGGTGATGTTTTTCACCAACATGCTGGGTGTAATCCCAACCAATCTCCTGCCTCATTATTGTAATATAATACTTATATAATAACATAATACTATTTATTCCACCACCCTTTGCTCTATGCTCCATAATTAAAATAATAATAACTATCATAATTATAATTTACTCTAGCATACTTTGCTCTCTTCATTGCACTATTGCCTCAACCTGTCTATATTGTTTCTGTTTCTAATGTGTATATATTGTTTATTTTGTTGTTTTGTATGAGTAAGCGCATTGTAAGCAATACGATCCAAAGCAAAATTCCTCGTATGTCTACTCATACCTGGCAAATAAAGCTGATTATGATTTCACACACATTTGCATCTGTGATCCTCTGGGTCCTATCCCCCTCGACCCCACCTCCCACTTGCATGTCTAATGAGGGCCGTGTCATTTTTCTCCTCAGGTATGATGGCCTCATCGCGCCCTGACAACTTGATCTCATCTGTGTAAATTATTCCATTTACAACTCATGTTTCCCTCCTGCTCACACGCAGAGTCTTATTTTTTTTTAAAAGCCTGTTTACGTTAGGCCGAAACAGAGGCAGGTGCAGGGGTTTTCTCCTCGGGCAGGTAACAGCTGTGACGAGTGTAACTGCTACCAGACAGAGAGAGAGAGAGCATGTGCCAACAAATGCTGTACTAATCACACAGGATAGCATCTGCAGCCAACAGACAGCAAACATACGTTAAAGGCCTCAGGCTCTTGAGCAGCGGGCTGAATGAATGACTGCAGCCGGCCGTGACCACATCAGGCACATAAAAACACACAGATCAGTACAACAGTGATCGTAAACAAAAATGGGAATAAACATGCAGACACCCCTGTCCACTGCTTAAATTAAGGTGGCTTTGTTTTTTCTGAAGAAGAAATTATAGCTCATGCCAGTATTTACTGACTACACACTGTGTTCTGCCTTAAGTACATAAACAGAAGAGAAATGGCAACAGTGGGAAAAGTACTGAGATCATTTAAGTGAGTAAAATGGTGGAGCAAAGGTCGTGTGGCAAAGGTTTTTGGCAGCACCTGTAAGTTGCTTGACTATACATATATTAAGAATATATTACTATATTCTTAATATATGTTTGCAATCTATCCTGATTTTATATATTTTTCTATTTTGGTCTATTGTGTACACAAAACCTCTCCTGTGGGTTTTTTCAATTTATTTCCTGTTCAAGGATTTTTAGGGGAGTTTTTCCTTATCTGACTCAAATGTCAAAGGACAGAGGGTGTCATATGCTGTACCGACTTTAAAGCCCCTAAAGACTAATTTGTGATTTGTTATAGCCTATTGGGTTATATCGCCTACATAAAAATATAACTGGATTGACTTGACTTGAAGGCATCGGTAGAAGTAACAAATTACGTTTACTCATACTAATAGTAATACATGCTAAATGTAGTAATACATACAAGTATTTTCAAAAATCGTTAATTGCTGCTTCCTTTGCTTTACTATCTCCTCCTGTTACTAGCCATCACTGATAATAACTCAGCTCTGTAGGAAGAATGTGAGCTTTGGCACTGCATGTTTTTTTCCCTCTGTGTGTTTGTCCTCCGCTGCTTCTTCCCTTTGTTTGTTGCAGTTGGAAGACTTGTGAAAAAGAAAAAAACACTGGAATTCAGGCGGCTCGTAACACCAGATACCCAGGAAGTGGTGGATGGAGAATGGATGTGGCAGTAATGGGAGAGAGCCAGGCCTTTTGTGTACCATTGTCCCCCCCATCCAACGCACACACACACACACACACACACACACACACACACACACACACACATCCATGCACTCACCCTAGCAAAATGTTGAGAAATGTTTCTAAAGACAGTTAAGCTGCAGTCACTCAAAATGATGATTTCTGTTTTTTTAAGGGGTGGATTTAGAGTTATTCACTTAGATATTTCAGTCTTTGGTCCAGACTGATATATCTCAGCAACTAGCCACTATTGTATGTATTTCTATGACATTTTTTTGTAGGCTAATATGCACTTTTCCTACCCCATGTATGTTGGTTTGACACTGCTATCCATGCATCTTGTATTGGAATTTATTTGTCCATGTACTGTCACGGTTGTGTTCCAATTGAACTGTGAGTAGAACTTGTACGCATTTATGTGTCTTGTATGTGTTCATACTTGCTGCACACCTAATCTCCCTTCAGGGACACAAATAAAGTTGAAGTTGAGTTGAAGTTGATTTTGTAAAAAAAAAAAACATTCACATGGAGTTGGCAGGTAGAGTTTTTTTAGTGAAAACAGCTGCCAGAATGCATTTGAAAACAAGGTTGATGACGGTGGTGAACCAAAACAGAACGGTTGAGGACTGTGAAACCAGAGATGCTAAACTTTGTCATAGAGCTAATTGCTAATGTAAAACTACTGATTACAGCAGCTTCAAATACTAAAGTCTTTATTAGCTGCCCTTGCTGAGTAGCACACCATTTGAAAATGTGAGTAAATATTTTGCATGAGACTCATGATGGACTATTTTTTGATACTCACTTTTGCAAAACGTGTTGTTCTGTCTGTTATCTTTCTATTACCAAACTTTGACTTTAATTTCCAGGACTTAGGAATGTCTACTCCGCAATGCTCAAATTAGGAGCTGAAGTAATTGAGGGAACTCTTTACGACCTGTGAGTCTGCTTTCCTTAACCTCTGGCCTTTGTCACATTACCCACTCAGCAAGTTGAGAAGGTTAACACTTAAAACACCAGTAGCTAAGTTCACTTGCTGATAAAGTGTCTCTGCTTTAAAGGTGTTTATCCACAGTGGAACCAGATATTTTCCAATAATACTGCATCTTTTTCACAATAAAGAGCCCAAATTAAGAGTTAACTATGTTTTAGTGTCTTGATAGAATATCAATAACCACTGAATTTGCACTTTGGTAACACATTTAAGTATAGAAGGCCTTAGACTGTGGTCAGGCTTAAAGATCAGCCTTAACCAATAAATCTACAGCCGAACTCAATGTCAGAGGCGGCTGACTGGACCTCAGGCAGTTGTGGTGTAAAGGCGATGATGAGGCCCTGATGACTGGCAGTGACCTCTGACCCCTGTCCTTAACCCAGGCCATTTAATATAACCCCCAGCAGATCAGCTCCATATGGTGAATCAGAAAGGAAAGCCTGGATGAGGCGACTTTAGAGTAATTTAATTATAAGTGACGCTACGTCTGAGTCAATAGAACCAAACCTTATTAAGATGAGGATGATCAAAGGGGTTATTAGCAATAGCTTGTACTTTAAATTATACAGTTTATAATAAAGTAATGAAGTATTTTATTTTTTTGAAGATTGGCTCAGGTTTCAGAGTCCTTTTCTTGTGTTTAAGTGCAGTTATCATGTGGGAAGGAAGGTTTAAATTGTGGCTGTTTTGCCTTTAACAACATATCTATTTTATGTATGCCCTCAGTGATACACTGACAGATTATCAGTATCTGCGGAGGGCCATGTTGTTGACACAGCTGCAGTCTGGGTGCAAACGAACGTGTCCAGGATGCGCCTCTCTGCTACTTGAGAGCCCAGCAGCTTCACGAAAACACAAAGACTGGAAAGATTTTCTCCCACCCCAATGTGTGAAACCTGGGAAATGTTTTTTGACCTGAAAAGGAAAATGGCTTCATGATGAGTAACAATGTTGGACCTGGAATAGTGTTGATATGGTTTAAATAACTTAATAATTTACTATGTTGATTAATCAAAATCCTCAAATGTTCTCATACTTTATATGGAGCACAAGACTATTTCTACAGTGTTTAATGTAGATACATACAATTATTATTATAATCTTCAATAGTTTTCAAGGGCACGGTAAATGCTGCACTTAAGTACAATTTGATTATTGTGCTTTACTTGAGGATTTTCCTTTCATGCTACTTCACACTTCTACTCCATTACATTTCAGAGGGAAAAATTGAACTTTTTTTCCACCAATACATTTATCTGACAGTTGTATTTACACACTAGAAATCCCTCGTCAGAGTTAAACCAAATGTTTTCATTTTATATAATACTCTAGCTATTTGTAAACTTGCATGTCACTATTTGTTACTGATTTTTTTCTTTTTTTTAAAATAATAAGTATATCCTTTGCAGTTACATTTTTGACAGTTTTAAGGTAAATCTTTAGTTTCTTGTGTCCAACACTGGGACAAAATAACCACATTTTAGTTTAGGTAATTAAAGGTGCTCTAAGCGATGTTACGCATGTTTTAGGGTAGAACATTTGTAGTTACATACAGAAAACATCTCATCCCTATCTGCGAGCTGCCTGTCCCCAGAACACACTGTAAAAAAACATGGTCTCTGTAGACAGCCCAGGGTCTACAAATGCAACAAAAACAAACACATACAAAACACACACAAACAGTGTTCCAGCGTTCCAGCCAATAACTGACAAGAAGGAGTTGGGGGTGAGGTTGGGGGGGTTAGTGCGCAGAAGCACAGAAAGGAGGGGGAGGAGACGGGATAAGGACGAGGGAGGGGCAAGCTAGTTTTGTTTTGTTTGAAAATACTTTGAACGTCAACAAAAAGTAACGTCACCCAACATCGCTTAGAGCATCTTTAACTTTACGTTAATTTGAAAAAAGACACTAACTCTAACACCGGGGCACATTGTAGCGGGTACAGTTAACTCGTATTGTGTCACTGCTATATTAACCCAAACTAAGTTAACCCAGTGATCTTTAGCGATTAAGATTTAGCATTAAAACGTTAAACGTATTGCTAGAGATTAATCCCAAAGCTTCACACCTTTTTGGCTCATGAGCTCTTACCAGAAAACAAGTGTTTGGTTATGTTTCAGACGTGTTTGCCGAACAGACTTTTTGCCATACGGTAGACCTATAATCTTTTATTTTGATACCAAAAGACCATTTTAGAACACACTTAAACTAAACTAGGATTTGGAATGTGTGACTTTTACTTACTTTGGAGTATTGTTAGTATTGTAGTATTGGTACTAAGGTAAAGCATCTGCGTACACTATCCACTACTACAACCACTGATGCAACTATACAATATTTCAAGACAGAAAGAAGTCTCACCTTGGTCAATTCAATACCTGCCATTGCCAGAAAGGGGCAGTGTTGCGGTTAATCTAGAATGGGATTCATTAATTCTACAGAGCACATCTAAACCTAAACCCAAACATCTGAAATAAAACCTGACAAAGAAGACCAAACTCTGACCCTTTGTTAACAACATATCTGAGATGCCACTGCCATCTTTCTTTCTGCTTTGGCATAATAGTTTCAGTGCCTGGGAAGCCCTGCCTTGCAGGCAGAAAGGTAGAGTGGAAGGCACTGTGGTGCAGCAAGCACCCTTTACCATCTACCCCCCTTCCTATGTTCTCAAAGATTGTGCAATTGTGGGAGTTAATGTACGCAGGGACAATGGTATCAGATGGGTGCTCCAAGTGTCCTGAGATCTATATTTAACACTGTATATCCATGTTTATTTTTTCTTTCAGAAGAGTATAGGTTTTCTGTATTGTTGTGTGTAGGTTAGGGGCTGGTGGGTGAAAGGACATCCTCTTCTGTAAAGTGCAGGGACAGGTGCTGCAGGGACAGGGCATTCCCAAGGACCAATAGGGAAGAGCTCTCTCTATATGGTGCACACAGTTTACATGTCTGTAAATAGAATATCTGAGAGAGGATGCTTCATGAGATATCTGAGCCAATAATTTGAGATTAAAGAAGAGTGTTATTCTTATTTATTCCATTGTTAGTTGGGAATAAAGAAAAATATACCCATATCCTAGAAGTAGGATGTCTCTCAGGACCCGAAAGTATCCGTTTTACAGTATCTACTTTGGCATTTTTTACAGAGGATCTGAGGTCACTTCCTGTTTGTTATTCCTGATTGCTATCATCATGAATGGCCCAGCTGTTTTCCAACAATCCAGGAAGTCCTTTCTTAATTTGTTAGGCCTCCATCACCTCCTCTATTTTTTCTAATTCCCAAAGAAAACACGGCACAAAGTAACAGACTTTAAACATGTTTATTTACAGATCATCATGGAGCTTGGGGAAGAGGCCTCAAAGAAAGCTGCCTGCTGGTCTTCAAACCCAGAGATTTGGTCCCTCGGTGCGGCGTCAGGGGCCATGCTCCTGTTGCCATGTTTGATGGCATCGACAGCCACTCGCTGGGCTTCAAAGAGTAATGTGGTGGCTTCAGATGTGTGACTGCTCACAGGGTCCTAATCTGTTCAGAGGAGGGGGGATACAATCCGGATCTTTTTCATCCAGCCGCACAGAGACAGGGCTTTTTCCAAGCGGCCTGCTGTAATACAGTGCATTAGTAAGATAAAGGCCTCTCCTCACAGCTGTCTCATGCTGACAGACTCTTGGAAAAACTGGCTCGGGGTTGATCTGGGAGGATCCTTTCCTTCTCTGCTGCTGTATCTCTTCCACAGGTTTTTTTCCTTTCAAACCCTTGAGCTTGGCCTTTTTACCCATAAATCTCTCTTATCATTGTTATGATAAGGTCTCCTGATGGTGCTGGTCCATAACACTGTGCACTTAAGTGCAAATCCTCAGTCATTTTTTCCAATTTTTCTCAGGCACATACATTACCAAACACTATAGATTCTCACTCCCTTAAAACATACAAAACACCTTAAGCTAAATTATAGGGTTTGGTATAGGTATCAGATCCCTTATTTGTTGACTTTGTTCCATGCAAAAGTACAATTTAAAGTTTATATGATGCCAAAATAGGCTTCATCAGTCTGAGATAGTAAATATTTCAAAGTTACAGTAATTTTAGCACAACAATTCCTCTTTATATTATTTACTTTCCTCTTTAGAATGATTACAACCAGAAAATCCTGTTTCAGTGTTCATATATTGTTTAAGTATATGTCTTAATTAACAAATTAGATTAGTGAAATAGAAAAATGAATACAACTGTTGCTGCAGGATCAATTCCTCAGAGACAAGGAGACAACATCTCTTCTAATTGGTCATGAGGGAAGTAGTTGCTCCTGTCCAATGAGAATCAGTGTTGGGTCTGTTGTGTTTGTATTTATAGAGTAAGGAAGGCAGTGATGTATTGAAGTCAGTAGACAGACAGCAGACAAGCCAGGACAGGGAGAGGAAGACACCAGACCAGGGAGGAAGGGAAGTAGAAAGAGATGAAGGGAGGGAGTGAGGCCGAGCCCCAGACGTCACATCTGCCACTACAACTCCCAAGGGGCCTCCAGGGCATGGGAACTTTTCTGGTCTCCATCCCCCCACCCCCTTACTATGCTGCGACCAGTCCCTCTACCGGCCTGGGACCTGCTCTGCCTGGCTGGGACCCAGTTCTCCCACTCGTTTCCCTGACTCTCTCACACTACTGTTGTTGCTTTTATATATTATTTGTCTCTTAATCTTTGACTTTCCTTCCTTTCTTTCTCTCATTTTCTATATTTCTTTGTCTACGACTACTTTTACAAGCACCACCAACCACACTGATGATGATGATTCCCACTTACTTATATCTATGCAAATGTCTGTTTCTACGTTGTGTTTTTATGTACACATTCATATGTATTTATGCATTTACTACACATATGTGCATCAGTTTGACTCTGTACTGGATTTAAAATACATCTATACAGTTTTGGTAAACTGCTGTCCTGGAAATCAAAAGACTTTTGCTGGAGTGAGAAGAGAGAGACTTGTATGTGATCTTTATTGTAATTTACAGTATATATGTGCAGTATATGCTGAAAAGACTCTGAAAAAACTAATGGTTGACACCATCTCACATCTAAAGACAACCATCCCACATCTAAAGATAATCTGTCATAATGTCACGAAGTTTTGAGTCACAGACTATAAGATTTTACTACCAAGACTTAAAACTTAGATAGTATGACACACGTTTGATTTTGTCGGAGAAAACAAGACTTAAGACAGCTTGGACTGAGTTATATGACCACCTTACAGCAAACGATTGGGACAACGGGAGCACATGCAGACTCCAGCAAGACTCATGTGATTTCATTCTGATATTGGAAATTTGTCAACGACAGTGGAATTGCTTGAAAAGTAATTTCTTGCAAGGTCAGCATCAGGCACATGAGAATATGTTTATCAAGATTGTTTTCTGTATTACTGTCACACTACAAACAAACCAGAAAGTACTTTTTTGAAACTCACATTTTCCAGCCCCTCACATTTTAAGTTCAAAAGGCTTCTGACAAAATGAATAAATGCTCTCAACCTTTTCACACTGCTATGAATGTGAATGTGCTGCAGAACTGTTACACAGTTACACAGGGATTACACTGTTATACATGATTTATATGCAAGCAGTTGCAAACAAAGTGCCTATTTGTGTCACATTGTTGCCAATTGTCCAAGTTTTGACAGTCAAGGTTGCCTTTTTACATTATCTCCTCTGCCTTTGCGTGTCTGTGGTAATACAGCAGTTAAACCCCTGCCAGCTGTTAACAATGGCATGCTGTGTGTGTGAAAGACCTCTGTGAAGGCTGTGTGTGAGTGTGTGTGCACTTGCATGTGCAGCAGCTGTCGGCAGCAAGTACGTCTTGCTGCCAGTGGTCAAAACACAGCAGCCGGCTGCTCCCAAAGCTCATAGCAGCACGGCCTCCTTCATGTGTTCACAGATGACTGCTGCCATTCTTATAGACTGTGTCAATGTTATTATGACAATACACGTTCCAGACTTCACACTTTGGCCATGCAACATTCTTAACCTGTCTTTTATCTTTCAGAGTGGGTTCAATGGAGGAAAAGAAAAGGAGGAAGGCATATTAAAGTTATGAGGAAGAATAAATTGACACAATCAACTTTCTGCACAGTGTTTGAATCTATTAATCAAAATGCAAAACAAACAGTCCTGTGGGGGAATCAAGGGAAACAAGACTAAGAGCCTACAGCCATGCTAGCAACTTTATAAGGCTTTAAGCTGAATGCTAATAACAATGATTCTTCTAACAAGCTTGTATTTAGCTTAGTTTAGCATGTTAGCATGCTAATGTTTGCTTGCTATAAAGTAGCACAAATTACAGTAGAGTGTGATGTGAATATCATTAGATTTGCAGGAATTTTAAAGTGCTCATATTATGCTCATTTTCAGGTTCATAATTGTATTTAAAGTTTGTACCAGAATGGGTTTATGTGGTTTAATCTTTAAAAAACACCATATTATTATCAGAAACTTCAAACTTTCAGTGGTGATAGATGAAAAATCATCAGGATTCACCCTCGGAGAACCACTAATGCCTGCACAATCATTCATATCAATCTATCCAACAGTTAAAGTGCTCATATTATGCTTATTTTCAGGTCAGGTCATAATTGTATTTAGGTTAAAAAAAAAACACCATATTTTTGTTATTCTGCACATTGCTGCAGCTCCTCTTTTCATCCTGTGGGTTGAACTCTCTGTTTTAGGTATTGAGTGAGGCATCTCACTTCTGTTCCATCTTTGTTAGGAGTCAGACATGCGCTGTACCTAGGTCAGCACTGCTACCCAGTCAGAAGCAGAGCATGAGGGTGTGCCATGCTAGCAGCTAGGCGAGCATTATAATGTGTGTTACAAGGTGACGCACGTTTGTCACGGAAGTAAAGGCTGGGCTACAATAGAGCTGTCAAAAAAGATCTGATTGGAAAAGGTGGATTGCCCTAATGTGGGACATTTTTTGCTTTTCGGACTTCTGTAGTATGTAACGATGTGAAGGCAACACATTAAATCCACTCTCAATACCATTTTGAAACGCTCAAGGGGTTTCCCAATCAAATCAAAAGAGAAAATGCAGATAACACATTCATAAAAGAAATTATACAGATATCAGTGCTCTTAGTGCCAAACTGTCTTAGAAAATGTGCTGTTTCCTATTGTGGGACACTGTAAAGTCTATGGTAAAAGGCCTAAACCATAGTGCATAGTAAAATTTCCTCAATAAGTAATTCTGTATTGTGTGCTTAGAGTGACCATTACATTTGACCCTACTCTAGAGAGTAGACTTGGATATGTTCCATGCCCTAGCCAGCAGTCTCATGTTAGGGACCCCATCATGAAAATGTCCATTGACCTTAAATATCTGTAGTAATGAAGTATTTTAATACTGCAAAAGATCACTAAGAACATGTAAATAACCAGTACTGTTACATGAACATTTTAATTTTTGACTGGGTTGTAGTTTTACAACTTTCCAACATTAGGCAAATCATATTGTCCCACTTTAGGACTATAGAAAAACCGATTAAAATCAAATATTTAGTTTAAATACACCAAGCTATACTATTATTTTAATCAACAAACATTTCATAAACACATTAAAAAAAAGTAGCATGATTATTTTGATAATAATTAGTTTATACTCTTAACACCAATTTGGTCAAAACTGTATCTCATTGACCTTATGTTATCTTTCACAGCAGGTACTTCTACTGTTTGATGATTGCCTCGTCCTAATTTATGACTGGACAGTTCAAAGGCCATGTGATTTTGATCACATGACACTATAGCTTTTCTTTCCCATTGTTTTCACTGACATTCATTAGTTTGGTCATTAGTTCACAACCACTGGAGCTTAGGTGTCCCACATTAGGCAGTGTCCCACATTAGGGCAATCCACCCATATAACACAATAAGAAAAAGCCAAAAAATCATAATATGAGCACTTTAAGCTGTTTCAGTCGGGGCCAATGTAGTGGACTGACTAGCAAATACTAAAACTCGGTAACCATGTCTGTAGAAATTAATTTGAAAAAATCTTGATTGATGAAATAAAAAGTCACTGGAGTTGTCACTTGCCATTAGGTTGTGTGAACCAGTTAAGGTGTCAGACCCCCCTCCTCTGCACAGCTTACTTGGCAACAACAGCTGATGTTTCATAAAAGTATAATGTTACTTCTTGGACCACAACAAATTAACATCAAACAGGTGGCACATTCTTGTCTCTGCTCAGGTTTCAAAATGTCGTCCTGCGTTGCAGTCCAGACGATAAACAAGCAGTGCCCGACATGCCAAAGCGTGGTTTGTCACAGTCAGTCAACATATGTCTGAGTGTGGGACAGTTTCCTGTGACTTGTTGTCAAACTTAAATCAGTTTCAAATACATCTCAGCTTTTTCTTTTGACATGTATGACTTCTCAGATTCCTGGAGTTTACAGCATCAAAACAATTCATGGACGTGATCACAGCACAAGTGGGCTAAACTGATAAACGGACAAATAGTTTTCTGTTTTAAAAATATGGGCTCATGTCAACTTGCCTGAAATACATAAAGTGTCACATTTAAACGTTGACGTATAGCGCAACAAAATCAAAGAACAGGGGATCAGTGTCAGTCTGTCTGCGGGTTGACATGTGGTCCCTGGTCCCTTTATTGTCAGTCATAGCAGGCAGTCATGGCAACCAGCCTGAGACAGACAGATGATGTGTTGAGAGGAATATTAAGCTGAGTCTTAGCGCTCACGACACATCTGACCTGACCTGATCAGTTATTAAGGGTTGGTGTTTGAACCATAGTACCATGGTACATATTGTAGATCAAGGGCTGTAGTTACCATTGAATACACTGAGCTGAACTTTAGAAATCACCAAAGTCTACATACAGTACAGTTCATGTTTACACTTTTTTGAGGCACCTCATTTAAAATATCTTGAGACACGATAAATATGAGTTGACTTTTTTATTTCTCAAAACCTGTCCTGTGCTTAGAAGCCTGTCACATACAGTGTGAAGGTGTAAAGGTTTTTAAAACAATATTTGTTGTTACATTCACCTCAGAAAATAAAACAGTTACACTTAAAGCAACACTAGAGAACTTTTGTACCTTAAAATAATGTTTCCAAAATTATTTCAGTGGCTCATAACAGGGTGAACGGCACTTCTACATTCCCTTTGCGGCTCTCTACCAGCTATAACCGCACCATGCAAAATGCAACTGTAAATCCAAATAGTCAAAACATTATAGAGATTGTCTTTAGGGGGTTAGGGCGATTTCAACCTTAGTAATTAAAAAAAAATGTAAATATTGAAATATTATGTATTTATCTCATTCTCATACCTCTCCAGTAAATCACAAGGAAACTAGTCACTCCCCATCACTCTGTATAATTTCACGTCAAAGTAACCTCATGCAGACTACTTTAACCGTAGCTGTTTGTCCTCAGTGTTAGTTCTTTGTCATCCCCGTTTTGCAGTGAAATCAACTTTGGCTTCCTCCTGACACTTTCCGGAGATTCTTACTCTCATGCACAATTGAGCCTGAATTACACCTTATCACTACAGGAACAATGTCCTCATTAGGGTCCCCGACATGCAAGGAACTGGTTCAGCAATAACAAGCACACACACACACACACACACACACACACACACACACACACACACTTTTAACATAGGCCAATTTATGAGGATATTGCTTTGACTTATAGAAATTTCTTGGAGGCTTACTGTAATTTGACCTTAACCATCACTGCTACATGCGTCTAACCTTTACCATGGCCTTCACCACACCATCTTGTGGGGTTACCATTAGGCGGATAGGTCCCCACATGTAAAACTGTCAACAGTTTTTAAAATTTGATTTAAGTAAACATTTAGAGAAGAAAAGAAACACACTACAGGGAAAACAAATGAAATATGTTAACAAAATGCAGATGTTCTTTATCAACATTTTGCAATGTAGTAGAAACATTAATTAAAAACATTTCTTCATTATGTAATATCTAAATAAAATAATAATAATAATGATAATAAACATAATATGTGAGACATGACAGAGTTAGATTGAGCAGATTGACCAGGATACTTTAGCAAAACATACATAATTCAGTGCAAAAAAGGTGAATCTACCCATCCATTAGCTGTACTTTGAGGGTTGCTGATGATGGTCCGGGCTGTTCTGACTGTAGAGGAAAGTCTCAAAACCTCCTTAAGAAACCTCCTGAACTACTGTTTTTCTCCATCTGTCACCGCCCATCCTCTGGGGATCTCTGGCTTTTATTAACTCACAACATAAATGCTAATACACCTCTCATTTGTCACAAAATGTATCCTACCTTGGGTAAAGTCTGTTATTCCCATGAGCTTTCAGCTTAACAACGTCTCCCATGCTGACCTATCAAACTGGGATTCAATAACAACCACAAGGAGATAAAAATTTAAAATTGAGGGAATCCTTTAACAACTGGAGCTATCTGGGTAATTGGCATGATGTTGCAGATGTGCCTCGTGTTGATATCAGTAATGACTGTTACAGGAGATGGTGTTTATCTCAGTCACGTGCACCCTCCTGCTCTTTGCCCTCACACAGAAGGAAGTGTGATGCTAATTGATAAAAAGGATAAAAACAGGGGGCATTGAAGGCTGGAAGATCAAGAGAGACTGAAAAAAAGAGACAATTTACAAAATAATTACAGAACGAGAGATTGTGAAGGGGAAAAAAATAAAGAAAAACAAGATAGGAATGAAAAGGAAAGGCTGGTGAAGAAAGTGAACCACAGTGATGCATATTGGGCCTCGTCAGTAAGCCCTGTGTCTTGCAGAGGCAGCTGGGAGTTTGGCAGCTGTTCAATCCCTAATGAGCGACCATCTCCCTGACCCTGCATCGTTCCTCTCTTCCTCCCTCCATTCCTTTTAGTTTAATAAACCCCCTCAGTCCAAACCTCCAGCCTCTCCTCGCCTTACTCGAGCCAGCACTTCGTAATTAGGAGAAGGACCAAACATAATTGCGATGAAAGGACGAGAGCCTGTGTGGCTGGCATCGCTGTTGGCTTGACTGTGTCAGAGCCAGACGCCTTGTTGTGCTCAACATTATCCGTCCACGCACAGTAAAAGCCTTTGTTCCTTACAGGAGACCAGATGAAGAGAGAGGCAATGACCAGTGCACCCAGAACAAGAGAAGGCTTGCCCTGCAGAAGTCTGCAGTTATTTAGAGTTTGTACTTGGGGACATTGAGCAGTGTGGCTGCCAGAGTTTCACCATACAATGATTCATTGGTCTAACATGCGCTCTAAAATGACTATTGTTCACAAATTCCAAAAACAAAAACTTACGTTTTAATGCAAAATACATGTTCAAACGTGATTATGAAAAACAAAAGTTTATAATTTGACTTGCCATGTAGTTAATACTAAATTCAACATGGCATTTCAACATTACCTAATATAGTTGCAAACATGTTTTAAAGAAAATAGGGTTAGGGTTAGGGTTAATCTAGAAAAGATACCCAATACTTAAAAGCTTATTGAACAGAAGCCTTAAAAATACAACAAACGACCAAACTCAACCTGTTCTTTTCATTGTTCACTTCACAGATTTGGGTCGCCAACAAGTATCAATTGCACTATCACTTGACGAGCATAACGTTGATACCTTATTTTAAGCTATTTTTAAGTCTCTGACTATTCATAATGTCATGCACTGCAATCAAAGGCTGTGTGAAAGGTCAGCAATGTATCCAAACTCTTGAAATCATTTTGTGAAAAGACTGTAAACTGTGTGTTGCTGAATTGGGGAGTTGGACTGTTTCACGGTTGAGTAATTCATTGTTTTCCATTTATTTCTATACAGTAGCCCATGGAAATAATTTAGTAGAGTTATGAAATCAATAAATATCAGCCTTCAAAAACCCATAGCGCCTGATTGGATGATATTGCCGCTGTTGGACATTCCAGCTCCAGCTCAGTGATTCTGAATGGACAGACAGAGGCCACATACAGTAGAGGCTGCAGGGACAATCAGCAGTGGACTCATTACAAGGAAATTTTGTGTGGGCTGTATTTTTCTGTTGCTACACACTCAGCAACAGCTGATTTTTAAAATATAAAAATCTGTTGCAAAGTCTCAATGTTCATTCTGTCAGCAGGTTAAAGGATAAAAATGGTAATGCAAAATGAAACCATCTGCTTGACGAGAATGTTAGCTGTCAAAATGTATTACTGCTTGCAAATGTATTACTGGAGGGGAACAGTTTTTCCCAAAACACAGTCTAAGCTTAATCTGCATAAGGTAGCAGCGCAGCCACTGTGTGAATGTAAACATAAATATTATTTCCTCAGTTAAAACTTTTTCCCAGGCTCCAAAGGAATTCTGTTCCTGCTTAAAAAAAGGAAAAAAGATACAGAGTTGGCTGGTAAACAATAGCCCACAACCCTCAGGCTTTTTCCTTTGTGCCACAGGAATGGAGAGGGAAAATAATGGGTTAACTGTGGTACAAGAGGATGACAGGTGTTAGATGAAAGAAACAGGAGTCTGATGGTCTCAGAGATATGCGATGGCAGCAGGGTACCTGGGCCCAGCGAAAGTAAGGAGAGAAAAAATTTCATCACACAGCGTCAGCATTTAGGCCCCCCAAAACAATCGCAAACACAGAGGGAATGTCATGTGTATGTGGGACACAGTGTGGGAAACTGATGAAAAGTTTGATAAGAGTTTGGGAGGCTGCTATAGGTGTTAATCTCACAATTGCCTTTGTCCTGGACCTGGAAGTCGATGCCTTGGTTCATGGCAATAATAAACTGTGTCTTAGGTACATTGTTTATTCACTGTAATAAACGAATGGCAAACAAACCACTTAAAATATTGTAAAACATGTGAAAAGCCCCCCCAACCACTCTTAAGAATAAAACACCCAGACTGAAAGAGACACAAAGAGACTGCAAACAATAAAAAGACATTGTAGTCGTTTTATTGTCTTTTTGTAGTCATTTTGTGTCTTTTTTTGACTTTGTATCATTTGTGGTTGTTTTATGTCTCCTTGTAGTCATTTTGCATCACTTTGTGGTCTTTTCTTATGTCATTTTGCACCTTTTGTTGTTGTTTGATTGACAAGCCACTTCATATAGAGGTTCTAATACTAACAGGCAAATTACCTATCACCTTCCTACTGAGATTGGGGGACACCAGGTGTGGCCAGTTAATTTGCTTTTCACATTATCAGCCGCCTACATCAGCTGAACTCTTGCTACGCTGCTGTGTTGTGCTGTACTGATCTCAGCTCATTGCTGGAAATAACAGGCCATTTCCTGTCGTGGAGCCCACTCAAGACATCTGATTTCCACCTCCAGTCTCTCCAGATGGACAGCGATGTGAACTGAATCAAGCAGGGACTTGAAGCGATATGTCTTGTTGCATACCATAAAGCCATTACTGTAATGAAGACTAGGGATAAATTGTACTGGTGGAGATTATCCTCACCAGAAAAAAAGTGTCACTGGTGGTTTGTTTGAAGAGATTGATTGATTGATTGATTATTTGATTATTTGATTGATTGATTGATGACAGATTAACAATTATTTCAGTCAATGTTAATCCTGTATTTTCGATTTTGTCAGATCAGAATATTGTAAAGATTACAGTGATAGTTATGAATTTGAGTATTTTAATGAATATGTCTTCCTTTGTTGATAGTAAGTTAATAAATTATGCATTCATGCAATTGGTTCCATTGGGTGCACTCATTTCAAATCTTGAGTCATTCAAAAACTAATTTGTAAAATCTATTAAATTGAGTAATGCAGGTATTCTGCGTCCATTCAAAGAATATGCCTTTGTCACTGAAATGTGATGCCAGGTGTGTTTTTTGCTCTTAACACCAGAAAGCTTTATCACTGAGTCCTATTTTCCCAAAAACCCTGCCATAACATTTTGTCTTATAGCATTAAACATTTTATTTATTGCATCTGTATGCCCTTTTTTGTATGCCTTCATCACAGTCTCTCATACATATTTCAAGGAACTGATGTGTTCGAACTTAAATTTGTTGAGTGAGAAATGAAAACATTCAAAAACATTGAAAATGAACACCTTTCAGTCAACAAGAGTGCATTTGCCTGGATGTTGGGAAAATACTTATTCCTTTTCAATGATGCATTGTTTTGTTTTTCAGCAGTCCTTGTTTGGCTGAAAGTGATTCACACCTAATAGCAGTCAAAAGGTGTAATACACCTTTTATTTCTCCAGAACTTTCTCACAGTTGTTGTGTAGGGATGAATGCCACTCAATTATGTAGTCCAGCTGCATTATAAATTCCCACAGTTGTGAGATTGTCTTGTCATGAGAGCCAGCCGGGGACATACAGGTCTATATATGCAGACTACTGTATTTGTCTCTGTTTTGACAGAAAGGATATTCAAGTACCCTGTGAACTGCATGGGAGCCGGAGCCTCAAATAGCTGTTTTCTTTTAAGAGCAGGATTAAGTACATAAACAAATAGTTAACAGGTCTATAATTTATCAGATTTTTTTGGAGTGAAAGGGCAATTATGAACACAACTCAGAGATATCTTTTATCCCGCAGACCTACAGTAGACTATAGGTGAGTCCTGAAAAAAAAAAGAGGCTAAGGAGCTTAATTGCAGAAAACAAAACATTTACTTCCTCTGAACTGTGTACGTGCTGCTGGGTAGTAGGTGATTTTGTCGGCCGGGTAATGCTAAGAAGGAAGTAGCCACTCTGGTCACAAGAGCCATTTTGTGATTTGTATCATGCTACTTCCTCTTAAGATGCAAAAAAACATTTTATTACAAAAAAAGCACAGGAATAAGCAATAAGATTATTGATCGCTGAATTTAATTTAGCTGCTTCAGTTTGAGGGTCCTGGTATTGTGCATGCTGGCTCACTGGCACACTGTCACAGCTCACTGAGACACCTGGATAGAACAGAGGATGTTATTAGTAACACCTGTGCTTTTCCTACTATGTAAAGTAAAAATGTGTGCTGTGAAAAAAGGCCTGACAGGTGGGTCAGACAAACACTCACAACTTTCATTTTACAAATTATATAGTGGAGATATAAAGGTTTCCAATAATAAGACGCATCTCTGAATTACAAGGATTCAAAGGATTGCATTTTATAAACATCATAGCTTAAATGAACGTGTAAATTCAATATTGTCAGACAATGTGAAGCAAGATGATTTTCAACCTTAAAGGAGAATTTCGGTCAATTTTAATTCTGTTGTTTGTAAATTTGGAGTGCTGTCAGTAGAGAGAAAAATGAAAACAATCAGTGCTGTCTACACTGTGTTATCCTCCTGCTAGAATTAGCACCCAACAGGCTTAAATAGGGCAAGTTTTAAACATGTTTTTAGCCTCTAAACATGCTCGAAATGTCATTACCAGTGCCCAGCCATGTGCAGTTATTCCTTCCAAGAGAACAGCGAATTTGACTGCAGTAGATGTGACAAAAAGGCATAAAAGTTGTGTTACATACCTCTGTTTATTTTATTTTCTGGTTAAGTCCACACTAGTCAAAACACACCCTTCTGTCACATCTACTGCAGTCAAATTCGCTGTTCCCTCGGAAGGAATAACTGCATATGGGTAGGCACTTTTACTGACATTTTGAACATGTTTAGAGGCTAAAAACATGTTTAAAACTTGCCCTGTTTAACCATGTTGGGTGCAAAATCTAGCAGGAGGATAACATGGTGTAGACAGCACTGACTGGTTTCATTTGTTTTGCTACTGACAGCACTCCAAATGTACAAACAACAGAGCTATGTATTGACATTGACTGTAATTCTCCTTTAAAGCTACTTAAAGGTAGCCTGGATGCCAGCCGAACTTAACCCCGCCCACAACATTAGAGGTCACATTCTGACAGAGTCTGAGTAGGACGTCAGGCTAACTTAAAGTGGGAATAATGGATGTAATGTGGTTTAAATGTATGGAACAAATGTCACACACACTGTATGCTGTGTCTATGTTGAAATTCTGACTTGTTGTGTGGTGAAATAATTTAATTCAAATCAATTTAGGAATATGCAACAGCAACATGTAAGTACAAAACTATAATAACTAAGTAAAACTAGGATCTGACATGGGGCCATCTTTAAACCTGGGTCTTAAGATCTGGTAATAAAGACAAAGTCAGCTCAAGGCCCTAATCATGTCAGATCCCCAAACAAAAGAAGAATCATGAAAATGTAAAATGTCAGTTTTGGGCAAAAATGAACCATTTTTGACATCAGAAAGAAAAAAAAAACTCTTCCTGTATCCCGTGATTAATCTATCTGCTATATGGTGAAAAATGTATGTTGAGTCAATTTTGAATGAATGAGTCATGATAAACAGAAATGGAGTAATATGGATAAGGATAAGTTGCAGTGTTTACAGTAAACTGCTAAAACTTCACATGCAGTCAAATTAAATAATATCAAATCTAATCATACCTCAGAACACTGTAATGTGATTTACAAAAAAACACCAACAAAGACCCCCCACTCAGCTAAAAAAGGATCTCTTATAATGAAAAACCCAGAGGTGTGTGAATTTTTTTCTATCCCTCACATCCTCGAGCTAAACCCCCTCAGGTGCTTCATTGTCCCAAAGAACTCCTGGTATCCTTGCTCTTTGTGTGGTACTGTGTCACAAGCTCCCACACACATTACACAGCAACACACAGAGGAACACTAATCCGCCTTCCTTCCCTCGCCCAAACTACAATTATGAGATTACTCTCACAAACAAGCAACACACACACACACACACACACACACACACACACACACACACACACACACACACTCATATTGTCCAAAGGACTTGAGGAGACATCAACGTTTAGAATAATAAACCGGAAAGTATCAAAGGCTTGGGTAAACAGTTATTTTCCAGCAAATATTTTTCATATAAAGATATGCAGTACAGTGGGAAAATGATTGAAGCAAAGACAGTGAGAGAGTTTGTGTGTATTTTATTTTTAAGACAGAAAGTCCCCATTGGTCCGAGTGATGACCTTGCACCAGTTAAGTCCATATCAGTAACCTCGGCTCACAGACTTGACATGGAGCTATTTCATTCCCATGACTGGGCTGCAGATATTTACCCATAATCCCACAGGGTCATAGAGCCAGTCTGTCCCAGCTGCGCAGCGATACTTTGGCCTTTCACATCATGTCTCCCTGATCCTTGGTACATTAGAAAAGAGAGGAGATATAGCATGAGGCATCTTTCAGTGTATGGGCTGCAGGTGATGAAAAGAAAATGTAAAAAGAGTGTATTTTAAAGTCCTTTGTGTAATATGCAATGATATGCAACTATTTGAAATATTTTTTCATTGCTTCTCTACTGACTGTAAAACGCCACAGCCCTGTAAATAATATGTAAGCAGCAAGCTCACATAGCACTTGGTTATGTAACATTTACAAAATTCAAAATTTGGGAAGAAACTGGAAGCGAGTTCTGTATTTGTTAATTTATTTTACTTATTTATTTACTTAACTTACTTTGCTGAATTGTATTTAGCTCTGCCTGATGTATATAAATGTATTCACTTAATTTTACAATGCTAGTGTGGTTTTATTTGTCTTGTTAATAAATTTCCTGAAAAAGTCCCAAAGCTCATGGACATTAGCACTAATTCCAACTATAGACCTGACTTTTCATATCCTGTCTCTGACAAAATATTTGTACCAATTACGTTTTACAGGTGAACATAATTGCTACCGGGTTTATATTCCATGGCAACTTTTTTTCAAGTGTGTTCCTGCACAAAATTGGGGAGTCGTCAAGTCCCAGTTGACTTATACAGAAATTGAGTCAAAATAACCATCATTCCCCAACCCTAATAAAAGTAATGACTCTTGAAAGAAACGTTCATGGATTTAAAAAGAAAGCCGTTACGTTGAGAACAGATTCCTGTTACAGTAAGGAACCACACCCAGACAGGTTTTCAGGCTCATTTTTTCCTCATGCCTCTCTTTGCTCCATTTTCTGTCCCTGTCTGCAAAGTCTCAGAAAATGTCTGCAAAGGAGGGGTTGGGCTCTGTAACTACGTGAAAAGAAAAGTAAGAATGCAAAAAATTGGAGTAAAATGGGCTGTGACTTGGAAAAGGTGACATATCTAACTATAATGTTAGGTGGAGGCCCTTATTCTGCAGGAAGTGATTCAATGTTGGAGAATATGCTGCTTTTCTGTGACATCATCGTGGAAAATGTGGCAATGCTGAATGAGTTTTTGTGCGGCAGATGTAGCTGACATCTAGACATTTCATTTTGCAAATGAACAAAACTACAACAACAATAATCGAGATTAAAGTTGTGCTTGAGTTAGTCTATATTTGAAAGCACATCATGGTTTTGACTGGTCCTGGACAGTCCTTTCAACGAATGTGAATTAAGTCTATTTTTATACTTCGCTGTTTTTTTATACTTCAAGTTTCTTGTTTCAATTTAAAACTATGGGAAAAAAGTGGATTAGAGTTGCTAAAAATGCCCCTGGGATTTAAACAAGCCTGGACCTCTGACACATGGCAAGGAAACCAAGTGTGTGGGAGTGAAATGATGACTGGCGGCTGAAATATTAAAGAGAAAACAGTGAATGTGAGATGGAAAGAGAGGAGAGGTATATAGCATGGGAGAGTGAATGACATCAAGATGGTAGGCAGAAATAAAGGTTATAAGGGAGAAGAATGAAAAATGGATGAAGAAGAAGTGGAGCTACAGAGTCCCATGGGAAATCCTAATAATGGAAAGGCCACATAGTTCCCAAACACAGCCTTTTTCCTGGCTACACCTCAGGCAAGTAGCCTCAGTGTGATGTTAGGAAGCTAACATGCATCACATAATCCCCTTGAGATGCAATTTACTTCCTCACACAACACAATCTTTGATATAATGTTTCCTAATAAGCTACATGTTCTTACAAAATTAGCTTTTTGCATAAAGGCTGAGACTTTCACATGCAAGGAGTGGAATATTATTCAGGGTAGACAGAGGACATTCAAGGTGGTATGCAGAGGGAGTCTGCAGTAATTATCAAATGTTTTAAGGAACAAAGGAATGGTATCTGCCTGGGAACAGTGGCTTGGAGGTGTGTCACACACACTACGTCTTAAGCCACAACTAAGATGCATTCCTTTGAAAGAGAAATGTGCGCTGTGGAACCTACTCACATGTTTCTGGAGTGAGCTAGCCATCATTTATCATATACAAAATAACAACTGGGCGATGAACGCAAACTTTGTTGCACCAGTAAAAGCAGCTTGTCAGGTTTTTTTTTAACTGTTGTCTCCACCTAAGGCCTCTCAGTCACATCCATCCTCTGTTTATTATTCAAGACAAATGATCACCTAATTTTAAACTACTCATGCAACATTGCAAAAAGCAGCTGCAATCACCCCAAATATGTTGACCTTCAAGATGACTTTAGAAGACGAAGGAAAGGTAACTTTATTGTGTATCTCTGAATATAATAACCAAATAACAAAAATATATTGTAGGACATTATCACCTTCCAAAACAGCCCTATAAACATTTTTCTAAACCAAAGATTAGAACAAAAAAGACACACAACTGTAAATAGGGAGGGTTAACTAAACAGCCCATTTGTCGTTTAAAATGTGGTTTTGGAACGAGATGATTGGAGAAACACCATAAAAGAAGATCCACTGATACAAAGAAAGTAGATTTGGAAACAGAAAGTGAGGAGCCTAGCGGGGGCCAAATGGTTGGTACAATTTTTGTTTGGGAGTTTTATTTAACCCCCCTGTAAACAAAAGGAGGAAGTGGCCCTGTGTGACTGGCTTGCAGTGACTTCCTGTTTGTGATTATACGTCCAAAAACAGAACCACGGTCTCTGGACCTCCCACGACTCTGTTGCACTCAGGGCCGGAGAACCACCGACCCGCTGCGTCTGGCTGTCCACACATTGTGCTTATGTAGCTAGGGCGCCACAATACTGGGAAGCAGCTGTAGTGGACATTAAAGAGACAAATGTATATTGTTAATGGCATCCAACGCACCAGCTATCATTAGTGTAATTAGCTTAATGGGTAGTAGCACAGGAAACAGTCCTAATGGTATCTTAACTTGTTGGGCCAGTAGTTTTGACAGCTTGACCTTATTCCCATGGTGGAAAGATCTATTTGAGCGTATTTTTGAATGTAGGAAGAAGCATTTAGATTCCTTAAGTAAAAGTATGAGGCAAATGCCTCATTCACCTATAACGGATGGTGGAGATGGGAAAGATTAAATGTCTAAGCTGAGGGAAAACGCTAACCTGTTCTAGTGATGGGCTGACACCATAAACAAATGGGAAAGCCGTACTCTAACTTTGATGCATTCATTTCAATTTAATTTTTTTATTTATTTCTAAAAGGGTTATCGTTGTGAGGCTTTCCCATTCTTTTTTTTTTGAGATGGGAAAGAAGGCCATCTCGATGACTAGTAAGCATTCCCATAACTGGTCCACTTAAGACAAGTAGAGTTTTTGTGTGTGCATTGACAATATAACATTATATTTGATTCAGCAAATTTGGGTTTATTTACACCCAACTATGGATTTTGGCTGATGTGAAGCGTTGTGTTTGCTTTGTGTTGATGCACTTCTGTATTCTTCTGCCAAATCAGATATGACAGAGCTTTCTAAACTGTAAATATGAAGACATGAATGTAGTTTACATATCTCAACATGTATAGGTATCGACCTAACTACCTACAGCCACTGATGAAAACTGTTCCGATTTTCTGATATACAAGAATTAACTTAAAATAGCTTTTTTTTTAAATTATAACTTTTATCTACTAAAAGTAACTACTAAAAAGTTTCCAAAAATTCAGACTGAACTTCAGAGCCAAGTTTTCCAAATTATCCCAGCATTACATTTGCTGCTACTCTGAGCAGCTACCTCCTTCCCTTAACCCTGCTACTGCAGGAAAGCAGGAGCCAACGACCCTCGCTTGTATTTCCTCACATTGGACAACATGATCTACAATTTAACAATAAAGTCAGTAAACCCACCTCCCTGATAAGAACAATTCAGCAACACCAGGATACATTAATCCATGCTTGAAACACTAAGGAAATAATACCACTGCAATACAATGGCCTATTTTCCTTCCCATAGGTATGCTTTGTATCGTCGTGGACACCACACTTGTAAGAATTGTCTAAGCCGTGGGTATGATGTAGATTTTCACATTATATCAAATGCCTGGTGTTAAAGGTCTGGCCACAAACAAATCAGTTACTGGGAAAAGGAAATACAGACAAAAGAGCTGCTAAAGATTTGTTTATGACTCTTCTGCAAAAATGTGATTGATTTAAGTTTGAGTCAGATGGACTTTGTTAATCCCACACTGGAGAAATTCCTGTGCTAAAGCAGCTCAAAGACAAAATGTACACACATCAGAATAACACAAATACACATTAAATAGATATAGGTGAAAAAATAAACATTAAGTATAAGAAATAGAAAAAATAGAATTAGTTATAATATTAATAAATCAAACATGTTTACACAATAAACACCCTTCTATTTTTTTTATTGGAAATAAGAATAAATAATGTTATCTTGCACATACAGGTATAGAAATGTATATATATATATATACATATATATGTATATATGTATTTATATATGTGCTTACATATGTATTTATGTATATGTATGTACATATCTACATATATGGTGCTTTATGACTCCTGTTTTTTGTATTTTACTTCCTTGTTCTTAGCTGTGTTGTTCTTGTGTTCTTGGTTTTATTTGCTGTTTTTCTGGAAAGCACTTTGTAACCTTATTAAGAAAAGTGTTTTGGAAATTAATTTTATTATTATAATTATACATTTCTCTATTGTTGCATGTCCAGCTGACCTGCTGTGCATTAACTAAAACACTCTCTACTAGATCTTTCCAGGAAGCATCTAGGAATTTATGTGGATGTTTTTAAGAAATGATAACAAATAAAGCATTACTGTACCTTGGTTGGTGGCACAGTTAAAACTTCATAGTAACAACACACAATAAAAAAAAATGCAGATATGTGCAGAGAAGGAAAGAAAACAAGCATCTTTTTAAAGTTTCTTGCCAAAACAAATTATAAATGTAGCAAAAACACAAAAAGGAAGCACACAATAGACAAAACTAAATATATAAATAAAGGACATTATCATTTTGAGTACATACTCCAGACCACACTGTTCCTTGTCTTTTAAAGACCTTTAGCTAAACTGGCCCAAGCAATCTTGTCCAACTAATGAGAGTCCCCTAGGGGGATGTGAGGGTACGACATGGGTCATTTCTTTCCCCCATCCTTTAAACTTGTTGCGGGCCTGTGAATTTGTAAGTAGTAAACAAATTAGAAATGGTTTGGTTGTAGTAATTCTCTGAAAAAGAAACAAGACCACAGGGATCTGAAGATATTGCTTGGATCCTTATGGGGCCCTTCAAGATGCTCAGTGAACATCTGTGGGAGAGTTTCAGACATTTGGAGATGTCGACAGTTGTGGTGAAGGAATCAGCACTCGGGGCCAAGCAGTGGAAGCTGGTCTGTTGATGGGTCGGGGGATTAGATCAGCTCAGATTTCAGGGTCGTTTACGGAATTGTCAAGTCCTTTCCCGATGAAGTATAATAAACACATCTTGAGGTGTGTGACACTTGTTCACACTTCTGCTAATGGGTATACCATCTGCTTGTGTCACTAATTGAAAGCTTATCTGATAATCCTTAGCAGACATACTTGACACTTCTAGAGGCTGATTTTATTCATCACAACGAAAAAATAGAAAAGTTTAAAGTCTAAGTTTAAGTCAAAAACATTTTTTTTAGAAAAGCATATAGATTGTCGAAATTCTTCACATTTCCATATGTATTTGAAATTTTTTGTGAACACCCACCTAATGTCAAAATGTTTTCAGTGATAAAAAATGAAATAATAATTTTCAGTTATCCAAACAAAGTAGGTCAAATGGTTTTTATTTTCTATAGATTTTTGATTTGAATGATTTTTAAAGGCCAGAAGAGGGAAAGGTACCAAATATGTGAAGGGGAAAAAAGGTTTTGATTTGTCTTTCTTATTCCTTTTTTCATCTTGTGACCCTTCAAATTAATCTCTAGGTTGGGAACAACTAACTACAAAGATTAGGTTGATGAGATTTTACACTTTACTTGAAAAGATCAAAAGCAACAACTACTGATGAAGTCTAAAATGTTTATTGTTTGTGTAGCCAAAGCCTGATATAATAAATCCCTCCATGCCATAGAGCTCCATTGTTGTCAAATAACTGTTCGACACATTGGTGAGTCGCACTGTTGCTGAGTCAGTCCCACATTAGTTTCGCATTGCAAGACCTTCCTCCACAGTGGTGCGAAGGAGGGTCTGCCGAGTCCACACAGCATTACGGGATGGGAGAAAGACTTGCTCTTGTTCATTGGCATTTCATTAAACCAATCACAATCGTCTTGGGCAGCACTAAGCGGCGTACGGAGCAACGGTGCTGCTACAAAATAGCCTTGGAAAGGAACTTGTTTTGGTGGAACGTGTACATTAAAAAGTAATTTTAGTCATGCGAGGGAAAACTCACATTGGACAGATAGTCTAGCTAGCTGTCTTGATTTACCCGGACATTTATAAACAGGTTATCCATATTTCTCATAAATCCAGTTTTTACAATGTCAACACAAAGAAAGCCCAAGGTAACGGATATCCGGTCTAAATGAGTAAAATCCGGCAAAATCTTCATCTGCAATGGAACAATCCCGGAAGTGGAACATTGTGAATATAATGTAATATAGTGTATTAATCCACTTTTTTAAAAATGTTTCCCAATATATTTATTATTTACTACTGTTTAAGTAAAGTTTTCTGTAACTGTAGTGACCAGCTGTCCAACGAAAATACAATTTTTTGTAAAACCACTGGATGTGTCAAGTTTGTGTCCGTCCTTTGATAAGTGTCAGCAGGTGGTCTGGAAAATGTCAAAAATCAAAAATCTAAGTTGACAGAAAGAGAATACACAAATAGTGAACACCTTAATTTGGAATAATGAATTAAACCTCACAAGCTCAGATAGCAGCAAAGCACTTTGCAGTGAGCTATATAAACATGTCCTGACTTGTCTCTTACACACCACATCTGCCTGCAGGCTGCTCGGCGCCCACCCACACGCTGTCTCAAAGGCGCAAAACAGAAGATCTTTTATGCAAAGTGATATTAACATTGTACATTCTTGGCAGAAAGCGTATACATGCAATACAGTGAGTGCAGCAGTTCAACAAGTTTATATTGTGTCACCATTACAACAGGCAGCCAAAAGTTAAACGGTCATGATCATTGAATTTATGATAAGATAGCAAAGTGCCTGGATAATAATGGACTAAATATCTGTGTCAAAGTAAAGCATGTCTAAAACACAAAAATGTACAGAACAGATATCAGTGAAACCGTTTTGTGATATTTTATCTTCATTATGAGCATTGTCCTTGACAAATAAACTACAACTAAAGTAAAATAAAACCAAAGTAAACTAAGTTAGTTGGCAAACAGTAAAATTACAGCACTAAAATTGCATATTGGACAGCTTTAATGCCTGTTTCATTGCACCAAAAATACATTTCTGAAGGCACTTAAGCACCACATAGTCAACTAGTAAGTATACATGTACCATGGCTTGTACCCTATTGTCCCCTATAGACATGTTTTAAGACACAAAAAATACTTTGCTTTGAATGATAATTTCTGCACTGGAAGTTTCACATTTCCAAAGTACACCTATGTAATGTGTATATTGGACACTGATTGGCTTCCAAACTACAAACTAATTGTAATATCACAAAATCATGCTTGTACGTTCACATCTTTAACTCAGATTTAAAATGAGCACAGAGAAACTTCCCTCATTCAGCAGATGAATGTGAAAACACCCTCCTGGTGTCAAGCTCTTCACATTCATCATTTAGCACAGTGAAGGTCAAACATCTGTGTGAAGTAACATATTTTTGTGTGGAAGTAGACTTTAAAGTTGCTGCCATGAGAATAAAGTGCAGGGTGTGTCTGTTGACTGATTACATGAGGACAATAAGACGGTGACAAGTGCAGATTTGTTTGACCAGTCTTAATCATCATGCAGCTTACTGTTGGTTTCATATAATACCAGATAGGCTAACAAATGTTCATTTTACATACTGTACTCACTCATTAGATGGCTAGAATGACAAAAACCAGGGCTTTAACAGATTGTACTGTACTTTTCTGATTTGATCCAACACAGCAGCTGTCTGTGTTTTTCAAGGCTGATGAAGTAGAACAGGTCTCTCCATCTGTGCTGCACCAGTCTATGGGACAGACCCCAACCCCCAGGTCAACACAATGAGAAGGAAATCAACACAAATCCTGTTTACTCCCCCCCTCACTACGTGATACAATAAACACCCCCCCCTTTCCCCACAATGAACAACAGTACAATAGGAAGTTAAATGAAAGACAGCTTTGGTAGGCAGAAGGGATACATTGTTTTTGTTGGTCATGGTTAGCACCTATAGGTCCCCTCACCTGGGAGATGACCAGCAGTGTGAAATAGTCAATAAGTGTAAATTGATACCAGGGAATGACCCGATAAGGTCAGGGTTGAGACTGAGGTCAAACTCTGACAGTGAACAAAGTCCAGTGTTTAACATGTCAAGTGGGGCCGCATGCCATCTGTGCGAATAAAAAGTTGTTGTTAACAGGTAAAGAATGATATAAGCAGCATTTAACAAAATGCCAAATGAACACAAAGGTCAAATGTTGAAAACATCTTCTCATAATCAGCCAGTTTATTAACACAAAAATGCAAAATGTCATCCTGTTGTCTTTTTTTGCTTTAAGAAGCAATCCTCCTCCCCCAGATGTTAATATAATAATACATGGTAAAAAGTAGTGGTATAAACATGGAATTTCTAAGAGACATGGTTGGATGTGATCCTGCTTCTCTCTTATCAGCCCTGCTACGCTCCCCTGTTAATAAACAAAGCAACATCCCGGCTGTACAATAATCTGAAAATGAATGTGTAAACATAGTTGTTTTCTTTTTTATGCTCTGGTAGAAATGACAGTTAAGGAAGTGCATGTATTCCTGAGTTCGAGGCTTAGTATGAAATTCCTCCACATTTTTGGTTATTTGGTTTATTGTAAAGTACCGGATTGTTGTGTGACGTTGTAAAATGATCTTCTTGTAGCAATGGTTGACCTTCTGATGCCTGCATATCAGGGATGCATGGTGATGCTGTGAGTTAGGGGAATTTGTTATTATAATCAGAGGTTAAGATTTTTAAAAACATTTTCCCTATGTGTATGCCTCGATCATCACCAGGGATGTTATTTTTTAGCTTGAACCTGTATATAAAAAAGCATTTTATTGTGATGATTATGGTTTGTATGAACACCATAACCTAGATCTAGATCTTTTTGGGGTGACTTACCCAGTGTTATCAGCCGTAGAAATGGATTCACTCAGCTTTTGGTGCTCAAAGCGGCAAAGAGCAATTTTTTCTCTCCAGCAACCACGACCTGGTTACTTAAGGTAATCCACAGACGTGGCTGTGGGCAGTTTCATGTGGGAACTATTTCTTTCCACAGAACTTCACTTGCCAACCATATCACCATGCATAAGGAAGCATGGTGCTGTCATGTAATGCAGTGTTAAGAGGTCATGTTCATTTCCAAATTTTTGTGAGATCATGTTGAGTTTTCTCTGTTGTCATTAAAAGTGCAAACAATTCCAGATCAGTTTTAGGGACTTCTCATGCATGTTGGCCTGAAAATTGGGATTCAAAATGAATCCTTGACTTGACTTGGCAGCAGAGCTGTCTAAACAATCTCACCTCAAAGTTTATTTAGCTGTTCAGAGGCTTTTCGATGTTCAATTTAAAGTTTGACTGAATCTACTTTTCCACCACCAGATGCCATAAATTCTATTACTATTTGCATAAATTCACAAGACCAAATGAAATTAGGCTATCCTCCTAAGGTGCTTAAATTAATTGACTGATTGAGCTGAAATCTAGGTAGGTTAGTAGCCAAGCAGCCAAAGCTGATTATGAGATAACAAGACTGAGACACAATACCCTTATAGTATTGCCTTAATCTATTTTCATGTTATTTGTGTGCATATGAACCGACTGATTAAAATGTAGGTTACACACATCTTTTCATTGTGTCCTCCACCCCCTTAACATTTTCTCTCTATTGTTGTCTCTTTATCGTTGCCCTTAACCTGTAATGTACTGGCAAAGTATCAATGTGCCACTCTGTGGTTTATAAAAAAAAAAGATGGCCTGGAAGTGTTGAAAGTTACCCCCCTTTTAATCATTATTGTTATTATATTTTTTCTCTTCTCATCAATTTATTATTATTATTATTATTAATTGTATTTACTTGTTTGATCCTATCAGATACTTCATTATCTTAACATGTATGTTTGTGCTGACTGTCTATGATAAATAAAAAACAAGTTAAAAAAAAGTTACCTATGTATGGTAACAATCCTGATAGACTGCATCAAAAGAGTTTCATTTTGATTGCCAATTCTCCTGCAGTTGATGTGGAGCTGCAGTGATCTGACACCTCATCACTATCTACTGTAATTAAAAGTATTCACCTCCTCTGGAAGTGTTCATGTTTATTGTTTAACAACATTGAATCAAAGTAGATGTAATGTAATCATCAGAAAGATAAAAACAACTTAAAATGTGAAGATCTTGTCAGTGATTAAATTGATTACACATATAAATACATGGTTGCATAAGTATTCACCACATTTAATAGGATATGCCCCTAAATTATAATTAGTTCAATGGAGATCGCACCTGTACTGTGTCAAGAAGGTCCAACTTTTAGTCAGCAAAACCTACACCATGAAGACAAAGAGCATGCCCCTAATATGGATAAGACTGCTCATTTACTGACCCCAGTTAGAAAATGTTGTAAACTACAAACAAGCGTGTTATCAGTCTGTCTGTTTACCTGTGCATGACAACAGTTAAACTGTGTGAAGCTGCTCAGACTTCTGTTTGTGCTGACTCTGCTGTGTGGCTGAGTGAAAACTTACGTTAGTCGCTGTCAGCGTTTACCAGTGATCCTAACTCCAGTTCCCAGGCTGTCAGGTTGTGACGCCCTGATGCAGGAGAGCAGGACGGAGTTTGACTAATGCGGGCTTTTAAAGTCTTTGTGTTTATGTTCATAGCGCATTTCAAAAGTATAACATTAAGCCATAGCATAATGTCGGATTAGCATAGCTACATTTAGCAAAATGTTACTTACTGTGTAAACTACGTAGCCTAATAACTTAACTAATAGCGAACTAGAAACTATTTTTAACAGCATGATATTTGTGGGACGAAAACCGCTGGCACAGACTAATTGCTGGACTAATGATTCAAACTTAACTAATCACTGAAGTGAAAAAACGCCCGCGAACTCCCCCCAGATGTACAGTTTGTGTCTGTCTAGGGACCAACTGTGTGTGTGTGTGTGTGTGTGTGTGTGTGTGTGTGTGTGTGTGTGTGTGTGTGTGTGTGTGTGTGTGTGTGTGCGTGTGTGAGGAAGAATACGCCCCTCGATGCTGCGGATGGAGAAGTGCGTCCCCTGAAGTCATTTCCAACCCGGGAACTGAAGTGACAACATCTCATGCTCGGAGTTCTCACAGACGCCGCTTTACTTTCTCTGTGGATCTACTCAAGGATGAACTGAAAGTGATATTTTTTTATCTAACGGAGAGGAAGACACACTATCGGATCTATGAAAAAACCCACGTGGATTAGTATAACCATTTTAAACCAGAAGGAATGCATATTTTCTTTGTGAAACTAACTTTCTTGTTGTCGCTGATAGCACTAACACGAGGTGAGTGGCGCGCGGGGGTGGGGTGCGGGGGGGGGTTCTCTTCATTAGTAAGAAAAGAACATATAGTTTGATAAGGATTTGCTCTTTACTTTTGTTGAGTAGGCTTAGAGTTTGTTTTTAACTTGTTGCATTCACTGTTTTGTCAACTGATGGACTGAAACCAAAGTAACGTATCGCAACTTTTTTTGACTCATCCTGCAGCTTTGCGAAGTTAACTGTTTATTTACACCATTCAAGCTTACCTGTATGATTTCATGCACCTGTTGGCATGATCCTAAACACATCTTTCAGCTCTCCTGTCATGCAAATTGGATCAATTCATGCTTTTTACTTTAACCAAGGCAGCTGTTGAGCACTTGTCCAGCAAACACTTAACTTTTTCCACACTGGTATGTAAACGCATGTCTTCGCAGTTTGGATTCAGAACAGCGTGTGTGTGTTTAATATATATTATTGCAAGGCTGCGTTACTCCCCAAATGGCTTAGCCTATTCTTTTTGGGACAGATGCAGATAGGAGCATGCAACTGCCAAACCAGTGTCAAGTCCCCTTTTCAATCACAAAAAACTGCTCTTTGAGGTGGCAAGAGTCACACCTAGACTTAACATTTATGGAGTATTACGTGTGTAATAACCCTGAGGAAAACAAATATTTGCTGCATCACATAGACAGAAATAACTACGGGTTCCTGGACTTGCTTAAAAGTTTCAGCAGGTGTGTTAAAACTTTGTGTTTGCAGGTCTAAGATGCTCCATGCCTACGGAGTCGTGTTTGAACCAGGGGAGGTGTGTGGCAACTCCAGATGGCAATGGAGAGTGCAGGTAAGTTATACCTTTTCTTATTCTCTTTAAGCAATAAATGGCAGGGAATACCTGCAGAGAATTGTATTATTGTGGAATTTGACATTGCTCCGATTTTTGGTTGATATTTGAGGACTGTAAAGGGGGCAAGTGGTCAAACCAGTGTTGCTATTTCTGGGAGGCAAATGGTCAGAGAGCTGAGACAGGAATGAGTGGACATTGATGAGGACATGGGTCACTGTGAAAGAGAGAGAGAGAGAGAGAGAGAGTGTGTGTGTTACTGCCACCACACTCTCCCCTCTGCAGCCAAACTCTCGCAGCGCTCAATCTTGCTTTTCTTTTCTTTCACGGATCGACAGCTGGGGTTGCCAGAAGCTCGGTGACCATTGTTCTCTGCTGCGATTAATTCTGTGTGACTAATCTGGGTGAGGCTTCCCAGAGAGACCCTCAGACTCTGTCCCCCTACCCCCCCACAACCCCTCCTCTCTCCTGGGATTGTGTCCCCTCCTCAATGGCCCTCAGTGCTCTCTCTCTCCCTCTCTTCCTCTCTCATTCCCCTGGACAGATGGCATTGGGTAGATGTTTTTTAACCTGCTAAGAAATAAAAAACAAGTTCTACATTTAGTCTTTTTTTTGTAATTGGAGATGTTTTCACTCCACATGTAAACCAATAAGCACCAGCTTTGCCCAGAACTGTTTTACAACAAAAGCCTATTTTGCACTTGGCTCTGTTTCCATCCTGGCATGAGCAGCACCAGCCGGTGTCATATCGCTGTGGCAGAGCTCGGTGACCGGGCGAATGATTGGGCCGGCCGGGTCACGGCTCCGAGACTGCAAGACCCAGGCAGCCATCCTGGCCTCCCGCCACATCTTAATTTGGTCTAGTTGTGTTATTCACCCCTCAGTCACACACTCCCCCCACCTCCCCCAGCTCCTCATTGGGCCACAAAGCCATCATTGTGCCCCTGCACTGTTCTCCTCCTCAGACTTCTCCAATTAAACATGGAGATGGACATCCTCGCAATTTTCAAAAGATTTGAGCGGGCACACAGGGCTTAGTTTGTGATAGTGTATGTGTGTGTGTGTGTGTGTGTGTGTGTGTGTGTGTGTATACAATATTGCTGTGTTAGTCGTCACTGTGCCACCAGAGGGCTGTGAAAGCTGTTGGCTCATCAAGTTCGCGCTGCAGAATATTCATAGCAGAAAGTTGCTAAAATGCTATTTTGGCTATTCTTTCCAATACTTTTAGACCTTTTAGATGACGATTTGTGCACCAAAACTGACACCCCAAATGAAACAGTTACTGTGCTTGATCCCCTTTGATTACAGCCATGAACCTGGTCTCTTCTTAAAGGTAACAAAAAGTCAGAATTAGTCAAAATGATACTGAACCAAATTTACAGAGAATGTGGTTTTTGATATATAGTTTGTCAGGGAGCATTCAACCAGCTGCTACTTGATTCGCTATGTGTGGAAGTGATCTTTGGTTAACTAAAGCACTTTAAATTAATATTTAATGTTTCTTCTGTTGCTGTGTGATCAGCATGGGGATTCGTACTTCATCAGACGGAGCTATGTGCTTAACTGTTACATAACTAAAGGGGGAAATTCAGCTGTTGAGTATTGCACCTCCACAAATTAATGCTATTAGTCAAGCTAAAGATCCAGCCTAATACAAACAATAGCATCTTTATTTGGACCCTCCGTGGTAAAGGCCCAAGTCTTTCAAGCGTCATGCCCCTGATTTATCTTAGATAAAGATAACCCTGATGACATCCCCCGGGAGTATTTTGTCAGAACCAAAGAAGACATTATACAATGGTGAGCAGGGTTGCAAAAGCAAACTTACACACATTTAGACTTATGAGAGACTGCCTCTCGTTTCATGCTACAAATACTTTCATGCAGGCTATGATCTTTTTACATCTAAGTTATTGTGTAACCTCTTGGTCACAAGCAGCACCTACAATAACAACGCCTCTTAGAATGATATATAATCGAGCAATTACAATTTTGAACAGGAAGCAGATAAGATCTCCTTATTGCCATGTTGTCAAGAAATGAAATGTTACATTTTAACAATTTTATTACACTTGGAAATCTTAAACTTGTATAAGTGCCTACATAGCCAGACTCTCCAGGTGCTCAGTGAACTAGTGGTTCCTTTCAGAGCTTTGGGTTCTGTATTGCATGGTGCATCCAACGGGAACTGTAAGATGCCCTTACGTAAATCTTATTAGGTCAAACAGCCTTCTCTTTTTTGGGGGAATCATGTTTGGAATGGGTTACCTACTGAACTTAAAAATGAACCTGACTGGGATCAGTTTAAACTTCTTATGAAACGGTTTTTGAAGATGGAGCATTCATGTAGTCAGGCATAATCTGGTGCTCCTCTTGTACGGTCATTCATTTTATATAGCGTTGTTTAGTGTTTTCTCTGTGTTTTCCTTGTGAGTTTTTACATTTTAAGTTATGTACCTATTGTTGAGTTTGTGCTCTTTACTGTCTTTTATGTAAGTGTTGAGTATTTAAAAAAAAGGGTCCATCTAGGGACTTGCATTGCAAATTAGCTTAAGCTATAAACACTGTGGTGTCTGGCATTGGTCTATGCTACATATTTGTCCCTCGACAAATAAACACTGTTTTAACAGGCTGAATTACAAGGTAATTTTACTAGGGCTCTACCAGTAACCCAGGGTTATTAACGTCACTCCACCAGGGTTAATTGGAAATATATCAATTAACACTTTAGGTAATTGATATATATTTTTTTTATCAGTTTAGTGTTTGTAATATCATGCTTGGCCTAGTGAAGGATAAAGCCTGACAATTATTGTCTAATGAAAGCATGCAGAGAGTATTATTTTTTTCTTCCTGAGCCTCACTTGTTCTTGACAGAATCACGATTGGGTTTCTCCTCAGTCAAGAAGCTGTTGCTCTTGAACTCGAGTGTTATGTCGAGGTCAAGCAAGTGGGATTGGATGCTTCAGTTTTATATAGTCTGACAGAGATGCCTACTTGACATGCCATACCATAAATACCATCTCCTCTTCATATCTGGCCTGCCTGGCCTTGTGAGATTCTGACTGAAGTCTATCTCCAAAGAGCTTTGAGGAGGCCTCTCATTTATGGCAGAGGCTTGGCAGCAGGAGAGAGCACTGACAGAGCCGAGTCAATCCAGACCAGGAAAAATAACTACCGAATTCCAATGGCACAATGGCCAGAATCAAAGCAGCAGAGCTTCTCTCTGCCCGGAGAGATGGGAGATGTGGGGCGAGGAAGGATGCTGCTGAGAGATCACAAACCTTCATCATCAGTTAGTGAGCGTGATGAAAAAATACAACTGATTTCTGACAGCCTGTTGATTGCAGGGAGTCACGTGATTTAGGATTTAGGTTCTCGTAGGAGATGAAGGAAGTGTTTGGATTAGGCCAGGCTCGAAAACAATTGGCCAAATGTTTGGTTCTTGTCTCAAAGGGGAACATATTGTCACTTATATTCATGTTGCATTATTGTTACGACTGTGTAGTAGTTGATTTGTTTTTATTTTTATATTGGTGTCGGTAGGACCCCTGAGCTCTATTACAGTTTTACAGTTCCTACGTGAGTAAAATACACTTTTAAATTAGCAATGTTTCCTGATGTTTCTTCTTTGGATCTGGAAATTCCCAATCAATAGATACATAAACATGACTGTGCATCAGCCACGAATGCTTGACACAACTTTGGATGCTTTATGCTAGAAATATATATTGGCCGATTATTAAAAAATGAATTGAGGTTTGATACTCATTGCCACAGTCATTATTGTTCTGACAAACATGGCTAAAATAACCTGTGCTTACCTGCTTTCCATCCCCTCTGACTCTTCCTGTGAGTGCTTATTTTGTAGTTTACATTGATGGATGGGTTAAAATGTAAAATCTGGGGGGACTGCAGTGTGGATGGCAAACCTTTAAGATCTAAAATGTGCAAACTTTAATCCTGTAATCATGATTTTCAGATGTTTCCCTGTTTGCATTAGATAACAGAGTCTTTAATTCCCTGCTGGTATGTGCAGCGACTGCTACAGTATACACCCACTTCAATGAAAGTAAGCCCTTGTCTCTCCGGTTCTAGGGATTCCTTAATGGCACCTCTGTTCACTCTGGTCAGATGAGTCTATCTCAGCACCCCCCCCCCCCTACACACACACACACCCTCTCCCATGCATCCATTCAGAGTCAGGAAACAGCCTCGGAGTGGCCTGAGGGAAGAAAAGGTGCCGTATCTGATCTTATCATCACACAAGGAGAAACACACAGCGCGATGCTTTAATATGGCCGCTGCCGCCGGTGTTAGGTTCCATTTGGCAGCAGTTTGGCTGGTGAAAGGGCTGGTTGTCAGAGTGTTCTGGCTGAATGAAGTGACTTGGTGGTGGGGAACCTCAGCTCAGAGGATTAGTGATATTTGAGCCTCCCTGGTTGGCATATGCCAAGACAAATCATATAAACTTTGATCGCAGGACTGACAGCATGTCACTGGGCATACTCCTAACCACACTTCCTCATTTGTTTTTTTTCCCTTTTAGCCAGACCACCTGTCTGGGTTATAGTATAACAACTAGGAGGAACGCGCACTCACCCACACTGCAGCATGCTTCATAATACCCATGATTACTTGTGGTTTTGCGCATTGAGCTCCACACAGTGACAGATCGACTTTGTGTGCCAGGTGTTCTTTTAGCTTTCAGTCACTTCTGATACTCACTCACTCAAAGAATATTTAGGAGAATGGAGTGTAATGCCTTTGTTCTGAACCCTAACACAAAGACAGGATATTTTTAGATTAGTGACTTACGCTTCTCAAGGATCATTATCTCTAAAGTCCGTGGTGAACAAACATCCTTAAATATGCTTAAACAAAATTAAAAAAAGACGCTTTACAACTCCAGAACTTGTTTGAGAATCATCATGTGGATCTGCTATAGTATCTAGCTACAATATGCACAGGTAGCTAACACTAGATGGCTTATTATGTAAAAGACTTTCCAATTCTTCTGGTGATTTTGACCAGCTAAAACACAATCCTACTAACGTGTTTAGGTATTAAAATTATACAAATTGGCATTTCACAGACTCCTTAAAACATCTACGACAGTTGATTTTGTAGTTTCATAAAATAAATGTACTGTACATATAGCTTCTAAAATCTAAATCTAAAAACATAAATCCTGCCAACAACCTAGTCTATACTTGAATATTGTAGGACAATTGCACGCAGGAAGGATGAAGTGATGGGATATTTTGGCATGCTCTGGCTCAGACCTTGAAGTCGCCGTGTACAGTAACAACCTGAGTGTCTGGTTTCACTGTCAGCTACACCTTCAGACATCCGTAAAGCCTTTAAGTGGTTCCCAGCCTCGTAAAGTAGGCATGTGGCAGAAGTCATTAGAGCTGCTATGATTCTCAAGACATTCATACACAGACACACAGACAGACAGACAGACACACCCACACACACACACACACACACACACAGAGTAAGTGGTTGGTCCCTTGAGGGGCGGGCTCTTTCCCATGGGCTGTGTCCATAACTCTCCCAAATAAACAGGGTCTCTAATGAAGGCTGCCAGATGTGGGCTGGCCAGGTCAGCTCTCCTGTACGATTAGAGAGGAAGGAAAAGAAGGATGGATATAAGGAGAGGGAAAGAGGGGCAGTGTTTCCCCTGTAATTTCTGTAGCCAGTGGGGATTTGATGGTAACTTTGGTTTCAGTTCCCCAACAAACAACCTTGTTTTTTGTGCCAGCTTTGGTTTTAGTGGAAGAGCTATTTATATTACTTGATTTCTGTGATTAGAATTTAAGTGTGCATTTCAGTGTTGATTTCTTTTCAACCAGTGGTGGCAAAGTTGTCACAGTGGTTAGCCACTATATGCTGCTGGGAAAACACAAGAGAGGGCAGAAAAGAGAGGGAAGTGTTGGTGGAAAGGAGAGAGGCCCCCCTTGGGTAATGCTTTAAAAACAGATCAGACAAGACTAAAGGGGACTTAGAACCAGGCACAGAACCAAACAGCCAGGAAATGAGAATGGGAGTTGTAGAGGCAGGAGGTATGAGGGGAAGGGGGCCAACGATACAAACATGCTCCACTAAAGGCCCGTACACACCGGGACGAATATCGCCGGGCGTTATTCGTCAGCGTTTTTCGACGCGTTTTTTGTGTTCACACCCAAGCGATTTTCGCTGACGATGAGCCGAAAGAACATGCAAATTCATTATCTGTCACTAGATGGCGCTTAATGTAAAACAGAAATACCCCCGTACATAGGGTGGCGCTGCGCAACTTTGCACTTCTGATACTCGCTTGCAACTCAGAAGAAGAGCAGAGAAGAAGAGAGCAAGTATTTAGAACATTTCTTCTAAATCAGATATAGCTCTTTATGTTCCGAAACCAAGGAGACCAGCAGCTCAACATTTATTTTGGACATCGTGCTTTGCCTCTTCCTCGTCTTGTGGCAGTGATGACGGTGGCGTATATATGTCTTCTTCGTTGGTGTGCTCGGTAAGACCGTTTTGTGCTTGAGCGCCCCAAGTTGTGTTTTAGTGTAACTTCAGAAGCACAAGACACGTGAGCAAAAGGGCCGATTTCATTGGTCGGATAGTTTTTGACGCGTGGCGTCAAACCAAAAAAAAACGAACCCGAGGCGTTTTTTTTAAAAATGACGCTTTTACGCGTGGCGATTTTTCGCGTCGGTGTGCACACTCTCATTGACGCCCTTTGTTTAGTCACGACGCGTTAAACGTCGGCGAATATCGCGCGCGAAATTCGTCCCGGTGTGAACAGGCCTTAACACAGTTTGACTCCAGGCTGGAAGCTATGTGTCACTGAACCTGAGAAAAAGAGCATACCTGTGGTTTACATGTGTTACAACTTGTCTTTCAGGAGATACAGTACATCTTTCTGGCCATCCTCTCTGCAATGGACAAAGTATGAGAAGAGAAAGCAAAAGCAAAATAAAAGTATTACCAAAACCCACTTTACTTTACTGACTGACTCCATTAATCTATTATTGGTTGGTCAATTAAATAGAGATATATTTCCGCCGCAGTTTCTTAAAGAATAAGATAATGTCTAGAGATACTTTTTTTTATCAGACCAACTAAAAACATTTAAAGATATTTAATTCACAGTGATATTAACACAACAAATCAACATTTCCTCACACAGGTAGCAGAGAAGGAATCTGGAACCAGTGACTGTTTGACAATTTGTAACAGAAAAAAATGACTCAACCTTAACTTAAATCGTTTCCGATTCATTATTTTTAGATCAACTAATTAGTTAGTTCCTATTTCATCTTTGACCTGCATCACTTACCGTAGCTGTGGATGCACACAGTTTTCCTGTGCTTTCAAAGACATAGTAGGAGATTAGATAATCTGGTTAATCTCTTGGTTTGCTCGTTTGTTGCCATATCAGACTTTGTTGTACGTCACCGTCTTCCTAGACCTTAGCAGTTACTTTGGCGAGTACAGTGAAAATGATTTCTAAAACCATGAAAATATGATTCAAGTTGTATTAAACTAGATTTAGTTATATTCTGTTATCTTTTGCTCAAATATAAGGATAATATAATAATAATAATAATAATAATACATCTTATTTAACAGCGCCTTTCTAAGCACTCAAGGTCACTTTACAGACAATAAAAGACAGATACAGGGAACAGAAAAGTGTAAGCAGTTATAACAAAAAAAAAACAAAAAAACAAACAAAAAATTACAGGAACAGTGTATTTACAAATAAGCAAGCTGGAACAGATGGGTTTGAGTCTAGTTTTGAACAGGGGGGAGAGAGTCGATATTGCGGAGGTCAGGTGGGAGTGAGTTCCAGAGCTGGGGAGCAGAGCAGCTGAAGGCTCTGTTCCCCATGGTGACAAGTCGAATAAACAAAGAATACTCTTAATTATGTCATTTACAGAGATGGAACCAGATACTGATTGTGTCTCCCACAGAGCTTTACGTGGCACAATAATTGAAAAAATGCACAACCTAATTCAATAAGCTTCTTAAAATGGATACAGATTGGGGTCCGTACAGCTGCCAAAATCTGCGTACTCACTCTAGCTTTTTATTTGTATACAGTGCACATCTGTAGCCTACATATTACGTTCAAAGCCTCCGTCCCCATCTGTGTGGGACCTCAGAAAGATGGCAGATGGCAGATTGGCCCGACACTGAGGAAAGCCCCTCCAGAGTGACGCCTGGCCAAGGGTCAGATGTCACCACAACATCTGCTGTAGGCTCGAGCCGCCGCCCGGCTCTGTTATGCATCCCATCAGTGTCGCCGACTTGTTGCCACGGGCTACTGCGGCAGCAATAGAAGAAGAGATGGCCCAGAAGGGAGTGCAGAGGAGAACAAAGAGGGCTACTGGGCAGGGATGACAGAAAAGATAATAATAGTATCAGCCTTACCGCAGAGATAATTCCACTGCTGTCCTGTAGTTATATGATACCCCCCCAAACACCTGATATTTGCTCAGCTTCTGATTTTTGCGCCTCTTTTCATGTCTTCTTTATTTACTTTGCCAGCAGCCCAGTTTACCTGCTGCTGTTGAGATTATCCGTCCCACCAGGCCAGCAGATTTCACTTGTTGAAGCAGCTGCTTTTCTCTGTTTGTTTTGATTACAGCCAAGACTCCATAAAAGAGTCGTTAATATATTTTCTATCCCCCCCCCCCCATTTATGTTTGTGCTCTCATTGAGGCAGTTAAGCTTGCTGCCTCTAAAAGCTGTTTTGTGCTGAGCGCGTATTTGACGGGCTCTCGCCAAGTTAAAGAGCACACTGTTAGCATTCTTTGCCTAGCGTGTGCTACAGTTGACTTACTGCTTGCACCTCAGCCAGAGTGTGTTTGCATAGTGTGTCCACGTGCACCGAGGTACGGGTGCAGAGGCTCTATCTGTTTGTCTTTTAGGCCTTGGTGTGAGACGCTGGACTGTTTTGCGAGGGCAGATGCCAGGTTTCAAAGCTGGTGCGAGTTTTTTCAAGGAACCATAAACTAAGGCTGCCAGCCATCCTCGGGTTAAGAATCAGGACAGGAGACTCTATAGAGTAAACACCAGCATTCCTACTGAACTGGCAACCCCTTTCTGTCTTTCTCCCCGTAAAAACCCAACCAAACTCGTTCCAGTTTTCTTTCTGTCAGACTCCATTGTTTGTCCCGCTGCTTGTGTGTGCTCTGGATTTTAAGCTTTTCTTTTGCCTTACGCTTGGCCTTCAACATTGCAGATCACTAAAGTGTTAGGGGGAAGTGAGCAGTAGTCAGTTGCGAGTTGTAAATCCTAATGTGGTGTCTTACAAATGAGTGGTGGGTTTGGAGGGAAAGAAGATGCTCAGAGGGGAACGAGCAGATGCCAGCGACCATACTACTTTGAACAGAGGAAGCGATACCGATAATGTAAGAAAAAAAGGGGAAAATTCAGTGATGAGCCATAAATAATGAAATGATTAAGAGAAAGATTTTTTTTTGGAGACAGAAAGGAGGGGAAGGAAAGGAAAGAGTGTAACAGCTGAATACGCCCGGCCTGTGGTCAACTGAATGAGGAAGAAAAACAATGGACCCACTCATCCCCCACTCTCTCTCTCCCTCTCTCTTTTTCACTCGCTCTTCACTTCTCTGCTAAGTAGTGAAGGGGTGTGTGTGTGTGTGTGTGTGTGTGTGTGTGACATCCATTTGGAATTTTTTTTACTAAAACTGTAAAAAAAAAAAAAGTCACCTTCTTGCTGTAAATCTAATAACAACAAATCTAGGTACAAATAAAGTAACTTGAACTAAACGTGTTTTTAACACCAGTCAGCTTGATTCTTGAAATGTATTCACTGTATTCATTTTTATTAGTTTCTAAATTGATTTTGTATTTTTATTAAATGTCCTTCTTTCTGCCCTGTTTTCTCTTCTCCGCCACAGATTAATTCAATAGTATATAAATAGAACAACCCTCAAAATGACCTATTCAGACTAATTCATAAGTAGTATGAATTAGTCATAGTAGTTTTTGCAGTGCATGGCCCTTGTCTTCGTCTAGGCTTGAGGACAGTAGTAGGATGGGGTGCCATGCAGAGGAAGGAGGCAGAGTTCTGGGATATGGGAGGTGTGTGAGGAGGAGGAGGAGGAGGAGGAGGGAGTGAATGGCCGTGGCAGCAGCTGCCGTCTGCTCATTAACATGCGCACCTGCTCCCCGCGGCCTTTTTCCAGCAAGCTCTAGTGGCACCTCACAACCTCAGCACCCACCACTGCTGGACTGGCCTTCTAGCAGCCTGATCTGCTGCATGTAGAAAGTGGAACTGCAACAGGGTCTCTAGTTAAACAAATTTAGAAAAACAGCAGCCTGCAAAGTTGCCAGAAGTACAGCTTCATTATCATATCAACTACAATAATAAGACAAATAGTACTGGATTACAAAGTAGACAGGCATTTCATTAAATGAGGATTGTGTGCAAAGGCAAAATTTCTGGTACCTCTGGTGGGTTGTTTTAAATTGCCTTGCAGCTCAATAATTAAATCTTGTTAGATTAGATTGAATTTTATATTTTTATAATACAAATGCTGAGACAATGAAATACAGTTAGCATCTGATTATAAGTACAAAAAGCAGTAAAGTGTTTTTAGCCAGACTTTCTCCTTGTCTGAATTTAGGGTCTATTGATAGAGGGTGTTATGTGTTTCAGATTGTAGAGACCTTTGAGGCAAATTAATGTAATTTGACCATTCATTTGACTGTGTGATATTGTAAGAAAACACATCTGGGATTGTTTTTATTTGCATGTAAAAAAAAAAGTGGCTTTCAACTTCAGGCATTACTGCTGGTTTGACCTTAATGCTACAATGATCCCAGGCTAAAAGACACTCAGCTAAGGAACCAGTCTTCGCTCTCAACGTAGTGACATGCCACCACTCACTACTACTGTTTGTGCAGCGGGCAGCCTAGCATGTGATGTTTTCTTTTCCTTACCACGGTCCTAAGGCTGCCTAATCCCCTGAGAGGGAGACCCTGTCTAAACACACGCCTGTCCCCACAACCATGTCCCAAAACCCACAGCTCAGCCTCACACACACACACACACACACACACACACACACACACACACACACACACACACACACACACTGGACCCCCTGGGAATGTTTGGGGACGTGGTCCTGCCAGCCCCTGCGGGCTAACAGACTCGCTGTCTCTGGTCAGGTATTTGTGAGTGACAGCGGGTTTTAATGTTGTGGGAAGGCCACTTTGATGTCTGCAGGATGTTTTATGCACAATATTGTTTCTGCATGAGAGTATTCAAAGAGGACTGTTGATTTCTAGATACATTCTCTGTGGGATTTTTTCGCAATGCAGGAATTCACTTTTCAGAAATCTTTCAGGTAGCGCCACAGTCTCTTCCGTTTCATCCTCTTCCCATAACTTGTCTATTGCTGGAGCGAATCCTCTCTTGGGAGGGACGAATAACGGGTGCTGAGGTGGGGGGCGCAGTGCTTTGAAGTTTCCATAAGGTTGGCTTGCAGCTCTAACACTGGCATAGATGCTGCCTTGTCCTCAGGATGAATGAGTGCTGACAAAAGGGTCAAAGCGAGCACATTTCAGCCCGGAGAGCCGCTGAAGGGTGCCATGATGGCTTCTCTTCTTGTGGCTCAACTTTTGAAAAGGACGGATTAGGAGCAAGAATTCCAGAATACTGCAGAATTGTTGTGTTCTTGTCTCCGCTGCTATTGAGTAGATGCTTTGTTTTTGTAATGACCAACCCTCCCTGGCCACCCAGTGTTGTTGACAACAGTATTGAATCTCTAAAGGTGATGAATATGGGAATGTGGCGTTAGGGAGGGTCTCAATGTTGAAAGTATGAAGTGCTGACGGTTGACAGTAGGGCGGGGCAAAATATCAAGATTATATCGACATATGAGGCTAGATATTGACTTAAATTTTGGACATTGTAAAATTGTGATATGAAAGAAGTGTCGTCTTTTTCCTGGTTTTAAAGGCTGCATTACTGTAAAGTGATGTCTGAACGTACTAGCTGTGTTATTATTTTCCTTTACCCACTTAGTCATTGTGTCCACATTATTGATGATTATTTATCAAAACTCTCATTGTGGTAATATTTTGTCAAACCACAGTAGTCAACCCTACAATATCGTGGCAATATTGACATTGAGGTATTTGGTCAAAAATATCATGATATTTGATTGTATGGTCCATATCGCCAAGCTCTAATTGGCAGTGAATGCCTGATCGAGCTCACAGTCTTGTTTGCTTATACTTTTAACAAGTTATTTACTGGTTTAAAAAAATAATTGTAAAACCTATATTAACATGAAATGTTAGTCTAGGCAAAGTTCTTGTAGGACTGCTTGTTTACAGATACTTTTTCAATAGATAAGCTTGAGAGATGCTAGTGGTATGTGGATTATGTTACCTTTTGACAGAGCCACACTAGCTATTTCCCCCTCTTTTTAGTTTTATGCTATGCTAAGCTAACCCTTATTGGACTATTCCTTAAATCAGATATTCGCAGATTCAAAGCCTACAGTATTACTGGAGCATAACTCCAGTGATTAAAAAAATAAGAAATATTTGCAATTTTTACATACTAAATGACTTAAATGAATTCATCAGATACAAATACAGATCCTGTGCTTAGTCTTTGTGCATACTCTTCCTGTGCATATGTACAAGACATGGTAGGTATGAGGGTTTGTGCTCTGTGTGTGGCCCTCTTTGTTGAGCCATGCGTATCCTTAGGGGACACCCTTCAACTTCTCTCATTGTAATTGTAAATCTGTGAATGTGTCCCTGTGATCTGCAGCATTTCTCTCTCTCTCTCTCTCTCTCTCTCTCTCTCTCTCTCTCTCTCTCTCTCTCTCTCTCTCTCTCTCTCTCTCTCTCTCTCTCTCTCTCTGTCTCTGGGAACTTGTTCACTAGGGTCCAAGCGGTGTTTATGACTCAAAAACAACCTGTGAGAAACATCACAGGAGTTTGTCCCCCTCCTCCCTCTGTTCAGTTTTACTGCCTGAAACCCATTGTTGGCGGGGGGTGACGGTAGAAAGACGAATGTCCCGTTCATAGCATAGTTTCTCATGGTTGTGTTGCCGTGTTGTAAAAACTGCAGGGACGGGACCATTGTTAAAACGTTATTCCTATTGGTTCCCCAAGCAGCTGATTTATAAGCACAGAAGCACACAAAGGGATGACCCTTGCTAGTCCGAAGTGTTGTCTTACCCTTCTGAACTTTACAATCCGTGCTGAGCTGAAAAAGATTGGATGTACAAAAGTAGCATTTGGGAAATTTCCTTTGACCAATTCCACTCTTTGTTATGCTGATTTTTAATGAGGAAATAAATAAAGGGACATTTATTAGTAAACCAATATATCTTGCAGAAATAAGGTTTTTATCAGATCATTAAGAAATTGTTTGTATTCATGATATACTGGTAGTTCTTTATAATCTTTTATTTGATAAATAATTACTTGAATGAGACATTTTAAACCAGTCATTCAAGCCAGGATGATAGATTCAATGTCATTTCTAGATGCCTTTTTGTTGTGGGTATGTTAAATGGTGAGCTGTGCTTATTTTAACCCAGTTTTTTGTGGGATCAAGTTGTTAAAAAATAGTTATTTCAGTCTTTTAGATATTCTTATATAGCAGACAATCTTCAAATAAGACGCATATCACACTATACAGATTCATTTATCCCCCTTATAGATGCAGCATTTTCATTCCTCACCTGTCAGGGGCTGCTGATGTTGCTGACTTCTCTACCTGTGTTTTCTCAGGTGTCTGGATGGAAACGTAGGAAGCAGGTGCCAGTTTCCTGACCCGTGCACAACCTCGCCATGCATGAACGGCGGCACATGTCGCGCCGTGTCCAAGGGGAACACGGTGGACTTCAGCTGCACCTGCAGACTGGGCTTCACCGACCGCCGCTGTGTGACACCCATCAACAATGTCTGTATCAGCTCGCCATGTCGCAACGGAGGCACCTGCGAGCTGGAGAGTCTCCAGACGTACAAGTGCCGCTGCCCACCTGGATGGTCAGGTAACATGCAACAGGATTGTGATAGTAGAGCAGTGGTTTTTAACTTTCTAACTATCTGAGGGGTTGCAAAATGATTAACATGATCATCATTTGTTGAACTGATCACAAAACGATAGTTTTTGAAAATAGACATAGTTCTGTGTTAAGGGGTCATTTGAAGTTTTACGAGATTGCAGAGGTTTCCAGAATTAACAGAACAAGTTTGATTAACACTTGATTCATTTCATGATCATTGTCTCAGATGAGATTGTTAAACTAGGTAGTAGAGAATTGGTTTTCTCATGATGTAACTAAGAGTAAAGTCAGAAGTAACCTCTGACCCTGAGAAAAGAGCCTAGCACAGCCTATAAAACTGCATTACTCTGTGCCCTCAGGTAAACTGTGCCAACAAGCCGACCCCTGTGCCTCCAATCCGTGTGCCAACGGTGGCCAGTGCTCCGCCATTGAGTCCCACTACATCTGTACCTGCACGCCCTTCTTTTCTGGAAAGACCTGCAAACAGGACGTCAACGAATGTGATGTGAATCCTTCGCCCTGCAAGAATGGTGGTGTGTGCATCAATGAGTTTGGCCGCTATCAATGCCAGTGCCCGCAGGAGTACACGGGCAAGCACTGCGAGAGCCGCTACTTGCCCTGCAACCCGTCACCCTGCCAAAATGGAGGCACCTGCATCCAGAAGGGAGAGACCAGCTACGAATGCTCCTGTGTGCCAGGTATGAAGATTACACATGATTTATGGCTTGGGTGCTTCATTATTATCAGGCTTTTCTTATTAGACGATCTGGTGTTCCGCAGCAGTAAGGCATTTAAGTCTGTGTGAATGAAATGCTTGTGTGACCAGCATCGTTTAGGGAATGAAGAGGCTTAAACATGTATAGCTGAATCTCTATGATGTTTCTTGGCATATTGATGCACACAGATCCAGAATTTGATAATAAGGGAGAAAGAGTAGATGTGCTTTTCAGAGCGTTTTTGTTTTTTGTGTTAAACTTTGTATGTGGAAAAAGCACGTCAAACTAAAAATGAATCATAGCGGTTTAGAGTGTTTGTACATACTTAAAAACTTTTCTGGAGGTTGTTGTTTTTAGTACTGAGGTGTGATATCAGTCAGCTTATTAAATGCACTGTGTTCCTGAAGTCTTTCAAGTTGAATTTAAATGTAAATGCCTGCTTGTTGCTGGCTAAGCAATGATGTCATTCAAGGCAGGGCTGTTCCTGCTTGTGTTTGTGTGTATGCGTACATTGATACGTGTGCGTTTCTGCTTTGCTGTGTACAGTGTGTGAACAAGGCTGAGCAGGAAGACATCGGGGCTTATCATAAGGAAATGGTCAAAGGACAACATCCTTTTCACATAGCGGAGTGAAGCAATACAAAGCTTGCTGGGACTATAGACCTCAGGACAGACTAACTTTACTTTGTTTTTGTCTGTTACCATTAACTCCAAAACAAGCTGTTCCTTGAAACAGCATCCTTTTGTATTTTGTTATCCTTGAAAAAAATCTATTCCCCAACATATTTTACACTTAAAATTTCAGTTAGCTGACTCTCTTGCTCCTCCTTTGAAGAAGCATCATTACGAAGCAATGTTTTTATAAGTGGGTCCCATATTTACAGAGGACCCAAGCACTGTGAGTGACACGATTCACATTCTTGCTAATGGTTTTGCAATATTCTACTGATCAACAGATGTTAGTTAATACGCCAAGCAAACTAGAAAGGGAGGTAAGAAGACTCCAAGCTAGCAAACATGGATATAAACACTGGAGGTTTTCAATTTTTCAGGAAAATTGTTTTTGCAAATGTTTGGAAGTACCTTTGAGGCTTAACATGTTTACATGTTTAGAAATCCCCATATGGTGCCGTGCTCATTTCTTACTTGTAATGGCAATGATCAAGAAAGCTTTTCTTACTGTTTCAGTGATTGTAAAGCATTTTCAGAATTTTATTTGCAAATACGCTTTGACAAAATCAAGGCACCTGCTTTTTTTTTGTACACAAAATATTCATGTCATGCTTATACTATCCAATAAATTCCATCCACTTCACCAAAAAAAATATATATATATATATCGGGGGGGAGCTGTATTTTGGGATATGCGCAATACCCGATTCACGTTCAGATAGTGGCCTTTATTACATGTCACCTCCCTATATTTCACCCTACCTTAAAACACCAAAATATTGTATGGTTTATTAAATTTAATCAAACACAAATGCCGTTCTAGGTGTTAGTCACTGCTTGATGAATTGTAAATCTTGTCACATTCTCTCTGATATATTTGCGTGAAGGTACTGCACAGTGGTTGAAAGCAACAAACACTTATTTTGTTTTGCAGAAATGTCTGTTTCTAATAACAAGTTTTAAGTACATTTCAGATAAGAGTGGCATTACTAGTAGTATGCCTTGAATTCAGAAGTAAACAAACAATTGTTAAGGAAACACTGGTGTCAGCACTGATGACTTGTACTGGTTTTCATTTATTACCCAACATGCCATATGTGCAGTCCAGTGGTTGCCTCTTGTGTAACTGTATAGAACAGTGGATGCTATTACATGGCAAGGTTACCACAGACCTCAAGAGGGCACAGCTGCCTTCTTTCTTGGAAGGAAAAGACAGTTGACCACATTGAACTGTAGGGAAGTTTCACTCCCTTTGTTGTAAATGGGAGATGGAGGAGAAAGGACTAACTGAAAATTTGAAGCCTCCCACTAGGAGACTGTTACTTATATTTCTCTCTTTGTTTCAGGTTTTACGGGCAAAAACTGCAACCACAACATTGATGACTGTCCAAGTCACGAGTGCCAGAATGGCGGGACATGTGTAGATGGAGTCAACACTTATAATTGCCAGTGTAAACCAGAATTTACAGGTTTGTAAAATAGCAATGTTCTAGTACAAAAAAAAGTTATTATCACTTTAATTGTAGAGAATAGAAGTGCATTATTTAACTTTTGTTTTGTTGAACAAGAAAAAGAAAATCGCAGTACTATCAAATCGCAATACTTCTAGAATCACAACAAATGAAAATTGCAATGCAAATTGAATTGGCACTCATGTAAAACCCGTAAAAAAAACTAATCGGGAGAAAGGTGCATCATCCCAGCCCTAGTGACTTTATATACTGTAAAGATGTTTAACTGTTAACCAGTAGAAGACGTAGAAGAAGAAATTTTGGGATATAAGTGAACTTTAACCACAGATATCTGGTCCTCTCACAGGTCAGCTCTGCACAGAGGACGTTGATGAGTGCCAGCTGATGCCCAACGCCTGCCAAAATGGCGGCACGTGCCACAACACCTACGGCAGCTACCAGTGCGTGTGCGTGAACGGCTGGACTGGTGACGACTGCAGCGAGAACATCGATGACTGTGCCAGTGCTGCATGCCACCTAGGATCCACCTGTCACGACCGCGTAGCTTCTTTCTACTGCGAGTGCCCCCATGGCAGCACAGGTACTTACATGTTCATTTTAATTTACGGGAAATTAGCTCTTAATGCAATATAGAAAACAATTTTATATGGAAATGTAATGGTTGTATAAGCTTAAATTCTTTAGATTAGCTGTCTTTTACATAATTACACTTTATTGTTGGGTATAAAGGGCACAGGAAGTAACAAATTAAAACAAAAGGCTGTAAAGTCAACACCAGTGCTCCATGCAGGGAAAGTGACAAATTTATCAATGCTGATCTTTGGTGTCTCTGTGGTTTTGGTGTCCTTGGTAACCATTAGTTAGTTTTTTAGTGGCTACAGATTACATATTAGATCATTTCTACATTTTGACATTCAGTTAACTTCCCACTGCCCTTTGAAGGTGCTAATGTGATGACGTCCATCAGTTTGTTTTACTGGAGGGACATCTTTTTAACGTACTTTGTCTTCCCCAAATAAAATTGAATCTTTGACGTGGATTCTGTGCTGTTCTTATTATATACACATGTTGCAATGTGCACTTATACAAGTGTTGAATACGTTATACTGTACGGGAGGCTATTTGGTCAAGTATTATAAAGTCTATCTTGTGTGTTGTGTACCAGGACTGCTGTGCCAGCTGGACGATGCCTGCATCAGCAACCCTTGTCAGAAGGGCTCCAACTGTGACACCAACCCCGTCACTGGAAATCACTTCTGTACCTGCCCATCGGGATACTTCGGAGCTTCCTGTGATCAGGATGTTGACGAGTGCGCTCTGGGTAAAACTCCCACTACCTGACCTGCACAATCTGTTCTAGTTTCAGCCCAAAAATCGGAATGATTGAAGACACATTTTATCTTTTGGAATCTCACGGAGCTATTTGACTAAACTACTGTCATTAAAAGCTTTTCCACTTTTGGACAAGCCACAATACTAGCTCATTCTTTCCTGTTATTATTGGTACATTGGTAACTACTGTGTCCATAATCACAGTAAATAACACCCTCAGGGGTGTTTTTGTCGTAATCACACACACTTAAGGCTTTGGTTTGGCTTTGTCAAACAACACGAAACCACCTAAATTATGTCTTTACAGTTTGATCGCTACGTGACGGCCTGTTAGAGTGAAGTTAAAGTACTAATTTGTTTAACCAGGTTCCAACCCGTGTGAGCACAGAGGGAAGTGTATAAACACCAAGGGATCGTTTCCAGTGTAAGTGCCAGCGGGGTTACGTGGGGCCACGCTGCGAGCTGGACATCAACGAGTGCATGTCGAACCCGTGTATGAATGAGGCCACGTGCCTTGACCAAATAGGAGACTTCCATTGTATCTGCATGCCAGGTAAGACCATTTGAGTTATTATGAAAAATACTGATACTCAGGTGTCTGACTTTATCTTTTTGTAACATTTAACACATTTCTGATGCATGATCACTCCTAAAAGTTGTTGTTACACTCTAATACAATGGATATTTGACTTTATTAACTATTAGTTTCGATTCAAATTGCTGAGTTATTGTAAATCAAGGCTTACAAACAAGTCACATGGACTTAAAACCGTTTTAGCAATTTGTAAAGAAAAATAACCTGTTTTATATCATTGTCAATTGTAAATCTTTGAGTTTTAAACTGTTGATTGGATAAAATGAGCCATATAAAGGTTGCACTAGGGCTCTGGGAAATTGTGATGGTGATCTTTTACAATTTTCTGACACTGTATCAACTCTTATGCTTAAAAAATAGAGCTGAAACAAACAGTTAGTTTTAGTAGTATTGATTATTAAATTGGCAGAAATGAACCGGCAACTATTTTCATAATTGATGAAGGAATTAAACTGAATATCTCTTGTTGAGATATTCAGTTTAATTGAGATATTGATGACCTCCAAGCATTTTATTATGATTCCTCCTCCTACCTATATGGACTCTGTGCATAACTTAAATCTGTTGTAGCAGTATATATAACAGCAGTGTGAAAGCGCCTCTCTCTCTGTCTCTGTCTAACCAATCTATCTCCCTCCCGTTCATTCCTTGCCAATTGGCCAGGTTACGAGGGGGAATTCTGCGAGATCGATACGGACGAGTGCGCCAGCAGCCCCTGCCTGAACAGCGGCAAGTGTATCGACAAAATCAACGCCTTTCACTGCCAGTGCCCCATAGGTGAGGCTGCCGTACTGCTACATGCAGAGGAGGGGGGGAGGGGGGCATGGGGCCAGGGGGCATAGAGGTCGATCTCTCTCTCTCTATCTCTCTCTTTCACTCAAACTCACACGCACACCTTTCTGGACGGGCACTAATCCCAGCCCTGAGGCAGGCTTACGCAGGCCCGGGTAGCCCAGAACGAACGCAGCAGTCGAGGAGGAGAGGGGGGGAAAATCTATAGGGAAAGACTTGAGGAAGTTTGAACATTTGAAACAAGTTTCTTATCCCTTTTACAAAGTCTGATGAGTGAGCAGAAACTTGCTGATCTTAACAAGACTTTTGATTGTGATTGGGAACAAGGGAGAGCTAATTGCAGGCGGAGCTGGTACTATAAAATGACACTTTCTGTGTTGTGGGGACGAATGAGGTAGTCATTTTGTCTAATTTGAAGGCAGCTACTGTGTTTCTTCAGCCCTTTATATCAGAAATGCCATTGGGGTTACACTTTTGGGACATGAGGTATTGATGTTCTGTTCAGGAGTGAAGGAATGCAACTATTGAATCTTGGATAGAGAGAAGAGAAGAAAGCAGAGGAACGATCTTCAAACACTCCAAATGTGTTTTTTTTGTTTTGAATTCTTTCATCGGGATCATTGAGGTGGAAGTGATTTTTTTTTTTTTTTTCGGGGAGGAAAATAGAGAAGCTCTGAGTTGGGTGGATCAAAGGCGGCCTGGGTGGAGAGAAGCAGGATTCCTCCTGTTGAGAGAAAAAAGAAAGGAAAGAGGAAAAATGGAAAGAAAGGAAAAAAAGAAAGACACCCCAACAAGGAAGCTTTAGAATTGATAGAGGGGGAACAAGCGTGAACACGAGAGCTTAACGCCTAAGAAAACTCTGTGTGACAGTGAGAAAGGGTTATGTGAGGAAGCAGCACAAAGTGGTGGTGGTGAAAGTGTTGTTTGGGAGGGGTGTGGGGGGTGTTGAGGAGCACAGACCGTTATGCTGAAGCAGGAAGGGAGGGGTATAGAAGGGGAAGGGGTCTTAACCGCCCTGCTTGAGATGTAAATTTGTCCCCGTTGTGAGCCAGGCCTGAGGCGAGGGTCCCCTCTTATTATTTTTGTACATGGAATAGCCATGGAAACCCCACGGAGAGCCATTGAAATGTCTGATTCCAGCAGTCTGGGGATAAATCCCTCTGAGGTCTGTATGTGTGTGCGTGCATGCCTGTGCATGATTATATTTCTGCTTCAGCTTTGTGTGTGGATGCATATGTGTGCATCTGAAGAAATTCTTTCATACGGCACTGTAACTGAACTGTGAAAGAAGCACAACGTTTTTCATTTCTAGGGCTGTGAAGTGCCAAAATCAGATGTTGTCTGGCTGCATACTGTAGAGATATACACTATATGTCACACAACACACTCAAAAACAATACAGGCACAAATAAATGTTTGGTACCACTTCCTAATAGGACAGTCACCATTAATACAATTTGTATAGGTTGCAACTAATGGCTTATTAATGTAAATAAAAATTTAAAAAATAGAAAATACATGGGGCTTAAAGGAAGAAGGTCTTAATAAAAAATCCAAAAGATTTTTCCACAACCTGACATTAGCATTTGTAAATTATGTATTATCCATTAATAAAGCCAGTAGTTCTGACTTATTAACCCTTAGTGTCTCATTAGAAAGTGCTACCAAGGTTGTTATTTTTTAGCAACTTTTTCTTGAGCTCCAGATATTTTCTAATCACAGTTTGTATGTATTTATATGTACATCTGTGTGTAACTGAAAACACACATGTATTCACGTTGCAGTCGTCAGTGAATGGTTTCAGCAAAGTCCACTGGGAGAAATCAGCTCGCTGCCAGTTACACAAATATTTGCTCACCGGATTAACTGCAACTGGCTCTTTTTTGCTTAAACCACCTGTGTGTTCCTGCTGTAGTGGAGGGGGGTGGTGTAGAACTTTTATCCCTTCATCAGACAACATCCTACTAGTCCTTGGACTTTACCATCATGTGACAGAGTGGAGACGAGAATAAAAATATCTAGGATGAGAATAACTCCAGGAAAAAGACAGCCTGCTGGCTGATTTTGAATGACGAGTTTAAATAGTAGAGGGTCAAAGGTCAAGCTGGTTCTTTTTAAAAGTGGGCAGAGAGTGGAAGGGGTGGGGGGAGGGAGGTGGAGAAGGGGTGAAAGCAAGACAGGAGAATGCACATTGTAATGGAAAAGTTTTGGGAGACAAAGGAGGCAACGGGCTCAGTTTGGCGTTGCGTTGAGCAGACAGGCCCTCCTTTGTCTCTCACCCTTTGGTCAGGAGGCCTCGCAACTTTCATTCTTCCTTCATTTCTTTCCCTCCGTTGCTCCCTCCCTCCCTCTCCCTGCTTTGAACGAATCGCCCCCCCTCTGCCGTCTCCTTCTGGAGTCGTGCTGAAAAGAAGTGAAAGGAAAAATAAAGAGTTTGTAGCGTTGCGCAGTTGTTAATTAACATGCAGGTTTCTGATTCGTTGAGAGCTCAGATAGTTAGGGCTCAGGATTATAAGTGGGACTTTGGTTTGAAATGGTGAGAACACTGTAGCCGTGTACACACACACACGCACGCACACACACACACACTCCTTCGTGCTCAAACACACATAGTAACTCCCTCTTGTTGTTTTTACAGGCTTCAGTGGGAACCTTTGCCAGATAGACATTGACGAGTGTGCCAGCACACCGTGCAAAAATGGCGCCAAATGCACAGACGGAGCCAATAAGTACACCTGCGAGTGCACTGAAGGTATGAAAGTTTAAACAGAAGCTGAAATTAGAGAAGTAGAAACTTTAAAGGCCCTCCGAAAAAGGGAATGGGAAGTTTTGAGTTAAAAAAATTTAGTTAAAAAGTGAAATACACCCTTTTAAATTAAATTAATTAAAAATGAGTACATCAGTTCAAAAGAAAACCACCCTTTTGTCAGGTTACTCTGGGAGGCACTGTGAGACGGACATCAACGAGTGTTACTCTGACCCGTGCCACTATGGCACCTGCATCGACGGTCTGGCCTCCTTCAGCTGCCACTGCAACCCTGGATACACCGGCCGGCTGTGTGAGACCAACATCAACGAGTGTCTGAGTCAGCCGTGCAGGAACGGAGGCACCTGCCAGGACAGAGAGAACGCCTATATCTGCAGCTGCCTCAAAGGCACCACAGGTAATCGCCACACACATACAAATAGATGATGCAAACAGTACTCTCTTCTCAAATCTGAGGATACTGAAAGCAATTTTCTGACAGGAATAAACTGTGAAATCAACATTGACGACTGCAAGAGCAATCCCTGTGACTATGGGACCTGCATCGACAAGATCAATGGCTACGAATGCGCCTGTAAACCCGGCTACGCAGGTGAGCAACCAGTACACGGAGAGTTGGTCTTATTATTACTGTCATATGCTAGAGGATTCAGCTCAACCTCTTTGTCATCTTTTCTATACAAAAGCTAAAAGAGTAGAAACTTCTACTGACTCCTGAAGAGGAAATGGGAAGCTGGGCATTGTGAGAGAAAAATTATGCCAGCATATTTTGTAGCCAAGTTAGCTATTTTGCTGCTTCCTCCTCCTACGATATAAAAAGTACATCCTTGTTAGTGTGGTGGAGATGACTCTCTTTCTCTACCTATTGAATTGTTGAAGACCTTTAATTTGCAGAAAGGCGGTCTGTAATCTTAGGTTAAACGTGGCTGCTGTCTCAGTTGACCAGACAAATTGAGTGTTTAAGGTGCAGGACTGGAGCATTGAACATATGGATGAAGGGTCTTGATAGGGAGGGCGAGGGTTACAGATGGCGAGCGAGTGAGCACACTCCTCTGAGGCTCGAACGGTGTCACCTTCCAGCTCCACCCTGTCCCCAACCTGCTGCTGTTAAGACACCGCAAGCTGCCCTCCCCTACAAAGAGAGGACAGAAACACACACACTGGCACACACAGTCACCTGGGATTTGAGCAGGAGAAAAGATTCCCTGAAAGATTCCTGAAAGTTGAGCTTTTAAAAGCTTGGAAGCCGGTCCCTGCTTTAAAGCTAAATGGGCTGCCTTTATGTTATGCGTGGCACCAGGCTGAATAGCGTCAACGCTTCAAGTGGCCGACAAAAGGGGGCCTAAAACCCCTCATGTTTCTGGAAATTGATACATTTACTGCACTGAGATATAGACATCATTATGTAGCAGGCGGCTTTGTGTGTTGCTCTGTGAGTTGTCATTGAGTATTTCAAATAATAATTCACATGAAGTGCAAAATCGTTCTGACATGTTGCAGAAGTTATTGTAGTTAGATGAAAAGATCAAATTCCTCTTTAATATCTTGTCCGTTAAATATGAGGATACAGCTAGTAGATGATTAGCTTAGCATAATGACTGGAAATTGGGTAAAACAGCTAGGCTGGCTAGGTGGAAAAAAAACATGCGTTTATGGGGGAATATGTGCAGGACTATTTCTTGGTCAGGAGCAATGACTTACTCACTGCACCCAGATAAGAAATAGTCCCACACATACTCCCCTATAAAACCGTGCCTTGTTAATGTACAGACATAAGAGTTGTATCAATCCTCTCGTATAAGCTAATAAGCGTATTTCACCAAAATGGAGGACTGTTGCTTTCAGACTCCTCCAGAAAATATAGCAGAGTATCCTCTCCTTTCTCTTAGGTACCATGTGTAACATCAACATTGATGAGTGTGCCATCAACCCCTGCCACAACGGCGGCACCTGTATCGATGGCATCAACAGCTTCACCTGCAGGTGTCCAGAAGGTTTCCATGATGCCACCTGCTTCTCCCAGGTTAACGAGTGCCTCAGCAACCCCTGCATTCACGGTCACTGTGAGGACAAGATCAATGGGTGAGGCATTCTACAAATGGGTTTATTTTAAAATACACTGCAAAATTACAGAACTATCAGCACATGCATTTGCACTTAATGCATCTACAGTTTGGTATCTACAAAGTGAGATTTTTCCCCAATTTCTCCCCATCAGCTATAAATGCCTGTGTGATTCTGGCTGGAGCGGAAAAAATTGTGACATCAACAACAACGAGTGTGAATCCAACCCATGTATGAATGGAGGCACCTGCAAGGACATGACCAGCGGATACGTTTGCACCTGTCGCATGGGCTTCACTGGTCAGTATTTTTGTGGATGAGTGTGTGTGTGTGTGTGTGTGTGTCAATGTTTTTTGCTTATCTAGTGTGTGTTTGTCATCCAAACCACACCAATTGACTTTTGACCTTCAGCTGAAGTGTGTGTAATATATTGTCCACTCTAACCGCAGGACCAAATTGCCAGACCAACATCAATGAATGTGCCTCCAACCCCTGCCTCAACCAGGGGACCTGCATTGACGATGTCGCTGGCTACAAGTGCAACTGTATTCTGCCTTACACCGGTATTAAGATATTATTGAAAATATTTGATACACCCATGAGGTGGCCTGGTGTTCTGGCATTTCCGTGCTTGGCGAGGGGGCAGTTTCCACAGCCTGTGTGCTTTAGGTTATTGGGCAAAAGAGGAAAAATGTCTGTTGAGTAAAGTTCAGCAGCAAGACTTCCTCAGGGCTCAAAGACACCAAACCTCTGACTCTCTCTGCTCCTCTTTGATACTTTGATCAAGTATCCCTGATAAGAGAGCTGGAAAATATTTCATGCCATCTCACTTATTTTTTGACAAAACAGACAATGATGGAAAGGCTAAGGGCAAATTTTCTTGTATTTGTCGAGTCGTCTTTTCGGAAAAATCCACAGGACTTAAATAAAAGGCCTTTGCTTGTGCCGGGGTGGGAACGGGGTGCTTGACACATTTCCTGTTTGACTGCTTCCTGTCTCACAGAACAGCAAATGGCTTCACAATGGCCGGAAACTGGAACCGGCTTCCTGTGCGAGCCGTGTTTTGTGGAAACAGATAGGGAAATGTCTCCGCAGGCCTCTAATACTGACAGAACCTGGCTAAAATCTTCTGATAGCTCTGATTGAAAGATGATTCTGTGTCCATTTGGGTTGGGTTATCTCCAAGTTCATGACTCCTACATGATACAAATGCAATGTTTTTTTAATTAAAGGTCTGTGTGTGTTTGTGTGTGTGTGTGTGTGTTTGTGTGCATTTTTGTTTGTGCGTTACAGGAGAGAACTGTGAAACCTTGATGGCACCCTGCAGCTCCAAACCCTGCAAGCATGAAGGAGTGTGTCAGGAGTCTGAGGACTATCAGAGCTTCTCCTGCGTCTGTCCTGAAGGATGGCAAGGTAAACATTAGTGGCCGTATACCTGTGTGCCCAACAGGAACTGTTTATTGCTAATTGTCAGCGGAAAGGTCGCACAGTTCTACTGTGTGCAGATATTATGTTACATGAAAAAAAACATTTTAGAACTTTGGAACTCCAGTGCCTGGCTGTTATATTCCAAATCCAAATTTCTGTTTCAGATATGTGTTTATTTATTTCAGTATTTTTCTAGTACTGACCTGAAAAAATGCTAAACATAATAATACTGAAAATGAAAAAAAGAAAAGAAAAGAAAAACAGTTTAAATGGGTCTTATCTAGAACTGAGTTTTGGTGTGCGACACATCCTTTTCTCTTCTTGGATATTTTCACATTTTGTCTGGATTCGACCAATACCTTACTGAATTGTATGCTATTTTTCTTGTGTGTATTTATATCAAATCAGAAATAAAATCACATTTATTTGTCACATACACTACACAGTGAAAAAATAGACTACAATACTATAGATTAAAACAATAAAACTATATATATTATATGGATGGTTTATGTACATACATACTTATTCTCCCTCCTGGGAATCAACTGTGTTGTTTTGTCTTATCTTATCCTGTTACCCATATGTATTTGTTTTGTACCACCATTTCAAAGAAGAGGTGAAATTTACATTATCTTCCTGTTTCCACTCCACCAAGGCCAAACATGTGAGGTGGACATCAAAGAGTGTGTGAAGAATCCCTGTCGCAATGGTGCAACCTGCCAGAACACTTTGGGCAGTTACCGCTGTGTCTGCAAACTAGGCTTCACTGGGACGCAACTGTGATAGCAACATCGATGACTGCAAGCCCAGTACGTTCTCCAGTTTCTCTCCCTTTGCTTCATTTTCTTAATACAATATATGCTTTAGACTAGGGCTGCACGACCCAAAATCAAAATAACAATTAATTGCACTTTTTACCTCGATAAGGATAAATGAGCAATATTTAATCACATTGTTCTAAATCATCTTTTCTGAAGATAAAATGTTTCCAGACAACAGACAGCTGTTGTTTTGGGCACAAGTTGTGATGTTTGAGTTATTCTCCATTATGCTTTCCATGAGGCTGACTGGTCCGAGATGAAGTCATGTGACTGCACACGCGGTAGAAGGTTTTTAAGGAGAAAGTAGACTTGTCAATAGTAATAAATTATCGAAATTATCGACATGGGAAACATACGTCAATAACATCTTTAGAATTTCGATGTTGATACATTTTTAATTAATCGTCCAGCCCTACTTTAGACTCACTGCAAACCAAAAGCTGCATTCATCAGAGACCTCAAAACACATGCACTGCTTGTAATGTAATCCTTTCCGTCACCCCTCCTCCCACAGACCCCTGCAGTAACGGAGGCCTCTGTAAGGATGAGGTGAACGGCTTCCTGTGCACCTGCCTGCCCGGCTTTCGGGGCACAAGGTGCGAGGAGGACATCAACGAGTGTGAGAGCAACCCGTGCAAGAATGGAGCCAACTGCACCGACTGCGTCAACAGCTACACATGTACCTGCCCGCCCGGCTTCAGTGGGATCCACTGTGAAAATAACACTCCTGACTGCACTGAGAGGTACAGAGCTCACAGAACCCATAGCACCGTACTAGTATCAAGAGCTCAGTACATCAGATTCAAACCCTACGGCTTTATTTTAAGAGATAAGACAGACAGGTTAGTACTGGTCCTTGTCTGTATTTACACAGATTGGTAAGTAAAGGCATCTATTCTGATCAACAGGTTCACTTTCATCCACTTAATGTTAATGTAGACCCCATTTTCTTGTCCACCACTGCCCCCTCTGGTGGAATATTGATGTACACAAGCTGAATTCAACTTCTCTTGTATTGCAGCTGCCCTATAAACACAAGGTTTAGTAGTCTGTATTCTAAATGAGCTTGTAATTATTATTTGTTAAAATACCAAGACTGGTTTCCCTAAACACCATCAAAGCAGCTCCCCAGTGGGAGTTTGAATATGAAGTGGGGCATTTCTGGATTTGCTATTAGTTAACTGTGGACAAATCAGATGTGAATTAGCCTGCATGTTCAGGTAATGAGAGGTTTTCTGATGTGCTCTCTTCCTTTCTTCTTCCTAAAAATCTGCAGAATACTTTACAACTGTTTTTGGTGAATTTCATTAAACATCTTTTTTTTCTGCAGCTCCTGCTTCAATGGTGGCACCTGTGTGGATGACATCAACACCTTCACATGTTTATGTCCGCCCGGGCTTCACTGGGAGCTACTGCCAGCATGACATCAACGAGTGTGACTCCAAACCCTGTCTGAACGGCGGCACCTGCCAGGACAGCTACGGCACCTACAAGTGCACCTGCCCACACGGATACATCGGACTCAACTGTCAGGTAGGGACGGTGGAGAGTGGCTGTTAGTTGAGATAGCCTATCTGTCTTTGAAATTTTACTCCAGTCACTTCTCTTATCAAGTGTTTTAAAAAGTAAACTTTGTTTTGGTGATTGGCAGGTCAAATGTTTAGGTACAAACTGGGATGAATGTGGTTGAAAACTAAATGTGTTTTGGATGTCTATTAATGTATTACTTAATGTATTGCTGTTGTTTCTATAGCCTTTGATTCCTACAACCATTTTGTAGTAGGACCTGCTTAACCCTAAAATACCATATAATCATTGTGACTTGTATACTTGTTTTGACCTGTAAATCACCCAAACAAAGCGTTCCTGGGATATTTAAATTGGTAGAATCTATTCAGGTTGAGACTGTGTTTGTATCTTTTAGGCCTTGGTTCGTTGGTGCGACTCGTCACCCTGTAAGAACGGGGGAACTTGCTGGCAGAGGGGAACCACCTACAGTTGTGAGTGTGAGACTGGCTGGACGGGACTTTATTGTGATGTCCCAAGTGTCTCCTGTGAAGTGGCAGCCAAACAGAGAGGTTAGTTGGGAGATATCTGGCTTTGGCCGAAGGTGCTCTTTTGTATATTAAAATCTAAATTACCATATATTGGGTGTGAGCTAGTGTGTTGGTGAAAATAAAAAAATAAAAAAGCCCACTTTTTCATTCTTTCTGCTTAGGAGTTGATGTTGCCCATCTGTGTCGTAACTTCGGGTCAGTGTCTGGGCCGCAGGAAACGTTCACTACTGCCACTGCCAGATTGGATATACTGGAAGTTACTGTGAGGAGCAGGTGGACGAATGCACCCCAAACCCCTGCCAAAACGGAGCCACCTGTACTGACTTTTTAGGTGGATACACCTGCAAGGTAACAGCACCTACAGCTAGTTGTTTGAATTTGATTGTAATTTCATTTTACATTGCATTTTAAATGCTACTGAAGGATCAATTTAGGAATAATGTGCAATCCTTTTTAACGCTAATCAGAGTGCATCAGGTCTAAATATAATGATAACATTTTACATTTCATAGTAATTTGCAGCAATTTAATTAAACCTAATTTCATGTTGCCATTTTCCAGTGACAATCAGCACAATCATACAATGTCTTTTGATTTTAATTGCAAATTTAGTCTTAAAGGCCAGTTTACTTGGAATTTCAAAGGTCTTTTTACATCATCTAAAATTATTTTTTAAATCTTAAACCTCAATTTTGTGTCATTAATTTGTTAAAATGCCTGAATGTACAGCAGGCTTCCTTTAAGCTAAAACAATTCTAGGCAGTCCTTATAAAGAGACCTGGTTATAAATAGGAGACACAACGCTTGGTTGTGTTAATCTCCTCTGCAATAAATGATCTGCTGGCCTTGGCAGAATGGAGGCCAGAAAATAGCCAGGTAAACAAAAAGATCTTTGTTTTATGTCAGACATTGATTAAACTTTCCCCTCTCTTCTCCCTTCCTTCTTTTCCTCCTCAACTTCCTCTTCTTGTTTCTTCTCTGTCTTGTTACTTCTCTCTCTCAGTGCATGCCAGGATATGTGGGGACCAACTGCTCTGACGAGATCAATGAATGTTTCTCCCAGCCGTGCCAGAATGGGGGCACCTGCATTGACCTGATCAATACCTACAAATGCTCCTGTCCCCGGGGAACCCAAGGTCAGTGGACCCCACACACACTCCTCCACACCACTCCGCCTCTCCATCCTTTCCTCCTTGTCTCTACACTTAATTAATTAGGGCTTAAAAGCAGTCAGGGCATGTCTGCAAAACTCCTCCCGACTTGCCTCCATCCTTTTCTCTACTTGTCAAATACACCATTGATTTTTCTTTCACACATAAAGGGAGTGTGTGTAGTAGTTCAGCCCAAAGTGCCAGCGGACTTGGGTGTGTCCCAAAAAAGCCGACATGTTGAAAGATATTTTGATTTAAAAAAAAAAAAAAGTATTTATTATTATTTTTTTATTTTAGTATGATTAACGATTTTAAGACTCATTGTTTAAAAAAATACTTAAGGAATCCCTTCTCTGTGTTATGTACTGCTTGGTTTTAAACTAAAGCATCTAAACATGAAATTCTATTTATTTGTCACTGTTTTTAAGTTTCCATTTGAATTTATGTGATTCATTTCTGGACACCTCAAACCTTTTCTCTTTTTTTAAATTTCAGGCCATATAATATTGTTGGCACAACAAGGCCTGTAAGATATCAAGACACAATTACCACACCTCTAACCTATTTTTTTTTTCACCAATCTTTACTGAGAAATATCCACATTTTTAATTTTGTTTGCGCTGCAAATGTCATTTTACAAAAGCAGCCATGATACATTTTGCATTACTGGGGGAATTATGAGGCAGTTTTTCCTACATCAATGTTTTTTTTCTGTGGCTATAGATCAGTCATTTATGTGAAGAGCGCTCTGTTTAATCTCACAAATAATCTTCCGTTGGTTGTTGAATGTCATCCGGTTGAAAGAAAATGGTTACACCAGTAAAGTAGATAACATTATCACAAGAGTGTCCATGGAATGCATTGAACATCACAGATTACATGTTGCAAAAATATCAAGGAGCAAAAGTTTCTATGGAAAACTTACTTCTCCCTCTTCCCCCGCCATTCCCCTCCCTCAGGTGTGCACTGTGAGATAAACATCGACGACTGCAACCCGTTCACCGACCCAGTCACCAAAGAGCCCAAGTGTTTCAACAAAGGGAAGTGTCGTGGATCAGTGCGGGAGGCTACCACTGCATCTGCTCTGCAGGATACGTAGGGGCGCTGCGATGCAGGGGACATCAACGAGTGCCTCTCCAACCCCTGTGACGGGGCACGCACAGCTCTCCATCCAGCTCACCAACAACTACCGCTGCGAGTGTGAGCACCGGATACACAGGTGAACAGCTGGTCAGGGGGTAGCTGGTCCGCCATTTTGTGTCAGTTTAGAGAATGAGAATTGATAAAAACCTTTTTTTGATTCCCATTCCATGTCTGAGTAAATTCTTTGGGTGTTGGTTGGACAAAATATAACCAAGAACATAGTCAATAAATACATTGATTATATATATATATATATATATAATATGTTGCTGCCTTAAACTGAAATCATAGTGGAAAATATTAGGTTATTTTTGGCAACAATTACACAATATTAACAAATATTTTTGTGTTTGACTTCTGACAGGCCAACGCTGTGACACAGTGTTTGATGGATGTAAGGGAAAACCGTGTCGCAATGGAGGGACCTGCGCTGTAGCCAGTAACACCCCACATGGCTTCATCTGCAAATGTCCTCCTGTAAGTAGCCACGCACATGCACATGCACATGCACATGCACACACACACACACACACACACACACACACACACACAAAATATATTGTTTTAATAGAGCTGCAAAGATTAATCAATTAGGTGTCAACTATTAAATAAATCACCAACTATTTTGGTAATCAATCGATTGATTTGAGTCATTGTTTATGAAAGAAATTACAAAATTCTCTGATTCCAGCTTTTTACAGTAAATGTTTATATTTTCTAGTTTCTTCACTCTGTGACATAAACTGAATGGACATTTAAGGACGTCATCTTGGGCTTTGGGAAACATGACATTTTTCACCATTTTCATATTTCAAACAGCTAATCAATTAATCAAGAACATAATCGACAATGAAAATAATCATTAGCTTCCGCCCTACTTTTTATAGTTGAGAGGTAGTAAGCTCTGAGGTTTTTACTAAAATAAATGTGTTATCTTAAAATGTTATGTTGTTATATGTTGTTTTTTTTATCCAGGGCTTTACTGGCTCCACATGTGAATATGACGCCCAGGCCTGTGGCAGTCTTCACTGCCGCAATGGAGGCACCTGCATCTCCGGCCACAAGAGTCCAAAGTGTCTGTGCGCCCCGTCATTTACTGGGCCTGAGTGCCAGTATCCCACCGACAGCCCCTGTAATTCCAACCCCTGCTACAACGGTGGCACGTGTGAATACACCTCTGAGGCGCCATACTACCACTGCGTCTGCCCCACAAACTTCAACGGTCTCCGATGCCACATCATGATTACAGCTTCCAAGGAGGGTTCGGACACGACATCCCGCCGCCGTCTGAGGTGGAGGTCACCTGCAACATTTCGCTCTGTGAGGAAGCTAAGCACAACAAGTTCTGCGACTCTGTAACAACCACGCGTGCGGCTGGGACAACGGAGACTGCTCGCTCAACTTTGATGATCCGTGGAAGAACTGCTCTGCCTCACTGCAGTGCTGGCGATACTTCAACAACGGAAAGTGCGATTCACAGTGTGACAACGCTGGATGTCTCTACGACGGGTTTGACTGCCAAAATCTGGAGGGACAGTGCAAGTAAGTGGTGTTTGTCACTAAAAAGTAGATAAGATTCAAATTCAAATGTCATTAATTTAATCCAAATTAGAGTACCCCTGACTTTACCTTATTTTCTTTAGTCCTCTGTATGACCAGTACTGCAAGGATCACTACGCTGACGGCCACTGCGACCAGGGCTGCAACAATGCTGAGTGCGAGTGGGATGGCTTGGACTGTGCCAACAACATGCCCGAGAAGCTGGCCGTAGGCCAATTGGTTCTGGTGGTCCACATCACCCCAGAGCAGCTCCTCAACAACTCCTTTGGCTTCCTGCGAGAGCTGAGCCGCGTCCTCCGTACCAATGTGATATTCAGGAAGGACACCAAGGGCGAGATGATGGTATACCCGTACTACGGGGAACGAACACGAGCTGAAGAAGTACAACGTTAAGCGCTCAGTGGATTCGTGGTCCGAGGTTCCTGTCAAGGTGCTGAACGTGGTGAAAAGGAGCCTGTATGATGGGGCAGGCGAGAGCAGAAGACTGAGGAGGGAGCTGGATCATCTGCAGATTAAAGGGTGAGCAAGAAAATTTGATTTAATTCAATTTTATTTATACTGTCAAATCGTAAAATCTCCTTTTATATATATATATATATATATATATATATATATATATATATATATATATATATATATATATATATATGTATATGTATCTTTTATTTACACGATTTGAGTATGTGCTTTCTCTTCTGTCTGTAGTTCAGTCGTCCACTTGGAGGTGGACAACCGGCAGTGCTTCCAGCAATCCACTGAGTGTTTCCAGAGCACCAATGATGCCGCTGCTTTCCTCGGGGCTTTGGCCTCCAGCGGCAAACTGGATGTTCCCTACACCATTGAAGCTGTCTTTAGTGAGTACATCCCATACTTGTTTGCATGAATCAAAGAAAATGTGTATGTACATATTATACTGGACATATTAAATGGCCATACCAGCAAGTGTTAGTCCATAACTACATATCCTGAATACATTTTTGCAGTTTTAGGTTTTTTGGATATATTTTGTAAATTATTCCCACCATCCATTCTTTTTATTCTCTCTGTACACTATTAAAGTCCTTTAGCATATTTGTAAAACGTATAATTCATTATAGTGGTCACCAAGTCATTGTGTGGTAATCTGCACTTGTATAAACACTATTGAAACACACATCAATGAGCAACATGTTGCACTGGGTGACATGTTCCGTCATCATGATGAGCCTGGGCACATACACATACACCATCCTGCTGCTGGAGGTACTTCCTAGGCCACCCAAGGGTATTAATCCGCCCCTGAAACTAGTGCACAACAAATGAATTTGTATTACTAATTGAGTAACATTTGCTGAAAACAGTAGTGCCCAGCTGTGAAAGGGAACTATGATAAAAACTATATACATGTATGTAAAGATGATAAAGTTGAGAGACAAACTAACATATTAGTGGTTTTGGTCTTCATGGGATTCATTCGTTGACAACAGCAAGCGTATCGAATATCTCCAGCGTCATCTTTTAAACTGTATTACCACACAAACGTTGATGCAGAGTTGATGTTCTCTGTGACAGTTGCACTCCTCAAATACGATCCAAGACTCTGGTAAATGATTTTCATATGTGTGTGGAAACCAAAAGCTCCATAAATGGTCAGAGAAAATCTAAAACACAACTGAAAGGTTTGCATAATGATTAGTTTAATGTAAGATAAACGTGAACCACCGTTATGAGCCTTAAAGGCCTTCCTTTAGTGTCGACGCATACATACTCATGCACAAGTGGATAAGACACGTGCTCTTCCACACTCAAACTGGAAGTATCCGATGTGCCCTCTGGTCGGGTCCTAACCCTACCTCTCTTTGATTGTGTATTTGTTATGCAGCGGTGAACAAATGCAATTGTGAATCTCATGGCCTAAACAATCAATCCTTCTCTCTGTGTGTAAATCCACTGGCTTCAGGCTCCAAAATGGTTAATTGCTGCAAATCAACTCATCCAACCCCCTACTCACACAATGTAACACTCTATCTCTGTCTCCGTTTCTGTCTTCCTTTCACAGACATGTACACATATACATCCACACATAGAACACTCTCACATGCACACACACACACACACAGTTCATCCCACAGTGTGAGGGGCTGCTGCAACCTTCACCTCACTGAATGTAATACCAGGACTTAATGCATCTCTAAGGGTTTAGGTTGGGGGAGTTTATCATTTCAAAATCGTTAGTGGAAAAAAAAAGAGAAGGGAAAAATTGATCGGGAGTGTGCTAGAAGTTGGGAGTCTTTGTTATCTCGAAAATCCTAATAAATCCTTCGTCTTTACAGCTTAAAGCGCGTGCAGTAATTTGAAGTTCATTAATCCCCTCCTTTTTTTTCTCTTAAGAAGAAATGGTAAAATTGTCTCTTGGTACCCTGGGTTGAAAAGGGAGAAAGGAGGTGCTGGTGTCCCCCCTTTTTTTTTTCTTTTTTATCACGCCCCATCCCTTTTTTTTTTCTTTTTTGATAAAAAGTGGTTAGCAATTCTGATTATTACTGAATAGATAGAAGCTAGCTTTACAAGCGGTGAGCATCCTCAGTCAGTTTCTGGCTTCGCTGCTGACTGCGGGTGTGTTTTGGAGTGGGAACTGTGAGGCGAGGAAAGAGCCGGACTAGCTCTGCTCGAGCAGCGGCTGGTCCTAGGTGTCCCGGTCTATCTTCTGTTGGTCAGCGTCGGTTCCTCGGCCCATCTTGACCATGCTGTCCCTTTCCCTACCAGGCGGGGGTGGACCCACAGCCTTCACGGACCCCTATCCAATCTACTTGGTCCTGGGCGGCGTAGGGATACTAGCCTTCCTCGGAGTGGGGATGGTGGCTGCTAAAGCGCCCCGCCATGAACACGGACGTCTCTGGCTCCCGAGGGCTTCAAGACCACAGAGACAAGCAAGAAGAAAGGCGTGAGCCTGTTGGAGAGGATTCGGTGGGATTAAAGTAAGTTTACATTTATTCACCAGTGGCGCTCTGTGTCATTTGGTACCTGTTTCTTTGTGGGTCAGGTGAAGGGCTAGTTCTGATGGTCAAAATGGGTATAACTGGTTATCAGTCAAATTTGGGAAAGGAGGGTTTCGTCTGGATCATTAATAATAATGGCATAGTGGGTTTAGGTGCGCATTAATTGACTTGTTGGGGCAAAGAGGTGGGGAATGGATTTAATCAATGCTTTTGTTTTTGGCATTGCTGCACCATTAATGGTGAGTGGCTCAGATGAGATGGAAGCAGTAGAGAACATGGATTTTTACTGGGATTTCTCCTTCATCACAGGCCACTGAAAAACATTTCAGACATTTCTCTCATGGATGACACCCAGAATGAATGGGGAGAAGACGAGCCTTCAGATGCAAAACGCTTCAGGGTAAGGAAATAGAATTATTACACACCAACAAAACTTTTAGATATATGTTTATTTATTTTTTAAAACTTTTTAAACAATTTCTTACAAAAACTAATTCTGGAATTTTCACATTCCTTATATGGGATATAAAAATTACATTATTGTGCTTTGTTCTGAAGATTGTTTTTGAATAATTTTATTATCTCATTAAATGAAAATTAGATTTTTGTTATGTTATAATTTGTGGTTTTCTCAGTTGTCTAACCTGATTTTGTCCCTGTTTTAGCAGTTTGACGAGCAGGCTATACTGGAGGTAAACGACCAGACGGACCACCGCCAGTGGACACAGCAGCACCTGGACGCCGCTGACCTGCGCATCCCCTCCATCGCTCCCACACCCCCTCAGGGCGAGATTGAGAATGACTGCATGGATGTTAATGTCCGAGGACCAGGTGGGTGACTTAACGCTACTTAGTTGCTTTCTATTAAGACAGTGGTTGGGAGTTCTGTGCTGTATGTGGGGCGTGTGGAAAGAATCTCTGGATGCGGGCTTAATTTGGGGAATTTTTGACTCGTCTGTCTTTGTTAAAAAAAGACATATTCCAAATGTAATTGTTTAATACATCAGCATAGCTCTAATTGTGTGTGAAATAATGTATGGAATCACTTTTAGGAAGAAATTGTGACTTATTTAAGACAATTAATGGTATAATGAACAAAAATATTTGATTTCTGTTGCACAAAATTAGACTTTACTCATATCTTTTTTCTGTACTGGTACTGGATTGTTTCCTCTCTTCAGACCTGTGTGTGTGTGTGTGTGTGTGTGTGTGTGTGTGTGTGTACACGGCTACAGTGTTCTCACCATTTCAAACCAAGTCCCACTTATAATCCTGAGCCCTTACTATAAGAGCTTTCCACGAATCAGAAACCTGCATGTTAATTAACAACTGCGCAACGCTACAAAAGCTTTATTTTTCCTTGCACTTCTTTTCAGCACGACTTATTTCACACATTTTCTAAAAAAACATTTCACCTTTCTACTGTGTGTATGTGCATGAATGCATGTGTGTCTGGATTGATTCACATTTCTTCTGTGTGCGTGTGTGTAATCGCGCATGTAGGAGTTGCTAAAGCCCCATGTCCTCAGGGTAAAGGATCTTCTTCAAAGCAGCCGGCTGGAAGCCAGGCGCCTGAGGGAAAACACTGATTCCTGATCAGATTAATCATTTGACCAGTAATGGGCCTCTGTTTTTTTCTGTTTCACATTACAAAAACCAATGAAGGCATCAAATGCAAAAAAAAAAAAAATTGTAGTAAGTGCCAAACTCCCTGAAGAAAAGCTATAAAAATCAAAGTAATGGGGTTAACAAGTTGAGAGCACACTTTTTCCCCCCGTCGTGGATCGATGCACTTGAATTGACCAAATCTGCTAGATCTGGGGCTTGCTATCCTTTTGAAGAGGAGAAAACCTATTCAAGTCGACTGACTGAGCTGCCTCTCACAGTTAGATATTAATGCTTCATTTTTGCAGCGGTGTAGCTTTAGCAAGCCCCAGCCTCTATCCCCCTAGCTACGCTTTCCTTCTGAAGCTTCTCCTGTGCCGGGGCCTTGATCAGAATCCATTATTGAAAAAGAGAGAGCTGTGATGATTCAACCCAGGCAAAAGTGTCAAATCCCCATTCGATTTGTTTGTTTCTTTGGTTTTGATCTGCCTGCTGCTTTGAAGTGCAGGCTCCTGTCTTTCTGTAGCAGTTACTGGGCCTGTGTTGTGCAGTCTGTTACCTACAAGTGGCTTTTTTTCATGTACCTCTTTTATTTCTCCCTCCCCTCTCTGTCCAGATGGATTCACACCGCTGATGATTGCATCCTGCAGCGGGGGAGGTTTAGAAACAGGCAACAGTGAGGAAGAGGAGGATGCGTCTGCTAACGTGATCAGCGACTTCATCTACCAGGGCGCTAACCTTCACAACCAGACTGACCGCACAGGTGAAACCGCTCTTCACCTGGCCGCCCGCTACGCCCGCTCTGACGCTGCCAAACGCCTGCTGGAGGCCAGCGCTGATGCCAACGTCCAGGACAACATGGGCAGGACGCCTCTGCATGCTGCTGTGGCAGCTGATGCCCAGGGCGTGTTCCAGGTGGGTTCTCATATGCCAAATGTAATACCACATTATTTCCTTGGTGGTATAGTTATTTATATTAGTTGTCCTGAAATTAAAATAAGGATTAGTCAATATCTTATACACCAAACATTAGGTTGTTTCTAGCTCTCAAATGTGCTGCTTTCCTTAGTTGTATATGCTATTTAATTGAATATATTTGGGTTTAAGATTGTTAGTCAGACAAAACAATCAAAGACAATCAAAGATATCACCGTTGGCTCCTGGAAACTGCGATTGTCATTTTTTTAAACTATTTTTCTGACATGATAAATTGGTCACTTCACAGTCAATCGAGCTGCAGCCCTGAAAAGTATAGCTGTCAATGTATCTGCATACTATTGCAGACCAGAATTACCAGAGGTTAGAATTACCTAAAGTTATTCATATGGTAAATTGTTATTTGTTATTATAAGAAATTGAGTCAACCTTGAAAGTATAAAACTTGTCAAACTATGTCAGTGGAATCCTGTTTAGCTTAAAAGGAGTAACCTATTCTATGTCTCCATAGATTCTGATAAGAAACCGCGCCACAGACTTGGATGCCCGCATGCATGATGGCACTACACCCCTGATCTTGGCTGCCAGGCTGGCAGGAGTGGAGGGCATGGTGGAGGAGCTCATAAACTGCCACGCTGATGTCAATGCAATTGATGATTTTGGTAAAGATTCTCTTTTTTATGCCACATCTAGGGGCCTAAAAGTAATTGCAATGTAGTGCTGAATGTAGTCAAATGTTAAAGAGCCTTAAATGCATCAAAAGAACAATTCTAACAAGATCTAATAACACTGTTTTTGTCGCTGCAGGTAAATCAGCCCTACATTGGGCCGCAGCAGTAAATAATGTGGAGGCTGCAATTGTGCTTCTCAAGAACGGTGCCAACAAGGACATGCAAAACAACAAGGTAAAAAAGCAAACTGTCTCTTCCTGCTCTTAGTTCTGTGAAACATCTTTCCGCCCATCTGTGAACATCTCTAAACATGTTGTCTTCTTTCTGTCTGCCACAGGAGGAAACCCCTCTATTCTTGGCTGCCAGGGAAGGAAGCTACGCGTCTGCCAAGGTCTTACTGGACCACTTTGCCAACAGAGAAATAACTGACCACATGGACCGCCTACCCAGAGACATTGCACAGGAGAGAATGCACCATGACATTGTGCGGCTGCTGGACGATTACAACCTGGTACGGAGTCCTCACATGCATGGGTCACTCAGCACCACATTATCACCCCCTCTTTGCTCGCCCAACGGCTACTTGGGCAGCATGAAGCAGCCCCAGCCTCAAGGCCAGGGCAAAAAGGCACGTAAGCCTAGCGCCAAGGGCATCGGCTGCAAGGATGGCAAAGACATGAAGGTAAAGAAGAAGAATTCGCAGGATGGGAAATCCGGGAACCTCCTGGACGGCTCAGGTGTACTGTCGCCAGTTGACTCGTTGGAGTCTCCACACGGCTATGTTTCTGATGTGGCCTCGCCACCCATGATGACCTCACCTTTCCAACAGTCGCCATCTGTATCCTTGAACCACCTCCAGGGTATGTCTGATCCACACATGTCCGTAAACCACATGGTGATGCCAAACAAGCAGGAGCTGGCTCGGATGCAGTTTGACCCCCTGCCTCCCCGTCTTACCCATCTGCCTGTGTCTGGCTCCGGTGTCCAGGGCGCTATAAATGGCCAGTGTGATTGGCTGTCCAGGATGCACGGCAACATGAGCCAGCCAGGCCAGTTCAACCCAATGAGAGGAGCACCGGGTGGTCAGGGAGGTCTGCACCCAGGAGGGCAGCATGGGATGATGACCTCCGTCCACAATGGCCACCCCAACACCAGCCTGTCTCAGATGATGACCTACCAGGGGATCCAGAATACCAGACTGGCTCCACAGCCCCACATGATGCAGCAGCAGGCTCAGCAGATGCAGCAGATGCAGAACCTGCAGCAGCTCCAACAGCAGCAGCAGCAGCAACAACAACAGAGCATCCAGCTGCAGCACCAGAACTCTAACACGACAAACAGCCAGAACTTCATCAGCGGGAGCTCAGTTCCCGGAGCTCCAGCAAGGCACCGGCAACTCCAGCATGCCCATCCACACCATCCTGCCGCAGGAGACCCAGATGATGCCCTCCTCCATCAACCAGTCAATGCCCAGCAACCAGTTCCTTACCCCGCCTCCCAGCATAGTTATTCAGGGCCCATGGACAACACCCCAAACCATCAGGTCCAGGTGCCTGACCACCCCTTTCTGACCCCCTCCCCCAGCTCCCCCGATCAGTGGTCAAGTTCATCTCCTCATTCCAACATGTCTGACTGGTCAGAGAGCATTTCAAGTCCACCGACCAGCATGCAGTCTCAGATTGGACATATACCTGAAAAGTTCAAATAAAAAGCTTGTATCATTGCACCCAGATGAGCTGCTGTATATTTTTTTATAAAAAAGGCACTCTTTGTTGAAAAAAAGAAGGAGAAAAGAGCAAACACAATTTAATAGGACATTTTTTATATGCTTTTATACTAACAGCAACACCTGTGTTTCATCCATTTTTTTTATTTATTAATGCCTTATTTATACACATTGCCTGCTTACAGAAATTTTGGGGATCCGTGGTGCTGGGTCATACACAGGACAGAGAAAGTCCTTTAGAGACTCTTTTCTTTTAGCATTACTTTTCTGCAGTGAAGCCGCAGCATACACACTGGGTATTTATTTTTAGTCTTTGCTTTTTCCATATCATTTTTTAATCTTTGTTTATATGTTATGTTATTTTTGTATAATCTTGTTTATAAATAAACGTGTGACTATGGGGCATTTTATATAGCACATTTTAAGTTTCAGTGTTATTATTATGTGGGAAATATTCTGGTGGTCAATGATAAATAAGTTGTGACTTTTAACAGAACACGTGTCCTGTATTATATGCACAGGGCCTGTATGTTTTCACAATTCCCCCTTTTTAAGTATCATGTGATTCTTAGTTACACTCAACCGTTGTGTACATTTCTTGATTCAATTCAGATTTGATTGCATTCATATGTAGAGATGTGGTGGAGATTTGATATGTTGTACAGTATGACGCCATCTTGGAGATTGGCAGTTAAGACAGGCTTGAGTATCTGTTGGTGTTTGAGAACTGGCCCGTTGGCCACAGTGTATGTTGTTGTCCAGAGGGAAAAGGAAACTTCATTTCCCCTATCCCTCCTATTAGTTTGAGCCTATGGCTGTGTTCTTCCTTCTGTAAATATGTTATGCATTTCCCTTGTAAGCAAGATTTTGTTCAAGAAATCTGATGTCTTAAGCATGCAATTTAGATAAGTCTCGCACCAGTCACAGCCTCTAAAATGTCAAACAGAACAGAATATATATTTTGTATTTTACTGTCCCTTATGCATAAATAAATTTGAACTATATACAAATAGATATGCTATATTGTTAGGAGACATTTTTCTCATAAAAGGAAAAATTCATATTGAGGTTTTATAAATTCATATTTATTTACTGTTCTGTAATACATAAAAATCCACTTGAGGCAACGATGTGTGCATATTATGAGATGTTTTTGTTACACTTTGGTTAAAACTGTTGGCAGTTGTCTTCGCTTCAGTACTTTTGAGACACCCCCTGGTATAGTTTGCTAAATGTTATAATTTAAAAAGGTATTAGGTTGTAGTGAAATTGTAATATCTGCAATATGTTTCCTTACTCTTATAAAGAAGAAATGTATTTCCTCTTTTCATTTTCAATCTGTAAAAAAATGCTTCTTGTTATAATAAAGGGCACTTGTGTGTCTTGAACTTTCTTTCTTCTAAATTATTTTACAACATCTCTGAAATTCTTCAGACACAGTGAAACGAGGGATTAGCTAAGTAAGTATATATCTAGTCACAGTATAAGTATGTGCATCTGATAGTTCCAGGCAACAACTGATAGATTTAAATAAAAACATGACCTTTTTCTCAATACACACTTCATTTCATCTTTTTTTTTTTGCTGAAGCGGCCAAGTACAAATATGTTATTTAGTGTGTCTCCCTCTAGTGGTGGTAATGTAATTGACTCACCGAAATTAAGGTCCATCTGCTTTGGATCTGTTTCAACAGCTTGTGCATATTGTAGAAAAGGTGACACTTGTGGTGGTCCTTCATAGAATACTACCTGACCCCCACGTTTGTTGTATGGCAATATGAATAAACATAAACTATGTAACATCTTAGCACACACATTAAATATAACCTTATTTTGTCAGTCTTTTCACATTTTGTAAAACAAATTATTAATCTATTAATTTCTACAAAATAAATTATCCTTATTGAGTCAGTTTATACTGTGCTTTAGTGGTGCATATTTCTAAATAAGTTTTCAATAAAATAAGACTAAACAGTATGCACACAATAGCCTACATTGTGGTTCCTCGAGCTCTGGGGCCCTGAACTGTGTATTCCAAATTAGGGGACACCAACGTAGATGCTGACATTGTTTAGTTGTTATCCATATTATCAGTGTGTTTTTGAAATTGGGGTTAGTTTTCTGTACCGGGCTGATTTTTAGCCTGTGACTCAAAAGAACTACGGCTCCCACAATTCACCGGTAGTTGCACCGTTGAAGTTCAAAGTTCAAGCATACAGTAAAAATAGGGTACTTGCTGGGTGGCTGCTTGTGTGTTCGCTGGGAATAACAAACAACTTGGTCGTCACTGAACACTTTAATCGGTTGCCACCGCACCGAAGACCGGCAGAGGAAACCGAAGATGGCCCTCAGCTAATCGGCTCCTTCTCTTGCTCTGTTGTCAGCGGATTTACGGAACGACGGCTAGCTGGGTGCTAACGTTAGCACGCTAGCTTGCCAGTAGCACATAGCTATAGCAACTGCTGCTAGCTAACGTCACTGGACTGGTACTCTTTACTCTCAAGACTGCAGCTATGTTTGTCCAAGAGGAGAAGATATTCGCCGGTAAAGTGTTGAAAATACACATCTGTACCATGGACGGCACGGAGTGGTTGGAGGAAGTCACGGAAGATACCACTGTAGAGAAACTGAAGGAGAAGTGCTTGAAACATGTAGGTCTTTGGGTTGTTTGTGTCTCCCTTGTTGCTTTTTGTCCTGTCACTGCCCTGCCTGGGGTGTTTGCAGTCTACCTCTGTGTAAACTGTCAGTGTCGGTGTCAGTGGCTTTGTAATTATAGTAACTGGGTAGACCTTGCTATTTATAATTTAGCAGGTTGGCTGCTCCTCTCTATCTAGCTAGTCCGACTCTGCCCCTTTTATGTTCCCAGTGGCTAAGCCTGAGAGGCATGCTGCTTTACTGGCTGTCTATTATTACACAGCTCATTTCACTTCTCCTTCTATGGCCTATAGCATAACCTCAAGAAATACAGATTCAGATGTGCAGATTCAATGACATGTCCTGTGTAACATCAACACATGGGTACAGACATCATGATGGAAGTTTAAATGTATTATCAGATTCCAGGCTTTAATCAACCATTGTATTGGATCTATCTGCTTAGGTTTAGTCCTGAAACAACTACTTGATTAATTGCATTTTAAATTAATAGTTTAGTCTATAATGAAATATCAGTAAAAAGGATAAAAACAGTTTTCACAATTGTGCACTCTCAGGTTAAGTTTTCAAATGTTTTGTTTAGTCTGACCAAAAGATATAAAATTTACAATGATATGTCAAAGAGAAATGCAGCAAATACTCACAGGGGAGAATATTGTTTACTTGATATTTGACTTCAACAACGAATCAATCAAAATTGTTGCAGATACATTTTCTGTCGAGGGATTAGGCTAATCGACTCATTGTTTCAGCTCTAGTTGACTAACAGAAAATTAAATGACAACAATCTGGATAATTGATTTATCATTTACTAGTTATTACGTTAAAAATGTCAGACATACTTCTAGCTTTTTTAATGTGCTACTTGTCTGTTTTTATGCAGTATAATTGTAAAAAGATATGTGTATAAAAAATTGCTATTTATTTCTGAGATGCTTTGTATTGTCTTTGATTTATAGTATGTTCATGGAAGTCTAGAAGACCCCAAAACACTTACCCACCATAAACTCATACATGCTGCTACAGAGAGAGTCCTCACAGACACTAAAACTGTTGCTGATGAAAATCTCAAAGATAAAGGTATGTAACAACCTCTTTGACAAGTTTTGGATTATGCCCATCCTACATTGTTTTCTGTGAACTGACTGACCATGTTTAATATATGTTGTAGAGGTTTTGCTGCTCATAAAGAAAAGACCGCCACCAACCGCTCCCAAGATGGCAGATGTTAGTTCTGATGAAAAGGTAAGCTTAATCAACTTTTGGTTTCATGAAAACCGAACTGAAAGCATTAAAGATGCTCTAAGCGATGTTGGGTGACGGCACTTCTTGTTGATGTTTGAATTATTTTCAAACAAAACGGAGGCTAGCTCGCTAATCCTCATCCCGTCCCCTCTCCTTCCTTTCTGTGCTTCCGCACACTAACCCCCCAACCCCAAATCCTTCTTGTCGGTTACAGGCCGGAAGACTGTTTGTGTTTGGTGGTGCAGGTTAGCACAGGTTTTTTTTGTAGGTGTTTGTGGAGCCTGGGCTGTCTACAGAGACTGTTTTTTTTGTACAGCGAGTTCTGGGGACAGGCAGCTTGCGGATAGTGAGCAGATGTTTGCTGTATGTGACAATACATGTTGTAGCCTTTAAATAAACGTGTGACATCGCTTCGAGCACTTTTAAGCATGCCTTCATCCTTTTTTTTTTAAAAACTCTGCGCAATCAGAAATGTGTTGTCTTTATTTTGCCTGCTTGTAATGATCTGTCTTTGTTGTTTATCCTGGTTGTCACAGAAGAAACAAGATAACAAGGCTCCAGACAAAGATACAATTCTGAAAGCCACCGGCAACTTGTCCACACGCCACACTGACCGCACTGTTACCCAGCATAACATCAGAGATGTAAGGTTATTGTTGGAATGAATTTAGTATACTGAGTGTGTATTAAAAAAAAAGGTTAAATCCAACCTATTCTACAAGTATAGACCGTTTAAATATGCAAAGATGTTACTGATTTTAGTTGTATTTGTGTTTTAGTTTCAGACGGAGCTTCGAAAAATCCTGGTTTCACTCATTGAAGTCGCCCAGAAGCTTCTTGCCTTGAACCCTGATGCTGTTGAACTTTTCAAAAAGGCCAATGGTAAAGCTAACAATCCCTTTAAACTATTTCCAAGTCAGGAAAGTTAGTATATAGAGAAGACATTTAAATCCATCCATTAATGCTCTAGACCTCTTATGCTATGAATCAGCTTCTTCTCCTAAAGTGTATTTTATTTTAGAACTTACAGAATCAGGTATGAGATATTTTATGTTATGTTTTTATGTATTGTTTTAATTTTTGCCATTGAGCTGTATTGACATATTGATATACATGTATTGTTACTGGAAAAATAGATCCTGATGTTTATTGTTGTAGACATTTCACACATGTTGCCCAACCCTTAGCGCCGGTTGTCTGATCTTTGTGTTTCTGCATCTTGTAGCAATGTTGGATGAAGATGAAGAGGACCGGGTGGATGAAACGGCCCTTCAGCAGCTCACTGAGATGGGTTTCCCTGAAAGCAGAGCAATCAAAGCTCTTAGATTGAATCAGTAAGTCAGAGTTGGTTAAGTAACAACTCACTCACACAACTGATACTGAATATGTCTGCATCATTTATCTAGAAAAGAAAAAAAAGTCCCCTCAACTGATAATTTCTTTCTGCAGCATGTCAGTCACTCAGGCAATGGAGTGGCTTATCGAGCATGTAGATGACCCCTCTGTAGACACACCTATACCCGGCCAGGACTCTTCTGGGGCAGTAGGAGCCACGGCTGCCGCCATTCCAAGCTCCTCAGCCGCAGCCTCAGCTGCAGCCTCAGCCTCCGGTCCTAACCTTCTCCCAGCCTCTCCAGCCAGTTAAGCACAGAAGAGAGCAGCAGGCAGGACGAGCTCACAGAGATCTTCAAGAGGATCCGCAGGAAACGGGAGTTCAGACCGGACTCAAGAGTATGTAGCTTTATTCTGTCGAAGCTTTCATTTAGTACCTTGACAATTACATACTTATACAACTCATCTCAAAGCTTTCCATTACTCTGTATTTTGTAGGAAGATAGTATTTATCTTCCCAAATCCTACAGACAGGGCAGATTCAACACAGATTCATTTCCGGTCCAAAATCTTGAATTCTTTTTACCCGATAAAACAGGGAAATTACTTGTTTATTGGCTACTGCTCGTCTTTAACTGTGTCATCTAACTTATAGTATGTACTAGGACTTGAATTAATGAATAGAGACAGCCTATTAGATATAATATCTATATTAGAAATAATATTGAAATGTGCACTCATGTGTATTACATAAGTGGCTTTAGTCATAGGATTTTATATCACGTTGATTGGGTTCAGTCTTCCCTAATTGTAGAGCTTAATGGAACTTTTCCAAAGAAACACTGCTCCCTAGTATCTTCAAAAATATAAAAGTGATCAAACCACCATCTCCCAACAAAACACTCCCACATACTACCATTTGAGTGGTTGCAACACTTGTTCCCAACTACTTCTTTCACTGTGTACAAATTGTTTGTTTTTTCTCAAGACACCTGCCACAGAACTGTGTCTGTGTATGTTGTTGTAATTGGACTGAGGAGACGTTCAAAAACTAAACGCATCATCTTTTTCCTTTGTTTCTGTAGGCTGTTATTGCATTGATGGAGATGGGGTTTGATGAGAAGGAGGTGGTTGATGCTCTGAGAGTGAATAACAACCAACAGGACGCTGCGGTAGGTTTACACATCCACAACAGTAGTGTTCGCAAGCTGGTCCTGAAAAACATACAGCAGCAACAGTGTTGGGAAATGGTTCTGTATTTGGACCAAATGTTTGTGATGCTATTCCTAGCTCATCAGACTTGCAAGCAGATGACTGCAAAAAATATACGTGGTACGCATTATAAAGCTCTTTGTGATTTTGGGCTACATAAATCAAATTGGCTTGACTTAATGATTTCACTTTCTTTGTTTTGGTGGAAAGCTATACTGACTATAGTTAAACATGTACTGGCAGCCATTTACACAAGCCATGTTTAGCCCATTGATGCTAAAACTCGCCAATGCTTACTATATTGATTCTAAAGAATACTTACTAGTTTAAGAGTAATAGGCCAAATTCAAATCCTGCACTCTGACCTTTATTAAAAATATCAATGTTGTTGTTTTTCAAAAACAGAAAGTACATTTTGGTTTTTAACAGTTTTTTTTCTGTCCTGCAGTGTGAGTGGCTACTGGGAGACAGGAAACCTTCTCCAGAAGACCTAGACAAAGGCATCGACACCAACAGCCCGCTGTTCCAAGCCATTCTGGAGAATCCAGTGGTCCAGTTGGGTCTAACCAATCCCAAGACCCTGCTAGGTATATTCTAGTCAGATTCGGTGGAAAAGCCAGAAGGTTTTGTAAACAGACAAAACAGAATACACTATCCAAACCCAAATGGCTAGACTGTGTTTTTAAATGTAATTCTAAAGACGTTTTAAAGGCTGCTGGTTTTGTTGGATCTGTTTTTTTTACCAGTGTTTCTTGTGTCTGTACGCAGCGTTTGAAGATATGCTCGAGAATCCTCTGAACAGCACCCAGTGGATGAACGACCCTGAGACTGGCCCTGTCATGCTCCAAATATCCAGAATCTTCCAGACCCTCAATCGCACATAGAGCCTCCTGGTGACCCCCTGTGTGACTGTGGCAGCTTGTGTGTATGTTTGACCTTGTTGGGGTGTGTGTGAGTATGGATGTATGTGTATCTGAGTGTGGCAGAGACACACGTATTGTTTTTGCCTTGTAAAGACAAAGCTGGAGGAGTCAAAGTATGAATTTGAATTAAGATGTTACACATATACCTATTTATAACAGTACAGTAAAAAACACTTATACAAAACCAATGTTAACATAAACATTATTACAGTAATAAAACAAGATTGATTATGTTTTTACATTTTAATGAGAACAATTTATAATCATGACAGATATGATTTATTTTATATAATTTCTCCATGTGCAAAAAATGACATCAGACATTAATTCAATGTTTACACTTCAAAGAAAACTGTTTTTGTATGTTTTGCAATATTTAAATATCAATAACAGTTTTGTCCGTCTCTTCAAATTGTTACATTTTATCTGTGGTGAATGTGTGGAAGACTTCTGTCAGCATCATATTTTGTTTTTCTTCTCCCTTTGTCTTTGTTTTTATGTAAGTAACAGCTTGGAATTGAGAGTCCGGAGGTCAAAGTTGAGTGTATGTTTAGCTCGTTTAAAAATGGGCTTCCAGACACATTACCTTTGACTCAATCCATGCCTGTGAGGTCATTTTAAGTCGACCGCCTCTCAGTTTAAAGTGGAGAACATATGTCCTTGAACTTCTTCAAGAATATTTATTTGACTTTCTTGCCTTTTTGACAGAAGCTGTACACTAATCTGTTTGTGTCTTAGTCATGTTTTTACAAGAAAATGATATATTAGGCCTGTGTGTTTATTGTCAATGTGCTCTTGAATGTCATATTATCATGTTGCGCTCATTTAGCACTTGTTCACCTCTATGGATATCACTTACTGCAGCACTGAGGAAGTTAAAAGAAGGGTTGATGTTTTGTCTCAAAAAGCTGTAGTGGGATGTTAAATGAAGCTGAGCCTAAGCAAAAAGGGGTTTGCCTTTTTAACCTTTAGTTTGAATGATGAAGATGCATGTTCACTTTTTTGCTGCAAAGGTTCAAGCATCTTCATACACAATATATAAATAATAGAATTTGAGACACAACCAGTGTTGGTTTTTGGTTTACTTTTATTCTTTTTGAGAGCAGTGAACATTTATGCTGTCAAACCAAACCAAAATGTTACTATATAACCTGCCTTGTCATTAGTTGTACCCATTGAAAAATACCCTGTATTTCTGTGCAATAGCAAAGAGTTCTATTGACCTGTAAAGAAATATATTTGATTTGAGTGTTAGAAATGTGTGAACTGCAATGGGTACTGTGTCCTAAAATATTAGTCTTTGCATTGAGTACTTAAAAGATCTAGTACCAAGAGTTAAAAACAATATGGAGGGTGGTGTGTTTTGCCAAGCTTTTGAGTGTTTTTATTCAATATTTTAAATGTGGTATTGATGTGACTTTCTGCTCAGGGAGGCTGAGATTGTTTTTCTAAACCTGTTGTTATGGCAAGCCTCTGCTCACCCCCTTCTAGTCTGGCATTTAAAAATGGCTTTAACTAATCTGTATAGAACTTTATGAATAAGAGCACTACAAGACATGGTTTTGTAAATGCAATATTTGAAAATATTTAAATGTTTTTAGAGAGAAGTTGTCTGTTTGAACTATGTATTATTACATTATTTATATCGAAGCCAAACTAGTTACTTGTTCTTATTTATAACATTTTTAGCAAACCTGGATGCTAATCTACAAATGTGAAAAAATTAAATGATTCAAATGTTGTTTTTACAAACCATTGTAAAATGTGCTTTGGACTGGTAGGTCTCAGTGTGGTTTAAAAGTAGTGCAACATGTTTGCCTGAAGAAGGATTTCTACACACTCTGGAAGCCTCTCTGCACACTTTCTGCACTGCAGTGGACCTTCATCATAGCCACAGTGACTTTCTCACCTCCTCCATGCATTGCATTAGTATGCATACAAAACTCTCCCCTAATATCTTGAAACAAACATTGGGAGATTTTACTTCTCTAAAAATGTCCACAGGAAATGCAGACACCTTTTCAAAATGGTCAACAGAAAAGAACTTTATTGCTTAGGGACACTGAAGGATTGTTGGAGTCACAGGTTTTGGTTTTCACTCAGCTTTCATGCAGGACTGTCCCCGATTAACAACCTATGCAATATACTCTCACAGTCTGTTCACTCAGACAGCCTCATGGCTACTGGCATTCAAATCACCATTGCATTAAAGTTATTTTTGTGGCTGTGTTCTTTGGATTATGCATTTTGTTTAAGTGAATGGCAGGTCCGCAAAAAGCATTGAAACCCCACTATTTCCATGTTTAGAAGTGAATGAATGGATGACCATTTGGTACCTGTTTTGTGAAAGGTTCATTCGTTCCATAGAATGTCAGGTGGAGGGGGAATTTATTGTTTAAGGCAAGTGTGCTAAGTTCAAGTCCAACTTACTTTATTTGTACCCAGTGATAGATTTTGTTTGCAGTTGAGTCCTCATACACACATATGGGAGAAAGACAAAGAGGCACATATCACACATCATTCAACTTAAAGGAGAATTCGGGTCAATTTCAACACAGAGCTCTTTTTGTAAATTTGGAGTGCTGTCAGTAGCAAAAAATGAAAACAATCGGTGCTTCCGTGTTATCCTCCTGCTAGAGTTATCACCCAACAGACTTAAACAGGGCAAGTTTTAAACTTGTTTTAGCCTCTAAACATGTTCAAAATGTCATGACATGTTAATTCAGCCAGTGCACTTACCTCAGTTTATTTCCTGTTTTCTGGTGAAGTCCATACTAGTCAAAACACGCCTTTCTGTCACATCTACTGCAGTCAAATTCACTGTGTTCACTCGGAAGGAATCACTGCACATGGCTAGGCACATGTAATGACATTTCAAGCATGTTTCAAGGCTTAAAACAAGTTTAAAACTTTCCCTGTTTAAACCTGTTGGGTGCAAAATCTAGCAGGAGGATAACTTGGTGTAGGCAGCACCGATTGTTTTCCGAGAGCTACGTGTTGAAATCGACTGGAATTCTACTTTAAGACCGTGGAAATTCAGAAGAAATGGCAAAAAGTAAAATGTTCTTACCGGTCCAGATTATACTTAAATATTGGTGTAAACTAAATACTAATAGTAAAAAGAAATAAAACTAAATTTATCAGTAAAAATGTGTTTAGGTTGTGAAAACATACATAACGGTTAAAATATAATAAAGAAATGCATACATAAAAGCAACAATAAATAGACCTGTGCAAAGTATCGCTATGACTTATTCCTCAGTGTAATGGCTGCAGGGACAAAACTGTTTTTGTGTCTTTCTGTTCTACACCTAGAGATTGTAAACCTACGCTCAGGGGGGAGAAACTGAAACTCTGTACAATGGATGGGAAGTGTTTATGCGCTGAAACTGTTTTGAGTACAAGGTCTACACATTGAGCTGTGGCTCACCAATCAGCCTACTAGACCACTTTACTATTTAATGAGCAACAAGATCAATGTGGAGCCCACTAAGGCTCACAGAAGACATGGACAAGTAAGAAAAGCACAGGTGTAAACAATATGAAATGGGTGAAAAGTGTCACTAGGCTGCAGGTTTGCATTTTATATTATTTTATCTGCAGGCCCACAGGAGAAAAATCTTTTGAGTGTTGAGCAAACAACACGGAAAAACTCCATTGGCTAATAAAGACCATGTGATATCAGTAAAAGCTTCAGAAAAGCTACTAAAAGGACCTTGTGGTGAGATTGTTCTCTCAACTTCACCTTTCTTGTTTTCATAATTTTCTGGCAGCACTTTGGTATGGAACTACTGTGTCCAATCAGAAGCATAAGATGTTTGTTTTTTTACACATTTTAATACACTTTCTTTGACATTGCTAACAAAGTTTACTAAGTACTGCTCACACAAATATCACATTTAAAGGAGAGTGAACTCCCATTAAATTGAGGTTAAATTCCGGTCTGTAAAGTTGATTAAGTCTTTGAGTGAGTGATGAAAGTATTTAAAAACAAACTAGGTCTCCTGTCCCCTGGGTGAATGAGCGTATTCATGGTCCAGTCAATTTTATTTACAGCCCAGTAAAAATCACAAATTTACCATCAGTACATGACACGACAGCCTCTGTACTTTGACCTTTAAAAAACTCCCACAAAATCTCCCTTTATCAGGAAAAAATAATAGAAGAAAACTGCGGAAGAGCAAGAGATGAGGTATCCATTTTCCAGACTAGAACAACAAGTAAAATTATTTCCATTTTAAGTAATTAACTAAGGTTTATTTATATAGAACCACCTTTCAGCGATACAAAATCACAAAGTGCTTAAAGGTTCCATGGCATGAAAATGTCACTTTATGAGGTTTTTTAACATTAATATGCATTCCCCCAGCCTGCCTATGATTCCCCAGTAGCTAGAAATGGCAATAGGTGTAAACCGAGCCCTGGGTATCCTGCTCTGCCTTTGAGAAAATGAAAGCTCACATAGGCCGATCTGGAGTCAGAGAAAGGGGAGGTAACCTTGCTCCTTATGACGTCATAAGGAGCAATGTTACTTCCCCTTTCTCTGCTTTGCCCGCCCAGAGAATTTGGCCCACCCATGAGAGAGAGACATCATGGTTTTCAAACAAGCAAAGTGGCAGTTGGTCAATAATCAAATTATATAATACATTTTATTCTAAAATGGGTCATTCTGCATAATGACTACTTTTATTTGTTTGGTACTAATACTTTTTTACTTTTAGTTCAAGAATATATGTGGATAGATCTTACAGACCACTTTCTTATTGAGTCATACTCTACTAGCTGCTGAGTGGCATAAAATTAGTAACAACTCATTACTTTTTAATTACTTAATCATAATTACTGGGGTTGTTTACCCCCCCCCCAAGTAAAGCAAAACACAATACTAAATAGTTACTAAGTAGTCCCTCATTACTTCATCATTATCTTATACTTACCTTTTGTGTGTCCCTTGTGCTGTTCTCTAACTCATTGTAATACACTATACGGTCCCCCATTAGAAATTGTAAGGGACGTGATTTGATTTATTAATTATCAAGTCATTCCTGATTCGTTCCTCCCTCTTTTCTCAATTAACTAATCATTAACTAACGAATACCTTCTCTATGAAATGTGAATAGAAGGTACCATTAACTAATGGTTCACTAACAGATAATTTCTCATTCATTCCTCATTTGTTCCTTGGTAACTATTTAACATTTTATATCAGCTCTAATGCTTGTTTTAAATAATTTCTGATTTTTTAGTGCATGCAGTAGCTTTATAGATAAAATTAAATTTGATTCTCAAAAAATAGACTCTTATTCCTGTAGCCATTGAATGACGGCATTCCTCAATAGAGATATGCACATACGTAGGCTTCTTTATGGTAAGCACTGTATTTTCCTTTTTTTCCTTTTATACAGAGTAGTAGATGTTTTTTCCATGTTTAACTTGATCTGGTATTTTTAATTTTCAATAATATTCATTTTTTAATATAAGTTATTTTTTATAGATGTATTATTGCTTGTTATGTCTTGGACTAGATTACAGCTCAATGTGCATTTTTGTGACCAATGTTTATTTAACTTGATTGAACTTCATTTAACCAGGAGTAAAGACTCATTGAGATTAGAAATCTCTTTTTCAGTAGTATCAGACACGTGTTTGCGTCTGTCTGCCTTCCTGCTGGTCTATGCAAACCAAAATATAATCACTGCCCTGGGGTGCTTTGTGAGCCATTTAGGATATGGAACGTGGGGTAGTGATAACTGTAATAAAATGAAATGGTAATTTATCAAAATTCATTCATACAAATAAACATATATATTTATACATGCCTGTTAAAATAGTGATGTTAATGTGATGCAATAGCATGGAGGACTTATTTTCTAAATTATAGGGTTTAAAGAATTAAAGATTTCCAGACCTTTAAAAATAAATTATATATTTTTTGTTTTGTAATTTCATTTCAATCACGCACTTTTACCTTTGGTGAATACGATTTTTTGTTTGTGACTGCATACAAATTCAAGAGTATATGGCTGCGGCCTGGAGCGTCCCATGTCATCCGTCCCGTCTCATGCGGTCTCGTCTCATGCGGAGGTGTGTCCAACGGTAAATTCAGAGGGTCAAAAATACGAAATCGCGAAAAATTTTCCAGACGGAGTCACGGGTAAATTCGTGACCACATTTGTTGCAATCAATTGAAAAACGTTAACAACTGTTAAAGTAACAATTTTTGCCATACACATAGTTTGCTGATTTCTGAATGTTATGGTTGTGTTGACAAGATAAATGCAGACTATTGTCTGGAATAAAATAAGCCTGCGTCAACTATCATGCTAATTAATAAAATACATACATACATATATATATATATAGGCTATATATATATATTTTTGACTGAACAGTAACGGCAATCATACAGATGAATAAAATACTTTAAAAAAATATGTCTACAAGATACATGCAGATCATACTGATGAAAAAAACACTTAAAATATATGTCCGTCTATAAAATAAATGCAGATTATAGGCAAATTAAAAAAAATCCTTCTGCCATCCCCCGAGTTTCTACTTTTCAAAATAAAAGATCGCATCTGGATTAAAATCATAGACCGTTAATATTAATGGACAGAGCATGTGTGACGTCACCCATTGGTTTGTGGAGATCAGAAATGAGTCGTCGAGTTTGCGTTTATGGGCGCAGCCATCGTGGTTGCGGATGTGACGATTTTAGAGGAGAGGGCGGAGTGAGAGAGGAGCCACAGACCGGTGGGCGGGATCTACAGTCTATGGGCGGGATCTGACTGACGTTAGCTGAGAGCTAGCACCGCTGCTCTACCGTTACGTTAGCTACCACTTTCACTGCCAATGTGGATGCACCTGCTGCTGAATAATTCAAGGTAAGATTTAGCTTCACTAACGCTAGGTTTTAACTATATCTTTGTCCCATATAGTATATGGTTATATAACATATAAGAGTCACATTGCAAAGTAAATGTGTCTGAAGTTACCATGTAAATTGTCTGTAACGTTGGCTTGCCACTTAGCTAGCTATGGGTAAACATGCTAACGTTAATTTTCTGCAAATCGAAGTTTACTTCTCGTAGAATTAACGTAGTGTCAGCGAAATGCAAAACGACGATTGTCAATGCTTATCATTATGTAACGCTATTAGCACATGTATAACCAAGTTTCTTATAACGTTTGGCTAACTGTAATAACCATAATGATCCGATAATGTGCTACTGTTTCCCCTTTCAGTCTATAGTTGGGGCATTTAACCTTGACATGCTTTTTAAGACCTAATGTTAGCAGAAATAAGCTCATTTAACTTACAGTTACACTAAAGAACAATGGACTGTTGATTCATGTGTATTCTCCTGGATAATTAATCAAGTACAGTTACATGCTAGTGTGCATAGATATTTAACTATGAGGGGCTCAAATGGAAATTGATGATTCTTTCATTCTTTCAGAAATAAGAGTGCTGAGAGCCACGATGGCATGTTCACCCCCGAATGCCCCAGAAGTAAGCAATAGTAATAGTTCATTTTCTTTTGCTATATATTGTACAACATTAAACTTTTACCAGACTTTTGTACAACTAAGCCAAGGTAATAATGCATTTTCAAATAGTGTGTAATTAAGAGTGCTGTTCATTTATCCTTTTTCTCTGCGGTCCCTTTCTTTTTACCAGTCCCTACAAGGAAGAGCTGTCCCGGACGTCCTCCTTATTCACTGAGACCTGAGAGATGTCAAGGGCGGTAACCTCGTCGCAGGAATGAACGAGAACCTGCAGCACCTCCACCTGCAGTATCCAGGCATGATAGCACAAGTGCTATAAGCTTTATATGTTAAGCTGTATTTTTATATTGTGATTTGTAATGTCAACCATTTCTACTGTAATTAACAGTGTGACACTAGAGATTCAACAACCTCTTTATTATGCAGACATGTCTTGTGACAGTTAAGTTTGCCTTTACCTTAACCCACAACAGTGTTTTATGTGTGGAATTTACACTTGTAAAAGGTGAACTACATTATTTAATTCATACATTTTTAAAAATCTTAAGTGTTTGGTGTATGTATTTTTAAGTTGATGCCCATTTCAATGTGAAATAAAGGTCCTTCTAAAGCTACATTTGTTGTTTTTCTGAAGTAACTATAATAGGAACACCCAGCATTGTAGCCATACAAGAAGACTTTGGAAATTTCATAGAATTTGTAATTGATTAAAAGTGTCTTTCTATTTTGGCTTTAATACACATAAATATAAACGTTTTGCACTAGGTGCTGTTTAATCTGTGCAGGGCTATTGTAAAATCATAACTTATGATCACAAATTGCTAAGGAGAATTAAACAACTTATTTAATTGCCGTAACTGTAATGATTAAATCAAATGTATTAGGTACATTTGATTTAATCATTACAGTTAGACATGTATGTAAACTAAAAAACCATACAAGGATATGCAATGTCAATATTTAATTCTAACAGTACATAAATACATAAAATATACAAGACCCTTTATGTGAAATTACCAAAAATACTTTCACCTGGGAAAGTGGTGACTGCTAGAGCATTTTCATTATTTTATTCCAGTTAATATTTATAAAATAGTTTTAATCCACTACTTAATGTTACTACGATCACCTATCAAACTACAGCAGAAACTAAGTCAACCACAAGAAGTTGAACCTCTAAATACCAAGTGCTAAAAGTTGGTCCGTCCTTTCAGCAGAAGAAGCTGAACCAAAAATTATTTTCTGGCATCATTATAATCAGAACACATTTGAGAACTTTGGATGTGGTCAACGCAGTCTGGTTTCCACATCCAGATGAAATGGCACCAAATACACCGCTCTATACACCAGGTCTTCCTTCTGTAGGCTCTGGTCATTCAGTTTTCAGTGTGGATACCTTTGTAGTTACAGTAAAAGACAAACATGTAGTTAAGGCATGGTAGATCACAATTAATTATATTAATATATGAGCTAATATATGAGACACACTAAATAATGCATTTAAATTAATAATACCTGCTTGTCTCTGAAAAACTGATCTTCCTCAAAGTGGGAACTGCAGACGGGACTTTTCGTGCTTCCATATGCTGGTCTCTCTCTCCTCATGTTCACCAACCATTGCTTCAGCCTGGCATCATCAAAAGGAAGTCTGTTTGGAAAGAAATTCATGTTTCATACATCCCGAAGGTGTATATACTATCAATTTACACTAACAAGGCACCACATCTGCTGTATGCATCTGTAATGCAAATTATTTAAATGTATATTTAATAGATTAATATAATGTAATACCCCAATGTAACTTTACAATAATGTCTAATTGTTTCATGTGCGCCATTTTATCGCTAACAATCTGACCCACTCCCCCGCCCGGAGACCTCCAAGTCAACGCGCTCCCCCCCGCAGCTTTGTCCGCTGTGTGGGTGCTGCCGCGGCGAGGGTGACAGGGTATATGCCCGGTAACCTCTCGCCCAGAAAGATATGCAACCCCGACTGGGGTGAGGTGTGCCGGGCTCGCCCTGGCCGTCCTTTGCCCGCCTCCGGGTAACGTTGCCCAAACTTTCGGGATATATTTGAGTCAAAAGCAGGTCTACGTTTGACGTACAAATCCGCCACACGAAACTCAGATGTGAGGGCTTATTTCTAAATCACACGCTGTCCCAAAACAACCTTACCCCGTGCTAATAGGGTTTATGAATTTGCAATATAACGTTAGCTACATCAGGATTTGATTTTAAGCTAACGTTACCATTACATGCGCATCGATTAGCACTAATACCACCTATTACAGATCACAGGCGAGATCGGTGCATATACTGTAATCGACTGTAACATTAAAAATATTTTAATACGTTTATACATAGACTGTATGCGTTTATACGGTCTGCATAGCATTATTAGTTAGCCCGCTAGCTTGCTTAGCAAGGTGCAATCTAGTAGCTAGCTAACTGATATTAATTGAGATGCTAACGTTGGCTAACGAAAAACTGTGTTAAAACTAAATATAATTTTACTTACCAGAAAACTGAACTGCCGATTCCTTTGAGTGTCTTGCCGTGCAACCGACCGCTAAACAAGACAATATTATCCGACCAAAGTGTCAAAGTCACTGCGATGAAACGTAGGCAACCCCCGTGCCATGGACAAGCTTTGATTGACAGGCCGTGAACTGTCAATCACACCATAGCCACGCCCCAAAACAACCCCGGCTTTATCGCCGATTTTAAAATCAACGAGACCGTATATTAAAAAATGAACATCATTCTGTGTTGCAGAATACTTAAAACTAGCGATCGAGACCACTAACTCATTATGAAGATGTTTACTGAGGTAATAAATCAAGTGAGAAGTGGCTCATTTCTCCATAGACTTCTATAGAAACCAACTTCTTTTGCAACCACGCGTGTCGCCCTCTGCAGGAATTCAGATAGAATGCAGGTTTAAGTTACTTCCGCATTTGCTTCACTTTACTGAACCGGATGCTCTGTCCATTAATTTTAACGGTCTATGATTAAAATACAATATCTTACTTTTCAAAGTAAAAGCTCGCGTCAACTATCATGCTAATGAATAAAATATATATATATTTTTTTTAATATTTAAAAATATATGTAGGCCTACGTCTCTAAAATAAATGCAGATTAGGCAAACAAAAAGATCCTTCTAGCTGCAACTTGGATCCAAGTTGTAGAAGGAATTTCTCTACCGACAGAGGTCAAGCATTTGGTTTTGTGTTTCATTTTTTTCCCCCTTTCATACAATACAACACAAAATACAATAGAACCGCTGGCACGGAAGTGGAAGAAAAATACAATCGCATTCTGGCCCAATGGCCCGTGGCAGCAGAGATACGCAGTCGAATGCAGGACCCGGGTCCCAGAGACCCGATAGCCGAGGCCGCGGTAGTAGAAAAATACAACCGCGTTCTTCCCCGGGTCCCAGAGACCCGACAGCCTTCTGCCCCGGGTCCCAGAGACCCGATAGCCGAGGCCGCGGTAGTAGAAAAATACAACCGCGTTCTGCCCCGGGTCCCAGAGACCCGACAGTCAAGGCAGCGCCTGTAAAGCTATACAGTCCAATGCTCTCGCCATGCTGATAAGTAGTTATTTGCAGCAATGTCCCAGTGACGTGTGAAAACATTATAGAATATCAAATTAAAAAGAGTCTTGGAAAGAATGTAACATGTTTTGTATTCTTGTTGTTGTTGTGTGCAGAATCAGATCCTTGTTGTCCCTCCTCAGGCGATCCTGCCGTTAGTTGGCAGAAATGCGTCGCTGATGCAGGTTTCATCAGATGTAGCTACGATAATATGGAACAACACAACCATAACATTCAGAAATCAGCAAACTATAGGCCTATGTATGGCAAAATTGTTACTTTAACAGTTATTAACGTTTTTCAATTGATTGCAACAAATGTGGTCACGAATTTACCCGTCTGGAAAATTATTCGCAATTTCGTGTTTTTGACCCTCTGAATTTACCGTTGGACACACCTCCGCATGAGACGGGACCGCATGAGACGGGACGGATGACATGGGACGCTCCAGGCTGCAGCCATACCCGTCTCTACAAATTAGTGTTGCTGCTTCAAATTCTGACACCACATTTGACCACTAGATGGAAACATTGGTCAATGTCACAAGGGCATCACAGGCCTACAACAATAAAAACGTGGATATTACATAGCCAATATTGTGATATGTTTATAGTATATAGTATATAGTAGTAATTTGAAAAGCAGCCGTACAACTGGACATGCTAGTGGTTTATGTCGACTTGTAAAACTAATATTTTAGCCAGAGTCTTGTGGTTACAAAAAGTGGAGGTAAATTAAAACAGCAGCTTTATACCATAACAAAAATGAGCCAAGTAAATGTTTTTTCTTTAAAATTATTAATAAAATATGATTGATAGAGTGAGTTACTTTTATTAAATAGGCTGGAAGGTAATCACGCATGCGCAATCGTTGCATTTACGAAGGCTGGGACGAAAATTACATTTCTATAGGCAGAGCGCGAACACACCGCTGGTTCTTGCTGAATAGTCCGAGTCATTTAAATATGTGTTTATCTGATAACCAACATGAGGCGTCTCGTACAGAGATATATTTTTAAACGGAACAGCCTATGTATGTCGTGTTTCTACATTGGAGAGCCCTCCATTTTCTGCTAAAAGCCTGCCGTGGAGCGGTTGTCAGACAGGCCGCGAATCGGGTCTTGTTGCTGGGAGGAGACCATCCAGAATCGCCTCCCTGCTAACGTTAGCAAATATTAGCTGGCTAAGATGCGCTGTTGCTGCTGGTGTATTTTCTACACGGCAGGCCACTGTAAAGCGAGGCAGGTCCTTGGATAATTATTTACCCCGACGAAACTGAAGGGTGACTTGGAGATACACCACACCTTTCAAGGTAATGTCTTGCCAACTAGGTAACGTCATTCATGGGGGCCGATAAATGCATTGCTGCTCCTGTAACGTAGCTAACGCTAACAGTTACTCACACTAGCAAGCTAACGGTTAGCGGGGTAACGTTAGGGTTAGAGTTAGCTTTACATTTGCATGTATAACCGTTTAGCTAACTTAGTGTTTGGCTAATTTGTACCTTGTAACCTGACGGTTGTTTGCTCGTTAATTAGCTAGGATACTAATGTTATAAGTATAGCTAATCTAGTTAATTAGTAAATAACTGTCTTGGTCATCAAGCCAGCATTGGGCCGTTAATGGTAACATAATGGCGAGGTGATAAGGTAACGTTGAATTAATGCTGACGTTACAGGTAATATTATCTTTACTTAGGTTAACTTTGGTTTAGTGGCGAAATAAAGGACTTTAGTATGATAATGTGTAACATTAAGCAGGTGTATGCATGCTTTTCCCTTCGCTTCAATCGCTATCTTATTATAATTTATGTAGTTGTTAAGGTTTTAGTAATTATAAATAAGTTTTGTCCTGCGTAATAGTGCGATTGAAATGTCTAGACAAGAGCCATCAGCCTGAAGGGGAAATCGAAAGTGCTCTGAGTTTCATTCAGGCACTGATTAGAAATATAAGTCTGCCGGACTTAGAGCTAATTCAGATTGTCTGTAATAGTAAACATATGTTTTTTAATTTGCCGAGCACATTTCCAAACAAAGCTGCTTTAAAGGAGAACTGACTTAAACAACAGAAATATAATCCAAATTAATTAAAACTGAAAGATTTGAAGTAAGTCTTTGAGAGCAATCTTCTGTAGTTGTGAGTTTGGTTTTGTTGCAGTGTTTGAGGTCGTCTTATCAGTGTGAGTAACTAGTTAGCTTTATCAACTATCAGAGAAGTACCTTAGGCTTTTTGTGGTCAAATGTGATTTCTGCAAGTGATTTTGGTTTGATTTTGGTTTAAGCAAATGTGATATTTATAAGTAGAACAAGTTACTGACCAGCATCAGATACATTTTGCTCTGCAGTTGAGGACAAGTACAGTAAACGTGAAGAACAAAGTACTGCATAGACACTTTCTCCTCTGGCATCAGTCATTCGACATAATGAGCATGCAAGGGTAGTACTTTGGTGCTTCTGTCTTGACCACCAGATGTAAGCCTCTACTAAAGGGAGAATTAACAGAAGCACAAACAGTATTTTCCTTAATAATCAACAAACACAAGAAGAGGAGTTTATTTAACTATATATTGAAAAATGATTTGAATAGAGCATCTAACTCATAGTTTGCAACTAAGTAGGCTATACTACTCAGTCCCCTACTCAGCAGTGTATTTAGTGTATTTGTGACTGTATTTTTAATTTTTAAGGATGGATGTTGAGTTGTGTGCTGGCGGGGACAGTACGCGGAGAAAAGTGGATCTGGCTGGGGTTGCAGAAGGCACAATAGACGTTGTACCATTGGAGATGTACGATTCCGCCAGAGCAAAAATAGCTGCCAACCTGCGGTGGCTGTTTGCCAAAGCCTATGGCATTGGTAAGTAATTACATTTACACTCACGCTACACAAATGTTAAGGTACTTTACAGTCTGCTACATGACTTACTTACTAAATAATATCTTATCTTCCATTACAGATTTAACAGGTAGCACATTTGTGATCACAGGGAGAGTAATAGAACCTAAAATAACATATTTTGCTCATATTCTCATAGTTAATGAAGGTGTTATTGTTGGAACATTGTGTTTACTTGTATCCACATACTGCCAACAGCAAATTGTGTGGCGCCTCAGTGGTGAAACAGATGGGAAAGGATAATATTTATGTATGTGTGCTCTCGGGCCAACACTAATTCCTACATGACAGCAACTGAAGCTTCCCTCTCTGTCTCCTCACTGACTCCTTTTATTCATGTCGGTTGGCCAGTGAGATTGATCCCAAATCAGGTTGAGTGACAGGCACTGAGGATTAGACTGTATTTGTCAGACTGGACTCTAGAGCATGGGAAATACTGCTCTGTATTTCTAGTCTCTTAAACTCCCTGTTAATATGCTGTCAGCCTTTGTAACTGGTAACCTTTTGGCCAGATTTTTCTGTCTTGTCTGTACTTGCAACAGTTAAGCGTTGAACAAATGTAATGTCTGAGATGAGTTGTATGGATGTTAGGACAACCCTCAAAGAGTCATTTCCTTGTGGCTGCAGATCTAGCAACCTTAAAAAAACAGCACTATAACTGCTTATCTTCTGTTATGTAGTCAATATCCTGAGTCCACTTTGTTTCAGCTGGTCAAGTGCATGATGAATAGAGCTATTTATCAAATTTTCTTGAGTTTTGTATGTGTAACCTAGATAAATTTACTATAGAGTACAATAACATTTTAAGTCTGTCTAGAAACAAGTCAGGTGACAAAACAAACATTGAAACAGGTTTTGCTTGCTGTAATTTAAAAGTTTATCTGAAGCTAGTATGAGTACTCATCAGTCTGTTAGTCACATTAATTGGATATCTTACAAAGTTGGAAGTGTCTTTAGTATAATATTCTTTTGAAAAATTGTGATTAATATAATGATTAATATAGCCCATTTGCAATAAATCCTACCTTCATGAAGGTTAATATGTTTTGTATTGAAATGCCTCAGAGAGATGTTGATTCAGCGTTATATTCATTTTGATGACTGTATTTTGTGGTTCTGTTAGTTGTATTGCATTGAGAGGTGTTTCTCATATTAGGTCTATATTTGATTGATATAAACGGGATAGCCCAAATATTACAAACACTTATCTGGTTAGCCAAGTTGCCTGATACTTCCAATTGATTGTATTGCTAAAATTTACTGCAAACACAACTAGTGCAGCTCTCATTGAGGAAGAATAGGAAATCCTTAGTGAAATTGTGAGGTTACTCAAAACGAGTGAAATTATCTGTTCATGCAGCAAGATAATTTCACTTGACAAGCTTGCTTGATTTGAGGTTATAGTGTAATAAATTCACTCTTAAAACAAGATTAATTATCTAACACTTCTAAATCTAATTTAAAAAAAAAAAAAAAAAACTTGCAGTGCACCCTTCATATCTCCAGCCCCAAGTTTTGGCATGTTTTCAGATTAGAAGATAGACTGTGAGTTATCATAGGCTGTGTAGCCCATTGTTTCTTCGTGTTTGTGTGTGTGTGTGTGTGTGTGTGTGTGTGTGTGTGTATATATGTATGTATATATATATATATATATATATATATATATATATATAACAAACCATGAGGGGGAAAAACATGTGTGCGATTTTAGCCAATTTTAGGCCTTTTCTTAAAAAATAAATTTTTTACCCCTAAACTCAGACATGGCAATGGGGAACATCCTGACTGTATTGCAGGTGTTTAGTTATGTGTCTGAAAAAGTTGTAGGATTAACATCACAGCAAGCTGCCATTGTTTTACTGCAGGGCTGCTATTTACCCTTTGGTTTGCAACACGTGGTCTCCTTATCGTATACGTTAAGCGTCCTCAGTAAGCCTCAGCTATCTGATGCACAAGGCTCATTCACTGCTTTGCATGTTTGTTGCATCCGTGTAATCTCTGGTCTGCTCAAATCATCTCATTATTTCAGAGGCTCATACAAGCTTTCCTTTGTATTCTGCAGCCTCTTATATATTCTTGTCATTACACAAAATTCCCATTGCGGCTGAAGCATTCATATTAGACAACTGACAGTAAGATTGTTTTTTTTCTTTTATTTAGCCCAGCGTTTTGCTCTAAACTCTATTTGCTCTCTGGTTCATTACTTAGGTACATATTTTCTCAGAGTTCATACCGAAAAGCTCGTAGGCATTTGCTTACTCAGTTCACTGCCTGTCGTCATAGGCCATGGCTAATTATGCTGGCTTAAATATGGAGCCTAACAACATTTCTGTACAAATGAACTCGGGTGGAGACTCATTTCAATTACAATAGAAAGCATACATTGGTCCCAAAGCTTTAGCAGCCCACAGGAAGGCTTTGGTGGGCTGTGCAGAAGCAATCTTCCTCCCATGAAAACTGAATATACTGGACCCATTTATTCATATTATTTATATATGTTATATTTATTTGACCCTATGGTCCATATGGTGTCTGCTACACACGTTGCTAATGCACAGTTGTTTGCTCGGCTCATGTAATGACAGACAGACACGACCAGTTATATGTAAACCGTTGAAGTGACGTAGTTCCATTTAAATAAGCCATCTCGTGGTGATCATGCATGTCTGTGTTTGTATACATGCTCTCCTGTCTTACTCTCATCTGCGTGTGCCACAGCTGCTCCCAGCCTGAGCGACAGACAGACAGCCAGACACAACGCCAGTGAGAGTGGTCACCTGCTATGGTTTCCGGCACATTGCTGGTCCTTAGCTTGTGCTCCCCCTGCTTTTGCCGATCGTGTTGTGGTGCTGATCATGGTTGGCTGACTCTGCTGTAGCACATCCTGGGTCTTTCTGCCAGATATGATCCTTATGCTCCACCCCATCCCAGTTAGTAATTCTTTTAGCCTGGCTTCTGGTGGCAGGAGGGTGGGGGCACCTGCCACACGACATCACTGTCTGTAGAAGGAAGTCAAACGTGAAGTCTCGCCCCAGCCAGACCCCTTTTGTTTTCTTAAACAATAATTCCCACTGTTCTAATGTGTTTATATACTCAAACACAGCTCTCCGGGAATGACTCATGCTGCTTGGTGTTGTACATAATAGATTAATGCTCTTGTACAATGACATCCTTATATTTAGCATGTGTATGGCGGCAGACAGCCTATTGGTAAAGCCTATGTTGTTGTAATGCCTGTGGAATACAGTCTGCAGGATGGCCATTATTAGGAATTGTTACTGCTTATGCTGTGTTACTGGAGCTCAGGCACAGTTCAAAACACATCACATCACTACATCGTTTTGTGTATTGCGGGATTTTGGACAGGTTTCGTGCATGATTGTAGACCTATTTTGAGCCTCATTGTGTGGCTTATATTGCAGTATAAATTTGGTTTGTGCATGCCTGAAGTCTTGCCCTTATATGGCTGTGAGTCCTGGCATTGAGAGTGACCTAACATCCAAAGAAACAGAATCTCTTGTATAGGTCATTGTTTTTGTTTTTGTGGATGCAGTATTTTTAGTTAGTGCTGGTAAAGCCCGCTGTGTCACCTGAGAGGCCTGATATCAGGACTTGGCTTAGCAAGGATCTGTTTCACAATGTGCTCCTGAGGCAATAAGCTGTGACTTACACTTGGAAATGGCCATGTTTGCTCCAAGTAAACTGAAGTCGGCATAGAATTAATATTACATTGAAAGTTGTTGCATTCCTGTAGCCTGTTGATACTGTAGAGGTTTGATGGGTGTAGGCTGAGGCTGACGGAGATGTTTAAGGTGCTTGCCAAGCACCAGTGTATTCTGGTGTCGCTGTACAGTATCTCACTATATTATCTTGTCAGCTAAACCCATATGGCTGTCTTCAATCTGTTTCATAATTATGAAAGCTAAATTGCACATGCCAATGCCACATGGTTCACCGAACCCTTCTCTCCATTGCAGACCATATTCCAGAGGACTTAAGGGACCCATTCTACACAGACCAGTACGAGCAGGAACACATCAAGCCGCCTGTCATCCGCCTGCTGCTGTCCTGCGAGCTTTACTGCCGTGTTTGCGCCCTCATCCTCAAGACGGAGCAGGCGTCTCTTCAGTCCCACATGTCCGTCATCCAGTCTCTGTCCAGAAAGGGCATTTATGTTGTGGAAAGTGACGATACACCTGTCACAGATGAAGACCTTGCCTGTGTGCCCATCAAAATGGTGAGTGGATAGAAATGTTGGTAGCTGCTGCTCTTGCTGGAATAAAAAGTTAATATTACTGATATTTTTATACTCCTATTGTTTACAGAAACATGCAGCACCAGGCAGGCCATGGTGTTGATGTTGCTTTTACCAAATGTAACTTGTAGCACAAATTGCCTGTCAGTAAAGAAGGAAATAAGGCCAGAAACTATAACAACTTTGCACATTCCCTGTAACATTCACAGATCTTCCTGATCTGATCTAGTATCTTACCACAGTAAAATCAGTGGAATAGGCTACTGCTGTTATCCTTATCCAGTAGTGCATGCAATCAATCTCAGCCACAGGTGTTTGAGACACTGGGAAGCTTTTGTCTACTGTGTAGAGTAATTTTGAAACCTGGATAGGCATGGCATTTTAGTTCATTGCAATCTTTTCACATCTTACGCTGCATATAAGTGACTTTCAGACATGTTTTGCAGCTTGACTTAGTGAAACTGTATCCAGAGGTTTTGTCTGCACGCTCATAATTTTTTATTTAAATTAACCGGTTGAATTGACTGTTCCTAGTTGTGTGAGGACTGTCATGGAAGAGGTGGTGATATGTGTTGTGCTATCATGGCAATGTCGTTTCTAGTCTTTCTCAGGATTTTTTTTTGGGCTAGACTTATTTTTTTTTATTGTAATAGCAGTTAATAGTTTAATAATAGTTTCTTATATATAAAAAATCTTGCAATGTGAACAACACAAAATAAAATTTGGACATTGCTTTAACCTCCATGTCAATAAGCATCTTCTCTGCTGCAGTTTTTACATATGGAACTAATTGATATTTTATTACACTGTCAACCTTGTATTTTGTTCATTTAAAAAAAAGAAGAAGAAAAAAAAAAAAGAAGTTAAAAACCTAATCTAAAAATTGAGCCCCTCTCAGAACAGGCAGTTTAATCATCAGTGTTAGTAGGGTTACTCTTGCACTCATACTTCTAAGAATGGATATTATTGTTAGTGACATTTTCTCACCAACATTTTTTCAATCTGTAAAGAGCATTTGCTAAATGCTGGCGCTTAAAACTCTTCCCCTTTGTCCTTGAATGCCCAGTTTAAATGCCTTTCATCCAGCCTTGCTTTCCTGCCAGAGGGATTGGCTCTGTTGACCCTTTTTTGTAGTCATCATCTGGGTAGGTGTAATATTTTCACAGATCAGCCTCTTAAACAGGTGAAATGTCCTCGGTGTGTAACCCACATCCTGTAGGTCATTGCTTGAGTCAACAGCACCATGTCACAGTGTAGTGATAAAGTTTGGAGAAGCCCGTCCCCCCCCCTGTGGCTACGAGATCCGATGTCTCACAATTTCTCCAAGAGCACTTGAACATCAACCAGCTCACTTGCTTTCAGCCAGCTTTATACCCTTTTGTTACCATGGAAACCAGAAATGGTGTTAAGCAGGCCTCCTCCTTGCCGTCACTGGCTAGTCAGGGATGTTCGTTGGCTTTTCCTGCTAGCAGCCTGACAAAATAATCCATGCAGGCCTGTGTGTAAGCAGCCAGACACAAAGCCCAGTAAAGGAGATGGAAAATCCTGAGCAGTACACAGCTTATCTCCAATAGACTTTGGAAACCCCTTGACTTTGCTGACTTGACAAGGCGTTTCCAAGGCAACCCACATTTTTGTACTGTGTGTCTAGGAATCAAATGGATTCTATACTGCAGACAGTTCCTCTGCACCTTGTCCAACTCTTGTTGGGGCAACATCTGGGGCTTGTAAAACCTTAAGAAACTAGCCATTCTCTTGGGTCCACATAAACCTTTTTGTTTGTGTGTGTGTGGGTGTGCATGCACACTGTCTGTCATATAAACAGACAGCTCAGGGCAACAGCAGCCCTCTCTATGGGGCTCAGACTGCACTGATACAGGGCAGAGTGATTGTTGGAGGTGAACAATAGTTTAAACAGCACATATGCTGTTATATTAGCCCTTTTGTTTATTTATTGAGCACTACTTATTGACAAGTCTTGAGTGATAAATGTGGTGCACCTATTTGTTTTAAAAACAAGTTTCAAATCAGTCATAATCATTTCAAATTTTCTATTTCTGCATTATCAAGTCGCACATACAATATGTGTACTCTCCTTCTTATTAAACTCCATAATTGCCTGAAATGTGTACCTATTTACCCATATGTATGTATGAAAGCTAGAACCTGACAGATGGTTGATTTTTAAACTGATATGCATACCTAAGAAGAAAGTAGATCAGTGTTACTAAACCTGAATTATTCTTTAAATAACAGTAGAGCAACAGCAGTTATGAACAGCGATCTGCCAGTCTAAAGGAACAAGCATTTATTAATTTATTAATAACTCAGCAAAACAGCAGCTTCTGTGAGTGTATCCAGTGAGCCAGCAGAACTTTAGTAGCCTTTAGCTAGTAGTATTTATCCTTTCTTCATGTATTTACTTAACCTTGTCTTATGTGTTACAGTCCAGGTTTGACTGGAAGTATATTTTCACTGTTATTGTCAGTGTCCATGTAAGTCGTTCTGTGGTAAAAGCTCTGAATAGCTCTTATTTGCTGTGTTAACCAGCCTAATCTCTGTGCACTTCCATCACTTGCGGCAGGGGGGAAAATACAGTGAGGAAAATAAGTATTTGAACACCCTACTATTTTACAAGTTCTCCCACTTAGAAATCATGGAGGGGTCTGAAATTGTCATCGTAGGTGCATGTCCACTGTGAGAGACATAATCTAAAAAAAAAAATCCAGAAATCACAATGTATGATTTTTTAACTATTTATTTGTATGATACAGCTGCAAATAAGTATTTGAACACCTGAGAAAATCAATGTTAATATTTGGTGCAGTAGCCTTTGTTTGCAATTACAGAGGTCAAACGTTTCCTGTAGTTTTTCACCAGGTTTGCACACACTGCAGAAGGGATTTTGGCCCACTCCTCCACACAGATCTTCTCTAGATCAGTCAGGTTTCTGGGCTGTCGCTGAGAAACACAGAGTTTGAGTCTGGAGACTGGCTAGGCCACGCCAGAACCTTGATATGCTTCTTACAGAGCCACTCCTTGGTTATCCTGTCTGTGTGCTTCGGGTCATTGTCATGTTGGAAGACCCAGCCTTGACCCATCTTCAATGCTCTAACTGAGGGAAGGAGGTTGTTCGCCAAAATCTTGCAATACGTGGCCCCGGTCATCCTCTCCTTAATACAGTGCAGTCGCCCTGTCCCATGTGCAGAAAAACACCACCAAAGCATGAAGCTACCACCCCCATGCTTTACAGTAGGGATGGTGTTCTTGGGATGGTACTAATCTTTCGTCTTCCTCCAAACACGGTTAGTGGAATTATGACCAAAAAGTTCTATTTTGGTCTTATCTGACCACATGACTTTCTCCCATGACTCCTCTGGATCATCCAAATGGTCATTGGCAAACTTAAAACGGGCCTTGACGTTCTGGTTTAAGCAGGGGAACCTTCCGTGCCATGCATGATTTCAAACCATGACGTCTTGGTGTATTACCAACAGTAACCTTGGAAACGGTAGTCCCAGCTCTTTTCTCTCACAGTGGACATGCACCTACGATGACAATTTCAGACCCCCCATATGATTTCTAAGTGGGAGAACTTGCAAAATAGCAGGGTGTTCAAATACTTATTTTCCTCACTGTAGATACAGTATAGGATTGCGATATTTTCAGTGGCAATACTATATCGATACACAGGAGCCAAGTATTGATCTTTTATTATATATGTTGGTCAGTTTGTCTGCTTGACAATCCTATTTTGCAGCAATAAAACTGAAGTGAGATGAACAAACAGAAATGTATCTTTTTAGATGAAACAGATGTTGACAAAGTTTCCTTTTGGGGACATTTGAAATTGTAAAGTTGGAAAAAAGGTTATAAATTGCAATATGTTTAAAATCGTAATAATATTGTATCGTGGCATAAGTATTGAGATGATATTGGATCGGCAGGCATCTGGTGATCAGCTTTTCGGTACAGCCCACAAAACTGCAAACTCTGCTGTATATTCACGTGATATTATCGCAATGTCTACCTGGGTTTTCTGTTTTTCATTACTGCCGATCGGAGCTATGGCCAATACATAAGCGTGCCTACTGCAGAGTCATTTGTCCGGGAAGTGAATGCCGATTGTAACCTTTCCCACTGCAAACAAAAGCCAGATGTTAGTGGGTGTTAGTGGTTTTTTTTGGGGCTAGTGGAAAAGAGGTAGAATAGACTTTTCCATAGAATGAAATTTAAAAAAAGGCTGACTACCAAAATGTGGTTCTTGCTAGCTGGGGACAAAGATTTTAGTATTTTGCCTATGTTAATCTCACCCTGGCTATCAACAATCAATGTTTTTACTTGTTGGCACCAGGTGTTGGGCCACTTTGGGTAGGGATGCCCCAGCTGGGCCTCTTGATTTCATTAGGATATAGAGAACAGGTTTATGGCGGGCACCTATTATGCTGAATAGAGGTGGCACCTTTTGATTGAACTGTGGATATACAGGATAATCCCACTAGAGTTCTGAATTAGACTGCATCATTATCCATTGATCTTATCCATTTATCCACACCGAATAGTGGATGTTACATCCCGGAAGCCACTGGTCACTGACCTTCAAATAACTGTTAATTAACGGCAAAATAATTGACCGGGATATGCTTGAAACAAACTAAATCTTATGAAGTGTCGATCAAACATGTCTGAAGGATGTTCATAATGAACACTAGGGCAACTGATTTTACATTAAAGACTTGGGGAGTACTACTAAACGTGAAAAAGTTGTATTACGCTTTTGTGGCTCCAGAGGGAGCTGCGCAAAACATGTCTTCAGTTGGTGGTAATTGCTTTGTTAGGAGGATATTAGGACTATCCCAAATACATGTTTTTGGGCAATGAAGCTTCAGTGGAAAATGAGGACTTTGAATATACATGTATTCAAAGTCCTTATTTGCTGGATTTACAAAGTACACCTGTACATCCTGGGAACCATCACCTTATCGTGGTGGAGAGGTTTGTGTGTCCCTATGAACCTGAGGGCTGTGTTGTCTGGAGCTGTGTGCTCCTGGTAGGGTCTCCCATGGCAAAGTGGTCTCAGGTGAGGGGCCAGACAAAGAATGGTTCAAAAACCCCATGAATAACCGAGGTAGAGAGGGAGTGACCCTGCCCGGAGGAAGCCCGGGGCCCCCGTCTGGAGCCAGGCCCAGACGGAGGGCTCGTCAGCGAGCGCCTGGTGGCCGGGTTTGCCACGAAGCCCGGTCGGGCACAGCCCGAAGAAGCTACGTGGCACCCTTATCTCCATCCCATGGGCCCACCACCTGTGTGACCTGGGGTCGGGTGCGCTGCCACATGGGTGGCGGCGAAGGTCAGGGGCCTCCACGGACCAAACCCGGGCGGCAGAGGCTGGCTCTGGGGACGTGGAATGTCACCTCTCTGTGGGGGAAGGGACCAGAACTTGTGCGGAAGGTCGAGCGCTACCAGTTAGATCTGGTGGGGCTTACCTCTACGCACAGTCTCGGTTCTGGAACCATACTCCTGGATAGGGATTGGACTCTGTCCTAATCCGGAGTTGCCCAGGGTGTGAGGCGCCGGGCAGGTGTGGGGATACTCACAAGCCCCCGGCTGAGCGCCGCTACGTTGGAGTTTACCCCGGTGGACGAGAGGGTCGCCTCCCTACGCCTGCGGGTGATGGGGGGGGAAAACTCTGACTGTTGTTTCTACATATGCACCAAACAAGAGTTCGGAGTATTCGGCCTTCTTGGAGACCTTGAATGGAGTCCTGTATGGGGTTCAAGTAGGGGACTCCATAGTTCTGCTGGGGGACTTCAACGGACATGTGGGTGATGATGGAGATACTTGGAGAGGCGTGATTGGAAGGAACGGCCTCCCTGATCTGAACCAGAGTGGTTGTCTGTTGTTTGACTTCTGTACTAGTCATGGATTGTCCATAACAAACACCATGTTCAAACATAGGGATGCTCATAAGTGTACGTGGTACCAGAGCACCCTAGGCCGAAGATCAATGATCGACTTTATAATCGTTTGATCTGATCTGAGGCCGTATGTTTTGGACACTCGGGTGAAGAGAGGGGCGGAGCTGTCAACTGATCACCATCTGGTGATGAGTTGGGTCAGGGGATGGGGGAGGACTCTGGACAGACCTGGTAAGCCCAAACGCGTAGTGCGGGTAAATTGGGAACGTCTGGAGGAAGCCCCTGTCCGACGGACTTTCAACTTACACCTCCGGCGGAGCTTTTCGTGCATCCCTGTGGAGGCTGGGGGCATTGAACCTGAGTGGACAATGTTCAAAGTTTCCATTCCTGAAGCTGCGGCGGGGAGCTGTGGTCTAGGGGTCTTAGGTGCCTCAAGGGGCGGTAACCCACAAACACCCTGGTGGACACCGGTGGTCAGGGAAGCCGTACGACTGAAGGAGTCTTTCCAGTATGTTATCCCGGAGGACTCCGGAAGCAGTTGCAAGGTACCGACAGGTCCGAAGGGCTGCAGCCTCTGCCGTGACAGAGGCAAAGCAGCGGGTGTAGGAGAAGCTTGGAGAAGACATGGAGAAGGACTTTTGGTCGGCACCAAGGTGCTTCTGGAAAACCGTTTGCCACCTCAGGAGGGGGAAGCGGGGAATCATACATACAGTAAGGATGGGATGTTGTTGACCTCAACTGGGGAGGTAATAGAGCGGTGGAAGGAGCACTTTGAGGAACTCCCAAATCCAGCTGACACGTTCTCTGTGGTGGAGGCAGAGCTGGAGGATGATGGGGGATTGTTGTCAATTTCCCTGGTGGAGGTCGCTGAGGTAGTCAAACAACTCCACAGCGGCAAAGCCCCAGGGATTGATGAGATCCGTCCAGAAATGCTGAAAGCTCTGGGTGTGGAGTGGCTGTCTTGGTTGACACGCCTCTTTAACATTGCGTGGAAGTTTGGGACAGTGCCTAAGGAGTGGCAGACCAGGGTGGTGGTTCCCCTCTTCAAAAAGGGGGACCAGAGGGTGTGTGCCAATTACAGTGGTATCACACTTCTCAGCCTCGCTGGTAAAGTCTACTCCAAGGTGCTGGAAAGGAGGGTTCGGCCGGTAGTCGAACCTCTGATTGAAGAGGAACAATGCGGATTCCATCCTGGTCGTGGAACAACGGATCAGATCTTTACTCTCGCAAGGATCTTGGAGGGAGCCTGGGAGTATGTCTGATCAGTCTGCATGTGTTTTGTGGATCTGGAGAAGGCGTATGACCGGGTCCCCGGGAGAAACTGTGGGAGGTGCTGCGGGAGTATGGGGTGAGGGGGGATATCGAGGCGTAGTTGGGGTGGGGAGGGGTTGCAGTTCAGTGGGCTCAGGCTCTCATCGCTGCTTTTTGCAGATGATGTGGTCCTGATGGCATCATCGGTCTGTGACCTTCAGCACTCACTGGATCGGTTCGCAGCCAAGTGTGAAGCGGCTGGGATGAGGATCAGCACCTCTAAATCTGAGGCCATGTTTCTCAGCAGGAAACCGATGGAGTCCTTACCCCAAGTGAAGGAGTTTAAATACCTTGGGGTCTTGTTCGCGAGTGAGGGGACAATGGAGCGTGAGATTGGTTGGAGCACCGCGATTCCGTTTATCGCGACGTTGTGATGAAAAGGGAGCTGAGCCAGAAGGCAAAGCTTTCGATCTACCGGGAAATTTTCGTTCCTACCCTCACCTATGGTCATGAAGGCTGGGTCATGACCGAAAGAACGAAATCCACGGTACAAGCGGCCGAAATGGGTTTCCTCAGGAGGGTGGCTTGCGTCTCCCTTAGAGATAGGTTGAGAAGCACAGTCATCCGAGAGGAGCTCGGAGTAGAGCCGCTGCTCCTTTGCGTTGAAAGGAGCCAGTTGAGGTGGTTTGGGCATCTGATAAGGATGCCTCCTGGGCGCCTCCCTAAGGAGGTGTTGCAGGCACGTCCAGCTGGCAGGAGGCCTTGGGGAAGACCCAGGACAAGGTGGAGAGATTATATCTCCAACCTGGCCTGGGAACGCCTCGGGATCCCCCAGTCGGAACTGGTTGATGTGGCTCGGGAAAGGGAAGTTTGGGGTCCCCTACTGGAGCTGCTGCCCCCACGGCCCTATACCGGATAAGCGGTCGAAGATGGATGGATGGATGTACATTAGATCATATTCCACACCAGTAAGCTCCATAGCGTTTTGTTGTTTGGGTAAAATCTGCATCAGATTGCAATTTCAGCTTTATTTCTTTCTTTCGGTCTTAATTGCAGTGGAAACTAAGGAAAGATCTAATGAAATTAAATTTTCCTCTCATCTATGTCTTTTTTACCCAGAGTGCTCACATGCCCATGATTGATGCCCTGATGATGGCTTACACAGTGGAGATGATCAGCATTGAGAAAGTGGTGGCTTCTGTCAAACGCTTCTCTACCTTCAGTGCCTCCAAGGAGCTGCCCTTTGATTTGGAGGACGCTATGGTCTTCTGGATCAACAAGGTTGGAACACAGACTCTCACACAGCACATACAAGCAGTGAAGATACAATAAAAGAAACACAGTGGGACATATTTAAAAATGTTTCACAGCAACAGTGTTCAATACATCTTGCAAAGTCCAGCCTTTTTATTCCCTAGATATCTAGCTGATTACGACCCTAGGCTGTCACTCTGCACGATTTGGGTTGAATAATTTGTTTCACGCTGACATTATAAGTGACAGTGGTCTACTTGTTTTCTTGAGGCCTGTATGTCACTGGTGCTCAGAGACGGGTCAACAGATAGATGTGTGTATCTTGTGCACACACAAGAGGCTCTGGCTCATGTTGCACTCATCTTTCAATGGGTTGAAGGCCTGAGGCAGCTAAAGCCATGATGGAGTATGCACATTAATCATCATGATGTCCCACACTATCACTGTCTGGGAGAAGGAATATGTCCAGTTTTTATGGTGTTTAGTTAAAGTGACATTTTGTCATTTTGATCAATCTATTACATTTTAAGCCTATACAATATCAAAAAGCATACATACATGTCCATCACAATTGTCTAGTTTAAAACTTTTTGTCTTCTTCGACTAGCACAAACTAGCCTCCAGAAATAACTCTGTTTCCATGGCTTAATGCACTGCTATTTGTAAAATTCAGACACATTTGCTAGGGGCAGAAATAGCTGTCTGTCTGCTCTGATACAAACGCATACCAAAAAAGAAGAAAAAAACAAGGTGGCTAATAAAATAAATATGATCACTGACCTGTTGCATGAATATGCAGATTTACATTAGCCAGGTTACTACACAGCATATAAGCCCTTTTTTTGCAATTATCTGCATAACCTGAATTCTCTGAGTAATGTAAACGTACTGAATATGTCCTTATTTCTTCTGCAGGTTAACATGAAGATGAGGGAGATTACAGAAAGGGAGCACAAAGTCAAACACCACCCGCTGGAGTCCCCCAGCCATCAAAAGGTAAAGCCACTCAGTGTTTTTAAGTTACTTCTTTTACAGGAGAGAAATCTCTGAGGAAGAAAAACCTAAAATGCCAGAGCTAAGAAAGGCCAATACATGTGCTCTTCTTTCTCATTAGTGTCTATCTAGGTGTTAGCGCCACAACGCTTTTTTTTTTTATTAAGCAAAAACGTGTTTCCCCTTACTGACATGTTGGAGTTGTTATGACCTTGCTCTCTTTTTCTGTTTAAACCGGAAGCAGATCAGATCCTTTTGTCTGTGACCTTTTGATCTGCTAATCTTTCTGCTCCTGTTCCTCACCTGTCCTCCCTCCCCTCTCTTATCCCTGCAAACTGGATAGTCTCCCTCCAAATGGTATTGGAAGCTAGTCCCTGTAAGTTGGATGCCAGTCCCCCCCCATCCCCCATAATCCCATTTTCTTCTTCTCTCCCCCTTGCACGAAAAGTTCTGTGTTGATGTGCGTGCACACTTTACCATGGCTCATCCAAGCTCATTTTGTGCTGCTTGTAGCCAGTGTGTCTGCAAGGGAGAGAAAGCTTCTTTTTTTCCATTGTGGCAAATATGTCACATAGGTGGAAAGTTATTCTGACCTTTGATGAATTGTTCAAAATATATTCTATTAGCTAGCTACGTAATATGTGCTATCTCATTTCAAGCTCAAGTAGGCCAAGTGGATCCGCTGTGCGTGCGTGCGTGCGTGCGTGCGTGGTATTTGCTTGCCCAGTGAGAATAAAAGGAAATCCATGCCTATGCCTCTCCTTTGCTTTGCAGTCCCATCCCTGGCCGCCTCCTCTCACTGATCTGCTTTGTCATTCCCCCTTTGGTCTCTCTCTTCTGCTCTTACACACGGTTTCCTCTGTGCACACGGTCTTCTCAGACAGTATATCTGCTTTTGTGTGTGTGTGTGTGTGTGTGTGTGTGTGTGTGTGTGTGTGTGTGTGTGTGTGTGTGTGTGTGTGTGTGTGTGTGTGTGTGTGTGTGTGTGTGTGTGTGTGTGTGTGTGTCAGCCTGATGTGTGTGTGTGTGTGTGTGTGTGTGTGTGTGTGTGTGTGTGTGTGTGTGTGTGTGTGTGTGTGTGTGTCAGCCTGATGTCATGCACGAGCTGGCCCACTGCATGCTGGAGCCAGAGGAGCTCTCTGAAGCGGTACAGTGTTCCCTCTTAGTCAGGAGAAGTCCCTTTTTTATGTACAGTAGAGCTTTTTTTGTAGTAGAGCTCCTTAAGTTTAGTTGGTTGTTTCACCTGTGAATTGTGACAAAAGCTGCCTTAGTGCATTTGGTATACTTTTGTGAAATATCCTCCCATTACACTGTAGATGCATCAGAGTAAATGTTAAGGAAATGCTGTACATGTATTGGTTAGTTAGATAAATATCTGTTGTGCTGTTTGTGATTGAAATAGTTGTTTTTTTTTTTTTTTTATAAATCATGCATAGTCATCCCATAGTTTCACCAGACATATGGTAGGGTTTGGCATGTTTGATCAGTTAGTGTTGAAAGTAAAGCTTTGATCTCTTTATTAAAGGGTTTAAAGTTTTCTCTTTTTCAGTCAGATACTGGTATTGATATTTTAGAGTTTGGAAAAAAAAAGTCAATGTTATATCGGCTGATAGTTTTTATTTTTTTTATTTTACGTAGACACAATACATAAACAAACTATCTTGATAGAGATTCCTTACATATGCCTTTTTTTTATAATTGTGACCAAGTTACATACTAAGCAAATTAACTTGTTGGTGCTTTCTGGTGGAAAAACTATGTAATGGTGACACTGTTTTGAAATGACCTGAAACCTAGTTTGATATTTCTGCCCTGCAGTTTTTTTGTTACTTATCATTGGCATTACACAATTACAGATACATCTGCGATAAGCTAATATTGTCTCTATTAGTCATTCCCACTTCTGCATCATGTAATGCAAATATCTATATATAGATATATCAAATATATGAGTGCAAGATATTTGCTTAATTTGGTCTGCATTTCTGAGTAAGTTTTGATATCACAGATAATGTGTGTCTGTGTGGTCTATTTCTGATACTCCAAATCATGGTCTGTGAATGAATTGTGTAAACTCAAATAAATACTATTTAATGCCTATCCTCACCAGCTGTATAAAGTATGTATCCAAAACTAATGCATCTGGGGGGAATGAGTTCCTGTACTTACTACACACTCATTTTCCATAAGTGGGCCAGTGATTCTCCCAGTCAGATGGGTCACTTTGACTAGTTTGACTGGCCTCCACCGCCATCTGCCTTCCCACTCTGTGTTGTTCATATCACTACTCTTACAGTTCAACCTCCATCTTCTCATAATTAACCAGGTCTTCAGGGTTCTCCCTGAACTACTGGCTGATCATGGGCTGCAAGATTTTGTCATTTTCTTTTGGAAATGACACTAAACCTGCTGTTGATTAGTTGAGGAGTATCAGCTTATATAAAAACAAATAACTTAATATTTAAAATAGTTTTTACTTTGAAACTCCAGGAGAGAACCTTGATCTGATGCTCAAATGGAAAGCCTTAAGTATTAACTGAAGCCGAAACATCCTTGATCAATATATGCCTTGACTAGTAGACATGAATCTCACAACAAAAGAGGTTCATACTTGTGACACTAGTTCTTGCATTTAGGATGTTTTATGTCTCGTCATTCGTTGGTAGAACCATGGTGGTGTGTTGTTGTTGCTTTTCTTCTTATTAAACCCTTATCCCCCTGGTGGTTAGGTACGGTATCGTCGGGAGCATGCTTCAGGCCGGCAGCTGCCCTTCTTCCCTCTGCTGGAAGACCTGATGAGGGATGTTTGTGACGGAGCTGCAATGCTCACTGTGGTCAACTACTACTGCCCAGACCTCATGAAGCTGGAGGGTATGCTGTGCTTGCATGCACACACGCACACACTTTCACACACTCGCAGGCCCACGTTCAATAGCTACATCCCACTAATTATCAGTTGCCCTCAAAGAATTTTTCCGTAGAGGGCATCAGTTTATTTTGCTAACATATTGAATTTAATATCCATGTGTGGTACTATTTTTGGCAATTGCACATTGCCTACTGTCCCAGTGCAGTCAGTGTGACATTTATAACCATCAAGTCATTGAGTAGTGTCCTGACCTGCTCTCTGCCTGTCTAATCAGATATTTGCCTGAAGGAAGTCCCCTCAATCGCTGATAGCCTGTACAACATCCGGCTACTCAAAGAGTTTTCCAATGAGTATCTGAATAAAAGTTTCTATCTGACGACGGAAGACATGCTCTACTCGCCGCTGGTGCTCAAGGTACAAAAAGTGACATGCCTTGTTTTCATAAACATTTGCAATACAAATGTACATTTAACCTCGTAATAGAATAAGCCAGCTATTATGTCGGGCAGCAACAGACACTACTACCTGCTTAGGTTTTCCATGCCGTTATATGGTTTAGGCACATCACCGAAGTGTTTTTGCGCGACGCCTAAGCGTATGAACGTAAAAACAATGTGGAGAGCATCTGGATGAGTCAAAGCAACGAGAGTATGAAGTATTCAGTAACATTATAGCTGTGAACTTAGCAGTGCAGTGTGTAAATAAATGCTACTCAACTCCTCAAGACCAAAGCCACGTTCCTGTGTCTTGCTTGCTACCTGCTGATTTAAAGAAAGTGAAGGGGGGTTAGCCCAGATGTTAGCAACAACTTAAGCACAGGCTCACTAACCTAATGTGGAACAACTATTCTCATTGTAGTTACAAGCTGCTCCTCCAAGCTTTGATTTAGTGATCTCTTCCTAAACAATCACTATGCTTTATGCAAAAAAATTTGAGATGAGAAAACTCTGGCTTAACAGATTTATAAAAAACACGTAATAATGTGGGGATAACCATTCTTGCTGTTATTTTAAGCTTCATGATGATCAAGAGTGTGTATTCAAGTTTTTGTAAAATGTTTCTTTTCCTGTCTATGTAGCACAATGTGATGGTGTTCATTGCTGAACTCTTCTGGTGGTTTGAGACTGTCAAGCCAGAGTTTGTCCAACCCAGAGATCTCCAAGAGTTTAAAGATGGTAAGCATCCTGGTGGGATTATTACATTGGATATACAATGCATCAAGTGCAGACACAGTTTAGATTGAACGGTTTCCACATAATTACAGTGCAACAAATAATATAAGTTTCTATAACTTTCATAAATAAGAGATGCTGTATTTTCAATTTTATAGCTGAATGTCTTATTTTGTTTACAAGTTACAGATTGAGTCTGGAGATGATGTGGGGAACTTATTGTTTACTGTTTACATATTACTTTACACACTTCAGGCTGTTACAGCTAGCTCAGGGGAGAGCTAGCTATAACAGCCTGAAGTGTGTAAAGTAAGACTGTATGACACTAGGTAGTACAGCCTGCGACATGAACAATAAAAAAAAAAAGCTTTTCCCTCCATTGTACCGAACTTGTACCGCACCGTAATGTCTGAACCGAACTGTGACTTCTGTTTAACGTTCCACCCCTAGAACCCATGATGAATTGATTTTTGTTTGTGCCCAATCGTAACAGTCCTTCAATGTGGATCAAATAACTAATTCTATAATTAGAGTATCTTGAAATCACAACTTCCTGTACTTATTAAGTATCTCATTCATTAGGAAACTATTATATTTCCTTGTTTTGGGTTTTTTCTTCATAAGCAAGATTGTTTACCTCAATGGAAGTTGCATTTTCTTATGTGTTCATTGTCTTTCATTGACGTTTTTTATTTGGATCACATTTCCCAGTCAATGTCAATGGTTGAGCTTTCTATTGACAGCCAGCAGCAGTCACTATGATTAACATGATCGGCACCTCTTTCTTCCTTTTTTCCTCAGCTCGAGCCATAGCTCAGCCCAAGAGTGCCCGTCCATCAGTGCCTATTTCCAATGCCACCAAGCGCAGCTTCCTGGCCAGCCCTGGTGTGGCCGATAACCAGAGCAGTCCTGAAGTCTGTAACAGGTACTTCCTGCACCCTGAAGACACAGACCCCCTGTAAGTCTTCTCTCACTTTCCTTCTCATGCCACCTCATCATGATCCTGTCTCCTAACCAGTTATAGTAGCCCTACAAGGATTGGTAGATATGCAGCATTGTCTGACCTTCATTCTCATGTTACCCCTAACCCTCTTCTCACCTCACTAAATTTAATTTGCTGTTCAGCTGGTTATTGCTCTCAATCTGTGTGTGCATTGTTGGTGTTTGTGTGGGAGACTGGAAGTAAAGGTTTATCTTATCTAAAAGTTGAACTGAACTGAATGCATTCGGCTGGGAAAGAAAAAAAATCCTAAATCTGTGTACTTTATGCAGGCTAATCCGGACGAGAATTTCTGCTTATCTACTCTGCCAATAGTGTTTGAATGACAGTTACTGTATGATTTTGTAACCTGCTTTTTTTGTGCTTTTAGTAAAGGGGGTCCAACATTCAGTCCTTCCCACCCACTCCTGCCTCTCCGACAGAGGCAACAAAAGCAGCAAGGAGAAGATGTTTCAGGTAAGGACAACAGTCTTTACACTCTTTACTTGCCCACAAAAGATAAAGGTTTGTGTTCAACTTGTCATATGATTGTGACCAGCACCTGTTGTTATACACATTCAATGCTGGTGTGTGTTTCTTGTTAGGTCTTAGAAACCGCTCCAACTCCCTTACTCAAATGGACGGACAACCCAGAGGCTCTGTTGTTGCATGGCCTGACAAGAGGCAAAGGTACCTAAAGTTTTTAAAAACCTTAATGAGTTTTAATCTAAAACAACAGTTTGTACTCATGTGTTTGGTCTGGAAGAACTTTTGTAGCTCTGTCAGAGTAGTAAAAAGTTTCCTTAAGAATAAAATTTAAACAAAATATATGTAGAAATTAACAAATTCCATACATTGTAAGCTATATTTCGTGCTGACTTTTATCTCTATGTCTGAGATTTTTGTTTTTTTCCCCCATGCGCTCCTTCTGCAGACCACTGTCCACATTGAGCCCGTACATGTTGCTATCAGCCACAGACAGTGATGCAGACATTGCTTCTGGTGACAGTGTGAGTCTGGCTCGCTCCATAAGTAAGGACAGCCTGGCGTCCAATGCCATAAATGTCACACCCAAACACCAGATTTCTGTCCACCAGCCATCACAGGCTGCAATGCGCAGAGTCAACGGCCACAGCCTCCTGGGCAATGTCAAAATTGAGGACGAGGAAGAAACTCAGGTGGCAGTTCGTGTTGACGGGACGCAAGTAACTGCCACAGTAGGACCCAAATCTTTCACTGAGTCCAAACCTGACCCAGATAGCTTTTACCTAGAACCACTGATGCCTTCCGTGATCAAAACCGCTAAAGAGAAGTCTGTATGCCTAAACAAGGAGGAGGAGAGTGGTGAGGCGCCCAACTCTTCAGGAAGGGGCTCTTTACGCCGAGGAGATGGATCTACATCGGCCGTTCGTAGGAAAACTCCCTGCAGCTTGAACCATACCTTTACTCCTCCGAATGAGCAGGTAGACTTGTCAGAGGAGCCTCAACAGGGTCAGGCAGATTTCAGCCCAATTGTTACCAGCAGTTTTGACCCCTCATCCAGAGAGCCAGCTGGGGGTTACTACCTTCATTCAGATTCTGAAGAACCAAAGTCTGACCAGGGCCTGGATGCTGAGCTTGAAGACATGGATGAAGAGGATCTGGATGAAGCTTTTACCACTAAAGACCCCAACTGGCACAGGAAGACCTTCAATAAAGAAGAAGAAGAATCAGCCAAACTCCAAGAGGACATGAATGTGAAAGAGCATGAGGACAAAGACATGAATGGTGGCAGCGGTCGCTCCAGCCCCTGTCTCAGTGCTCAGTCCCAGGCAAGCAGCATGGCCAGTGGCAGTGTACGCATGACCTCCTTTGCTGAGCGCAAAGCCCAGCAACAGCGCTTTGGCAGCAACCACGACCTACGCTCCAGTGCCTCCAGCTCCCAAAGGACCACTCCAGATGGGTCAGAGAGCAGCGGACCCCTGTCTTCCTCCTGGAGGCTTAAAAGGGACCAGAGCCCCTCCTCACCCTTGGGAGGGTGCACTCGTACAGGTGATGGTAGCGGTGGTTCCAATATTCTGGCTTCTGAGATTGTCCAGCTCCGTATGCAGCTGGAGGAGAAACGACGTGCCATTGAGCACCAGAAAAAGAAGATGGAAGCGCTGTCAGCAAGACAGAGGCAGAAGCTGGGAAAGGCAGCCTTTCTGAACATCGTTAAGAAAGGTGGAGGCAAGAGTGACACTTTACCCAACCCACTTAAAGCTGACATGTCTAAAGACGAGCTCAATGGGGAGAAAGCACCGTCAAGTAAAGATGATATGTGTGTTGATGCCGTCAGAGGGGACAAAGTGGTGGCGGCATCTAACCTGCCAGGTGCCTTAAAAGCAGACAAGAAAGGGACAAGCGGTAGTTTCTATTTAGAAGAAGAGTTGGACCTGAATGAGTGCAGTCGCTCCATCGATCTGTTGAATGACGCTATTGGCAGTATCCAGCAACAAATGATGCAATTGTCACTGCAGCAGGAGATGTTGATGAAACAGAATGTACAGTCCCCCTCTGGTGCAACTCCACCTCCTTCTGTTACCAGCGGCAAAAATGGTGACTCAAAGGCGGGGGCAAGTTTTCACTTTGTGGAGCACCTCTCTAACACTGGCACCGCTCCCACCAGGAAACCTCCCAAACTGAGCTCGGGCAGAGGCTCCAGGTCCAAACCATCAGAGCTAAAGATATCCAAGGAGCAGAGCTGGCAGGCCTCCAGGACCCTCACCCCCACCCAGAGTGGGTCAGATACATTACCACACCTAAGGCAGTTAGCTGGGGGCAGGTCCCCCAGGGCCGACCAAGTTGACAGCCTCAGAAACCCCACAGCAGGAGAGACAATTGACAGGCCAGGCCAGGCCAGGAGTGTCAACTTCCGCCTTCACGACGAGGCGAACATGCGCCTGCCGACCCCGCGTGGACCTGAAGGCAGTGGCTGTCCCAGAAGTGTCCTTTGACGAGTGCCTGTCCAGCACCCTTAGAGAGTCTGAGCTCAACTCCTCAGACGGTTCAGGGAAAGAGAATATACCATCAGACGAGGTGCAGCGCAACAAATCACACCTGATTGAGGTCGATCTGTCAGAATTGAAAGCCCCGGAGGAAGAGGAGGCTGCTGAGGACACGACGACGGAAGGAGTTGATGGAGAGCAGAGGTCAGGCATGGGCTTCTTCTTCAAGGTAATGCCTTTGCATGAAAACTGAACTATTTATTTGTTAAATCTTTAATTAAGTTAAAGTAGGGGTGTTTCTTATGAGTTTTTTTTTTCTGACATTGATATCTCTTACATCAGTTTCTTTTATTTATCTCTAAATAATAAATTAGCATTTATTTGTCTTATTTAAGCCACCCTTAAAGGGCTTCTGATGATAAACCTAGTTGTTCATGTCAGCACTAAATTCAGGTTTCATGTTTGCATGTTGTAGGATGAGCAGAAGGCGGAGGATGAGCTTGCTAAGAAGAGAGCAGCGTTCTTGCTGAAGCAGCAGAAGAAAGCGGAGGAGGCTCGACTCCGTAAACAACAACTAGAATCAGAATCGGAGCTGAAACGAGACGAAGCCAGGTAACCTACTTTACCAACAGTAGCATAGGATTCAGAGGTTATTCTTCCAATTAAAATGCTAAAATGCAGATGTTTTGTTTCAAAACCAGACGGAAGGCCGAGGAGGACCGCTTGCGTAAAGAAGAGGAGAAGACACGGCGGGAGCTGATAAAGCAGGAGTATCTGCGGAGGAAGCAGCAGGAGATGTTGGAGGAACAAGGTCTCGTGAAGCCCAAAACCCCCAAACTGAAGCAGAAACACAGACCCAAGTCTGTGTTCAGAGAGGAATCCTCCAGCGATAATTTCTCAAAGGGCTCTTCCACACGTAAGATTGTTACATCATCAGCTTAAAATTTACCTTGTACATTTTTCTATAAATGTCTCAGCACATTGCGCTTCATTTGTTGTTGTTTTTCAACTGAGCTGTCCTGCACTTTGGCTGACTCCAAGTCATTTCTATTTTGCGGTGATTAATACCAACATGACTGAGATTAATTTCTGACACCAATGTCAATATCAAATATTGAGTTATTCAGGGTTTCCAGTAGTGTTTTTATTCATAGTTATCATTATAAGTTGGGCCACCTCGTCTGAAACAAAGACTACCCCTGCTAACATCATATAAATTAACAACTATATGAAATAAAACAAACTTATGGAAGAAAAAAGAGACAGTATTTCACACAGCAAAACCATATTTCTTCTATTGCTTGGATTGTAAGATGCGTTGTTAGTGGCACGCTACCTCAACTAAACAATGCACTCTGGGAAACCCTGTTCTTCATTATTACTGTCATAATTTATATTATTAAAATAATTATCATTTAATCTTCCCATAACTGTGAGTAACTATATTTACAAAACTTAAGTTGAGTTTGACATTTTGGATACATTCATTTTTATTATTGCGTTTTATAGGCACCTTAAAATGAAGTAGGTGAAGTCCAACTGGTATAAAGATGCAAATGTTTATGTCCTGTGGATAAAGTCTGAACTGTGTATGTAGCAGTTTTTCCTAAAGTGGCACTGTCATTTTTACAAAATAATTGAAAGTGTCTCTCTTTTTCACATAGCTGACAACCTGAGCAACGCCCAATCAGGCTCCAGTCTGTCTCTGGCCTCAGCTGCGACCAACGAGGCTGACAGCGTCCACTCAGGAGGGGCTGGCTCTCAGCGGTAAATTGCTTGCAAATTTTGTTTATGGTACTTGTGAGCTGGTACTTAAGAATAATCTGCGCTTTGTCCATGTTTAAGATTTGCAGTATTTGTAGTATTTTCTGTTTTGATTTATTGTTCAACCTGTGTCTCCTTTTCATTATGTCTTCCAGCTGTGACTCTGTGGAGTCGTTTCCAGGCACCCGTAACAACAGTCGAACTGCCGAAAGAGACTGGGACAATGGCTCCACTGCCTCTTCCATCGCTTCCATGGCTGAATATACTGGTAAGTATTATAACAGACCAGTAGTTGTGGTTTTTCAATCATCCATTGGTCAGTGGCAAAGATTAATATGACAGGAAACAATAAACATGGCCAGTCAATTTCACAGTGTTGCTTGTCATCATTTTCAGAACACAATAAATGGATTGTCGCCACAGCGGATTTGTAGTCATCTGACTGACTCATTATTTGTGTTATGTTTAAATTATATGTTACATAATAAATATGTGGTTTGACTGGGTTTTCTCGTTTTTAGGTCCCAAACTATTCAAGGAGCCCAGCTCCAAGTCGAATAAGCCAATCATCCACAATGCAATCTCCCACTGCTGCCTGGCAGGAAAGGTCAATGAGCCTCAGAAGAACCAGATCCTAGAGGTCAGTGCTCTGCCAACATCTGATTTATGGAATTTACAGAGCAGTTTGATTCATCTCTTCATATAAAGCGGTCTGTGTAAATGAACTCAGTTTGAGACATATGTTTTACAAATTTGCTTCTGCTATGCATGTGACCAGTGTATGACTACTCATGATTTTTAATCATGAGTACAAAACATTAAATTTGATGTCACCGCTATCTTGGCAACATAACAAAATACTTTCTCTGGTCCATTGTTGTGGTACCAAGGTGGGAAACACTTTTTCACTTGTATAGTACAGTATCTCCTTCGTAACAGCAAAACTTGTAACAGACTGCAAACAACTGTTAAAACGGTTAAACTAGGCTTACTGGACTTTTGGGGTTGACTAAGTCCACCACTCAAACATCAAGACTTCACATTATACACAACACAAGAACAGGTAGTCACTCTTTTCAAAATATATCTGCTTTTGTGAACATGTTATTGATTTGTCTTCAAAAATAAGATGTCTCCAATTTTTCAAACATAATTATTAGGGGGAAAAGTCTCTTTCAGGCTCATAAGGTTATTTCTACTCAACTTTTCACATCTCTTTTCTCTTTTCTGTGGATTTGAACCAGCAGCCTTGCACTGACAAACTTACTACTGCAATATAGCTCAATGTTGTATATCTATGCCATATTTTTTTGTTTATCTCTCTCTCTCTCTCTCTCTCTCTCTCTCTCTCTCTCTTCTCTCTCTCTCTCTGTCTCTGTCTGTGTTTAATCTCATATCCCACTAGGAGTTGGACAAGTGCGAGTCCAACCACCTGATGATCCTGTTTCGTGACGGTGGCTGCCAGTTCCGGGCGCTCTACTCGTACTTCCCCGACACAGAAGAGATACAAAAGCTGACGGGAACAGGACCCAAGAGCATCAGCAAGAAGATGATTGATAAGCTGTACAAGTACAGCTCAGACCGAAAGCAGTTCACCGTCATCCCTGCCAAGACTGTGTCAGTGAGCGTGGACGCCCTGACCATCCACAACCACTTGTGGCAGGCCAAGAGGGGTGCTGTGCCAAAGAAAAGTGGAAAATAGCAGAGAACTGGATTTTAAAACCTCCATCATCCAAATCATCCTCATCTTACTTTTTCCTGAATAGACTGTATTGATGCCCACAGCCAAGCTCGCCATGCTCAGTTTGAAAACCTACTTGGGAGAGGCCAAATTCATGTACTTCTGGTCTTCTGTAGGTGGACCCAGGCAGAAACATGGGAAAAGGTATGTGTGTGTGTGTATGTGTGTGTTTCACAGGTGGTCTGAGGGACTGGTGCTGGCAACAGAAAGGGAAACGCCAGCTGAATTAGCTTCTTCTCCCTTTGATCATAGTGCAATCTGTTTTGGTTTCTTTTGGTCCGGCTCTGTTTTTATACGACAACCACGACTCAAGCATGTGGCTTTTTTCTCTCTCTGTCTCTCTCATATGTGGTGGATGTCCATTCTTTTCCACAAAGTATTTATTAGTTCAGCACTGTCATGGTTGAGAGCTCAGCTGCAGCACCGAAGTCCTTTCTTTTCCCGGAAGCACTTGTCCTTTGGACGAATTCGGACAAAATGAGGGGACATTTGGGGGAATTTTGTTGCTCTTTTTAGAAAATCTGAAACAAGGGACCTCTGTTCAACCCTTTAGGACTGTTGGACTGCCTTGCTGTCCCATCAAAAAACCACAATCTCTTCCTGCGTGGACTGTCAAATCTGTTGAATCAGGCTGGCATTGCCGATTTTGCCTCACCAGGGATCTCCAAAAAACCTGCTGCTCTGAACTGTCTTCTTCTTTTGTCACGGGGGGAGCTCCTCGCGTCTCCCTCAGACATCCGTTGGCCTTTTACGCATCGTGGTACTATCGTCAATTTTTTCAACCGCTTTTTAAACTGTCGATCGTGTAGCACTGAATATGTGTATAGCAAAAAAAACAAAAACTAAAAAACGGTTATTTTAAATACTTTTATTTGTCAAAAACATCCTTTTCTTTGAAGGTGTCAAAAGAGGGTCAATGATCTTGGTCTTTGTGCAGAAATTAAGCTTTTTTTGGTTTTGTTTCAGCTTTTATTTTTATTATGATTAAAGCAATGCGGTGTAGAGTCTGAGCTGATGTTATGTGTTTTCATCATAACAGGAATTCTCTGATGTTTAGAGCTTAGGTGTGTTTTCTCTCCACTGGGCACTCTTGAACTGTCCTGTATAAAGGTGCACTCATGAACACTGGCTTCTTTCATGCAATGTATCTCTCTCCTTCCATCTCTGAGTGTTTTTGTTGGCCTGTCCCATCTTTAACCACAAGAGAGGCACACACACTTTTGTTGTGAAGGGTGTTTTTGCACCTCTCTGTTACCGCTTTGAATGACAGTATTTGATATATTCACAAAGGGGGTTTCTGTGTGGGCGGGACGGGGGACTGTGGTTCAGTTATATACCAACATTAAAGAACATTCCTCCAAGATGTTGACAAACACTGCCACATCGTCTCTCTCTTCTCTCCGTCTTTTCAAAAATCGAAGTGCTTTTTTAGAAACCGTTGTTGGCCTCGAGAACAACCATAAGTGTTGCACGAGCACTTTACTTCGTTTGTTGGGATTTTTACGTTTTGAATGGGCATAAACACTAAGACCTAATTGATAATACTGCTGTCATGCACTCGTAAAAAATTGTTCAGACTTAACCAAACACTAAGATTTAATACCGACATGTAAAGTTGAAGGGCCTCCGCTGATACTACTGCTGTCTCCAAAAACAATACTTGATTTATCATTTGCTGCATATTGATTTGTTTTTGGGCAAGGGAGGTGGCAGATCCTTACATGTATGCAAGTTGTAATATTTATGTTAACTAAAAGATTGTATTGGCATTTGTACACCATTTTTGTTACACTAGTGTACTTTTCATCCTTGTTGATTTTATCTTTGATCCCATGCCATCTATTTATTTTCAAAATGGAAGCACTGAAACAGAATAAATTTTCAAGTGAATTAAAGTCACATTTTTCATTTTTATTCTTTCTCATGGCTTGATTTGTCCATTTTTAGAGACTCCACTGTTTTGTTTGTGTTTTTCTACTTTTATACACCACACTAATTTTAATCTTTATACCACAGCTCACCAACAAGTCATTTTTCACGTTTCTTTCACAACAGGCAATGTTGCATCTTTTCACGGACATGTTTATATTTCTTCCCGTTTATGAGTTAACACTAAAGTCACATGGTTGTTTAAATCTTCTCAAAGCAACAAAGAAAAATCATCCAACATGACACTAGGTTTGAAATCTAAATAAGTAGTCACAACATCTTCAGGCCTCCCCTGGTGGTAACTGCCTCACACTCTACCACCCAACTGGAACAGCGGCTTCAAAGCCTCAACGCAACGCCAGCGCTCATAACCATGGCAAACTCTGCTCTGCCATGGCAACAGTGTTTTTTTTTTCCACACCTGCTAGTTCAGGTGATTACAAGACCTCCAAACTTGGTAAACTGACCCTAGGTAGCGTCCAAGCTGTAAGACTGCACCCAGCGTCGATTACATTGGTCACCATGAAGGGTAAGTGCACATATTCCTTGCTCATAAAACGCGTAATAATTGATGAAATGTTGAATTCAAAGCTATTCTGATTCCTCTATCTCCACAGTTGTTGCTGGTCTTGTTTTGATGCTGCTAAATGTGCATTTGAGCCAGACTTGTCACGGAGAGAATGACCTTTTCATCTGCCCAGCAATACCACTAGGTAAGGAGCTAAAGTTTATCCAAATGTATTCAGTTCATATTAGCATTTTTTCCTCACCACAGCTTTATAAAAACTTAATAAAAGTGTAAATCTAATCTATTCCTCAAAATATTTCTAAACTTTGAAATCACTCAAATAATAACTATTATTGACACAAAATGTATGTTTAACATGCATACATAACTACTGGCTTTCAAATACAGTGAGACATTGAGGTCCCCTTTAAAGGTGCACTATAAGTTCCTGCGTGGTTTCAGCACATTCCATTTTTCATTTTTGACTCATCGTAGGCATCTCTCCTTCATCCACTAGCTGTCTTCCCCCTGAATACACCGTGAAAAAGCCCGGTCTCAGGAGACAATATAGGGGTCGTAAACATCAAACACTGGAGGCACAGGATAGGCACCAAAACACTCCAGCCAATCACGGACAAGATGGTTAGGGGATGGGGTTAGTGACAGTTTGTCAGTTAAGGCCTTTTTACAGTCGCCGCAGCTGACCTGGCGCGTGCTATGTGACAACACAATGACGTAGATCTCGCTGGCGCTTGGATTTTGACAAAACAGAAACAGGAGGCATGGACGAGTTCAAGAGTAACCGGATGCCAGGACTCTGGGTGACCGCAAGTTTCTCTTGTAAACTTACTGGGTTAAGATGAGTTCTTTTATGGTGAATGAAAGGCTTGATGAAGTCGAATCAAATGCTTGTTTACCTTTTTCTTCTTCTAGTCCTATGAAATAGAAAAGTCGGTAGCCTTACATCATTTACGCCACCTCTGTTCAGGAGAAGACACTGACCACAAACAGTAATGGCACTTCCTACACATTACATTGGCGCACGACAGGTCGGCTGCGGCTAGTATGCCGGACGCTTTAGTCATGACAGTTACGGAAACATGGGGGGGAGGGGTGAGCTTGCTCTGTTTTATGTTGAAATTACTTGGAACGTCAACAGAAGTGACCATGCAGGAACTCATAGTGCACCTTTTAATGCACTAATCTTACATATGCATTGTTGCAAATTGAATCAAAGTAAATAAAAGGGGGATTGGCAATTTGTTCAGAAATCATGCAATGAATGCAGCTAATTTCATGTAAAAAATGCTGTTTCAAGTTCTATACGCAATAACACCTAAATGTAATTTTAATACTGTGCTCTTAGGTTTCAGCCCTGGTTATTCAAGTCTGTTGATGTTTCTGAAGGATGTTGGGGAGATAAACTCCACTGTGTTTCTCAGCAACAACCTCGCCTCCATAACCAGGCTCAGGATCGACAACGCTGGTGTCACAGCTATCGCTGAAGGGGCCTTCAGTTCTTTCCAGAACCTCACAAGTCTCAGTTTAAACCAAAACTTGCTGACAGAGATTAACCCAAACTGGTTTGGTCGGCCTCATATCCTCAGCAACCTAAGCCTTACAGGAAACCAAATCAAAGTTCTGAATCAGTCCATGCTTAACGGGCTCCTTAACCTTACAAGGCTCAGCCTGAATAAGAACAGGATCAAAACAATTGATCAAAATAGTTTTAGCTCCAACCCCATCTTGGCTGAGTTGGACTTGTCTGAGAACAGGATGACTCGTGTCTCACCTCTGGTCTTCAGGTCTCTCAGATCCACCAAGATCAGATTGGATGGGAACCCCTGGAACTGTTCCTGTGGAGCTCAAGACTTTGTCGACTTCCTCAAAGGTTTGTGAAATGTATAATTTATGGACTAATAACATAGCAAGTCGTTGTAGGTTTTTAATGGATGTCTGCCAATAGGCCTAAAGCTTATATAACACATATATGATTATTGTGACAGAGACTGGAACTCCAGGTTAATAATTTCTGACTGAGCAGCAAGATATGAATTCAATTGTGATTCTGTGAGAATTTACAGATCCGGTTTCTCTTTTTTTTAATCTTACTCTTAACATTTCAAGGAATCTACATGTATGTGTGTGCTCAAATATGGCTTCTGAAAATAAAATAAAGGATAAAATATAAATTACTAAACTGACATTAAGAAGTTCCCATACTTTAAGAGACCCCCAGCACATTCGCCGGGAGTCATTCTTGATGCCTACTATCTCAAACGTCTCTCAGATAAAGCCGAGGATGATTGGGAATCATGTCGCCGTCCATACTATGTGCTTATGTTGCCGCCATCCAGCTGCAATGATTTGCCGTGAATGAAAGCCACCAAATCTGTAAAAACGTATATTCCCATCCAATTAGATTGAATTCGGTATTGATGACGCGAAAATAATAACTGTATCTCCACAGAAATTATTTGAAACTAAAGTAACGAGCCAATTTTGTAGATCTTAACGAGTAGAAAGTACCGATATTTGTGTTTAAAATGTAAGGAGTAAAAGTAAAAAGTTGGCACCAAAATAATAGTAAAGTAAAAATATCTGAAAAATCTACTTGAGTACAGTAACAAAGTATTTATTCTTCGTTAATTATCATCTCTGGTCTGGTCCTGGACTTGACTCGGTCTTGATACACTCTGGCCTTGGTTATGACTTGGTCTCAGTTTAGGTGGTCTTGACTACAACACTGGTAAAAAGCCTAAAGCTGCTTCTCTTCCCAGATCTCCTAAGCAGATCTCTGCTAGTCAGACAGATGGAGGTGACCTGTGCGAGTCCTCCGTCTCTGAGGGGTCGACCTGCGTGGAACGTGTCGGTGTGCGTGACGCCTCCCCCACCAAGACCTTCGTCAGTTACGCAATCTGTCCATCCCAAACCATCTGTTATCCCCACAGCAGTCACATCTGGTACATCTTCTCTCAGTTTCTGTTTAATATTTGAAATTCTTCACCATTACAATCAGGATACTTGCCTACTTAGATATGTAATTGTGTGAATGCTGATTCAGCAGCCTCTAACTTCTGCATACGTTACAAAAACATTCAAATATCAAAATGTTCAGCTCTTCAAACATGTGCTAATATACATTTTAAAGTATTAAGCTTTTAATGTGTTTTTTTTATACATCAGTGACAAAAACGTCTGTCCAACCCAAACCCAGTGATGCACCCATAATAATGTCCTCACACACAGGTACTTGTGGTTCTTCTTGTCCCAGTTTGTGTTTTAAAAATGTTGACCATTAGAGTTTTAACTACATTTGTGCTTAGTTAGTATCTCTGTTGTTCCCCCTAGCAAAAGTTGTGACAACACCTCCAGCACAACCAACATCAGAGACAAAAACATCTGGTCAGTCCAAACCCAATGATAGCCTCATAACTGTCCCTACATCTACTTTAAAGGCTGGTTAGTTTCGTTCATACTTAAAACATGTTTACCAGTGGAATCAGACCATTATGAGATACTAGAGACAATCTGTGGGGAAAAGTTCTAATTTCAAGAAAAAAGTCATAAGAGGAAAAATAAATCATCATTTCATTTAATAATATTAAACATCTGATAATAAATGAGGTGCTTGTTGTGAAACCTAAAACAAGTCATCCATGTCCCCCATACGACCCCCTAATCTCACCCGTTCACCACGATGGAGCAATACAAATCACACATTAAGACTCTTCTCAAAATATTTCATGTTTCATATTCTTCAAATCTATGTTTTATTTGTCATCTAACTCATTATATAGACTTCTTTATTTTAATTAATTGCCTAGTTCTTTGCAGGATATTGCAAAAAAGTACCCAACATAGCGCAATTAAAGTATTGGAAGGTTTGACCATAGAAAGAAATGAAGAGTTTGTTTGTGGATAGCACCAGCATGTAGTCAGTTATAGACATGGTATCATAGACTGTACACTATTAATTCATCAATTAATTATTAATATTCTACGGTCTATGCATGGTATATTTTCATAATCTCTGAAGTGTACACCTAGAAGCCAAATTTCTTTTTAATTTTGGACTCCCTTATTCATGTGTTTGTATAGCCCATGCCCATTTCTTTCTGAACAAAGTATCCACTATTTAGAATTTAAAGCAAAACAAAAGGGGCTGGGGTAGATGATAATAAAGCTGTAGTAGTATTTTTTTCTTGTAGTAGGTTAATATGACTTTTTTCTTGTTAAATTACAATATCATTCTTGTAAGCCTTAACTTGGAAATAGAAGTTTGTGAAAAACATTTCAAGATCTAACTGTAGCTTTCATGGCCTTAATTATCAGATTCTCCAAAATTCAGTAAGCAGCAAAATATGCTTTCTTGAAGTAACGAATTCACTTAGCATGATTGTCTCTAGTATTCCGATTCTGATCTTGATCCAAGTGCAGATAAATTATAAAAAAAACTATATTATTTACACATTTAGACTGTTCTGCTTTAGCAGCTTTCTGTCTCTTTGGTTTGTCTGTGTCCTTTAGTAACTTATGTGACATCACCAGCATCAGTGACGGAGATCTCTGTCTATCCTAAACCTTCTGACCTGCCCGCAACAGTATCTGCACCCACTGGTACGCCTGGGCTTTCTCCTCTTTTGATATTTGAACCTTTTTATATAATTTGTGCTTCATATGTTTGTTGTTCCTTCCAGGAACCTGCGTGACATCATCACCATCGTCTGATTCAAATATTGTCTGCACGCTGGTTGTTGTGATAGGTATGTTTCATTTTTATTTTGCAGGTTTCCATTTGATTGCACAAAAAAAAAATTATATTTCTAATAATGCTGTGCCTGTGTTGCTCTGCAGTGGTCCTGTTTTTGCTTCTGTTTGTGGTGTGTTTCCTGGCATTGCTGCATCGCAGGAAACGCAACAACAAAACTGTGATGCCTGGCCGTCCGGAAGAAAACAGAAACGAGTTGAAAGAAGACAGCAGATCCAGTTGTGCTCAGTCTCCAGGACTCGAAAACAATCACTGGGACTCAGAGATGGGATGGAGGAGATCCTTTACTGGACTCAGAGCTAAGTCAGCTAATGCTGTTCTCCTTATGTCTCCTTTTTGTGCACCTGTGAAAGATCTAGGGACTTTACAAACGGAGACAGAGACTCAGTCAAAAGACACACCAAACCAAGATGAAGGAAAGCAGAAGCTGGTAAATGAAAGTGAAGTGGATGGAGGAATACAGACAGAAAATCTAACAAACACTGATGTGATAATACATGCTAAACAAGCCGATGTTGGTAGAAATCAAGAGCAAAACCCCCACCGTGTTTCTGCAAACACTGACGCTGTGCCTTATCTCAGCATCGGTACAAACCAGAATAAACCCAATCCTGATGATTTCAACAAACAGTCCACTGATGGTCCAAGTCAAAGATCACAGATGGGAAAAGTAATGGGGAGGATCGCCACCTGGCCTCCAACTGCAGTTCAGTGGCAGGCAAGATGTAAAATGAAGGAGGAGGAGGGGTCTGATGTCTTCACTATTTGGACACCAAAGTTTGGAGATGAGGTGAAGAAAGTGTTAAAGTTGGAGGAGCGTCCCTCTGATTCTGACCAGGACAAAAAGGAAGATGACATCGAGAAAAATGAAATGGAAGATTTACAAACTACTCCAAATCAAGAACCTCTGAAAATGACTGGAGCTCACATGAAGTTGGGACAATCAAAACCAAATGACAAGACCATTTCTTTCGGCACAGCTCTTTCCCACACTGACGCAAGGCTAGAGGAGCAGCTAAAGAAGGAGATGATCCAGGACCCTGCTACTGTGAGACAGACCCAAAATCTGAATAAGGCAAAACTTGGTCCAAATCAAAACCTGGAATCTTTGGCAAATCCTGCACAGATGAAGACCAAGAAGAGCCGCAACAAGGCTGAACAGGGGATGGAACCAAAGCAAGCTGGGAAGGTAGAGAACAAAAGCACCGGCTCAAGGGCTCCCTCCGGTGGCGCCTCACCAGATGATGAAACCCTGCTCTCCGGCAACGAGTACGCCTTCATGGACCTGCTGCATGAAGTGGTTCAGAACAACGGTCGCAGGACCAGAGAGAGGTGGAAGCAGGTACAGATCAACAAGCAGCGGCGTCAGGACAGAGGTACCGAAGGAGTTTAGAAAGTTAGATTCTATATATTATTTTTTTCTGTCACTCCTAAACCCTCTGATGTCTAATGACATTTCTCTCTATTTTTACAAATCTTCTTAGATTCACCTTTTTAGGGTATTTGCATACAACCCGATACCCATGTTTCATATCAATGTGTTCTGAATAATGAGGCCCAAATGTGTTCTAGAGCAATGTGAAGAGTTAATATTGGCCAAGGCTGAAAAGTTGAGTTTGGTTTTTGAAATTCCTAAAATCTCTTGTAAAAACATGTGTTGATGAATTGTTTTGTTGCTTGAAATGAGTTTAGGTCTCTGGTTTGTGTCAAGCTCCAAATATTTCCCATAAGGTCCCAAAATAATGTGCTTGTAGAGCTGTAATCGGGCCTTAAACGTCAGACCCGACAAGGCGGGAGCCTGACAGAATTCAGCCACAGCTCGACAAGTAGCCTATATTTTGATTGACAGCTTTTTAAAAGCCTGAACCCGTTTCCAGCCTGGCATTATTCAAATGTGCCAACGCACACAGCTCTTTTGCTTTTTGTCAGGAAGGAGTCATTTATACATTTTTTAACATTTATTCATGACTAACGTAGGCTATAGGTCACTTTGAAGTTGGAACTCCATTCCACCTAAAAGCAACACCTGACCGCTCATTTACCGCGCAACCCAGAGAGCGAGCCCGAGTCCAAGTAAAATAATAGAAATTAAGACCGAACCCGTTTAGGCAAAGATCTTCAGCTCTATGTGCTTGGGCCGGGATGTTAGAGTGTTGCCTCGGTATACTCGGGTCTGGAGTATTAGATGTTGCCAGTACAGTAAATGCTGCTGGTAAAGTATATTGCTGCTGCAAACACTTTTCTTTGGTAACATGTTGACATGTTTTTGTTAAGATTAAACAAAAGAGATATAACAAATTAATTTGAAAGATTTAGAGCTGCTGGTATGCAGATTGTGTTACCTTCAGACAGAGCAAGGCTAGCCTTTATGCTAAGCTAACTGTCTTGTCATATTTACTAAATACTGTAGATATGAGAATGGTATAACTTGTAGCTAGGGCTGGGCGATATGGAGAAAACCAGATAGCAAATGACCAAATACCTCAATATCGATATTGTAGGCCTGACAACTGATGCTTTGACAAAATATCTTCACGCTTAAATTTAAGATAAATGATAATCAGTAACGTGGATATAATGACTAAGTGGGGGAAAAGGCAAATAATAGCACAGCTAGAACAGTCTGGAAATTCAGAAAATGACATCACTTTACTGTAACGCAGCCTTTAAAACCAGGAAAAGACCACACTTATGTCATATCACGAAATTACAATATAATATCGATATATTGCCCAGCCCTACTTGCAGCAGAAAAAAGCAAATAAGTACTTCCTAAAATGTCAAACTATTCATCCAGTTTAAATGTAATAACAATAACACTGTAACTGCAAGATAAGTCAATATTTATACTTCTTGAATAATAGCACTCTAATCAAATGAAATGACATTTATCTACATGCGATTGTCCCCAAATTCATACTCCTATTCAAGTTGTCGTTTGACGATCCAAGATCAAATAAAAAGGTCTTTTCGTTCACTGTATCTGGCTGCATGCAGCATTTATTTGTTCATATTTCATACGTCGAGAAGTACACTCGCTTCTTATAAGAAATAGTACAAAATGGATCAACCCCTTTTGACAGTGACTTAAAAACAACGTGGAGGTAAACATAATATAACACCTGGACACAACATGCATGTTCCATTCATATAAATACACAGTATCAAATAATGGCTCCAACTTGCAAGCAGTTGACTTATGTGTTATGTTTCTCTAGCCATGGGACATCACTAAATGTACAAAATGTATCATTCTTGGCAAGCTTGTATATCAAAACATGCTGTTTAGTGTTTGCATGCCCCTTGTGGTAGTTGTATGAACAGTAGGAGATCTGGAGTGGAGTGAGGACCGAGGAAGACATTAAATGAATGGATCAGCACAACGATCGTATCTTCCATCGGACTCGCTCGTGCTTTCACTCCTCGGCTCTCCTGCCATGTAATCTGACACTTCTGAGTAAAGGTCAACAGTACATTTCAATGGGACTCTTTGCAAAATACATATTGTTGAACACAAAAAAGCTTATGCTGATTCCTTTAAAAAAAAAAATAATCGGCAGATCTCAGAGAGAAAACCAATCCATCTGAGATTACTTCATCATTACTATCGCTTCTTATTTCTTTACAGATAAATAGAATGACTCATAAAAATACTTTTCTAACATCTGCAATGTAAATCAAAACAACACAAACATGACATGTTACTGCACGTTTGACTTGTCTTTGCTTCCCAGCAATGGTTGAATACTGTCCACTGTGTTATTCAGATTAAAGGGTCATGCTGTTATGCTCTACACTTCCCTGGAGAGCTTAGTGCAAAAAAATAGTTCAAGTCCTCTTTCACTTTCATCATACAGACGAGACCGAAACCAAATGGCAAATGTTAAATATATAAAGTTACTATTTACAGTAAACTACATTGAGCTGAGGAATGATAAACGAGGAATAAATACTGCACACTGATTGGCTGTACAGTTTGGAGAGGAGAACATTGTTTTCAGCTCAAGTACGTTAGAGATAAGATATTTAGAAACAGATTACAGGATAGAAAGGGACTTGTCTGTGCAAAACATTCTGCTACCAGTTGAACTGCAACTTGTGAAAGAGTTATGAAACAGGAGGATTAAAAGTTTTGAATGAATATATAAATGCATATAAACAAACAGATATGAATTAAAAAAAATAAAACAAATATATGAATATGATTTAAGTTTCACTAAGAAAACTAAGACTAAACATACATAAATAGAGAGAGTGCGTTGTGGGCAAACTCGAAATACGTTAAAATAGCCGCCATGACATGAGCCTCACATCTTTGACAAGCTCAGATCAGCTGATACAATCGTCCCAGCCAATAAATCGACACGGCTCAATAATAATAGAAAAAAAAAAAACAATAACACTGATATCACAAAACAGATGCAAAATGGCACATCCTGTACACATCATTTTCAAAATATTTACAAAGCAATAGAATAAACAAAAGAATGGCACATACTGTATAGCAGACTGATGATTTGGGACACTTAAAATAACAATATTCATTCCTAAACATTAAGCACAATGGAAACCAGCGTCCAACACAACAAAGAGAGAAATGCTGACAATTCTAATACGGCTGATTAAAGAGCCACTACAGTGTGTATATATTCACAGATGACAGTTTGTTGTAAAAAAGTTTGTGCTCATAAAGAAAATGAAAATCCTGTCTGATTAGTTAACAGACATATGTAATAAATAAGTAAAGTGCACATGTACTCTCATTTCATGGTAAATGCTTAACTTGTTCGAGATTTAGTGAATGTTAAGATGTGTGACGAGATTTGGCTCTTTGTGAGTTTAGGCAGAAACAGGCGTAGAGGAAGTCGGCCTGAGACGTGGCACGTTCTCACACAGAGTGAAATGATGTCCTGTACGGTGTGTGCACAAAAAGCTTTTGACTTACCAAAGACCGCTCACAACATCCATTAAAATAACTGAGTCCTTTGGTTGGAAGGAGTTAGCCGTTTCCTGTGCTTGGTTGCGACGGTGAACTGTGTTAGTAAAGACGTTGTGCGAGGGGAGTCGGCGTCGGCCTGTAGCAGCTCACTGGGGGAACAGCCGGCCTGTCAGGGTCATCTTTTAAACGGTTGATTATTTCTGATCTGAGGCTAAGGGACACGTAATGCACATGTACTATGGACTGCTGTTCTTGGCCAGAGACCAGAACATCTGGGTGAGACAAACATGCTTTGTCGGCCCGGGTGGGGCTTACAGATTAAGGTGTCAGGGTGTCGAGGACCAATGTTTATTTTTTTTTAGAGGTGAGTCTCGTCTCTTGTCTCTGTGCCAAAGTCCTGCTGGTTCCTGGTGCTGCGGGCCTGCCCCACCTGTGAGTCCTCTGGCATGTGTGCCAGCGGGTCTGACCGGATAATGTACCTGTAAAGACAATTAACATTGTCTGCCAGCTTGGAGCAGTAAGTATGGATTAAAATCTGGGCAGCACCATTTACTGGAAAACTATAGGCACAGTCGCAGCCTAAATACTAGCTCACTGGTGGCATACAGTATAGTCTATATCCACAACGTTCCACATCAACAACTTTTCCAACCACAAGTTCTACTTTGCAGCGGCATCGGGGCTCCATCTGGAGCTTTGCGCCACCCAAGACGATTGTGATTGGTTTAAAGACCCTCCCCCGCAGCCCTGTGGAGGAAGGTCTGGCAAAGCGAGACTACATACAGTATGACATGCAGCAAAACACCTGTGCAGTCTACTGGTCAACAGTCAACTATTGCATACTAGGTGGCCAAACGAGTAGAATTTTTCATGCATGTTTTTAATGCATGAGCTTTACAACTTTACCCACCAAGTTATTACTTCTTAGAATAACTACAGTGTGTTTGTTACAGTCTAACTAGTTGTATATATGAAATAATGTTACCAAGGATAAGTCTGCTGGACATAAGGGAAAAAAGAGAAAGTGGGGTTCTTACACAATGTCGTTGAGCTCCAGCATGGTGTCAGGAGGCGGATTGATGAGGACGTAGGACAATGTGTTCTGGTGGTCGTTCATCTCGTCTGGAAAATGAGACAGAAGAGCCTTTCAGGGGTGCTCTGGTGTCCTCCCTCGCCCTCCTTCATTATACAGTACATCAGCCAGGAAATGAGCCCTCTGACCGCTGAAATTGAGCCTCTTGTTTTCAAGCTTCTAGTGAGGATGAAGGCAAAGTAACCCACGTACTGTATCGCCCGCAAGTATGGCCCATGCTCTGTTCCTAGTCTGCTTGTTCATCTAAGAGATGATTTATACAACTGTTAACAATTAAACAATCAAACAATATGTAACCATAAAATTGCATACAACAACAGATTTATAAACCAAGCTGACAATACAGTTTTGATGGGAAATAAATGGCAAAATTTACAAATTGGTTTTGCATTTCCATCACTTAATATTTTGACTATAGCCAGACTGATACTGGAATTTTTTAAATATTGAATTCATATAATTATCAATTGTATTAATGTATGTATTAATTAAGCTATTGATACATTACTTGTTGAATTTTTATTTAATTTAAAGTTTTTATAATCCCTCTTTATCAAAATAAATTGCTAAATCGTATGATTTTAAACCATTTTGGCCTTCAATAAACAGATGTACTGTACATCTGCATTAGGCTATATAAACAGTTAACATTAAGAGTTGCAACAATATTCTTTTATTGCTTTCACAATATAGTTAAGCTAGCCATGGAAAGTGTTACCCTATGGAGGTCTTATATTTTATGACTAATCAATAAGAGGAAATTGACATAACATTCATTCACCTACTCTATGTGTTATTTATGTATGTTTGTTGTGTGCTCTCTGGCGGCGGCTCCTACTTGCGTTACGTGATGGACGGAGAAAGGAAAAGGAGGGCACCTGTCTCCATGACAACCCACCTGCTTGTGGCCCTTTATAAGCCAGGCGGGGTGGAAGAGAGAGAAGGGCTAACCGTTACTGACAGGGAACTTTGTGGAACAAGGGGAGGCCCATGCTGCCTGCTGACTGAAACAGCACCCCATGCGCAGCTTCAGAGCCAACATGCAGACAGCGTCCGTGGCAACGCCACAAGTCGATCTCCATTGCATTCCCTTTTTTTTTTTCTTGTTCTTTCTTTTTCTTCTGCGCATTCCACACTGGACCAAGGCGGCAGGTTGCCATGCCAACGGACAACACTCAGCCCCCACAACCCGCCCAGAGGGACACCCCCACAGACAGAGAGACATGCTCCAGCATCCGTCAAGACTGAGACCAAACGCAGAGCGACTCGGACCAAACAGAGTGAAGCAGAACACATTGGGAGTGTGAGAGTAGAAGGTCAACCTCTCATTTTCAAGTATATTTGTTCTATAATACTAAATATGATTGCATGATTTATGGGAGTGATGTTAAGGACTGTACCAATGTGTTTCCCACTCTAATTGACACATTGTTATTGTCGACTTCTCGATGTATTAACTATGGATTATACCATGGTCACACAAGGTTTTTAGTTGTGGCTCTGTAGTCCAGGACGATGCAACTGTGACTTTGAGTTGCTGGTCTTTGAGGTTGGTCATGAATAGTCTTGCTTAATTTTAGAACATATAGCAGCAGACTATTGATCCTGACCACACAGACCAACCAACGTCCCTTGCCTAAGACCAGACTGAAGGCAAAAAGCCTTGAGGGGCTTTTTTGCCTTCAGTCAACAAGCAACAAATAAAAATGGTCTAGACTTCAGTAAGTCATGTATAAAAATAACTATTCCTACACAGTCTACCTAATAGATGCCTTTTCAGTGCTTGCTTGCACCGACCTTTTGTCCTAGTGATGTTCCAAATGTGTTCATTTGAATATTTAATGCAAGAAATCAATATATTTAAAATGGTGGTTGTTAATCAACACTAGTAATGAAATAAATACATGCTTGATCTATTCAGTGTTTAGCTTGGTCTCTATTTGTCAGTAAGTTTGGTCAAGATTGCATTCATACTGCTACCACTTGGGGCGGCAGAAGATGGAGGTTTCAACAATTTATCCCCTTTTTCGCTAACTATTTGCCAGCCGCTTGCTGACTCACTTCAGTTGTGCACTTTGGAAGTTATTTTTTTAACTTACTTTTATAGTTATTTCATGCACACAAATTGTTCTTTGGAAATCCAGAAGTTTAACCACTGGAGGTCAGCAAAAACTAAATGTTCAGCCGATTTAGGTTCTAAAGAACAGTGCTAAACATGTATTTCACTAACTGAAAAAAACTTTAAAAAATGAATGCCGATCTAAACACTGCTTCTCTTTTTACCTGTGGTAACATGGCCATGGTATAAGTCTGAAAATACACCTAGAGGCGTCCTGATATATGGAAATAAGAGGCAAAATGGTGGTGAAGAATGCATTTTCCTCTACCGAGTTCTTTATTTTGTCTCTTTATTTTCTGCATCAGGACACTTCCGATACACACATTATTCTTTATATATCTAAGCTATACATTTAGCTTCTACATCTAACCTTCCATCCACAGACATAATGCGTTCCGCTCCACTCTTTAAGCCATACTCTGATGCCCTGCAGTACTCTAGCCATTTGGAACGTCACCTCACGGAAACAATGCAAAAAAGAACAGGTAGCGAGGGAGATAGTAGAGCGAGATAGTGAGAGATTGGCTGCTGATCTACCACTCATTCTAGCAGAACACATACACACACACACACACACACACACATGCAGTAGAGTTGCGGTACTGTGATCAATCAGCTAACCTGAAGGCCTGGTCCCCTCTGTATACGGGTGCTCTGAAATGTCCTGCAACTCTAAGCAACAGCATTCACTGTTAACCTCAATATCCTAATTTGGTCATTTATATTTAACTGCCAATGTTCTAATCAAGCAAAAAGGATTAAACCAAATGCCCAAAAAACATCTAAAAATGTATATACAGTACAGTATGTAGTTCTGTGGATAAATGCAGTGCACTAATCTTCAAAGGATGCTGGTGAAAGGACAAATTCCTTTCCCTTCAAGATCGTAACCACTTACATTGTTGTAAATGAGTTATAAACAGCACACAGAATTACCTTGCAAATATCCTAGATTTACTCGATTCATGACATCGCTTGCAGTGAGATTAGAAACATCCTCTACAAGCCAAAGGAGGAAAGAGAGTCAGAGAGAGAGAGAGAGGAGGAGGAAGAGGAGAGGAACAGAGGAGGGGGAAACAAGAAAAAGAAATAAATCAGGCAAGCAGCAAATGCATTTGAAGTTTCAAAAATAACTTTAAAAAAGGTGAGAGTGATGCAAAGAAGCCATGCACTGGTGTGTGCACAGAATCACTTCCAAATTGTTCCTATGCCACATGTTGTGATCCTGTTGCAGTAATCCTCAATGACATTCATGGTTGATAAGATGATCTTGAGCTTTTAGGGTTCTTTCTGAAACGTATTTAATTGACATGTTACATCACGTTTAGTTAGTAATGTCATTGATGTAAAGTGCAACACAACTGGAGCATGATTCTGCTTTTGTTTTGAAGCGTGAAGCTGGGAGGAGAGAAAAACTAAAGAAAAGAAAAAGTACAGAAGTGAGCAGATAAGAAATTGCAGTTTGTGATCCAATGCAACTGAGACAAGGTTTGGTGCTGCTGCATCTCCATGCGTGAAGTGTTCACATCCACACATTGGTATGAACATGACTGAAGTGGTGTGTATGTGTGATGGCACGTGGGGCAAGAGTTTGATGAGTGTAATGCTGAAGTGAGAAAATCATGTTTTCTGCCGGTTAATGATGATGTAGTGCGATGTTGTTGCTCTGTACTATCAAAACCCACAGCACCACGTCTTATTAGATGGTAAGATGAGACGAAATGAGATAAAATGACTGGAACACAGATTGGAGTTTTTCAGACACGGCTGCTCTCACGAATGAAATAATGTTATTGGTTGAGAGTATGTTTGAGTGTGTCCTTGCTCAAAGACGCAGGTCTGATTGGAGCTCATGCTTCGCTATGACTAGTTTTAGTCCTTTTTGAGTCAATAAATGCAACCTAAGTAGAGCTAACATGGCTACTTATCTAAACAATGTGAAATTATAAATGGACCCAAAAAAGACCCAAACTAAATGACTAAATGATTATTACTGATTAATTGTATGGTCTATAACATGTTAGAATATTGACATATCTTTTGTCTGACCGCAAGTCCAGAACACACAGATTAAATTTACACACAGAAAAAATAATCTCAGAGACAAGTGAAGCTGGAGCCAGTTAATTAAAAAATAATGGCTGTATAAAGGCAGCGAGAGGGACGCTAAATCTGGCACATGCTAACGTTCTGTTTGGGTGTTGAGTTCAAATATGAACATATGGACATGATCTGTCGTTAGAATCGCAGACTCCAGCTTTAAACGATTCATTGATTATCATTAATTGATTACTCAGACTGTTTCAGCTCTACATGCCGTATGCGGTTTTACTTCCTGCTTCATACTATTAGGACTCTTGCTGCACTGGTAGCTAGTCTAAACCTTCCATAACTATGATCACGAATGTAGAAAAGGACAGCACCATTTTCTTTTCTTCATTTCAGTTTCTCTTACGTTTTCTCACCTTAAAGCTGAGACTCCTACGCTCCACCCACTGAGGTTTCACTCAACAATTACATTATTTCTGCCTCTTGCTGCTGCAGCCTTAAAGAAATGTTGGTTACACTTTACAGTATGAAGGTATCTACATAAGAGTGACAGGAAACTGTCATGAACGTGTCAAACACCTTATAAACAAGTCATAAACGTTTATGACATAACGCTTCTTTTAGTAAGTGTCATTCGGTTTTGTTAAGTTAAGGTTAGAGTTCATGTGTCATGACTCTGTCATGTGTTCATGATAGTGTCATGTCACTTTTATGTAGATACCTTCAAGTAAAGTGTTACCAAATTGTTTATAGAACTGAAACTCCAATCTGCAAGAAACATTACCATTTGCACTATTATTTGATAATGATTAAATAATTATAAATGAAATGAAAATACTTTAATTAATGTAGTTAATAACCACTTATACTGTATTTAGTCTTGCTATAAAAACAAGTAATATATTGTTGACTATTGCGTTGAATTACCTTAAGTCATCAACTTTTACATAAATGTAAATCTCAGCCCATCAGCTGTTCCACTCACCGTATCCCACGGTGGGCAGGCCCAGGTGCTTCATGCGATTCTTGACCAGCTCCGACAGCTCCTGTCGCTCGGAGCGTCGGTACAGGTTGAGTCTCTGCTGCGAGATACGCTCTGCCCTGCTGGACGGTTTGGTGCTCTTCCTGCTCAGCCGCCGGGCCCACTGCATGCTCTTCTTCCTCAGCAGCGGGTGCTCCGATTGGTCGCTCGCCGAGGAGTTTCTGTGGGCCGTCTTCTCCTTCCAGGACTCTCCGTGCTCACGATGCTCCTCGCCGTGCTGTATGTTGATGGACATCTGAGACTGGGAAAGCATCGTGGCAGTGTTAACGCTGGATACTGTGTGTGAATGGGTTTGTGTAGGCTTGGCTGTTTAGGCATTTGTTTTCTTTTTAAAAAGAAATATCTGCCTCCATGTCAATAAAAGCAAAATTCCATCTTTAATGCTTTTGTAAGTGCCGTTTCCGGGTGATTGCATTATAAAGATGTAATGTTATCAAGTTTTCATAATGATAAGTGCCAGGAAAATGCCAGTGAGGTATTTTTCATCTTTGCATGCTTTAAACAGAAGGTGAATATCCAAACTAAAAACAAGCACGTTTGGATCTTACCTGTGCGTTACTGCCCTTGCACTGAAAGGAGACGGACAAACAGACATCCAAACAAAAATAGATGCAATGAGAGAAGGGGGCATCCAAAGCGAACAAAATCATCAAAAGTCATCACATTAAATAGTAAATATGGAGTATTTACTATTTTATTATTCATTATTAAAATGGTGGGAAATTAACATTAGCCAGCAATGGTACATTTCTGGTTTATGGCTGGTGAGTTTATGCCTTATTCTAGCCACCTACGTAACCTGCAAAATATTATTCAGAGGCAGATTTCTATTCTAATAATCACACACTGTGAGAAAATGTTAATTTCCCTATGCTTGGTGAAAAGAAAAAAAGCTGTTAAAGAAAAAACAATAGAGCAAGAGAAAAATCTTGAATTTAGAAAAGAGAGCCAAATAGAAGGAAATGAAAGGTTTTAGGACGAGAGAAATGAAAGCAGAAAAAAATGCTAAGCAAGGAAGGACATCATGACACTTTTAAAAAGACAGAAGGTGAAAAAGAAGAAGGAATGAAGAAAATACAAAATAAGGGGAATGAATAATAGAAGGACGTTAAAGTAGTAGTGGCAGTAGTGTCTTGGCTAAAGCCAAACCCAAACCAAGGTCTCAGATATTAATTATCTGATCAAACTGAACTTGCCTCTGTGGTTGAGAACATGTGGGACTCGGTGCGGTAGATCCCTATGGGGATCTCAGCGCGCTGGAGGAACAAAGCTTCTGGAAGAGTCTGCCGTAAGTCCTGATCCACAGGTCCTCTTCTGTGATCTTCATCTGAGGATGGAGAATGAGAATCAAGTAGATACACGCACTAACTCATTTACTCAAATGTACAAGTGCTAATTAGCACTATGAAGCTTATTAGCATTTCTACTTACAGCACACAGGTACCCAGAGCCAGGCGTGGTGTCTAGACCGAGGAGAAGCCTTGCTATAGCGATCATGTAGTCCTTAACGAACGACTGCAGAAACAGAGAGAATGACTGTGTAGAACTGTAGTAAACAAGACCAGCCACAAACAACTTTCACAGCAATTAGGGTTAGACATTTATGTTTATATGCTTCCTAACATATTGGGCAAATCAAGCCTATTTAATTATTAAAAAAAAACAATCAGATGCTCCCACACTGTCATTACATACATCTGTGTTCAATGCAGGCTAGAAATTACTCTGGATTTCCCAACTACAATTTATGTGCATGAAATATAATTAAATATTTTGTTAGACGTATTTCATAATTAACCCCTAATGTTCAACCCCTAAAGTCAGACCGTTTGTTTACCCACCTGGTAAAGCAGTGTATCCAACATGCTGATGCTGAACACTCTGCCTGCAGCAAACGGCAGCCGGAACATGAAGGCCAAGTTGGAGCCCTTATCACGCTCTATCTGAAGAGAGAAACACAAAGAAAAGATTTAATGAACAGAGCAACCAGATGATAAAATCTCACCTTTTCCTGTCCGTTTGCTGGACTATTGCTCTTCTACTCTTTTGCCAAGAAGACTTACAGTATATGAAAATGGAAAAAGTCTGTTTTGAGCTGTGAAATCTTACAAGTTAGTGGAGAGACACGTTTTTAAAACACTGAAGGTGAGAGCTAGCACTGCAGACAGGATAAAAAAGAACAAATGAAAGGTTCAGGAAGGCAAAAAGAAGCAACTATGATCGAGAGTCAAGATACTACTAAAACTCATGAACTCTGGTAATAGTTTGGTATCAGTTCATCAAAGAAACATGAAAAAAAAAGTAAAAGTGAGAGAAAAAAAGAAACCGTTTCCTCAATTTTAAACATTGCACTGCTACAGATTATTTTACATAATCCAGCTCTGACAGGTCTTTCGAAAACATTCACACAAAAAAAGAAGAAATTTCAAAGACAAAGCCAGTTTGCCATAACATGGTTCTCCCTACTCAACAGCTCACCTTCTCCAGTTTGGAGAGAGCGAGCGAGTAGCAGTCCTTGGCTCTGAACTGCATGAACCTCATGTTGGACGGGTGTGTGAGCTCAGTAATGATGCTGAGACTGGGGAACAACCTGAGCGAGGGGGGACATGAAAGAAAGAGGAGATGTTAGTGGAGAGGAAGACCCTGTGTGGCAGTGATAAATGCTTTTCATTTTAGAAAACGTTTGGCAACTGTAGTTTGTCTCTAAGATTACCTCATTTACTATTCTCAGAAAAAAAAGAAATACCATTTACTTACTAACATCTTACTGAGAAGAGATAAGGACTCAAGTGGAGTCTGGTGCACATTGATCCAAAACTAGGAAGCTCAAACATAAAACAGCCACTGACGGTACCAATTGTTTCCTGTGTGTTTCTACAGAGTGAAATGTGTTACCTGAACATTGTCTGGACGTTGACAATGGTCTTAGCGTCTGCCATGTAGTCCTCCTCAGCGCTCATGGTGCTCTCCTTGTCCACAACCACTAAGTTGTCAGCGTAGATTATGCCACACTGTAGCAGGTTGTCCAAGCTGGTGCATTCACAAAACAGTGTTTACTACCGCACAACATGGCAGGAAATTGGATAATACAACAATGGAATAACATATACAGTATCGGTAATGTCTAAAAGGAAATCCACCAAGTAGTACTTCACCAATAGCTGTTCTTTATTTTACTGTGAATCCTTCCTTTAAGCAGAGCCTGAAACTATATTTTGTGATGGCCAAAACCAACTAAGGATTATGTTGCATGTTATTCATGATGCATGCATGAAAGTTGTGTCGTACTGCTGGTAGCTAGCCTGGTTCACACCAGACCCTTCTAAGTTGTAACTGATAGTGGGTCTGGGGAAAGTTCATTCACAGCCCATTTCTAAAGGGGTGTCACCAACGGATGCTGCTGAAATGCCTCTGGGCGCAATTGGATAGGCCTAAAACCAATCAGAACATGTGCAAAATCTGCTTCAACGTTGCCACGCTATTGTCATCGTGTAAAGCCCGCCTCAACGGTTGTGATTGGTGCAAAGCCCGTCTCAACGGTTGTGATTGGTGCAAAGCCCGTCTCAACGGTTGTGATTGGTGCCTTTAGGGTTTTCTCAGGCTAGCTGGTAGCTGTTTTAAATACAAAAAAACATGAACATAATAATCAAGTGAGCAGGTTTTAATAATCCAAACACATACCTATCGATTGTTCCTTTCATGTAGTAAACCATTGGAAAGCAGCAAATGGCCTCCAAGAAGTGGTTGTCTGGCCTGCGGGAAACAGGAAACATCATGAATGAGCCTCTCACACTAATTATCTGTAAAACCCCAGTGGAGGATTATCAAATTGTTGCTGTAATTTCCTGAAATGTGCACGTTGATCAGGATGGAGCAGATGCTGTTTTGAACTGTATTATTGATGGTTTACTACCCAACAAATATATGTTTACTTCTTAAATTCAATGGGAGGATTGAACTGGTTGCTATGGATACCCACAAAGCACTTAGACAGAACTTTCTTGGCTCTTGGTCTGTGTAGTTTATCAGCTTCAGTGACCATAGAGATTTGCCTGAGTTAATGAAACTCAGTGAGTTAGAGCATAAAACAGAACGCACACAAGCATACACACAATTCTATACATACCCAACACACACAAATTGGCTTTCTTATGCAGAGAGAACTGTTGCTTATGAATAATGCAAAAACTATTTATTTTATTTTGAAGCATAATAACTGGTAGTTCCAGCTTTGCTCTACTGAAAGATATTTTGTTCTTTTAAATTGCAAGCATACAAAGCACTGGCACATTTTTCACAAACAGATGCAAATATATGCTAACACACAAATAGGCACACATAGATCCATTTCTTTACATCATCAAGAACTGCTTTTTATTAATGCAAAACTATTCTTTTTTCTATATCTTGAGGCTAGTTAACCCATATACGTCAAGCTGCAATGAACAACTCTAGTATACTGCAGGCAATTCTGTCATGTGCTCATATTAAAGTAGCAGATGATATTTATCAATGTCAAACTCAAACAAAAAGTAAAGTACTAATACACAAGGCAATTGCAAACAAAGTTCTCCTATCAATAAACCTTTATCAACATCAATATACAGTTGTGTTTATCGGTCTGATATCTATCAACATGCTATTTCATCTTGATTGTGTACAAGATCACAGGTATAGGTAGTACATGTGTTAGAGGCCTATTACATAAAACCCATTACTCTTGAGTTTTTTATGACATTGTGAAAATGTCAGGGAGTTTACATGCCTGTAGGAGTAGGAACAAACAAACAAACAGGGCGGTTCAAAGCCTTACATGTTGTCCAGCAGCAGCACTATGGGGTTGAGCTCCTTCCTGGGCCGATAGTAAGCGCGCAGAGGGACAATGAAGTTGTAGAGACCGTTTCCGGCTGTCTCTGCAGACACTATAATCAGCTTATTCTTGAAGCCGTATGCCTTGGCATCCTCAAAGCTGCTATGTGTGCAGCCCTGGAGGGAGGGAGATAATTCAACAGCAAGTCAGTCAGGTTTTAGTTGTGCCGTTTACTCTAATAGATGGTGATTAACAGGTGAATACATGTTTCTATGGTTTAATTCTGAGCTGTTTTTATCTTTTTTTCTGAGTGTGAATTCACCTTGTCGAGACGAAGGCAGCAGAATGAAGCTTTCTGTGGCAGGAGGTGGCACAGAGTGGGAGAGCTGCCGATGTAGGGCGAGTTGGGAGGGTAGCCTTTCACAAAACTGATGGAAAAAGACAAGAAATGCCTCTGAGGAAAAAGTCCTATCAAACTTTAACAACATTATAATTACGAAGTGTCAAAGAACTGGAGCGAACACCTTGACTGATATGTTCTGCAAACACTGGCAAGTATAAGAACTACAAGTAATGCTGCTTTTCATCTCTGAAAAGAGTTTCATCCTTCTCCACAGTAAAAACAGTCCGTTAAACACAGTAATAGTGGGGACTTTAACAATCAAATAATTCAAAAATGTACTGATGGTATAAAGAGAGTATCACTGAATCCCTCTTCATTAATTCTATCATTATTTCATCATAATAAGTATACCCTGGCGCCCAGATAGCTCAGTTGATAGAGCGGGCGCACATATATAAATGTTTACTCCTCAGCACAGCCGTGGGTTCGATTCCGATCACGGCTCTTTGCTGCATGTTATTCCCCCTCTCTCTCCTCTTTCCTGTGGTCATCTGTCCTGTAAAAAATAACGGCCAAAATGCCCCAAAAAAATCTTCACAAAAATATATCACCATTAACTACAATGTTTTTGAATTTCATCCTTGCTGTTAACTTTAAGATTCTGCAGCAGTTTTGCTGCTTTACTAAGTTTTCTTAGTCTGAAGGACTCATTCCTGCTCAACATCAACTACATCAACAATTACATTTTCTTGTCAGTTTTTTTTTTTTTCTTTCATTTTAAGTTTTAATTTCTTTTGTCAATTTGGTCCTGTGTCCCATGATTTGTCAAGTGCCAGCTGCTATAGCCATGATCAGTTTCATGGTGCCATCTAGTTTGCCAATAAAAGAGATTCTGACTTTGTTAATAGAAGTCATCAAAAACTGAATAACCACATGATGGCACTGTGGGACTTTAAGATGCTTGTTTTGTTTCCTACACACAATGTTGTTGTCTCCTTAACTACTGTGTCTGACAACTTAAGGAAGAGAAACTACCCAAGTGTCCTGGGGCACAGTAATAGAGGCTCAGAGGGTAAGAGGACCATGTTATGTCCAACTGTAAGACCCACTGACAGTTACTTTTCAAAAAGGCTTGTATGAGCTGAGGTACAGACTGTGAGGCACAAGCAATCTATCCTAAACTTTACTCCATTTTAGGAAACCACATACAAAGAAAAGGAGTAGAACTTAAGCTGCTGAGAGAAACTGAATCTCCAGACTTGCTGAATTTCTATCATGGTGACTGATAGGTCAGTGTTGAGGGGTGAGGATCTATGCAAGGACACACAGCATGAGCTTCACTCAAAAGGGGAGTGCTGACCCTCCCTGTCATGACATACACATTCATCACCGCCATGTCCCAACTTTACGGCATCATGACACACAGATTACACGCCTATACCAAAACCATTGATCTCTCCTCTGCAACCACTGAGCCATAAAGAAGAGGAGGACAGGTGACATCAATCAAGTAGAGAGCAGAGGACGCCTGCACTATGAGGACATTTCACTTTTTTACTGCTGCAAGACAACATATACGGGGCTCTTCTCATTTCTCTATATTTTGTTGCTGCTCGTCTTCTCTCTCCCCTTCGTACTCTTGCCTGTGACCTGGAAATCAATATCAGCGCACAGTTGTGAAGTATGTCTCAATTCCAAAAATGCATTTCAAAAGGAGAGCGAAGGCTTGCCAGAAGAGCTATGAGGGAAAGTCTTTGTAGCACCCGTGACGTATAAAATTCCCATGACACACAGCTGTAATATACAAACCATTGCAGCTGTGCCACATGTCATATTTAATCAGCGTTGCTTTTAAAATGACAGCTCTGACGCAAAGATGTCTCATTTTGTTAAGACACCCGTGTCTGCTTGTTTTCTTCTACTTCTCTCTCGATTATCATCCTTTGCCTTCATCCCCTGCATCTCAGGTGAGAGGGACTAAAAGTAGTAGAAGATGAAAGGAATCAAGGATGTACACAAATAAAACAACACCAAATCTCTTTGGGTCAATAACATCACTTACTCTGACCCTACAGAGCCCTCGTCGTCAGATTGGTTGGTCTCATCCTCTGATTGGTCGCTGAGGAGGTCGCAGGGCAGAATGGCAGAGGAGTCAGTGATCTCTAGGACGGGCGCGATGCTCGGCCTGCGGCTCCCAGAGCCGTTCTCCGTCGGCAAGGTCAGCTTGCTGCTTTCCTCGGGAGGATCAGGGTTCTGGAGATCTATAGCTACAGTGCCTGTGGATGGCACAAGTTTATTGTAGGACCAGCAAACTATACACTCATCTAGAAATAGTGTGTGCAGCACGTTTAATGTACTGTGTTAAGTCAACAGTGAATGTTTGTCTCAGAAAACACTTTTTAATTTTGTAAAGTAATAAGGTCCATATTTAGCTTGTTCAGCACCTTTGCCATATACAATCCTATCACCCATCATCTTTAGTTCCGCTGAGTTTAAGGAGATAATGTGTTGCTTTCTGAATCATGTAATTGTACTCTCGAGCTACAACAAATGACATGCAAACAGTATTGACATTGTGTTTGTCAATAAATATGTCCCTGAAATACATAATGTTGGCGGTTGTATGATATAGATAGATATATATGAGATATATATGAGATATATATATATATATATATATATATATATATATATATATATATATATATATATATATATATATATATATATATATATATATATATATATATATATATATATATCAGACACATAATATATGCAATACATATATCATATTTTATGTGAAAATGTGATTTAGTTAGTAGAGCAACAATGAAATATGTCTGTCTTGTACAGTGGATAACATACTATTAATTGCAAAATGTGTACGCCATCAAATTACAGGACTAGTAGATACGTGTGAAAAAGTGATGCATCATGCACAAACTTACCATATGCAGTGGCCTGATCAACTTTCACAGGTCAAAGAAAAAGCACAACACAATGATGTCAGCCATGAAAGTAAAAACGCATGTAAGAAAAACGTCATGCATAAAAGTCAGCGAAAGCATACAGCATCACCAAGGCAGCCACCACTCAGAAATGTTCAGTGTGAGTAAATTAACAGCAACAAAGCATCCATTTTCTCTTCCTACATGGAAACCCTTTCAACCCAACAGATGTAACCTTTATACTACAAACACCTCCTTTATTTTCTCCTTTCTTTACCAACATCCAAACATTTTTTCCTGCCTCTGGCTCTCTGTCTCACCCATGCTGGCGATGATGCTGTGCACGGGCAGCCTGGAGGGGGCGTCGTAGAGGCCGGTGACGGACAGGCCTTTGTTGTGCTTCTCCTCTTGTTTGAAGATAAAGGCTGAGTTCTCCTCCTTGGTGATGTTGATGTAGTAGCAAGTGTCGGGGGCAGCCATGATGTGGCGGGGACCGGGGTTCAGAAGTATGCTCTTGTTGTCCTCCCTCTTCACTCCGATCAAACACACACCATATCTGGGAGGTGAGTGGGGAGTGTGCAAAGTTTAACATGAGTTGAGTTTTGCTCCCAGAGACTTTAATAAGATAAAATGTCGTTATTATTGTGTCAAGGTTAAGCTAGAGGAAGTTTTACTAACTTTTTATGGGCGTGGAAAGAGGCGTAGGTAAAGCTTTTTCCATCATACTCCCCAAAAAACTTGCTGTCACACAAGCGGATGTGGTAAACCTCGTTTCCAGAGCAACGTCCATACATCCTCTGCCAATGCTCCGGTGACATCTGCCCCTCCCTGAAACAGCGTGATTAGTAGTTACTTCTTACATGACATTAACATGAAGTTTCCAACTTACTGTTAGCAAACAGCAGTATCCTCTTAAAGGAATAAAAAAAACACAATTGTTGCTTGAAATATTGTCAGAATATAATAGAAATGACTAAAAACTAAGTCATTTTGAATCTTTGAAGTCATTTTGGACTTGAACAGCTCATTTGCCCATAGACACCTGTGTGACATTTCTTTACCGTTCATGACCCTATACTCCCCAGTCTCCTTAATTCTCGTCACAGTTATGACCAAAAGAGAAAAGGCAGTGGGATCAGTCTATTAAATCAGTTCATGAGCTTTACAGTATTACTTTTAATCAATGTGCAAAAGTTAAAATTAACACCTGCCAAAAAAAAAAAGTCTATTGCCAGCCCTGTCCCCTTAATAGCCCCAAGCCAGTGTAAGCTTCCATAATGGAAATTAAAATGGATGTGCTGCGTCTCTTCTGTGGACAGAAGGGAAGATATAGTGGTCACCTTGCACAGAATATGAAAAACAGCCAGATTTATTGCCTAACAAGAACCAGGGCAAAGTTTACTAACTTGACAATGACAAGTTTCTGCAGAGGCTGGCGGTACAGTAGTCAGCTCTGCAGAGACAAAAAAAGAGGTCCAGTCTGTATAACTAAAAACTCTGCTTCAGGAGTTTCTGTCCACAAGAATAATGACATAAAAAGGATATTAAACATTAACACCCGAAGTTTGAACGATTAAAAATAATTATAATACATAAGTATTTCTTAGAAGTTGAGCTGCTCTGGAAGCAGAACTAATATCAGTGGTTCAGTTGAATCTAAATGGACAGAGTCAGAGTGTGATGTCAGTTTTGGATAAGTAATACCACGCTTATATATATATATATATATATATATATATATTGGTACACAATAAGCTGGAGCCAGAAGACAGTTAGCATAGCTTAATACAACAAATGGAAACAAGGCAAAAACATCTGCTTCTGTCATAGAATAACAAAATCTGCCTACCAGCATCTCTAAAGCTCACTATTTTACACGTACTATCCTTTTTTGTTCAATCTGTTCAAAAACTTCTTGGGATTCACAGACTAGCTCTTTCCTCCTACTTCCAGTGCCTATGCTAAGCTAACTTAACCATTGCTTCATATCTAGTAGACAGATATTAGAGTGGTATCCATCTTCTCATCCGACTCTTTGCAAGAAAGTGATGAAGTGTATTTCCTGTCCATGTCAAAATACACACAATTAGATTACTTTGGCTTTCTTATATTTGATAATTTTTTTTAATCACCTTAAATGCAATACATGTATACTGTATGACTTTGGGGAGAAAGACTCAAGACCATAATGATAACTCACACTGTAAAAAAAAAAAAAGACCCTCTGGCCCCTCCCCCCCCAGTGGATATCCCTGTAAAAAAATGTTAATGTTAATTTGCAGTTAATGTAAAATAGGAGCGAGTACTCACTGTCCTCTGGAGGTGTGAACCAAGAGAGTGACTAAGGTAGATGTGGCGGGACACACGCAGTTCAGCGCCAACATGGCATACTTGAACTCCTCTTCACATACTACATGATCTGATTGAAATGGATAAATTGCAATAATACAGTATGCAAGAGTTAGAAATGTATCTGTCAGAAAACAAACTGTAGGTAGGCACTCTTCCTCCACTTACCTGCAAACTTAACATGGAATTTATTTTCAGGTTTGAGAATTTGGACGTTAGAGAGGGCAATTTGGAGCAAAGTCTTTCGCAGCCCAAGCCCTCAAAATAGTCTGGTGATCCTGTGGGACAAGACATAGCTCAATTTGACTCATCCAATGACTCATTTGTAAATGCAATCTGAATTTTATGGACCATAAAGTTTGCCTTGGCCACTCAATGTGCTCTCAATATTCAACGGCAGGTCCAATAGAATCATTACATCATCTGAATATCTCAAACTCTCTCGGCTAATGAGTGTGATGGGAAAAGGCTCTATTTTAATTATTGTTATCATGAGAGGGTTTATACTGAAAACAAAGTTCACTGATTCCTGTTGACGTAACTTACAGCAGCAGTTCGGTCGAGCTCGTTCCTGCTGCTGAGGATGAAGCAGGCCTCAGCATCATCCATCCTGGGCACAGACAGAGATACAAACAGAAAGAAACACAGACAGGCAGGTTCATGGGTTGGTATATGTGAAAAGGACATTCAACCAAACGTAAACATTTACTTTTTATGGGAATCAATGATTTAAAGAAAAGCTACGCAGGGATGAGTGTGAATGTCCTGTGACAATGGCTGAAAAAGTGAAAAGCTGCATTGACTGAATGAAAACAATCTGCTGTTGTTTAGCAACATACGAGGGGCAAGAACAGTAATGTGTGACAGAAAAATCATGTTCCATGAACTGTAAGACAACTGCAATATGTGGTGATTACAAGAAAATCTTTCAGCATAGCAAGGATGATATGAGGCTTAACTGGCTGGGCGATTTTACCTATTACATATTACATTTCAGTGCGGGAAATTGCCATTGCATCTAATGTATATATGAAACCCATGAGTGGCACACTGGTGCCGTAATATTTTGTAGGGACAGAAACAAATCTAACAGGTCAAACATATTCCAACGTGATCCATTATAGTTTTTATTGCTACCTAATATTGTCTGTGGCCTTTGATGTGACCAGATGATCAGTGCAGAGTGAAATCTCATTAAACTGCTGTGCAAGCAGAGTGCAGGGCTGCCAAGTGGACTTGTACGTACCTCATCATCTAAACGCATTTCAAGGACTCTGATTTGCCATTGTAGGACTTGAACTTTACATTTACATTTTAAGTAATTCCAAGATTCTTATCTGGAACCTAAAATGAATAAAATATAAATGATGTGCTAGACTTAAACTCTTTAGAATTTTTAGGACATGACACGCATGTTCTATGACTTTACTAGACATAAACACAGGGCCTGGTTTAACGTAGCCTGATAATCAGATTGAATTGCCATTTTGTTTCCTTTCATTCACTAAAATCACACATGTGGGCAGCGAGACAGAGATCTAGAACCAGGCTTCACCAACTAACCATCAAGATAGGAGTAAGTAATTTGATATAAATACACTATTTCTTGCATATGCAGTTTACTCACTTGGCCCTCATCAGGTCCTGGTCTTTGAGGGCAGATCCTTGAAGGTAGATAACCCTCTGGGACCACAGAGGGATTTGGAGGATACGGCGAACCTGAATGTCTATCTCTGTTGGACACAGTATCACCACATAGTAGTCCTGCAAAACAAGGGATATGAATGTATTTATTAAAAGCATGCTTAAGTTAAGTGTGTTACTGCACAAGTAACACACTTAACACACAAACACACTACTAAAATTATAATTTATTGTGGAACATTGCTAAACCAACCAGACTCCATTTAAAAACACACTACTTTTAGCGTGTATAGAGCCAACATATTTTCACATGTAAATCGATCAAGTATGTGTATTTTGTGTGCACGTGTTGCCAATGCTCAGTGACTAGTAGCGAGACAAAAAACAGGTGGAATAATAATAAGTATGAAAAAAATAGTCATTGCGCCGATTGCTGCTATTGCAGCACATTGAATTAAATGTTATAAATTGGAAGGAAATGTGTACACTGAAACAATCTGAATCTTTCATTCTGCTTATCACATAACCATCCCATGGTGATGGCAAAAAGCAGCCTTGGTTTTGCATGTGGAATATTTATACATATGCACGGTTTTGTCTTGGTACTGTACCTGTAGTCTGGGATGAGCGTAGAACTCATTGAGGAAATCCATGAGCAGGTCAATCTTCAGCGAGCTGACACACAGCACCACATGCTTCTCTGTCTGCGCCCGGTGGCGGCTGTAGTTCCCTCCTAACTTTTGGCTCTCCATCCACAGGTATGCTAGTTCTTCAAACTGACAAAATGACAAAAACATCAATGTGATGTCAAGTGCAATAACAAAAATATTTGCTCTCTGGACTCAGACGGCCAAAGTGCTTAAGTGAGAACTGCTGATGCAGATGTTTGCTAGCAGCAGGAGTTAATTTCCATTTCTTACCCAGAACATGAGGATGAAGTGATGAACATGTTTGTGATCTTTAAAAAATAAATACCACAGAGCATAGGTGGATATATCATGCAGCAAGTGTGAGCCAGCATGACACGGTCTAAATTATGAGTAAAATTTGCAGACATCTTCTGCAGCTAAAAATAGCAATATAATATATTTTCTATTTTTTTATAGCCTTTCTCATAAAAAGTCATTTGATATTTGATGATAGCCCAACAAAGGTTGTGCATCAGTAGATGCACAACATCACAAGAAATAATTAATTTAAGACATGACCTAATACAACGTTTACTAATGTTCAAACCCCTCACTGCACTTTGGGAAAAACACAACATTAGTTTACCCTAGTAAACAGTGGTTACCTGCAGTGGGAGCACCACCAAGGCAACACAGATGAGAATGACCACTAGCAGCTGGGAGGGCCAGATTTGTGGCGTAACATCCCCATAGCCCACAGTGGAGAAGGTGACGATGCAGAAATAGAACGAGTCAAACAGAGTCAGGTGCTTCCCAGCTCTCTCTAGATGCTGGATTCCACAAGCTCTGCAGAGAGATGAGGAATTATATTTTAATTATAAATATATACAGTATATATGGATATAAATATAAATACAATATCTTACCTTTCTAGAGTAATCCGTTTTATCTACTTTGGCTCCGCTAAAGCTTTTTGTCAGTCCCTCTGCTTCGGTTTCACTCACCGCTGAGTCTGACCTAATGTCCCGCCCACAACACTATCTGACTGTCTTTCACTGCATATTATTTTGAAAGTTTCTAATTTATTAAATAATGTCTTAAATCATTCAAACAAGGTTTTGTGTTAGAGTTTGTAACATTCCATAGTCTTAACGTTTTGCTTTTCTTTAAATAATTGTTAATTTCTAATGCTGCACTGTAACGTTTTCTCTGGTATTTTATCTGTTTTGGATTTTTTGGTTGTTTTTAACTGCTCTTTGGTGTTTTATATAAATCACTTTGAATTGCCCTGTTGCTGAAATGTGCAATACAAATAAAGCTGCCTTGTCTTGCCTTAAAATATTTTCATTTTCACTGTAAATATTGGTTCCAAATATTGGTTTCATTAACTAATGATCAGTATCGGCCTTGAAAAAACAGTATCGGTCAATCCCTAGTTTTATCCTGGTAGACTGCATATCCAATTTGCCCCAGATCAAAGAGCAGTAGAGTAAATACAGCTGAAGCTCCTGATTAGTATTTCATTTTAAGTGACACTGTCGATTACTCTATCGGTTCCATTTCCCTGACTTCTGCTAATTAATTTGTGTTTTTTATATTGATAAGTTTAATTTAATGATTTAATGAAACCCTGAGGCAGAGGGGAATGCGGATGTCTAACTGGACAGAGTAAAGTGGAAGAGGTGGCTGCTGGCTGGTGGCTAAGGCACAAGAAGGCTGTTAACGAGCTAAGTGTCAGCTAAAAGGACAGCTTTGATTAAATCCAATTGGTGTTATAAAAGTGGAAATCAATGAGACATAAGAAAGAAAGAATGATGGGTGAATAAGCAGTTTTCCCTGCTGCTCATTACTATTTTTGGTCACAAAATAGTTTAAACATCAAGATAACAAATGCCAGGGTCTTTATTTTGTTTTATTAGCATTCAAATGTATTTACATTTTCCAAATAGTTTTCATATTTACTTTTTGCTTTTGCCAGTAAAGTAGCTAACTGGTGCTAACTCCTGTTGTTTTTATTTTGTTGCTTTTTCATGGTATCTTTTAGTCAAATTTTATCGTGATAGAAAAACTGTGCACTCCACCACTGTGCAAATAACAGCACAGTATGTCTGCTTACAAAAACTACATTTTCAATCTCTACTTTTAGAACATAAATAGCTTCTTCCGAATAATCTGCCTTGTCCAAGTAGGGGTAGGTAAAAGAAAATCGATACAGTAAAGCATCGTGATATTATCCATGGCAATATTGTTTTCTTTTTTTAGTGTTGAAATAAATTAATGTATTGGTTTTTCGGTACACTAGATCTTTAGATGAACAAACCGTAGATACAGTAAAACAGATGTTGACAAGGTTTTCCTTTGGGCACATCATTTTAAGAAACCGGTAATAAATAGCAATATATCGAAGAATATTGCAATATAATTAAAATTGAAATAATATTGTATCATGACATAAGTATTGGGATAATACCATATTGTGGGGCCTCTGGTGATTCCCACCCCTATTTTCTGAGCCAATGGTACACAGTTCAGGAAAGTTCAAATTTTGCTGTGAGGGCCAGTAAAAAGGCCTAAAAGCCTCAATCAGAGATAAGTCAGAGATAGCATGTCTGTGACTAAAAAAACAAATGTTCACTCACCCAGTGAAAACCAGACACAGTAAGGTGCAGATGAGGATGAACACCTGGTTGAACATGGCAGAGTGGGTCCGCTGGATGGCACGATGGAAGTCATTCTGGACACAGGAAAAGACTTCACTAGAAAACCAGGTTTTTATTACCATATACATACTAATGACTAAATTAAAATAAATTTTCCATTTTGGAATACCAGATACAACATTTATAAGTTCTCAATAAAAACACATCAAAACACAACTTAATCAATGCGTTAAAAAAGTCAGTTACTGTCTTTACATTTATTAACCTTGTCTAGATGATCACTGGATACAAATTAATGCCTTACATGCTTTACACATAATCAAGTGTATATTCAACTCCACTGTCCTGTCATCTTGGATAATATTTAACTATAACTATATTATGCTTTCTCTTATGATGTCTTGCAATGTACAGTAGGAGCTCACGACTAATTTTCAGTTGCACCTTGTTAGCATGTTCTGCCTGCCACCACCTGCCTTCATTGCCTCTCCAAACTGTCCCTGCTTTCTCTCCATGTGCTGGTCTGCTTGGCGTCAGATTCTACCATCTGCCCAACTAACATCTTGGCGTGAGATAGTAGTCTCATCTGAATGACAGTGAAAGGGACACACTAGACCAGTTGGACATCCTCTAATTGCTTTGAATTCCATGTACCAGTATCTCTGCACCTATGATAAATCCTGGACAATATTGATACAACAACAGAATTCTGTGCTCTAGGCATTTTTTATCCCTTCTGTGTTTCTATGCTACACTTCTGTGTTTCTATGCTGCACTGCAGTGTTTTTCTGTTTTGTTTTGCCTGCTGTTATGTGTCCATGTACAGTATAGAACTACAGTATATAAAGTATTTGCACGCCTTGTAGTTGCATCACTAACCTCCAGCTGGTGGGATAATGAAGATCAAGATGAGTCATACCTACAGTAAGTCTCTATGTAACTGTCCATACAAGATACATACCTAAGAAAATTGCTGTAGTATGTATGTGGATCTGTTCGATCTTAAACTGAAAGCCAGAGATGGATTAATATTATTTTTAAGGCTATTGTTAAAAAATGTCCTCCATCTCTAGCACCTCTTATCTTTTCTTCAAACGAGTGTCAGCTCAGCAAACCAGTAAATGGTTGGTGTTAGCTTTGACAGCTAAAGTAAACAGCCTTAATGCTAACAATGTTACATAAACAAATGGAGCTGAGAATACTAGCTTAAAAAAGATGTATTGGCTAGTGTACAATGTCAGCTAACCAGCAAGAAAAAAATGCCCCTGCTCAATATAATTCTATCCAGAAAGCTAAATTGTATAAACTCACTCAGCCATTATAACCAGTGTTACTTGAGCTGATGGCCTCCAATATGGCTGCCTCAGAATGGATAATGTACCTTCAAAACCCTCAGTGGTAAAAAAAAAAACAAAACAAAACATGTGTTCTGTGTGTGCTCTTTTATGCAATACAGTTTGTACATACAATAAATACATTATTGAAATTTATGATCATTTTCTTACAATCATGTTCTCCAGGGCACCTTTGGCTAACCAGCAGTTAAGAAATACAGGAACGAATATGTTTCTCAATGGAGCCCAGAAGATCTTAAGGAAGAAAGAAATGAAAGATGGAAGAGAGAAAGGGTGAAATATATCAGTGAAATACTAATCTGTTAACATACAGGATCTGAGACATGATAGAAAATCATTATCCTCGATACAGGAAAGAAAGAAAGATTAAATTAATTTTGCCTTGGGTGAGGAAGACATGGTATTGGGGCATTAACATTAGATTTAATGCTCACAGGAATACTATACCAAAATGACATTGAGTCTGTGCTTATATGTTTCTTATGGAACATATTGACAGCTCAGTTGATTAAATTAATTACTCACTGTGATTATAAAGGGCACTGAATTGATCATCTCCAATATAAAGGATATCTGGAAGATCTGCTCCCAAATGTTCCCCTAGAAGGAAATTGATGGGAAAAAAGTCAATGAACCAGTAAAAGTGCAGATTATTTTAGGGAGAAACATAGTCTCAATAATAATGACCATGGGAGAAAGTCAGCTGAGACACGAAAACAATACTGTATTACAGTTTTGAATGGTATGTTCAAAACTACCAAACATGCTTCTTTGGTATGTTCAATTTAGTATTAATCTGAGCTTAACAGAGCTTGAATGGGGAGGTCAGTAATTCATGTTGGGTCAGGAAACAAAACTCACTAACCTGTTTTTGTTCTTGAGACAATCAAAGCAAGTGCATGTTTCTGGAGCATGTTAATGATGCTTTACAGAATTATTATCATAATATTTTTAATTAAATCTCTCTTCATCACAAATACATCCTTCCAGGCTTTTTTGAAGAGTTTACTTTGTAAACTACTGCTTACTGCATTCTCTGCTCTTGCTTCCCGAGATGTGTTATGCAAAGTACGTTTATTAGTGTCCTTGCATTATTGCATGTTAAATTATGTATACAATAAGGCCTTGAATGAAGGAAAGCTAACCTATTTCCAAACAACAAAAACAGTAATTTATTTTAAGACAGAAAAACTTGGCACTAAAAAGATGTAGGCTTCATCTTAAAAAAAGAAAAATATATTATAATATATGCATACAGTAAAAGTATGGCTGCAGCTAATTGCAAAATTGGCAAGTGGGACTAAATATTAATGACATATTGAGTGCAGCTTTTAGAGTTAACAAGGTGCAATTCAGTGGTGGCTTTTGTCTATGATGGAGGTATTACAAAGCTTAGTGAAAAACCTTTTACAAGGCTACATTTTATTACCAGCCGGAAAAAAGGGGATTTACTCCTCATAAAATATATGCAGTATGAGTCCCTAACAGCCTTCTGAGAAAGAAAAAAAACTCATAGATATTGGCAAGACATACAGAAAAACAAAGAAACAATTGCAAAAAATAAAACCCAGACCAAACTTCAGGATCACCACAGAGGAAGGAGCTGAAACATACGAAAAAAGATGTCTGGGAGACACTTCCTGTCCCTGAGCACCTAAAGCTAATACTTCCAAGCAAACTCCAGGTTATTTTGATGACTCTGGACCCTAACAAGATGCAAACTTAATATTTAAAAGGTGTGGGTGGTGTTAATACGAAGGGTGTCTGTTATCTACATATTTGGTCCCCATATCCCTAAATCCAAAGGTAATTTAGTCTAATTATATTCAGATGCAAACTTTGTGAGCTTTTCTTTAATGTCTTCAACGTATTTTAGACTAAGGACCCCTTAGCTGAAAGAGAAACAGAGCAGGGACCCCGTACTAATTTTGTATAAAATTGAGTTGCATATTAAACTGGGCCTTTAATAATGTGTAGGGCGGCCTTAGGCCTTTACACAGTTTTTTTAACTAACTACTAACCCTTTAAGATCTTTGGTCTAAACAAAGCAAGTAACTAGTAAACACAATGCAAACTTATGCAATTCATCCTACAGCCATTTAATAACTTTTATTGTTCTTTTATGGAACTTTATATTTTTAATTGCTGCTGTGTCAGAGTGGTTTTGTGTGACCATTTTATTTTATTTTAGGTTGTATTTATAGTGTTGTGCTGGACTGCATTACATCGCAAGATGTTTTTGATATGTTGTACACCTCATTAACAGACTGTGTATTACTGTATATTAAGGGCAAAACTGCCTCTGCTTATGCCTGCTCATTAGCAGCAGAGGGATCTCACACAATGACTGACGCTTTTTATTTGTGGTAACTTTTCCATTGAATACATAATGCTGACATGACTCACTACTTGCGCAGTCCTCCTTTTTAAACTCATATGAACTGAGGACCAAAGTGTACCTTTAGAGGACATAATTTCCAGCTTTGTGAACTGGTTTATGTAACTTGTTTCTGAGGCAGGGAGTGTGATGTCTGAGTCTAAAATTAGTGGTCTTCTTCGTATCTTCGTAGAAGTCTTCTTTGTATCTTTGACAGGTGCCCTGGAACTGACACTTGGACTGGACGTTGAAAGTTGTCAGATCACATCAAATCATATTTAAGAAACTTTGCACTGTAGACCAGCTCCTTACCTTGTAGCTGAGATATGTGATAAGCATAGTCTCCAAGAAACTGATTAAGGCCACTGTCACCTGGGGCAGAGAGGAAGATGAATGATTTCAGCAAATGCAAACTCATCTCTTCTGGCTAGTCAACCTTCACTGAGGAACTAATGTGCTCTGCAATGCGTTTATCTAATAAATGGATCCTAGTATGTTTGGGTTCAATCCTGCATTAGAATTCAGGTAATGCAGTGGAATTTGATTTATGTGCACTTTTATTGGAGTGTAATTAGTCTTACCTGTATCGCCCATACAGGTTCCCGTCTGGTAACCCAGAAAATCAATGACCTGTCAAAAACCATATGCAAGTTCTCCCACACTTCAGTGCACCTCCATATAGTTGCAGAAAATGAACACAGGTCAGTTAAAAATGTAATGCCTTTTTGACTGAAACATACCAGTTGATTTCTGTTGAGTCTACTGTGTTGTTGTTGTTCGGGCATATTGTACTGTGAAGCAAAACACAAAAACAGTGTGAATGTGAGAGAAAACATTCCCGCCGGGAAGCATTTCCATCAGTTGGTATGTTACCATAAAGAACAAACCCAACGTGTCCCTAAAAGCTGCTGGCAGAGAACAATACAAACAATGAACTACTTCTGAATGACTGCACAGAATCATGTCATCTGCTTGGTTTGTAATACAATACAAGAAGTAAAATATAGATGTCATTAAAATGATAAGAAAACAGAAAAAGGAGCTAGCGCAGCAGCAAATGTTATAGAGCTATGTACAATCTAGAAAATATGGACACATCTCGAATAGGGGATGATGGATGAGTTTGGTGGCAACTGCCGAGTATAACGCTCACCATAAGTTGCTGTTGACCTCATTTGGGTTATCCAGGCTGACTCTTACTATGTAGAGGACACAGGTGAGGATCTTCAGTGAGAAGTTGAACAGGCGGATTCGGAGGCCTGTGGACCAACAAAAACATACATACATACATACATACATACATACATACATAATGTAAGTGATGATCACGTGAAAGTGAGTTTGTTTAGGTCTCTGGTATTTTTGTTGTAGACTTTACTTTAAAACTCTGAACCCTGTCTCACACTTTTCTACCATCTTCAATTCAGTGAGAGTCCACTGCTGACAACAGATGCAGCCAGATTTCTCCTCAGTAGAACACTGCTCAAACACCACTTCTTTAGGTGAATATAATGCCTTTAGTGAAAGGCCTAAAGAGACTAGATCTGCTGAAGCCCTGAAGCATGACTAATGTAGTTCTATGCTGCTCTGGCACCCTGTCACAACGGATTTCCTCTGACACGTAGCTTTCAAATCCTCCAACAGGAACACAAAATAACACCAGCACTTTTTATAGACTAATAATATAAAGAAAACAGACTGGTGGGATTACACAGAAATAGGTAAGAGAGATAATAATGTTTGTGGAATCACAATTGCTTGTTTGAATATGTGCAGGTCTATACTGATAAGCACACACCACCAAATATGCAGAACAGAAACTTGGCTGCAGACATGCTTACTAGACAGAGGGGGGTGCTAGTTGTGTCACCCAAGTCCAATCAGCATCAGCAGCTAACTAATCTCTCGTGACACAACCTCTTTGGATGAAGCCAGGGTCAATGTTAAAATTATTTGAAACTAGATGAACTGCATTGGAATAGAGCAAGATACCCCTGCAGCCAAGTGTGACATTTTTATTAGACTCTGTTGTTTTATGTCAAAGACCGTGGTGGCTAAGTGACAATGACAAAGAAAGCAGAGCCATGTCAGTCTTGAGGATATGTTAACAACATGTTCTACCAGAGACACAAAGTTACAACTAGATGCAAATAAGTGGCTTTCAGACACACTGCACCAAACCGCTTAACTGCACCGATGTCTTTTTCAGATGTATTGTGGCATTGCCACTGTATTATCTCATATTGAGAAAAACACTGCAGCCCCGATTCATTTCTAAACAAATGAGCCATACTCTTCTGTCCTTGCTGAGCCACGGTGTAGTGACGCTTGAAAATTTGGGCTCCCCAGGTAAATTTTTTTATTAATGTGCATAAAGAAGCCAAGAAAAGATGGAAAAAATCTCCAAAAGGTTGTGTTCAGTTGTGTAGACAATTTCCTAGACAACTGCTTAGAAGATCCCATGGTGCTGATTGTTGGGGCAAGGTCAGACAAGTCTGGGCATTTAAAACCTTAAGACTGACATCACCTGGTCTTTCCAGAAGATGATTGAGAACAATCCATGACACTGTCAAGTCTCAGCTTTCCAAAGGGGGCGGTGCATAATATAAACTCTGCAGGGTGCCCAAACATTTGCAGACGCCATTTTTTTGTTTTCTGTTATTTTGAAAATGTAAATGATGGAAATAAAATCTAACTTTTTGTGACATATTATACGAATGTCTAAGCTGTCATTTGATGCCTTTTGGAGTTTTTTTTCTTTTCTTGGCTTCTTTATGCACATTAATACATATTTTTACCTGGGGTGCCTAAACTTTCAAGCCTTACTGTATTATACACCTACATACACAATGTTTTACAATGAACCAGCTACTGAGACTGGAATTGGATACGCATCATCATTCACTGCAATTTTCAACATTAAGTTTTTATTTGTTCATTTAGCTTAACATATTCAGTGGCAGATTGCCTCCTACCATGCACATTATGGCCAGAGAGGAGAACTCTGCGATGTTCCCTGTCGGCTGTACTTACTTGACCTTTGGTTTTTGATGAAGAAAAGCTTCAGTCTCTCCTTGAAGGTGTTTTCGTTGACATAGAACTCCACCTGCACCCTGTGGGGAGCAGTGACATGATGTCAGTGTAAATGTACAAAGGTAAGCATGCTCGCAGAACCTCCAGCCAACATATACAGTGCCTTGCGAAAGTATTCGGCCCCCTTGAACTTTTCAACCTTTTGACACATTTCAGGCTTCAAACATAAAGATATAAAATTTTTATTTTTTGTGAAGAATCACCAACAAGTGGGACACAATTGTGAAGTGGAACGAAATCTATTGGATATTTTAAACCTTTTTAGCAAATAAAAAACTGAAAAGTGGTGCGTGCAAAATTATTCGGCCCCTTATACTTTCAGTGCAGCAAACTCACTCCAGAAGTTCAGCGAGGATCTCTGAATGATCCAATGTTGTCCTAAATGACTGATGGTGATGAATAGAATCCACCTGTGTGTGATCAAGTCTCTGTATATATGCACCTGCTCTGTGATAGTCTCAGGGTTCTGTTGAAAGCGCAGAGAGCATCATGAAGACCAAGGAACACACCAGGCAGGTCCGTAATACTGTTGTGGAAAAGTTTAAAGCCGGATTTGGATACAAAAAGATTTCCCAAGCTTTAAACATCCCAAGGAGCACTGTGTAAGCGATCATTTTGAAATGGAAGGAGTATCAGACCACTGCAAACCTACCAAGACCTGGCCGTCCCTCTAAACTTTCAGCTCAGACAAGGCGAAGACTGATCCGAGATGCAGCCAAGAGGCCCATGATCACTCTGGATGAACTGCAGAGAACTACAGCTGAGGTGGGAGTCTGTCCATAGGACAACAATCAGTCGTACACTGCACAAATCTGGCCTTTATGGAAGAGTGGCAAGAAGAAAGCCATTTCTCAAAGATATCCATAAAAAGTCTTGTCTAAAGTTTGCCACAAGCCACCTGGGAGACACACCAAACATGTGGAAGAAGGTGCTCTGGTCAGATGAAACCGAAAAATCAAACGATATGTTTTGGCCACAATGCAAAATGGTGGTGGCGATATGTTTGGACGATGGAAAGCCAAATACAGGAACTGGATGAAAACAGCTCATCCTGAAACCCTCAACACACCATCCCCACTGTCAAACATGGTGGTGGCAGCATCATGGTTTGGGCCTGCTTTTCTTCAGCAGGGACAGGGAAGATGGTTAAAATTGAGGGGAAGATGGATACAGCCAAATACAGGATCCCGAAAATCTAATTTTTACAACATCTCAATGCTTCAGGTAACCACTACTGAAAACAGTCCCCAACAAATGTGCAATTTATTCCTGTTTAAACAGGTAAAAAGTACCATGCCCAGAGGTTTCAGAGAATTAGCCTTTTTTAGATAAAAGTATTTATCAGCTGACCCGTTTCTAAAGTTTTACAGTACATCTTTAGTAGGAACAAATTGGTCTGGAACTGTACAACAGAGAGGCTGGGGAATTCGTAAAGTATTGAGAGACAAACTAATGCATTGTTTAGTTTTATTTTGTTTGTCAACCTTGTACTTGATTTTCAAATTTGGGTACATGAGTTTGATACTTGATGCAAAGGATACATTAAAGTCACAACATAAAAAGTATTGAGATTTGATACCCAGCCTTTGTTTACATCCCGCTATTAAACAGCTTTAACTTCAAAATTCAACTTTAATTTCAAAATACTGTTGTTATAGTAAATTGTGCCATTTCCATAATTGTGTTGTGTTAAGGTTTCCAGAAAAAAAGACTAAAAAGTATGTGCTTTGTGCAAATCTAGCACAGAATTTTTTTTACTGAGACTAAAAATTTACTGCCAGTCATTATATACAGTTCCCACCTCACAATGCAACAAAATCAGACACAAATGCACACAAGCTTAAATGTGTGTGCAGCACTGGTTCTTAAAATAATGCAGACTGTTACTTAAATAGATGTCTATTTTCATTCACTGAAATTCTCCTAATGGGGATACCAGTGAATCATATGCATACTGTAAAGATTAAAAAGTTCACACAGAGTTTAAGCTAAAAGTTTAAGTTGTTTTGTAATTGCTCTACTGAGACATTAATATGAATTGATCATTGTGGGTGAAACAGGCACTCTGGAGGGTTTAATCATTTCTATTAGGTATTAATATTTTATACACACATTTAGTATGCAACAATAAATGTTTCTCACAGTTTATCCAACATTCTGTATCACATGTGTAAAGACAATTTTCTTCAGATACAGTAAACAAGTGAGAACCTGATTTATATTGAGCATTAAGACAAAAATGTCTATTAACAATTGACACACTTCCCATTAAAGACTAAAGTACTTCAAATTAAACGGCCTGTGTTCTTCCTTACACATACAATGACAAATCTGAAGCTATTAAACATTTGAGCAGACATAATACACTTTAATAGGCTTGGGGGCTTGAACAAATGGCAGCTTAAGCACTAATGGTGATATAGCTACTGTAGATATAGGTTAGATGAATGCAAGTAGCGAGAAAGGTCTATTAACAGGTTATGTAATGTAGAGAGCTTGTTGTCACTAATGAGCAGGGAGGTGATGTAGCAATAACCTTGTGGTTCCAGCAAGGACCCATAGAGCTTTCTACATTGTCTGACAAGATGAGTACAGGGTGCAGAAAGACAAGAGAGGAGAGAGCAGGAGGGCAATTACAGCAGCCAAGTCCCAAGGGAGGTATGTATGTGTAGATAAAGAGTGTAGGTGGAAGAAGATATGCACCATCTTCCAGCTATTCCCCTGTCTCCTTCTTCAGTGCCTCCATATCAAGTCCAGGATATGTGTTGTCACATTGTTGTTACCTTGATATTCTACCAACGGGTGTTTTCAAAAATGTTTCCAATCGTTTGGCTTCGGATCTTCTACAAATTGTGAACACATCTCTTCTTTCCTTCTTTCAGGTATCTTCCCACAGGCCCAGTAATTAAGATCTTAAAAAAGAACACTTTAGACACGTCACTAATGAGCAACTATAGGCCAGTATTAAACCTTCAGTTTTTAAGTAAAATAATTGAAAAGGCGTTTTTTCAACAACTCAAACCATTTCTTGTCACTAAACAGTTTTGATACCTTTCAGTCGGGTTTCCGACCACACCACACCATAGCACTGAGACGGCTCTTGTCAAAGTCTTTAATGACACGGTCGACCATGACATATTACTAGACCAATTGGAAAATTGGTTGGCCTTTCTGGCTCAGTACTAAACTGGTTTGAATCCTACTTAAATAACTACTTAGGGACTACTTTATGGCTATAAGTAATTATGCATCTGAGCATACAAAAATGATGTGTGGAGTTTCCCAAGGCTCCGTTCATGGGGCCTCTTCTGTTTAACATCTACATGCTTCCACTGGCTCAAATTATGGAAAACAACTAAATAAGTCACCAGTTATGCGGCTGACACACAAATTTACATAACCTTATTGCCAAGGGACTATAGTCCAATTCAAAAACGGACTAAGTGCATTGAACAAATTAATGACTAGATGTGCCAGAACTTTCTTAAATTAAATTAAGAAAAAACTGAGGTGGATGTTTTTGGAGCAAAAGAGGAACGATTAAAAGTGAGCGCTCAACTTCAAACAACAATGTTAAAAAAAACAAGAGACAAAGCCAGAAATCTTGATGTAGTCATGGACTGACTTAAATTTTAACAGCCACATTAAGACAATTACAAAGTCAGCCTATTATCACCGTAAGAATATATCAGGGTTAAAGGACTTATGTATCAACAGGATTTGGAAAAACTTTCCCTTGCTTTTATCTTCAGTAGACTTAACTACTGTAACAAATCTAAAAAAATCAATCAGACAGCTGCAGTTGATTCAGAACCCTGCTGCTCGAGTCCTCACTAAAACCAAGAGAGTGGATCACATCACTCCAGTCCCAAGTCTTTACACTGGCTTCCTGTGCCTCAAAGATTTTAAAATACTTTTGCTGGTTTATAAATCACTAAACAATTTAGTTTTCTGCTACTACACTATGAAACACGCAGACCTCTCAGGTGGTCTGGGACAGCCATGCTTTCTGTCCCCAGAGTCAGAACCAAACAGGGGGATGCAGCGTTCAGTTTCTATGCTCCACATATCTGGAACAAACTCCCAGAAAACTGCAGATCCGCTGCAACTCTCAGTTCTTTTAAATCAAGGCTGAAGACCTTTCTTTTTGATGTTGCCTTTCTTTAAATGATTGTCATGCCTTCTGGCTGTATTGCCATGGAGACAGCTTCCAAAGCAGGAAATGTTCAGTGATGTGTTTGTGTGTTATGTGTTTCCAGTAAAAGGAATTAGATAGCCACACACACACACACACACACACACACACACACACACACACACACACACACACACACACACACACACACACACACACACACACACACACACACACACACACACACACACACACACACACACACACACACACACACACACACACACACACACACACACACACACACACACACACACACACACACACACACACACACACACACACACACACACACACACACACACACACACACACACACACACACACACACACACACACACACACACACACACACACACACACACACACACACACACACATGTTCTTTTTTCTGGGCACTATGCCCGTGACTCCATTCGACCCAAACACACAGCTACAATATACGTAAACGTAAACTATGTATACCAAGTGTATCGACTGCACCATCACCACAAGAAGCTGTAAAAGACTGGCATAAAGGCTAATGATGGCGAATAAGGCAACCAATAATGTGTGCTGTCTCCACTGACAAAGCTGTCAGACATGCACACCAGCTACACAGGCTTCATGTTTACCCAGCTTGCCACCGGTAACACTTTATAATAATCATTGCTAATAAATGGTAAATCTATAGTTAATTAAACTTACATTAATAGTTATTTACTGTTAACTAACAACAAAATAATTAATGTTTATTAATTATTATTTATGCTTTAATTATTTGTTTTTTAACAAATAAATTAAAACATTTTATATATTCTATTAACTTTTTGTTCATGATTAAAACATTTTTTATAAACCGTCAAACATTATTTGGCTATAAAGTTGCATCAGATGAAAAAATAACTGTTAATTGTTAATAAAGACTTTGTATTGCATCTATAAACATTATTTAGATAACTATTATATAGAGGTAGAGTGTTGATCTTATGTGTATACTTGCATATTTTTGACCATATGCTGGCAGTGCATTTGAGTTATTTTAGCTTTTCTATTTATTTTATTTTTTATTGATTTTATCTTTATATTTGGTATCTCATTTTTAATGTATATATTGCAGGGACTGTGTAGAGGGACTAAGAAGAACTATATATAGAAATGGCTATGATTACTACACTTGACCCAATGTTGATATAAACACCCTCAAAGTATGTAGTCCACACTACAATTTCATTGTCATTTGATTTAAAATCAAAGCGTTGAATAGAGAGTCAAAAAAAGAAATGTGTCACTGTCATACATTTACAGACCACAGTGTGGGTTTTATTGTTTTTGACCACCTAGGCAAAGTTAAGCCCTTCACTTGTATTTATTTACAATTTACAAACACTATTTATGTTCAGACAATTAACAACACTAGAACATAAATGATGATAAAAAATCTCAGCCAGGCTTTTGTCATGTATCCAAGAAGCTCAGAGTAAAGCTACAAATAGCACTTCTGACACACGTGACTGCCAGCAACTGTAGACTCACAGCAATACCTTTAAGTACTTACACTCTCTTCTTTGGCATCTCTGTAGTCTACACTCCATCACTCACCAATCTATATGGACATTAGCCAGACTTGGCAAATATAAACACGAGCAGTTAGAATATCCTTGAAGCCACACAGCATCTACAGCAGGTTGGTACTTCTTAACCTTAGGAGGAAATACTCCTATTACTTCCCTAAAGTTTAAAGATGGAAGGCAAGACACAAGCCAGGAATGTTTGCAAATGTACATGCTAGGTAGAGCCTTTAGTATATATAACAGCCATTCAAAATAAAAAAAGTTTGTAATCAAAATTAAAGTGTGGAGGAATAAAAGTGCAACCAGAGAGAAATATTGATTATGGAACAACCTGTGATCAAGCTTTCAGTGTCAAACACAAATACAAGTAAAACATGAACATTGCCAGTCATAGGATTATAATTTTATTTACCCTTGCCTGAAACATAGAAAGACTTCAACTGCTTTGTAGGCTCAGTAAATAAACATCAAACAGCTTGTTGACCTCGGGATAATCTAGCTGACTGAACAGAGCTATTGAAACGCCTGTGATAATTCTGGTGATGAAAAAACATTATATTGTTGAACAGCCGCCAGATGCTCTGTGCCATATGGAATATTTGTCAGAGTGCTACAGGGGCAAGTATAGGTGACCAGCAGTATCAGTTAGCCTAATACAACTTCACCTTGGGCTTTAATGATCACATGAACTCTGAGAGGTGGCTACAAAACAGGTCAATCCCGAGATGGTGCACTCAATAATGCTTCTATACTCTCTCTGATCAAAGCAGCAATCGAGTCCTATACACTCTTGGGTTAATATTTTACTTGACGGTATCTACATAAGAGTGACATAACACTGTCAAAAAACACGAATGACAATAAAAGAAGCGTTATGTCATAAACGTTTATGACTTGTTTATAATTTTATGACACGTTCGTGACAGTGTCATGTCACGCTTATGTAGATACCTTCAAGTAAAGTGTAACCCAATATTGTAGAAGGCATTATATAGTGTACCATCACCACAAAGTACCCACGGCAGTAAACTAAATTACCACAAGTGTTGGCATAGCAACAAATGTGGAAATTATCAGCCCGGTTATCTCTGACAAATCAGAGTTAAACTGCACACTATCATGGTTTACGATAAGATTCAGGCTTTGGGGCATGAAAGTAACACGGAGACCAATAACACTGCATCTGGTCTTGTAAACAGTAACAACAGTCTTTCCCATCACGGCCTGAATACAGTTTATGTTCAGATCTCAGGTTTGATCCCACCCCCCGACAAAGAAAACAGTTAAAGTTAGAAAATAGAAAATTTCCCATGCACCACCCTCAGACATGTGGCCCAATATAAAATCTGCAGGGATTCTAAAAATATTACACTTGGAGATGAATATTTAAAAGCTGTGGACATCTAAGTTATCCTCTGCTTCTGTTCTACCGAGCTGAATCTAAACTAACTTCCCATGGCAAAGGTACATTATGTCCTTATCATTATAGTGCAAAAATTGTTGAAAGGAGCATCAGGCCAGACATGGGCGATTGCAATTGGGAAAGTACTCAAATGAATACAGAACATAGAAATCTCAAGAGGGAAATGTAGCAGTTTATTATATAATCAGCTGTGGGGAGGATAATCACCTTAATGGGAGGTAGGCCTGTGTGGGCTAAAAGATGAATGTGAAAGAGCAGGCACAAGTAATTTCTGGTCTTCTAAAGCAGAGGGAGACGAGCTACATGAGCAGCAACAACATAGCTAGTTTCACTTTTGACCGTTTCACTTTTTGAAATGTCTAAATGACTTTCAGTTTTGCCTGCTGAAGCCCGACTGTTTGATCGCCAGTGATGTCTATGAATCCAAAGTAAATGTATTACGGGTATTATTTCCTCACCAGACACTTTTGAGGTTTTACTGGTACAGAGTAGTCTTGCACATTCCCTTTTTCACATTAAAAAACAATACATTTTCTGTCACTGCACCTTAGGGAGCGTGAGCTAGCTAACAGTGGGAAAACATGCTTGTCTCTCCTTGATGTGTTGAGTTTGGCGTGGTGATATTCAAACTCAACAGAAATTATGCATTCAATTTGACTTTTTATTTATTAATGTGAAGCACATTTAGATACAAAAAACTACTAGCGTTGTAAATTAACAACAAATGTGATTTAATCTAACCGTAATATAATCTAACCATTTGGCAGTACCTCCACAGCCCACTAGTAGGCACTCTGAAGCCCACCAGTGGTTGAGAATAGCTGCTCTAAGGCAAGCATGCACTCTGTATGCTGCTGTATATGTGCATGAGACTTGTGGCTATTGTATGTGCACATGATGTGTTCAAAGACCAAGAAAACCCTGAAGCATTTGGTTCAAAATCACTTGCTAGTGTAAGTGCACAGCAGCACAATTCATTTTATTTTAGCTTTGAAACAGCATGTCAAAGATGCTGATTCAAAGCAGTTGTCATGTGAGCTTTCAAGGTCTTTCAAGGAGTTCTGACAGAAGTGTGCAGCTATAATAACTTTATGGTTGACTACACTGTTTTGTGTAATAAATACATTTTCCTGTTGACTGAAGATTTCAAGAGCACTGAAGATAAATTGCGGAATAGATAGATAACTCACTAGGCAGTCCCTGAGAAAGGCGAATCCACATGAACAAGATGTTCCTTGTTCCTTAAGCCAGAGAGAAAACTAAACTTCTGCACCTCCTCTTGGCTCTGTATTCAGGCTTCATAAAATCTAGCCATCACGGGAGACTTTGGCCAATCACAGGTCAATCCAGAGAGAGATGGAGTGCGTTTCTTATTGGCTGTTGTGCATAGGCATGGCCCGTGCTACAAAGAGGAAAGGGACAGCAGGAAGAGGTCTCACTTTACTTCAAAATTCTACTCACTGCAGCTTTAAGAGGGTGCTGGTTGACTGCTATGAACAAATAAGTTAATTAGTTAAACTATTAATTATATAAAACAATTGTTGGACAGTTCTGTAAACATCCAAATTAAAATGCAAAGAGGATTTACAGATCCAAATCACATCCTCTTGAAGTTAAAGCACAGCACTGTAGTAGTGACACATCAGGTCCTTAAAGGTCCCATGGCGTGACAATTTCACTTTATCAGTTTTTTTTAACATTAATATGAGCTCCCCCAGTGGCTAGAAATGGTGATAGGTGTTAACCGAGCCCTCGGTATCCTGCTCTGCCTTTGAGAAAATGAAAGCTCAGATGGTCCGATCTGGAATCTTCCTCTTATGACGTCATAATAGGAAAGGTTACCTCCCCTTTCTCTGCTTTGCCTGCCCAGAGAATTTGGCCCGCCCATGACAAATGGAGACACGTCGTGCCTTGCAAACAAGCAAAGCATGGCAGTTGGTCAAGGCCATACCCCCCCCCCCATCTCCTCAATAGCATTTACAGCTACAGACACTGAAATGGCACATCTTAAGGAAAGCTCATTGTGGGACTGGCTCTAGTGGCTGTAATTCTGCACCAAGGCTGGATTTCAGGAAATAGACTTCTGATACAGTATTAGGGGACCACTAAGGCCTAAATAAAAGCATCCAAAAAGCAGCATGTCATAGGACCTCTAAAATATAAGGCTGTTAAATTGGACAACGGCATCTTTGGGATTTTGTAAAAAGGCCACAAAGGGTTTTATATAAGATCTGCTGGTCTTTCTCAGAAAAGTCTATCAAAGAAAGACCCCAACATAAAGAGCATAAAACTATTAATAGTAAGGGTCAAGAAAGTTGATGCAGTTAAACTTATGTCTGAGAAATGGGACGAGACATTGCAACCAATAAATTTAAGAAAATTTCCAAAATTTCCAAAAATCCCATTTTCTTGTATAAGAAAATGACAAAGCATGTGGCAGTGTTAAATGAAAGCTGGAACGCTCCAGAACGTGGGGTCTGGTCTTTAACGTGCAGCAGTTTGACAAGAAAAAAATGATGAGGTTAAAATATTTAAATGAGCAAGAAAGTTTAGAGAGAACCTCATAAGAATATCAATGTAATATCAATTATGTTGAAGGATGCCTTTGAAACTCACTCCTTTCCTCCAGTACTGTCTTCTATTTAGTAGAGGAAATGATGATGGCTGTGATTCTCACCTGCATATGAAATATTCCATAAAAAATAAAAAAGGTATACACCTAAACTAGGCACATTTTGACTAAGGCAGAATCAACTTTTATCAGTGTTTTAAGCTGAATTTCCACAAAAGTAAGAGAAAAAAAGTCAAGCATAGCTGTTTGATTTCAATAAACATTGGAAGAGACAAGTAAGAAATATACTACAAAGGAATAATGCAAATGTTTTGTCATTTTGATGCTAGGAGAAAATACTTAATTCCAAAATTATGAATGGAAATAAACTACGACAGGCTGGTTTGATTAATAAAAAAGATATGAAAATAGGATATACTCTTGTCTGTATCCTTCATAGGAGAGCACACCAGTTCTCATATCTCTCTCTCTCACACACACACACACACACACATGAACAGACACACAGCAACAATAGTGTGCCATTTGAAAAGACCACAGCTGGTACAGTAGCAGCATTATAAAGTAAGGTCATAAGGTCATGCAGTGTCAAATAAAGCATTCAAATTAAAATTCTTTCACATTATGTTACATATCTGTTCAATGCATTTAAGGAAGTATGTTATTATAAAACCTGCTACCTACCTATTGTAGCTACTTAGGGATGGCTCTGTATCGAGTGCCTCCAGATTGAGAGGAACCAGCTGAGGTGGTTCGAGCATCCACTGAGAAGGCACCTCGAGCACCCTTAACCAAGGTTTCATAACTGTTACTGAACATGTTGCTCTTCAATTCAGATGACCCGAAACCAAACATTGTGGTTTCCTGAATGTTCAATGATGAAAATGCTATCTGATGTGCTGAAGCAATAACATTTCCTGTGATGTTAAGGGACAACTTTTCCCACAGGATGTATTGGTAGAAATATGTTTCACTAAAAACTGAATTTGAATACTTTATTTTTATAAATAATAATAATATTAATAATAATAATAATAATAATAATACATTTTAATAGTACATTTTAATAGTAATTGCATTAAACAACTGAATTTGAAATTATTTGTTAGTTTGGAACTAAATTACAATAAACATAAAATGAATGTAATATTGAAACACATTCTTAATCCTCACTGACAATTCAACACTATATACTTTTCAGTTTCAGTTAACTGAGAAACACATTTGGTCATTGAGGAAGATCAATCAAGTGCAGATTCAATGAAATCCGGTCGTTTATCAGACTACAAATGAGAAATGAATTAGCTAGCAAATGTACCTCGCGGCCCCTTTTCCTGATACTACTTCACCGGAAGGGGAAAGTGGGCAGAAGCTCCGGAGTTGGACCTTCAATTAGCAGCTGTAGCAACTTTAATTTAGCCATCCCAAAACCCAGTGCCCAGTGTCAGAGCGGGCTGGTGGGGTCTCTAGCCCGTGTAACGGCAAAAATAGCATGGTCCCTGGAAACCTTCTCTTAGATGATGGATTGGAAGCTGGCTGTTTGTGTGCGAATAGCAGTTTGCGATTGTTAATTTATAAGATGATGTTGTGTTATGTCTGGTAGTCATTATGACAGGAATAATTAGAATAAGAGCTTGGGTTGTCACTATACTTAAGAGGTAGTGGAGAGTGCACTTGGCTCATGTGAGGTCAGTAATCAGTCACGTGAGGAAGTGGATGATGACCACGTCCTAAGCTGGTCAGTGACATGCTGATTGTCCATGTGATGTAAGATGGTGTGTTTAATGTAAATTAAATGTAAAGGACAGTAGCTATGATCTCAGCAAATTAAAAGGGCATTGTGCTTAAAAGAGTCACTGCACTCCCACAAAAATGTTAAAATAAATGTCTATAAAAACAGCACCATGCTCCCAGAACACAGTGGAAAGCCATGTGTGGAGGCTCAGAAGCCTGGAGAAACGCCCCATCCTGCACGGGCACCGGTCCGGAGATGAAGGTTCACACTCATTAAGAATGTTGAAGAGCTGGAACAAAAATCACGTTTTGAAATGTCTAACTGTTGCCGTGGAATATCATTCATACCCACATGAAATACTAATGTGTTCAATCAGGGGTTTGCTTCTAATACGTCACCAGTTTTGGAGATATTGGTGACAGTAGTGCCGAGGAAACAGAGAGTTGTAGAGGATTGTGTTTTTACATTCTTTATGATGGCGTCCTCGATGACGTAAGATTGACGATTGACGTGGATGTATTCAGCACCTATTTTACCCGATATAACCTGCAGATTCTAGTTTGTCTAAAGACGTTCTTATCTCTGCTCACATGATTAATGCTTTAAGCCAAGATCTAACATTGACAACAGTGACAACAGAGTAAAAACTGTTGTGCATATTCAGTCAGGGGACAGAAAATACACCTGGAATAAGTTGTTAAAAACACACAAACTGCCTTTTCACCATTTGCTGTGGTGTGATCGAATGTGACAACAATCTGTGTTGAAGTAAATGTTTTCTTTTGAGTTTTTTCCACAAAAAATGTTGAAAAGGTAGCTATACATAAATGGGTGGTTCTCAGCATTCTGCACCATTACCATAACTTTAATTGCTCACTTTACAGATATTGTGTAATGGTAATATTTCCTCCAAGGCGTTATGTCCACGTCCATTCTGTGCAAAATCCAAAGTGAACACTTCTACGTATGTGCTTTTGTGCTCGCTAATCAGTTCTGTGCACAGTTACTATTGCAGACACAATCCATGCCATGCAACCATGATGCTACCAGGGACTTACTGGGCATTGGTTGAGTCCATACTGTACTCCTCTTGATACCTGGGTGCAACACACATGGACAGAGATAGGCATAGGCTTAGTAGAGAGTGGGGTTGAGAAAGCAGGAAGGGGAAGAAAAGAGCAAGAAAAGGATGCCACTCGGGATACCACTGAAATTGATTTGCATTTACTTGCATCTTGAGTCAGAATGCAGCCATTTTATAACCTGTGCAGCAAGAAGGGCCAAGATGGGATCTGCTTCCATATTAGCTTTTGATGTTCCTTTTGGAATATCGGTAAAAACTAGAACATGTAAAATACTGGTTGCATCCAACCCCTCAGCTGCTTCTTACTGCACAGTTGAAGCCTATTGTTAAAACTTTTCCCCCAAGGTTTCATGGAGTCCCCTTCAGACTCCACATACAAGTAAATATAAACATTAACAGTGGTAATTGACTGCATCTGAGCTTGAAACATTAATTCACAAGGCACATGCAAGGCAAACACTGCACATCAAGTTAATCAAAACCTATGCATTAGCTGACTAAAGAACAGATGGGACACTTAATGCAAACCACAGGGAATCCATGGACACACTCTCTTGGTCAATCTCATAGGTTAAGATGACCATGGAGAAAAGGGAGATGTGTAACACTGAGGGAACTGACAGACAGAGAGACATACCCAGATATTCATTTTAATGACCAACACATGGGCAATTGTAACGGACAAGGGGTCAAAAGGTTAATTTGTACAGTATTGTATGTAGTTTGTTTCTTAATAGTGCACATATTGATTTCAAATAATCAAAATTGCAAATAAAATCAACAAGTCAAATGTCTGCTATAACAGAAAACAAAGTACTTCTTACAGAAATATATAGAAAGCATTGAATAAGATACATGAGAGGAATAGACAGAGCTCTGGTACAACTGTTTTGTGCACTATCCTTCAGAAAATGTCTTATATCTTACTATATATTGTAAATATTCAATCCTGATACAGGTTATTGGATGATACATTTAGACAAGTATCACAGCCCATTTGATTGCAAATATCTTATGGCATTCACATACAGTACTATGGGTTGGTTTGTCTTTGACATTCATTAGAACACTATACCCAAGTTTTATAATTAGTTGCTTTTAGGTTTAGGTCTGGGATTATCAAAACTAAACTAAACTAAATCATTGAGATTGAGCTGCATTATATGATTGAATAATATATTCAACTCTCACTTTATTTTAATCCAACAATTCTGTATATTGTATAAGCAAGACCATATACAAATTCAAACTACATATGTCCCAAATTAACTTAAAACAATTTTAATTGCATTTACTGTATAGCTAATTAGTTTTAATCCATTTCAGAAATATTATCTGCATAACCCCCTACAGTTCAGTTGGTCTTTTTTGTAATAAGTGAAACATATTACTGGGTACATTGAGCCCTTCACCCTTTCATGTAACCTGTAGTAATACCAAAGCAGCTGTGGCTCAGTGGTAGAGTGGTCGCTTGCCAATTGGAAGGTTGGTGCTTTGAAAAATATAAGAACAGTCCATTTACAAGCTTAAAAACACAGTAAACTGAATTATTGAATTGAGTTATTATTATGTCTGAAGGTTGTTGTTCTGTTGTTGCAATTCAAAAAAATGTCTAAGTATACTGTCTAGTGGGAAAGATGTTTCAAGGTCCAGTCTAAAATGTGTCCAAAAATATAAATTTCAGCAGAGATGGATGGATAAAAATATAATGTAGGTTGATATCCCTTTGAAGCTTGTAAATGATAAAAGCCTGTCTGCTGGTCTAAAGTGTAGGAGGAAAGCTGAAGGAATTTGGTGTGTTGTGAAAAGGTCTAATTTGGGAGTTCAGGCTGTTTAGCTGAAGAATATAATCACAAAACAAGAAACGTCATCAATCCATTTACGCCTTTCTACAAAGACTAATGGAGTGTTCATTATACCCAGAAAGCAGTTACAAGAGAGGACCTCAACCATTCCAGTAATCCATTTAGAACTATTTGCCAACTCAACAACAGAACACAGCCAATTATTACGGTCCCAAGGCAGCAATGACATCATCAGCTGTGGGATACCACTACAATTTAATGGCTTTTAGTGGAATTTTGATAAAAGATTAACGTCCACTATGCTCATTCAGCTGTAACTTCCTAGTAATGCGACCACAGAAATTAAGATGGTTTAAAAAATGCTCAATTTTAGGAAACAAATTATTACCTGAAGTGTGTCATTCATTGTCTCTATAAGTGACCTTAAATGAACTGAAAATCATTTCCATGTAGATTTTAGTTATCAAATTGCATGACATAGTTTCACATGTTTAAAAGCCAGCTTCAATTAAAAATGTTTTTATTTTAGACTTGTAGTGCATAAAAAAGAGAGAGATAAAAGGGACATTTAAGATGGATTGCCAGCAGAGGTCAACTGCTTAGGAAATGTAACAAAGTATGTTAGCGCACCATTTATTTTCCAGCTATTTGACTGGTAAAACCTACTGTTCAGAAGACTGCTCTACCAGTGTAATTTTCTAAATGCCAACTGCCTCTTAGTTAAACTTAGTTCATAAGTGAAAGAGCTTTTCACTGATACTGCACATAAGAAGAACAAGCAAGAACAAGACCAGCCCCTCTGCTTTGATCTCACTGTTCATTTACTCCTATTATAACACCATAATGAGCAATAAATATGCTATCTGGCTGTTAAGAGCTTTAGTACTGTAGAAGCTAAGATAAACAGAGGCTCCTTTAGCCTCCATTAGCTTACAACTGATACTTAACACACTGACTGTTCAGTCCTCTGTTTCTTCACAAAAAAACAAATACATTAAAAAGAAATCCTAATATTCACGCAGCTAGCATCATGATGCCCTTCACATTTTACTCAATTATGATAAAATACATACAATGAAAAAGCAAATAGATCCTCACTTCTTTGCAGCAGATCCGGAATCACAAACATGAGCTGAGCACGTGAGACGACAAGTGCGAAATGACCAGCAGTTTCAAAGTATGCATCCACTGAGAACTGCCTCAAGGACTGACTGATATAAAGGGGGAGGGGGTAGCAAACATACAACATCTATGCAGCAATTTCAAGGGCAAATGGGATTTGTAGTTTTCACTCTGTTTACTTGCCCTAGGAAGCTTGCCAACATTTCATATACTACAGTTCCCATACTGTTCATCATGTCACAGAGACAGCTCAAGTTCTCCACTCCAAAATTATGACTAGACGGTTCAAGTAACTTAAGAAGGAAATCTAACTGCAGGATGCCTATCACATACAATGGGAACAAGACTATGACGCAAAAAGATCCTGACCTGTAGCTTAATTATCTGGCCATAACTTAATTTTTTTATTTTTTATAACCTTTTTCCTATTATATCATTCTCACAAACTATGCCCATTTACCACTGACTCTCAAGCAGGTGTCCATTGAAACATTATAATAGAACACTTCACACACTAAACCCTAGTTCAGCAGGTTTATTAAAATGCAGGTAACCATAGCAACAGTATCCTTGTAATGTCACTAACTACAGATGTAATGTATTAGATTAATAGTTTTGTGGCTATACTGAACTTTTTATATGTGCAGTTATTTGTCATGTAGGTCTTTTAAAGGGTTCAAGGGGCAAGCATAGCAACCAAAGCACTCATTATTTTCAAGCTGAGAACTCGTCGGACTGCTGAGAGATTTCGTCCTTAAAGAACAATGATAATGGACAACATGTAAATTACCCCAAGGACCACATTAAAACCCCTAATTAAACCCTGGGTACTCCAAATGAGAGCGTAATTGTGCCGTGAAAGCAGGGTGCTATAAATAAACAAAGACAAAAAGGGTGGAAGACACATACTTCAGCAGTCTGTGCAATAAAGAAGGCTGTACAATCATTTACAAAACACATGGCTGGATAGAAAATTAAGGCCAGCATGCAACTATAAAGATAATATAATAATTAAGAATGAAAACAAGCAGAGGACAAGCAGTTTGCAAAAACTGATTAGATTGATATAGAATAAGGGTAGGACTAGATACTATAGGCATGATGCTTCTTCCTACTCCTTTTCTGACAAGAATTGTTAATTTATGTTGTGTTATATAGAATTGTTATGTATATTGTTTTACATATATAAAAATTTAATTGAAATTACTGTATAATTATATCTATCTATCTATCTATCTATCTATCTATCTATCTATCTATCTATCTATCTATATATGCACTGCACCAATAGAATTTTTGCATCATAGTGTCTGCATGGGACAATAAAAGAGTGTAAGTGAGTAGAGGAAAAGTGGACCTAAAGACAAAAGTAGTCATTGGTGCTCAGAAGATCAAACTGAGTTAAGGGTTTTTAGAAAATCCGTCTGGAAGCTAAATTTACAAAGACGGAAATGTATACAAAAATTGTCTTTGAGGTGTAAAATATTGGTTTTTAGTGAACTCCAGTTACAGTTCCCATATATGCACAGTTCAATTGCTGTTCAGCAGGTTTATTAAAAACAGGTAACCATAGCAACAGTACCCTTGTAATGTCACTAACTACAAATGTACCGTATTAGATTAATAGTTTTGTGGCTATACTGAACTTTTTTTTGTCATGTAGGTTTTTTAAAGGGTTCAAGGGGCAAGCATAGCAACCAAAGCACTCATTATTTTAACTCTAACTTCATACTGATGAACATTAAAAAAAATATATAGATTAAAGTTACCAGTTATAATGTGACAACAAATGTCCTTAAATATGACCATTTCCCTGAGGAGAAATTACAGACAGTCTCTTGATTATTCCTAAACACCTACACAAATCCATTCTTCTGCTTTAGCTAGTGGCTCCCTGTCTAAAGCACACCCATTATAGCTTGGCTTCATATCCTGCAGCTGACCTTTGCTGCATGATATCATGTCAATTAAGGAAACATGCATCAAAAGAAAAAAGGAATTAATTAATTCATCATTCCGTCAAAGCGTCAGATAACATGAATGGCAAATATCAAAGTCTACCGTGTAGCTTTGATTTTGAAGAGGCGTAAAATAAATAAATAAATAATTACAACTTGATAAAAAGCGGAAGTGCTTTCAACTGACGTAAGCTCTGCAGAAGGATTGTGTTGATGAAATGTCAGCAAGTAATAGAAAGTATATACTGCATATCAGTCAATCAAAAGTCCTGCTTTTTATCAAGTTACTCTGTTGGCCTACAGTATATTCAGTAAAATATGCCAATCATCCTGTGTAATATACTGGTGAAGCCTTAATGGGAATATGACTAACAGCTTCCACTGAGCTCTGAAGATACTTGCACACCAACAAACCAAACCAAACAATTGCCCATTTTACAAAAAGCAATGTGGTGACAAAACTGGATGAAACCAAAATAAATTTGCATAAGTCTATTTGTTTTGAACATATCCTGTGTTTAAAAGATGGACAAGCCCTCTGTTATTGAATATCCTTCAAGTCTCCTTTAGTCTCTTTACTCCCTACAGTATTTATATGTCAATATAATCGTAAATACAAAAACAACAAGGGGATGCCCATGAATGAAGATATTCTTTATAAACTGTGTTGTACAATGGACCAGATTATTGATTCTCTCACTCCTCCCTCCACATTCTCTCATTCTAGAAGCTGCGGGACACAAATCCCATAGTGATCATATTTCACAACCTATAAAGCTCTCAGATTACTGACAACATCCTGTCAGGGGTCATCCAGTTCTCTGTGTGGAAATAAATTAACAAGTTTTGTCATTTCTAAAAGAGTAAAGTACTGGACAGCAGGACAATCAAAGGCAAACACTTATCCATTCACTTAGGGAATCGTTGCCAAGAGTGGAAACCTAACCATACTTAATGGTTGACAGTGGTCCAAGTCTCGTTGCCCAGGGCAACTGATGCAATAGGTTTTACAGCCTCAGCCATTTGCAGATATTGTGTATTAGATCCCCATACAAACAGTCTGGCACTGCAATATAGCCATTTGTCAATATTGCTCAACTCCTCAAAACTGATTGGCAGTCAATTGCTTCCTCTTTCAGCCTGTTTAGAGCAGTTGTCTGCTGACTCACTGGCTTTTGTAGGACTAAGACTTTGATCGCTCTGACAGATCAGCAATCATCACTACAATCACCTACAATACACCAGCAACAACTCCAGGTTCATCATCTCCATCTGCTCTAACATCAGCCACTGCAGACAGCTTCATCATTATCACTTTCATTAGTGTCAGTATCCTCCCATTTCCATAATCCTTGTCTAAACGCTCGTTTTTAATAGCATGGATGGTCAGGTGCCCCCTGTCTTCATCATCATTGTGATTACAATCCATCATAGTAGTACAGGCAACTTAATTACATCTTTACTGCAGTCCTTATCCAGCTGAACATCCACAGTAATTGCAACTATTGTGTTATGAAAACACAGAAGAGATCACTCTGAGCTGTGCCGTCATCTCGAACCTGTGATAACTGTAATCAAAAACATCACAAAGTTTGAACAAGGATGAACGACACTTGAAAAGTAACAACTTTTGCATACTTAAAAAAGATGCTGGAGAGTTCAAATTGGGTAAAATCACTTATTGGCAAAAGTGCAAAAGATTTGTTAAAATTGTGCCATTCATTTCACCATTATATACTGCATTTCCTAATTTATAAAATTAAAATAAATATTAAAGATTGTCCTCAATAAGTCTCATTGCAAGCCTTAAGTATTCCTAAACCCATATTTAAGGTCAATCCATCTGCTTTCTCTTGTGATGGAATAACAGTGTCACCACATGACATTCTTCCAGGACTGTGGTCCAAAATATAGCAGGTTAACTATGGACATTTTGCTCCAGGAGAAAGCTTTGTAAAGGCGTACATGTAGTGAGTTAAGGAAGATTGTTTGGCTTCAGTTGACTGACAAACATTGAAAAGGATTTGTCACATGGGTCTCTATTATTGATGGAAAGTTAGTGAAGTAGGAAGAGTTTGCATTATATTGATATTTAAAGAGACGTTGCAGAGTAGAGCTTCATAGTTAAGTGATAAACCCTGATAGTTTGCCAGATTACTTAACTGCATGTTGCATCAAATACAATTGTATCCATCTTTGATAACACTGACATTCTATATGGAATGATTTTTGTTTTTTACCCATGCCACTGTTGTTTTTGTTATCAAACAGATGCATTACACAATAAATGCTACTGTATTAGATTCCAAATTCCGGATCACAATCATACGCAAAAATGTCAATGCCCTCACATAAATATTGACATGAAAAATGTGTGCTGTAAATAGAGAGAACACACTGCACCACCAGCATATTGGCTGTGCGGTGGTGTCTGAAATACTGCCAAAAAAACACAATCTTTCGGTTTTTGGCCAAACCAACCATACAGTAATTTGCAGATAAGAGTACCAATCTGAGCTTTAATGGTGACATTTCTGCAGATATCAAGTTCTTTTATCGCCTTAACAGGGGAAAAAAAAAAACGTTTTGTCTCCCTCAGTTGTTACTGGTTGAGCCCAGCAAAAACCCTAATCTAATTTGTCTACCACATGGTAGGTGAGTGTCCTGACGGTGGACGTCTGCATGCAGATTCTGTTGAGTGGTGCAGAAATGTGCTGAAATATAACATGTGGTCTTTTTTTGGACACATAATTCCCAGTGGTTTGCATTAGTATTTCATCTATCAATCTGGTTGCATTATGTCAAAAATAACTTCAGCTTTGAATGCAGTGGCATAATAACATGTTCCCCACTCTATAAAAAAAAAAATAATTAGGATTCATAAAATTGTAATGGGAATGCAGTATCCACTGAATTATGTAATCACTATATACTGCAGCTATTAAATGATTTCCAGTGATGTTGAGAGGAAAATGATTGACGGCAGATGCGCTGCAATCATTTAGCATTGGATGCATTTATGTTTACAATAATGGGGAAAATACAGTTTATACCACCAGTAACGATTACACACCCCTACAAATTACAGTGGGGAATATCAATTAACGGGTAAACCGATTTAATTGGCAATGGGATATTGATCACGGCGCAACTTTTGCCTATCAAGGATAAAGCGAGCTAAGTTGTTAGGAATACTTCATGCGCCATGCGCTCGCAGCATCATGTTATTTTGCGAAAGCTACATGTGTGCAAGCGAGCTGCATTCAGAAACATGCGACTCTGGTGCGGATCTGCGACAGCTACCTTTGGCCAGCATCGCTCCCAAAAGAGCCCATGGTCCGAAGAGGGCTCGAGGGGTTGACCCAGGTGGGCTCTGGAGTTTTCTGCGCCTCGGTCTTCACGTCTGGGTCGATCTCGGAGGGAGAGGGCGTCAGTTTAGCGCCTGCCATGGCTCTGCCTCACCGAGCGTTACCTCCAGCAGAGAGCGAGCAATATGTTTCCTCCTCCTGGTGTCAGAACAGGCTCACACTCCGCCGGAAAACCGCATCCCCTTCTCACTGGTGTTGCACGAAGGCGGAGGGAGAGCGTCTCCCTCCTTGCCGCATCACGAGTTCCTCAAACTCACACTGAGGGGAGCATCAGCCAGCCAGTCTTCTGCTAATCGAGCGCTCCTCCATCCCTGATGGAGATGTCAGGTCCCGGTGCGTCTACGAGAGTCACACGTCGTCACGATGTAACGTAAACCGTCCGCACGGCTAAACCAACTGCACCCCGACGGGTTACATAACCTGATAATTCACCCGCAACTCCTTTTTGATGTGACCAACGTGCCACTCATTCACCTCCATCATGTCCATCAGTGCATGGCCTAGTCTTCATTTTTATTACTATTTTTGAATAAAGCACATTTATCTTTCTAATAATTCAAAGGGTGCTGGATTTCAGATGGAATTTATATGTCAATCAAGTTGTCCTCACTATCAAGAGATCTTCATTATTCAGCTCCTTTCAGCTATAGCTTTCGTTTTGACGCACACCAAACACCAATCAGAACAATGCCATGCCAGAGACAAATGAGCAGGTGGCCTAGATAAACGCTCCATGGTGTGATCATGCCCGTTGGCATAGAAACCCATGGTGACACCTACAGTAGTAGAGTATAGGCTACAACCTACAAGCCAGAAAGTTAATAAGCTCCCCCTTCCACATCTGTCCTCACATGGTTTTTTTTTAAATAATGGGGAATCTGGGAAACTCAAAATGCATGTAGGCTATTATCAATAATGGTGCAGCCTTGTAAACCCTTACCGAGCAGTACTTATACTGGTATATTTTAAACTACGAACTATAACGTGAATTAAAACTTGAAAACGTGCAGCTGTTTCAGTAAGCAAAGACACACAATGAAACATACAGACACATTTATCAATTAAATTCAACATGTAAAAATGTGTTTTAAGCTAGTCTAGTTTGCCAGTGTGAATGTGATTCAGTTCTTTCACAGCCTATGGGCCACAAGAGCCAACGCAAAATCTTTACAGTTGAAAGCTAAATAAAGTGTCCTGGTTTCACTAATTCTGAGTTACAGAGGGCTGGAGCTAAATACCCTGTAAAGGCTGCCCGTCTACTGTCAGTCAGTTAAACGTGTTTTGTTGTTTTCTAATCCATCTGACTTGCATGTGTTTGGAATGTGGAAGAAACTGGAGCACCTTGATGAAACATGCAAACGGGCATCACACATATTGGACCGTGAACAATACCTCCCAACTGGGACGTGACAGTTTAACTGGGGCACTGTTACTCCCGGGTTTGCTTTCATAAGCTGCCAATAGTGCACACATGTTTAAGAACTTCAACTAACATCCTGTATTGAACTTGTGAGGGGTCTTTATCAGTAGCCTTGTGGGTGATTTTCACATTAAGCAACCAGGAAGTTGGTTGTACAACGGGTCAGGTGTACAAGACAGAAGACAATGCATGGTTGATAACGTTTCAGACATGCAGAACAGCTATTTGTAATATGAGCTGAACTCTTATTTAGTGCATTTGGGAAACACATAATACAATCCACATTCACTGTACATGGTATTTTGAGCTGAGCCTTCAGGAAACACATTCAATTATCTGTTGATGGTAGCCCTGGGATTAGAGGTGGGCCTGTGAATAGAGGGTTGCATATTTAATCCCCAAAGGGATAGAAAAATTGGGTAGGTGTGAGGATAATTAGAGTTGGTATATATATATATATATATATATATATATATATATATATATATATATATATATATATATATATATATATATATATATATATATATATATATATATATATATATATATATATATATATATATATATATATATATATATATATACACACACACACACACACACACACACTTCAGCAATACTTAACCCCGACTATCCAGAGGAGTAGTTTGGTGGTCCCTGGTATAAAACAGACCCTGCTTGTACAGATTATCCCAAAGTTGTTGGTGTGTATGTATGCCTGTAAAGGTATTGGTGATATTTCTATGTGTATCTACCGAGTAAATGTCCTCTGTATAAATAATGGAAAGGGTATTCTCCACCTCCACTCTAAATGCCAAACACACTTAAAACTAAAATGAATTTAATTGAAAATGAAAAAATGCGCAGATCAATGAATAATGTGGTACGGCTGGGCAATTTGAACAAAACCTTCTATACCGATATAGGTCACTTCATATCTCAATTACGAGATATTTTTTTGGTAATTCAATAAATAAATTGTCTTTATAAAATAACCACATAGTATAGCCTATTTTTGTTTTCTCCTGTGTGAATTAAATACTAACATTACTGAGAATTTTCTCATTTGTATTAAGAACTTTAGTGCAAAATTAACTTAATGTGCAAGGATCAGGCATAAAGTTTCGTCCAAATGACATTAATATTTGCTGTAACGCAGTATTGCTGCTGGTTTCTCAACATCGCAATATGATATAGTAAAAATATATACAATAGGCATTTTTATATCATTTGGACGGTACATATTGTCATATTGCCCAGCCCTACAATGGTATTATTTAATCAGGGGAGATAGTGCCCGTACGTTTGTGGGTGTGTGGACTGATATCAGTTCAGTGCAAAGAAATAAAAAAAAATGAATGGATTGAGAAAGAAAGAGAACATGAGTCAGAAAATGATAGAGAAAAGGATGCAGAGGAGTCCATCAGGTGCGGAAACCGGTGTAGAAGCACATATTTGAGCACAGGGACACTTTGTGGTGATGTAGAGAACTGCAGATGGTGTGAGTCTGATCTGTAAGCAGCAGCAGGGCAAACACACTGTACAGGAGAAACAGGCTTCAGCCAATGCCGATGCTGACTGTCTATCTAATGACACAGATGGCAGTATGGCCCTGCGGTTTATCTCCTGTACGGTCTACTAATGCAGCGCACTTGAACAAGCTGCTCAACCCCTTTACATGCTTCAGTTTAATCACAAAAGCGGTTTGAATCTGATTCCCAACCAGGAGGAAAACAAGACAAATTACGCCCCAATGATGCAAAAAAATAAGCGTAGGAAACCTAATCTAAAACATGAAATATGATTCAAATTCACATTTATTAAAGAATAGCTTTGTATTATCTGCCAGTTTGCACTTCTTTGTGCCAGAGATGAATTCTGAATACAGTAGCATTTAGATCGGTTAATATTACTCATCTCCAGCTCAATAATATGATCATACAGGCGTTTTGGCCACGTGCTTACAGGATGCAGTTTATTTCTAACATAGCCAGAGCTCTGTAATTATTGCAGCATGAAAGCCAATTAAGTGGCAAAATTCCGGGATATAATGCACGGAAAGAGAGCTGCAGAGAAGCTTAGCTGAGTACTGGTAAGGCATTCCACTCTGAAACACTTGAGAGAATTCCAGATTCTGCAAGATGAGCCACTGAGATCAAAAACTAAGTTTTTGGTACTGAACTAATAAGAGGGCTGGCTTTAACATAATGCCACTGCTGTCACATTTAAAGTGGCACTGATTCAGAAAAATACAGTTGAGGACATTGGTCTAAAATATGTGATCATATTGGTGGATATAACGTATTACATAAAAAGAAACGACAAGATGTGCTATTATCATTAAAGTGACCATATGATGCTCATTTTCAGGTTCATAATTGTATTTTGAGGTTGTACCAGAATAGGTTTACATGGTTTCATTCTCACAAAACACCATATTTTTGTTGTACCGCACACTGCTGCCAATCTTGTTTTCACCCTGAGTGTTTACGTCTCTGCTTTAGCTACAGAGTGAGACATCTCACTTGTTTTAGCTACAGAGTGAGACATCCCACTTGTTTTAGCTACAGAGTGAGACATCCCACTTCTATACTATCTTTGTTGGGAGTTGCACATGCGCAGTAGCTAGGTTTTTTTTCATATTATGGGCACTTTAATGGAATATGCATAGGTTTGACACAGAGAACATATGAAAGGGGTACATTTCCTTTTTTTGTGACTTTAATTCTGCTTGTGAGAATACACCAAAGCTATTGATGGGCCAGATATTTTAGCTAAGTATTGGTGAGTAATTAGGTCTCCCTGTAAAGCTGCATGATCATTGGGAACCCATCAGCTTCATGCTGCAGATGGGCATCAAGAGCTGTAATAATGCTTCCTCTGTCAAAACATATTAAGGCAGTGAGCTGGCATTGCTGTGGGCGAGCTGTCTTCCTGTGCACAGCATAGCCAGAGAGAAGGAGGAAGTCTAGCCAATGCCACTGGCAGGCTTACACATTAGTGTACACACACACACACACACACACACACACACACTCGAGCACCGCACACACAGGGATGCTTTTGGTTGTCGACTCAACTGCTGTTTTTCTAAGGCTGTTTGGTGCAACTGCTCATTTACTGGTCACAACCTTATGTTCTCTGCTAAAAATGAAGATGTCTCTGGGAATGTTCACTTTTGTAAAGTGGGGTTGCCAGTGCAAATAGTTCATCCGTTAAAAGAAAAAATGCAACCGTCTTCAAATTCAAATTGCTTGTGGGGCCATTAAATCATTTCTTTCAATCTCTTATATGTGCCCTGAAAGAATGAGAGTCCCTTTTAAAGCGTAAAGAAATACTACTTCAGCTCGTACAGAAACTTGTGCAGCATTTACTCATATTGTGCCTACAAACAAAGTACTGATTATGACTGTTTGGGGTTTTAGGTTACAATAACCATTTTCCTTTGAATGTTATTTGATAATATGTAGGCACTTTTTTATGCCACACTAAAAACAAACAGGCCATGTTCAACTGTTTCATGAATAAAACAACCGCTTCCATTAGAATCTGCACCAGAAACAGTGGTGGAGTCATCCTTATTTGCATTAAAAATCAGCTTTCATATGCCAGCTCATATAGATGCACATTTACAACCTGCAAAATGTCATAATTTAAGTTAGTTATAAATAACAGCCCTGTAATGATCCTGCTACCTGAATGGTTTGTATAATGACTTGATTACTCACAATGCCCCAAAAAGGCAGGGTGAGATAGTCAGATCTGATCACTTAGATGACATTCAATGTTTTTTGTTTTTTTTGCTAAAACATTTAATCATTTACCCCAATCTTGTGTTGACAACGTCTGTTAGGCTAATGGATTTCCGTGTTACATTTAAATAAATAAAAAAGGAAAAAAAGAAGAAATGTGTTGTGTGACTCCTGAATAATCCTCTATATGACGCTGTAGGTCTCAGCAATCACTCAGCACTGGAACCCAGCTCTACGGGGCTGACAACCTCATCCAAATGCCTCCATCATCTCAGCAGCCTATTGACAAGCCAACTCTACTGATGCTAATTAAGTTGGCAACGTGAAGCTTGAGGGCTAAACGGCAAATGCGCCAGAGATTGCTGGGCACAATGACTATGGACCAGATGAAAAAACATAATCTTGAAAGACATATTTTTCCCTGACCACCCCTCCCATAATTCTCTCTTTGCAGCTTACCTTTAATTGTCCATCCCATTTGAGCTATTCCTCTGAGACTCTGCACTGCCACTGTGATGCAGTTTCATATGAACACTTTAGTAGAGATGCACGCTCATTTCTTTTCAGCTTAAGCACGCTTTGCTACTTTCACTAAATAAATTAGAGTGTGAATTATCCAAATTGAGCTTTTTAGGAATGAGATGCCTCAGCTTACCCACACTTTCACTGTTTACTTGTTCACATTCCAGATCCTTCTCACTGGCTGTACAAATCCGTAGAGAAACATAACCCCATACAACGGGATAAAACAGACAGAATGTGGCCATGTTTGGGGACCTCTGCTTCAACGTGATAACAACGTGCCAAAGACACACAGCTACTGTGTTGCTGATGAGAACAAGTTTAGTGGCCATCAAGTGTCGCCCACCCACACTGTGCTATTGGTTGTGACTAATGCCACCTATGGTCTAAATTGCGAGCCCTAGTTGCTAAGCGGAACTGTGTGTGTCACCAGTAACACCGATTAGCCTTTCAAGTATGTGAGTTTTTAGAGAGATAACGTTGGGAAACAGGAGGGTCACAGCTCGTGACCATATGTCTCATTATGTCCAAGTTGTTTTTCTGCTTTTACCTTAGATGTTATTACATGCAATTTGAAGTCCAAAGTCCATCATCACTCTGCATCATCTTGACAACAGGTTAACCTTCGCCTGACACAGGTGTCATCATTTCAGTGCTCAAAGCAACTTTGTCTGAATAATTGCCATTATGGAGGAGTACCAGACACAACAATAAAGAGAAAGTTAAATAGCATCTCACTTGTTAAAAGAAGATGCTTCCATGAGCCAACACTGCAATTCACATAACGCATTATAAATAAGGACTGGGCGATGTGTGAAGTTATTAACACAAAATTATATTTCTACAGTATTAAAATGTAGCAAAGTATAGCATTTTGTATCTACACAAAAATCAAACTATCAAATGAATTGAGCAACTAAAGCAACTGTTCCACGCGTAACAAGCTCTGTGTTTGTAATAACAATAATAACAAAACATTTTCTTTGTACTTCTTGAATAATTATTTACAGAAATGTGTGTATATAAGGTTCCCTAACATGATACTCTACCAAGAAACACATGAGGCTAAGTCCTTAAAGTATTTTTATGATACTGGTATAAACAAAGAGCACACATATACAGTGTTATAAAAACTAAACTATTATCATATGTAAAATGAGCAGGGATTTGCCATCGAGCATGAGGACCAGCAGTGTGAACATAGCTTGCGAGTATTAAGTCCTCTATGACCTTCAATTGTGTTTTTTATTGACCTTGTCCATGACAATGTTATTTGTATATCTCTTCGTATTAGTATCTTATATGTGAACTGTCCTTTGTGTGCTGCTCTCCGTGCCTCTTTATTGCCCCTTGGGAAAAAATAATAATAATTTGAATTGAATTGAACTATTGGACTTATCATCCTCATCATATTCATATCAGTGTCCCTCATCACTCGTCTGACTCCCTTAAGGATCTGTCATCTATGGAGTGGTTCTTCCCTTCCTCTGGAATGTTTGTTTTTTATGCACCGCACCTCCGTTTTTGTCTATGTTTTCCATCATATCATCACCCTAATAAACTCAGATAGAAATCATCGAGGCATGAAATCCCAGCAGTCGCTTCTGCCACAGAATCAGTGAAAACAAACAGCTGCTGCCAGCATCACTGTTTATTCCACTTGGAGTTGGATTCTGTGATATCTGTCTGGAGAAAAATAAAAATCTATATAAAACCCTCTCCTCACATCAAAACACGACATATAAGGGGGAAAACCTGTGCATTTAGAAAATTCCACATCAACATCTGGTTTACTTTATCAACTCAGGGATAGATTATTACCAGCTAAAATCAAGGCCTCTTTTGCACTGCTGTAATGCTGTCATATTAGAAATAAAACAATTTCACGGCAATATGAGTGAATGATCGGTGTCTGGGACTAGCTGTTCGTTCTAGCTGCTCGATGAGAGAACATGCGTCAGTGCAGGGTCACCCTTCCAAGTGCCACTATTTGACTCACGAGGAGGTGTTGAGTTTATTCACTGACCAATTAACACTCCTCACTCCGTTGACAATACTCCCATCAGCATCCTGCCTTGATTAGAGAAAGAAAATCCCCAAACAAGATTAGACATGCAGAGGAAAGATAAATGGAACCAATTTTCTTACTGCTCTTTCAACCCTGTCGGCGTGTATACAGAAGGTTCGGTGGCTTGCTTCTATTTCTGACGTTGACTGAGACTCACCTCCCTCTGACAGACAGACCAAAAAATAAACCCACATACATGCTTGGATAATCAGACACTCACAGTCTCACACGCCGATGTGTCTACACTCAAGAGCACATACACAAACAATACTCACACAAATGCACGTGTGTGCACACAGACCAATCGCTTGTCAGATTCATGACTTCAGTGTGACTGTTCCTCTTCAGCACCCACACAGCCAAGCCATAATTACTGCCCTATTACACCCAAACCTGGAGATAATGATAGCTCGGAGAACACACACACACACACACACAAAGGGCTTATTGCCTGAATACTGTTGGAGTGACACTTCTTATAGAAACACTCAAGTGCCTTTGTTTTCCATTGTTGCAAAGGAAAGAGGAATTTGGTTTGGATAACTAGGTAAAACTGTCTTTTTCACAACCTGTTTGAGCATCTGACTGCACTTGTTGCTGCCTAACGGGATTCCCTTCTAGCAATGTTAATATGTTTAGTGAGTTATCATTGCTGGAGTCTTTCCACCCACTGCTTTTTACTCTCATAGCTCAATATGACAGATGCAAGGAACCAGATGCAAAAGGCCAGACTCTCCCTATGGGGGTTCATTAGTTTAAAGGCTTTAGACTCGACACGGCATCAGCACAGGAAATAAACAGAAGATCGTCAACCAGGAAATAGAGCGTCACCAAAGCCCAGTGACATCCTCTGCTCCCATTTCCATTAAAAAACTCGTAAACTAGCAATTACAGAACAGTGCTACAACACTGTCAATAATGGTCGTCTTTTGCATATTCATCCATTTCCTAACACACAATGTGCAGAGGTGTGTGTGAGATGCTGCAGTTTACAGCTGTTATTTATTTTGAAGAAACAAAGGCAGTTGTGTTTTTATTGCTGAATCTGTAAATGACTGTATGTCCTGTTACAAGACCTTGCATGGACATACACACATGCACATGCATACATGTGTTGGTAGCCCAGCAATAAACTCTTATTACCCTTTGCAAGTGAACAGTGTTCAGCAAAACAATTCACAGTTGACCTACTGCATAAAAAATGCACATACACTCTTACACGCGCAAACATATAAGACTACACATGCAGCTTCAAGCATCGCAAGATCCACTCAATAAATGTTACTGCATGTTGATTTATTTGTCTTTGGCGTTAAAGAATTTGTTATGTCAACACTACTGATAAAACTGGCATGCAGCTAGAAAAACAAAGCCATATGTGTGGGGCAATTGATCAAATACTGGGCCGCTGCTTCGAATGATAAGTGTAGAGAAAAGGCCTTGCATTGATATAAAAACATACTGACAGCAATTTACTACAGGGAGCCCTGGAGACAGAGGGCCAGTGAAGAGAGTGAAAAGAGAGTAAGCAAGAGAAGGAGTGGATGGTGGCAAAACCAAATGTTATATTTACTTTTATACTAAATTCTTTGTTCAGAAGGATTTCTCAGAAGAGATATTTGCTGTACATTCATGCAAGCTGCAGATCAATAAGCTAATTATAAAACAAACAAAAAAACACTTGAAGGTATTGGACTTATTTCTGAAACATGGCTGCTGCTGCTACCAAAAACCTGGAGTCAAGAGATAACATACACAATGGGCTGGCTGTCAAATTCAACCGCTGATAATTTTATAAATGAACGGTACCCTTACTGCCCCCACGACCTGATACTGGATAAGCAGATGAAGATAGATGGATGGATGGATGGTACCCTTACGGGAGGGGCCAGCTGCACAATCAATAACATACAATGTTTATATTATTATAATACAACCCTGATTCTCTGAGTGAGACACCAAGCAAGGTTGGAAATAGAAAGGTGTAACAATACAGACATAGGCTGATACACTTACAGACAATTTCTACAGGTTTATAAGGGAAAACAACTCCCTTTTTGTTTATCTTTGTTCTCTTTATTTCAACAGAACCTGGCTAACCTTGGTTCTTTAGGCAACAGTCTTGGCTGAGTATAATACAGATAGTTTTGATGCGGCGGCTGCCAATATGAATGGACTACAACAGTTAACAGCACAGTCCTAAGAAGATTCAAACCAAATGAAGTGAATTTGAGAAAGTGATAAAGTACAAGTAGTCAATTTAATGTTAGCTTTAGATTTGAAGTTACTGACAAAGCAACAGGGAAACTATAAAGCAGTCCTCTCCTTATGTTCTTTGGAAGCCAGTATTGAAGTTACTGCTCAGCTTATAGTTCATTTCAGCACCATGGAGAGCTCCGTAGTACTTAGCCGTGGCTGATGCTCGCCTAATTCTTCCCCTCATGAGCAGCAAACAGCATCTGTTGGTCTGCCTCTCCAACCGCAGAAATATAATAATAATAAAATTATAATTTAACCCTAGTGACTGTAGCAACAATCAAGGAACAGGCTATTTCATACAAAAAGAAAAATACAGTCTAAACAGAATATACTATGCAGACTATAAAAATCCAGTGAACCCTTTCACTAAAGCAGTCAAGACCATATTAACATTACTTGTAAGGTAGCCTACCTTGCATTCTTTTCTAAACTGTACCAATGTGACAATTAAAACAAGGTCACAATCATGAAGACTGAAAAAAACTGTTTCTTTGTAACCAGTACAGTAGTCCACAGTGCAATTTAGCCACAAGATCTGTGCAAGACTCGTACTTTCTTTGTTACAAAAAACCCACTTCCGTTTCTATTTACATCCACCGCCTACGCTTTCTATAGCCACCACCTACTCATTAAAACAACAACTAATACAACAGAATACCAGACACGCCACATCTCTAGGGGGTTGTCATGAGAAATCATTCTGGGAAATGTAGGAAAACAGTAATCAAGGTAGAAGTACAGTAGATGAGGCAGCTCGAGGGAATGTGGGTACAGCAGTATAAACTGCAACATCCAGCACAAAGTAACTCCGGGAATGTGTAAAAAATAATAAATATGTGAAAACATTGTTTCAAGTATCCAGGGAGATTTGAACATCAATGTTGTATGTATGCACAGCCTCTCACATGCAATGTTTCCCAAACTGTTTACAGTTCCAGGTCCATATCCCTACTTTCCCACAACCTGCCCACTCTCATATGATTTTTCCCCCAACAACTGGGAACCAATACTTTACATTTATAAACTAACAGTGTTTGTCATGCTACCTGTCATCATTCTGAAACGTCTGGTCCCCCAGCAACAAGTCCCTGAAGCGATAGCGAGGTGGAAGAGGAGGCACCTCTGAATCCACTTCTGCCATCTTGAGAGCCGAGATGTCGAGAATAACACCAGAGTTGCTGCTGTTGTTTCTCTGAAGGGTCTCATTGGAGGACCTGCGGGACAAGGACGGGCAGTATCTACTCATCAACATGGCAGTTTGAGAGCATGATACATTACAACAGTGACATTTCAGCACAAGTTTTGTAACAATAAGATGCATGAGATTGTTTGTATACAGTGAATATAAGACAATGATTGAAAAGTCCATTACTGGAGAGATGATTTAATGTTCTAGGGAGTCTAGAGGCAGTCAGGTTTATAGAATGAGTAAGATCAGACTGTCTAAAATCAAAACAAACAAAGCTCAGGGTGACTATTTGTTATACAGAAATCCCCAAATGCAAATTTATTCATCAAGAAAAAAACAAATGTCCACATGAAAACCACAGTCGGGGAAAAAGGCTAATTGATTTGTTTCATGAATACTGAACATGCATTTATTAAGGATGATGTAGTGAGAGCAACTGATCATGTTTTCATTGTGGGTCATGTGAGTACTACAAACACTTGAATGAAGATTCTAGCCAAACTCCTAAGCTGTTTGGCGTACAGTGCTGAGAAAACATCAATGATTTGACAGATGATTTGTGACAGAAATGTCACAAATCATCATGGAGCTGATTCTCTGAGTCAAAGCAAGTCATGTGAAAGTCTGAACCAGATGATTTGATTGAAATGTCCCATTTCATGCGTGCCATATATTATTAAACTAAATAAAATAAACACATACAATTGCATGCATTATTCAAAAATTTAAAAAATAAGACATTTTTCCACCATCGAAGTAGAAACGTAAGGAATAAAAAACTGCATAAACAAATATGAAAATAGCAACCCACCTACACCTTACAGTACAGTATGTGTGCATGCTTTGTGTGTCTAATGCATACTGTACTGGCTACAAAGTGGTGTGCATATATGTATATGTGTTCCCACCAGGTCACTCAGTCTTACAGAATTTACCTGTCACCATGGGAACTTGATGATCGGCGTGGAGGGCTGGATGATCGGCGTGGAGGGCTGGATGATCGGCGTGGAGGGCTGGATGATCGGCGTGGAGGGCTGGATGATCGGCGTGGAGGGCTGGATGATCGGCGTGGAGGGCTGGATGATCGGCGTGGAGGGCTCATGGCTGCCTCTTGTGGGGGGGAAATAAGTGAGGAATGAGAGAGCGAGAGAAAGGGCAGAGAGAGGGAGATGACAGAAAAAGAGTTACAAAAATCACCTCTTTCAGACTTAGCGACAAATGCAATAGGATTACATTGGCTGTCTTGTTTTTTTTAAGATTATTTTTTGGGGCTTTTCCCTTTATTGACAGTGGATAGACATGAAAGAGGGAAGACACGCAGCAAAGGGCCGCAGGTCAGAGTTGAACCCAGGCCGCTGCAAGACTCAGTCAATATGGTGCAAACGCCCTTACTGGGTGAGCTAGAGGGCACCCCACAATGGCTGTCTTGTGTTGCAGCTCAACTCTATTGAGAGTTCAGCAAGACCTCTGGAATGCGCTGTTTTTTGCCGCCACACTTTCAATGTAGAGTTTAATATTAATGAGCTCACGGACTCCAACATCCCCAATGGATGGTGTTTTATTATTTATGGTTTACATTCTCATAAAGTGAAGAGCAGCATTTCAGTTAGGTTAATCTGCTATTATATACCTATGTGTTAACTGAAGGCCCCTTGAAGTATAGGTTTTACGGTTTGCTGCCATGGTGAGAGGGGATTGCCTTATCAACTGATTTTCTGCCTACGAAGCAACACAGGGAGAAGAAACTAACCTTCAGGAATAGGACACTGACATTTCTACCACACATACAACGTATGTACAAGATTGCATGTTCTGGCTGTCTGAACATAATGGCCTTAATTCATGTGTGTTTCTATTTGAGTAAATCAATGTTCCATTTTATTTAATAGACAGCTTGAACATATCCAATCATACGCTTTATTGGTGTATGCTGATGAGATTGCTTGATTTCCCTTCTGAAGCCTCTACAGAGGAAACAGTAAGTGGGTAATACAAAGCTCTGTATTAGTGTGTGGTCATCATAGTACAGTGTGGGCAACCTTGAGTGGGATAATAGCACCCAGAGACTGATTAGTGAAAGCACAGACAGTCAGAGAAAGGGGAGCGGAGAGATGACAAACTAGTGTGCTGGTGACAAGAAGAGAGGAAAGAAAACAGGAAATAAAAGGAGGTCACTGAAGAAGTGTAAAGAGTACATTGCCCTCAATGTGTCCTTTTCCTTAGGGGTTAAAAGGAACCAAATGACATGATAAAATATAAAAAGAGCTGATGACTGCAAGTCCACCATGAAAGCAAACATGAGTCTTCTACAAGTACAGAGAATGCAACCTCTAAGGGGTGATTTAATGGATGAAGCAAAGTGACCACAATAATAGGGAGCAGAATTGCTCCCGGGTATGAGACTCCAATGGAGATTGCAGAAAGCAGATGGAGGGAGGAAAAAATACATGTAGGGTAGAGGTAAAATTAGTCTCTAAATAAAAAAGAAGATCCAGATTGAGAATAACAAAAACTGAATCAAGGCTGAAGTATAAAAGAAACTGTGAATATACGCAGTATTCTTCAAAAAGATGTGTTATGGTAGGCCCAGGTAGATGTCACTATTACTGCAGGCTGAGAATAAAATGCACCCATCAGCATTATCTAAACATCATGCATGTTCTGACAATCTGACAGTGTCTTATATGTTTCCCTATATGGTTATACAAAAAGAAATTAATTAATTTGGACAACTTTGAAACACAGTCATCATTTTCAAAGAAAGGTTTAGTGACGACACAAAGCCTACAATTACTTCATTTTTAATGTGTAAAACAGGCATATTTCAGATCAATTTGCATGAGTTTCATATAACGCCTACTGCTGACCAAAACATCTGCAACTAAGTCCCGCATAAACATCAGGATGACACTATACAAATAACAGATAGCAAGGTCACAAATTCAGCGCAGTTGTACAATATTAAGTCAGTAAGAGGTTACATAAAAGTATAACACACCAAATCTCTTTAGAACAGCTTGAATGTGCTATTGCTTAGACCCTAAGATAACTAAACACAAGCTAAGTAAAGCGCACCATAGTTACTGAGAATAAAGTCAAGCTTCCAGAAGTCATTCTTGCTAACTTCGTTTACCTGGCTGTGTTCCCATGTCTGACCGAGGTCCCATCATCGTAAACATACGTCAGGTTTAGATAACCTCCATACACTGCTCAAGCAGCATTGGCTGTGTGACAGAGGATGTTTTCCATCAACGCGCCCCTTCGAAAACTCTGTCATCGTTGGAAAATGTTAATTACAAAGGGGAGGGAGGTTGGCGAGCAAACGAGAGTCCAACGTAGTGAGCTTCACTTAAATCCAAGCAAACCACTTTAGATACTCTTGGCGACGAACACTGGTGCTCGACAAGCTATAGCTGTATCGGTACTTAGCTCCACAACGCAGTGAAAATTAGCTAACTAGCTAACTATCTGTAGGTTTGCATGCTAGGTTATTTAGGTTTTTATGAGGAAACACTAGTCCCGCTCTTCAGCGCTGATTGGCTGACACGCCTTCGAAACGTTGTAATTTATCGCACACCTGACAGTTTATTTAAATATCAATGCGCGAGCCATGAGACTTCAGTGTCGCTTAGCAACAACTTTATTTGATAGTGTTGACGAACTACATTGCTTTGCGGAAGGATGACGAACAGTTATGTGGTAGTCCTAATGCTGTTGATTAAAAACCTGCTTTTCCACTTGCCTTCTTTTTAATTAGCGTAGCTCGCAAATGCGATGTAACTGTTCTCAGCTGCTCTTACGTCACAATCCCTGGTTTAAAATCACAGTAAGTAAAGGCATCTTATTACTCTTTCCAAAGCTTTTTCTGTCATAACGCATCTAAAACAAGGACATCATGTAAGAGTGATGTATTCCCTGCTGGTTTCCATGCTTTCCTGTGAGCATCAGCATCAGTTTCTCCCAAGGACAGAGCAGCAGGAGGAAGCTCAACTCCCCTACTGTGCTTGACATCTACCGGAGAACTTTGCAATAATTTGGTGTCTACTGAGGAAACTGATCCGTCTGATGATCACAGGAAATCATCAAAAGGCTTTTAGTGAAATGAATAAACCTAACAATAGCAACTGTAATTCTGCATCGTCATGATTTTTGCCCACCCCATTTGCACTATAAAGCCACCTTGTCTGTGTTGTAAAGATGCAAGACTGTTGCTTTAGAGTAGACAAACAAAACTGGTCCTGTTTTATAAGCAATGTAATGGTGTGAAACTGATGAAGACACAGTGTACATGGATCAACACTAGTTGATCCATGTACACTGTGTCCTCATCAGTCATAGTCATCTGGTGGTGAATGGTGGAAAGTGCAACTGTATTTGTGAATGCTGCAACATGTTAGTCAGTAAAAACAAGTAAACCTGTCTTACCGGGTCTTTAAATGCCCTGTAGACAGTTACCAAACACATGGAGTTGTAATTAGACCACAACAATTATTTATTATTTTTTCTCATAATTTCACAATATCCACAGTGCATGCAAAGTCTTGGCAACTTCTAGAAATCCACAATCTCTTACTAGGCTACATCTGTTTTTTTTTCTGTTAAAAACATACCTGCAACAGCTCTGTCCTCTGCTATTTGCCTCACAACCGTCCCCCTCATATTGAAAAAAATATTCATTCTGTGTGCGCTGAGGGACTGATGGGAGACACAGCTGGCTTGTGTGTGTCTCTGGAAAAGCCGCGTTGCTCTGTGTGCGTTCCCTGTGCTCAGCCTCTCCACATTTCAGTCCATTATTCTCCAGGGGAAAGAGCTCTGAGCGTCATCATTTCAAAGCCCACACAGCCACTTATGCTTTCCCATGCCAGCAGTCAGATCTCACTCACTTGTTTATCACTCAGGATCTTATTTCCCACAGATTTCTTTTCCACAACTTTAGCCATCGGACTTTGGTGATTTCTGTGCGAATTGCTTTGGTAATAATCCATTCTTTGGTTGTTCACACAAGCTAAATTGTGAAATATGATAGAGTAATTTGTTTAGAGTCAATGCTGAGGGGTAAATGAAGATTATGATAGCATCGCAGAAATTCACAGAAGCTGACGTACATACAAAATGTAGTGATATGATCACCATCTACCTTTTAAAAACTGGAGACTGGAGCAATTCAGAAAAGCTCATAACATATGAAATACACCATATGCATCATGTTGCCATTTTACCAGGCCATACTACATTAATGTGAAAACATTCTGTACACCTTCTCCACTTACAACAGCCACCTGAGTTTCTCACCTTTGAAACATCCTTGTGCAATACTATTGTAATTGTAATACATCAAAGTTAAACTTGACTCAAAATACTCAAAAGATTCAGTATTCTTCAACTTACAAATTTCTGCACATTATTTAACCAAACACCTCCATTATTTCCATGCTCACCTTCATCTTTCTGGCTCATAACTCTGTCATCAATAATTAATCAGTACACAAATTACAATATTACCAAGTGGTATTGTTTTGTGTAACACCAGATATTTTGTCATGTTTACCATTGCAATGTTTTTTGTCTAATATTATGGTTAGAGCTAAACCGCTAAATTGGCCAGGCCAATGTATAAAAAAATCCAGTACTGGTCGCTCTGTAATTATGGTGGTACCGAATCCAATCAGTAAATCTAGATATTCAACATATCTTTTTTTGGGGAAAAAATACAACCTGAAATGTATTTGCCACTGATTTATGTCATCATTAAAGAGGTCTGTTTTGTTAGCTTGAGACAATAAAAGAGACCCATAACTTTAATGGTAACTTGGTAGCCTATAATGTGCTTTACAGCAATGCTTGTAGACTTTTAGCGGCTGCTTGGTTTGACTAATGCAGTGATGTCTCATTTTGAAGTGAACTCTACAATTATTCAGTCATTATCCTGCTTTACTTGAACCATTTCCCAATGTGTACTGGAGCCTGGTTTACATCCATTAGGCTATTTCTTTCTAACACCTCTGTCCTGTTCATATAATATGAGCAATGTCGAGTCTCAGCACAGCACAGCCACTCTGCCTCCTGGATGCTTGCTCTTCGTGCTTCCAAAGTGTCTAAAAACAGATGGAGAGGAAAACAGTCAGATGCAGACATTGAAGCACTTAGATTTAGTAAGCAGCCTAAAGGCATATATATATAAAAGATATAAGAGCCTTACATGAGCTTGGTGCATGAATCACAAAGTGGCACCATGTATTGGTCTGTCTGTAAGCAGCAGACTTAAAGTTTTTTTGACAACTGCATCATAATGGAAAGATGGACATTAATAATAAGAGTAACTAATACTCTGCTTGATAAGGCTATGCCCTGTTTTCCTTATTCATCTTAACATATAGTCATTGCATGACTTTGACCAACGTCAGAGTCAACATTGAGTCCCATTTACAGTATCACACTGCACATGTCATTTCACAATAAGTGCAATTGTAAATAATATTAATTCCTCACAAGTGTGTGAATCGACTATACATACAATTATCCAGTTGACTTTTACCTAGTTATCTGTTGTTAAAAACAGAGTAGATCCTAATGCTAAACTATTGACTGTTAGTCTAGATATACAGTGGTGCTCATACGTTTATGAACCCATGCTAAAGTTAAATAAGAAAAGTCCTCTTTTGGAAATTGATCTTAATGCCTTAAATAAAAAATAGGAAAAATCCAGCCTTTAAGGACACAGCGATAATTTTTCACGTTACAGATTTCCCACCGTGGTCAGAAAACACAGGGGAGACACTTTGTTTCTCTCACTCTGACTGAAGAGTGGCTACTCTCTCACTTCTCCCTCGCTCTATCCATAGACCGTTACGCTCTATCTCACACACACACACACACACACGCACACACGCACGAACACGCTTGACGCACACACCAGCGCAAAAGACTAAACATCAGGCCACTTACGTTATTTGCACTACAAAGAGTGTATATACACTCACCGGCCACTTTATTAGGTACACCTGTCCAACTGCTCGTTAACACTTAATTTCTAAGCAGCCAATCACATGGCGGCAACTCAGTGCATTTAGGCATGTAGACATGGTCAAGACAATCTCCTGCAGTTCAAACCGAGCATCAGTATGGGGAAGAAAGGTGATTTGAGTGACTTTGAACGTGGCATGATTGTTGGTGCCAGAAGGGCTGGTCTGAGTATTTCAGAAACTGCTAATCTACTGGGATTTTCACGCACAACCATCTCTAGGGTTTACAGAGAAAAAAAAAGAAAAAACATCCAGTGAGCGGCAGTTCTGTGGGCGGAAATGCCTTGTTGATGCCAGAGGTCAGAGGAGAATGGCCAGACTGGTTCGAGCTGTTAGAAGGGCAACAGTGACTCAAATTACCACCCGTTACAACCAAGGTGGGCAGAAGAGCATCTCTGAACGCACAGTACGTCGAACTTTGAGGCAGATGGGCTACAGCAGCAGAAGACCACACCGGGTGCCACTCCTTTCAGCTAAGAACAGGAAACTGAGGCTACAATTTGCACAAGCTCATCGAAATTGGACAATAGAAGATTGGAAAAACGTTGCCTGGTCTGATGAGTCTCGATTTCTGCTGCGACGTTCGGATGGTAGGGTCAGAATTTGGCGTCTACAACATGAAAGCATGGATCCATCCTGCCTTGTATCAACGGTTCAGGCTGGTGGTGGTGGTGTCATGGTGTGGGGGAATATTTTCTTGGCACTCTTTGGGCCCCTTGGTACCAATTGACCAATGTTGCAACGCCACAGCCTTCCTGAGTATTGTTGCTAACCATGTCCATCCCTTTATGACCACAATGTACCCAACTTCTGATGGCTACTTTCAGCAGGATAATGCGCCATGTCATAAAGCTGGAATCATCTCAGACTGGTTTCTTGAACATGACAATGAGTTCGCTGTACTCAAATGGCCTCCACAGTCACCAGATCTCAATCCAATAGAGCATCTTTGGGATGTGGTGGAACGGGAGATTCGCATCATGGATGTGCAGCCGACAAATCTGCGGCAACTGTGTGATGCCATCATGTCAATATGGACCAAACTCCCTGAGGAATGCTTCCAGCACCTTGTTGAATCTATGCCACGAAGAATTGAGGCAGTTCTGAAGGCAAAAGGGGGTCCAACCCGTTACTAGCATGGGGTACCTAATAAAGTGGCCGGTGAGTGTATATTTGTTATTTATTTTTGCTATAATGCTTAACAAGCATTATTTAATTTTGCCCAGTTGTGGCCTGTTAAGGGGCAAGAAATATAAAAAGTTCCAAAACATCTATGTTGTTATTTATACCAATCCACTAGACAAAATATCTACATTTGATTGGAGGCTAGTCTCACTTTGTCCCACAGCAACATTAATGTTATTAATTTTCCCTGCACCTTACTGGGGTGTGTGGCTTTTATGGTTCCCGCAAACCACATTAACAGGGAATGGAAACAAAAACTATTGCTATTTTATTTGAATGATCAGTCATTTTTAAAGCCCAGTTAAAAAAAAACATCAAAGCAGAGGGCAATAAGCAGCATTAAGGATGCCATGGCATTAGTTTTCCTCTTACCTCCATGTGTTGGTTTCATGAGAGTAAGCTTCTATTGTTTTCAGATTGGTGACACCATCAGAGCCTCCCACAGCCATCAAGGTGCCATTGAAAACTACAAGGGACATCTGAGGCAAAATAAACAAGAGTGAATATGAAAGAATTATATAAAAAAAGATAAGATAAGAAAATATGTTATCAAGACACCTTTTAGCCTCAATAGTGGTTTGGCTTTATTGATAGTAATGTCAAAAAAAAAGATCTACTGGATGGGTTACCATTACATTTTGGTGATATACTGTACATACCAGCAGCAATTGTTGGTCAAACATATAGATAGATTGGAACTAAATATTGTACTTTTATGGTGTCCAGACAATGATTTTGGTGATCCTTTTGAATTTCCTTTAGCGCCACCATGAGACATTTCTTCAACAACTATTGAATGGATTGCCATGAAATTTAGTTCAGACATTTATGTCCCCCTCAGGATGAGTTTTAAATAGCTTTGGTGTTCCACTTAATGTTTCGTCTGGCAATTATAGCAATAGCAAATAACGGTTCCATATTAGGTTTATGGCCTCATCTCTGCTTTGTGTTTATTGGAAAATGCTAATAAGCTAATAAACTAAAATGGTAAACAAAGATTATACCTGTCAATTTATCCATGGCAAGCCAAAAAATATGACCAGTGTTTCCCCCGTTATGTTCTAGTGTAGAGACAATAAGGAACAGAATTTAGACTGTGAGATCCAAAAATAGTAATGACACCCTAAACCTCTACTGAATATTTTAGGTAATCTGTTCAGGGAAATGATTTCCTTCCCTCAGTCACGTCAGTCATATTTTGTCTCTGTTCTTATCATTTGGATGTAAAAATAAACTGGACCTTAAATCAGAAGGGAGGCCTGACATCTGATGTGTCTTGCAGTAGTGAGCCATTACTCACGTTGTCCCTTTTGCTCTTCATGCGTTTCACAGGAGTCCACCTCATGGTGTCTGGGTTAAACCTCTCAGCACCGCAGAGCTCCAGGCTGAGCTCATCTTTGCCACCAGCCACGTAGATGTGTCCCAGGTACACAGCACAGCCGGCGTTCTCCCTGGGACTCAGCATGTGGGCGCATATCGACCAGGTACCGTCTACAGGGTTGTATCGCTCCACTGGGGGACATTTCAAGGATAACAGGAGTCATAAGAGGTCATATACACCATAAATTACAACAGCACACACTATATGAGTAACACTACCTTACAGACAGGCAGAGTTTATATTTATATACATATCTAGGGAACATTGATCTGATGCAACTGTAGATGTATTTAAAATGCTGAATATGTCTGCCAGAAAGCAAGATACCAATGATGTGAATATGCTTTCTATTTATTTTTCAACAAATGCCTCTTTAAAACATTTTTTTTTGTAATTTTCAACCATTTAGCATGCCCATGAACTTGATGGGAACCAAAAAAGGTTGTGGGAATTTCACTGATGTGCACTTCTCACAGACTGAAATAGTCAGTGACAAGTGGCAGCACAACATAGCCTCCTGTTTATCTTTGGCAAGGTTAGAGGGCTTAAGAATGTGTGTGTGTGTGTGTGTGTGTGTGTGTGTGTGTGTGTGTGTGTTTGTCTGTGAATGCGAATAAGGGCAACTCACAGAAAATGAAAGGTCAAGCTAGTCGTTATGTGTGACTTAAGTTCTGTCACACGTCAAAAAGCTGTCAAGGAAAGCTGAGTTTTTTTTTTTTTTTTTACAAATAGCGGTGGGAACAAATAAATTCTATAAATGCCTCCATGCTCAAAATAACTATTTTTAACTATAGTTGACTATTTGTAAGTAGTAACCCCACATAAGTAAGTGATTGATATCACTTTAAGCTTCTTTTATTGATCTAACACATAACACAACTAAAAACAAGTGTATGGAATTAAAATTTTAATTGAGTTTTCCAATAGGAATTGAAAGAAGTGCTGAAATCATCAGAACATTGGCCAATTTTCAGAATCAGGACATTGGTTGGTCCCAGCTGCTCACATTTGCAGCAAGGATTTGCTTGATTTTGCTGTTATATAAAATTGTAGATTAAATTACTTTGACAATGTGTGTGGGTGGCTCAGGATTGATGTCAAAGACAATCTTTTATTTCTTTACGTCTCACCTGAATTCAGAACCATGTCACCATCATTCCCTCCCATCACATACAAGTGTCCCTCCAGCACCGCCGCCACAGCTCTGGTACGTCGGGTCAGCATTGCTGTCTGCTTGCTCCATGTGTTCATTTTTGGGTCATACCTAGACCAATGAAACAAAAGTTAGCAAGACCAATTCAACAAATGGTCTGACAGTCATTCATGTTTTTGCATAAATCAAATGAATTGTGTCTTTGTTCCTTCCTGTGAGTCAGCCACTTCAAATTGCTTTCAAAGTAATGTGAAATGTCAGGTAAAGTCATTATTGCTTCCATTCTAGATGTGAATGAAAGACATTGGGCTTAAGACACTCACTTAATGTCGAGGAGATACATTGAACATAGTCTCATGTACTACAGTAAGAAGATTCACAGTTAATTTTGAGATAAGAAAATGACATTTTGTAGCACTAATGCTCTACAGTACAGTACCTCTCCACACTATTAATGGCAGCAATGCCGTCATGTCCTCCAATAGCGAACAGGTATCCGTCCATCGCCACCAGACACACACCACTGCGGGGGCTGCTCAAGGGTGCAACATCTGTACTCCAGCTGTCTGTGTCTGGGTTGTACCTGCCATTGTGTGGATCAAAGCGCGGGGATGTCAAAGTGTATGTAAAAAGAAAATGTGGTTCTAGTTATAACAACTTGAGTAGAAGCAACACAGGCACAAGCTTTCCTGGAAACTGATATTTTTTGTTTTATATGCTTGCTACTGTGTACTTTTGAGGAACACATTGAAACTGAGAAATTGTTTGTGATGTGCGGGCATCTGTATAAACATCTGCCAGTGTTTCCTCTTTACTGTTAAATCTCAAGGCCACTAGATGAAAACCTACAACACTCAAAACAACACTTCTAATAAACTTTTTTTGCTTGAGTGGGGTGACAGTAATTTCCCCAGAATATCAGCACTGTAACCACCCCTCAGAGATTAGATGCAGCCTGGTAACCAAATTGAGAGCTAGCTGGTATAGGCCATTATGTGACAGCTGATCAGTTTGGAGCAAGTCTTTTCTTAATGGCCTGCAACCCGCCAGGCATGATCATTATAGGGTCAACTGACAGACATTCAGTTGAGGAGTAGCTGCTGTGTGTGTGTGTGTGTGTGTGTGTGTGTGTGTGTGTGTGTGTGTGTGTGTGTGTGTGTGTGTGTTTGTGTAAAAGAGAGTAATGTTTTTAGCTTGCATTACCTATGAGGACTTAATGCCCTGGCAATATGAAAAATTTAGGGAAATCCCGCAGAGTGAGGATTTGGGGTTGTCTCTGCTCACAAAAAAAGATGGCTTGTGTTTTTTAATGTCTAAAGGTACATCTAATGTCTGCCTTAATGCTGACCTCTGCTGTTCAGTGATGTAAACAACAACAACAAATGAATAGAGATATTTCTTTCCCCAACCTAATCTAGTTATATACAATATAGTTGTATACAAATATAGAGTTCTAAAGAATTGCTTCTAAGATCAGCTTTTTATCCTAGTTAAATAGCAAACCTCAGGCTATAAGCTATATTTATACAAAGGGCAATGAATGGAAGCTGAGTCATTTCAGCCATCTCCTTTTTCTTCATGAGTGGGGATGGGCCCTCAGACACCAAAATCACAACATCAGTCCCCAGAGTGGCTGTGCCGAATATTATTAAATGAAACAAAGTGAACAATTCATTTTTTTTCATTTAATAATGTTCGGCAAGTCTATGATAGTTTTTGAAGTTGTGCATTTTAAAAAAATTAGAAGAGTAGGAGTAAGAATAAGGGAGGGGTAAGGAACTACCCACATGGGATATTGATGGTTAGACATTTGTCAGGGATTAGAGTTGGACAGGGTTTGGGTTATGGTCTTTAAAGCAGAGCTAGACAGCTTTCACTTATCACAGTAAGATATGTCTTCTATCTCAAACCGTCAGCCAAGCTACAACTTACTTTCACTTTCTCTCGCAGTGATAACCAATGTGAGGTAATAAAATGGCAGCTTGAATAACCTTGTACCAGAAAATTGTCATCCAACAAAATAAACTATTTCAGTTACAGCTAAAGTCAAAGTTTGATGTTTGCATTTTACTGGAACTTGAAATTCAAAAGAGCATGTGACAAAAAAATAAAATGTGTTCAATGATGATATGAGGTTCTTACAGCAAGAAAACCTTTGCCTTCAGAAGCTTAAAGTGAGAATACCATGGGAGGAAAATTGATGTTGGACATTTTGAGATAAAAAGTAATTGCCAAATTAAAACCGCTTTGCACAAATTATTGGTAAAAGACATTCATAAACTGTACTGTCTCTCACCTCTCCACACTGCTGTGACATCGGATGTTATCTTCCCCTCCCACTGTGTAGATCTTGCCATCCAGTGTCCCCACAGCCACATTGCCACGACTGTTGACCATGCGTGCTGCTGTTCTCCACTCGTTGTACTCAGGACAGAACTGTTCTACTAAACAGGATGGGTTGGTCTGGGTCCATCCCCCAACTGCCAACACAAAACAGGGCACCTATTTTACAGTATTACAATCAAATCAAAACATATCTTCTGTTTCTTGTTTGCTGGTGACCCAGGTATATCTTTATGGTGCTGCCATAAAAGAAAAATAAATCACTTTTTGTGCACATGAATGTTTTTTCCTAGAAAATAATTACCTGAAACAGAATATTTAAATTGCAAATGTATGGCACTGATGTCAAACCGCAGGAGGCAGAAGCTGTGGCTCAGTGGTAAAGCAGGCACCTGCCAAATGAAAGGTTGGTGGTTTGATCCCTGGCCCTGCATTCCCATGTCAAAGTGTCCTAGGGCAAGGACTCTTCTGGCTTGTTTTTTTAAATCAAATGCTCTTTTTTGTTGCATTTCTTTACATGCAGTAAAAATGCATGGATCCAATTGTATTGAGCTGTTTCGTCTGGTTTCCATGGTGATCCTTATCAGCAAGAGGTGGGATCCGAGAAAGTGAAAAATCTCCAAAATTAAATGCAAATGCTTATCCATTGCCCTACGAGGCTCCAGAGCAGCATCAGTGGTCTTTGGAAAAGCCTTAACAAGTCTCTGGAACTCTGTTGGAGGGATGATCACCATTCTTTAAAAATGTACAGCCATTGGTAATCTGCTGATTGCTAAGGCCAAAGCAGTTGATCCACACCTTACATTCAGTGCCTCTTTGTGCTTCCACTTCTATTTTCCCTTTTAATTGTCCCAAGCAGCCCTCCCTTTCTCTACATGATAAACCGTCTTCTTTAATACTATAGGCAGAATCTATTGATACAATATGTAATCATGTCTTGGCATAGCAGATCTCTGTGCTTGGTTTCATGCTGCCAGCCTTTGCATAGAGGGAATGTACTGCTGTTCTGCAGACTCTGTTGATGGTGGTACCTATAACAACTTTTGGTAACACTTTATTTGAAGGGTATTCATAAGACTGACTTCGTCATGTCAGTCTCGACATGAAATCTGTTGGCCAACTTTGGGGAAATACAGTAATCGGGTATGCATAAGACTGACATGACACCATCATTATTATGACATGACATGTCATGAGTATTCATGACTGTCATTATGACACTTTTAATGCAAAGTTAGCATTGTCCAAGATGTCTTTGTCATGACAACTTGGCATTAATGAAGACAAGAATATCTGTTTTATGACACCTTGACATTAAAGTAGACAATACAGCCTGTCAATGTCTTTGTAATGGCAACTTGACATTAACCTAGACAACATAACTTGTCATGAATATGTCATGACAGGCCAAATTATCAAAGTTTAATAAGTTATTTAGCTTTATGTGTTAACATTACATTGAAATGTCACAGGTTTTTACATTGGCTGTCATGAGAGCATTATAATTGTGTCATGAATATTTTTCCTTAACCTCAAGTAAACTGAAACAATTTGAACCTGTCATGAAGTTTGATTTCATCATTGAATGCTGATATGATTATGTCATGAATTTACCCAATGACACTTAACAGTCATGAATACGCAAAAGGACTCCTTCATGTTCATGACAGGTGTCATGTCATGATAATGACGTCATGTCACTCCTATGCACACACCTTCAAATAAAGTGTTACCCAACTTTCATTATTACAGTAACTGTGATGTAGATAAAGACGAAGAACTTTGCAGACAGGAGACTGCAGTTGTTTGAGAATTATATATTAGCTAATCATTAAATATAAATAAAAGATTCTCTTTGGTTTGTGCCTCTTTAACAGACTAGAGCAATTACTGTACAGTAACAACAGTGTGGCCACAGTACTTGGTAGTTAATCAAAGCTGTTTGAAAGGGGTGCTCCAACAATTTAGCAATAAACTTCCCCAAAGTTGGGAAACTTCTAAGATACACATAAAAAAATAATAATAACAAATGGTCAAAACTGATGCACAGAGGCTGAAAAATCCCTACTGTAGGAATTGGTACAGGTACATTTTACAGAATGCAACTCAATACCATCTTTTGTTAGACTACCACTGCCTGGTATACGCCCACTTCTTTCAAACTCCATTACAATAGCACTTCATTAAAACTTCATTCAAACTCTCATTATTTCTAAAGAATATTCCTCCTAATCAGCTCTAATGATACTGTCATGTGCTATTTTTCTGTCCTCCATCCAGAACTAGTACAGCTTAAACTGTAATTAAAAGTAATAGGTGTAAGTCGTTAAAATCAGAAACTCTACTTGTCAGAGATGTACACCACCAAATGCAGCAACTGACCCACAAACATCATGTCATTGAAGGCATCTTTGGGGGGGAAGTTTGCTGAGTTGGCGGCGAAGGGCGAGGGGGGTTGGCATGTGTTGGCGACGGCGGTGTGAGCCTCCTTTGCTCTCTTTGATCAGCATATGGCAGGACTCTGGTTCCTCCAGGGCTGCCCTAAAACACACGGTGATGAAGTAGACATGAAGAAATGATGTGCGGTGATTATGACATCACAACTTACTCTTGAGGGAACTATTCAGCAAATGGTTTCATTAAGAAAAGTCAGAGATATACCATTTGTACGATTATACAATGTTTTAAAAAAAAAACTTTAAGTATTAAGAGATTATTCTTCGTTGTCATGTAAGAAAAGCAGTGTTAGCAAGTAAAATCTTCCAACATTAAATTTCTATAAAAACAAAACCATGCAAGTAAAAAAATACAGGGATAAATTATACATATGCGGTATAAAGTAATATTTTCAAAATAGCTATCAACTTGAAAATCATTGATTACTATAGAAATATGTGATGTACAGTCATAATCCCCACACTGTTTTTTTCCAAGTAATTATATTGTAGCAATTACACAAACAATGATAACATACTTTACATGATGGAAAATGTGCCTCAAAGTCTACTTTGCATCTCTTAAATTCACTACAGGCTCTTTATCAGGATGGCTTCTCTTACCCTTGTTCATCGCACACTCCCATGTTTTATCTCCTAAGTATTTTACTCAGGGTCTGCGGTCAAATTTTGTGCTTCTGCCTCACAGCAGCACCGAGGTGTCAGTCAGGTCTCTGGCCTCCTGGGCTTTATCCCTACACGCCACTCTGTTCCCCACAGTTTGTCCGTAAACTACTGCCTGTCAGAGCTTTCCAGTTGGAATGACATTGTACTTTACCGCTGCGAGGAGTAAAACCTCCTCGCCGTAGCAACACCACCAACCCCCAAGTGATTCATCCCACCATCCCTGAAACCCAAGACTCACACACCCTAGTTCCAGCTTCCTTTTTCACAACTGTCATGCCGAAAGAATTGTCAAAATGTACTTGAGATTCTTCAATGTCATATAAGTAACTGTATCATTGGTGTGAATTTAGACCAGGGACAGGCAACCATGTGTCATGGCTCAATAGACTGAGGTACTAGTCTTGTGCTGGTTACTGTAGAGACTCGGAATGCACCATTAGTGGTGACAGAAGCATTAGTCTTCAGATTATCTTCGTAGGGGTCCAGATATGTTACTGTCAGAAAAGGCACCTGTCAGCTGTCACCTGCAATACTCTCACCCTTTAGTCATGTGAGTTATGATGCAGATTGCCTATATTTATACACTTAATGTGTTTTGCGGAAATGCCTCCGATGGAATGGTGATTCATCTCTTGTAGGTCAGGAAGATAGGTCAAATCCAAATTCCATGTAGTCGCTGCTGTTTTTTTTGTTAGTACATGGCTTCTATAGGGCTCACGTTTTGATTCATTAGCTGACTTAGACAGATAGATAGATAGATAGATGGATAGATAGATGGTATACTGTAGATAGATAGACAGACAGACAGACAGACAGACAGACAGATCTGTTTCTGCAGGACCTATCCTTGATTTTGAGAATTACCCCTGCTGGAATAAAAATTGTACATACATACATACATACATACATACATATATGCATACATAGATAGATAGATAGTTCTAAATTGGGATAGATAGATAGTTAGATGGATAGACAGACAGACGGATGGATAGATAGATGGTATACTGTAGATAGATAGACAGACAGACAGACAGACAGACAGATCTGTTTCTGCAGGACCTATCCTTGATTTTGAGAATTACCCCTGCTGGAATAAAAATTGTACATACATACATACATACATACATACATACATATATGCATACATAGATAGATAGATAGTTCTAAATTGGGATAGATAGATAGTTAGATGGATAGACAGACAGACGGATGGATAGATAGATAGATAGATAGATAGATAGATAGATAGATAGATGGATATAAAATGGGATAAATAGATAGTTAGATGGATAGACAGACAGACAGATGGATAGATAGATTGATAGATAGATGTTCTAAATTGTGATAGATAGATAGTTAGATGGATAGACAGACAGACGGATAGATAGATAGATAGATAGATAGATAGATAGATAGATAGATAGATAGATAGATAGATAGATACACACCAGGTGAAGCAGCTGCTGTGCTCCTGGTAGGCGAGGCCTTCAGAGTTAATCCAGCAAGAGATGAGCCCGAGGTCTTGAGGAATAAAGACAGATAATTAGATCTGTCTAATTATCTAGATATGAGGAGCTGAGACTTGCCCAAAGGGCCTGCTGAGATGATTAAAGTTTTCTCCTCTGCAAGGTCTTGAACACAACCCTCCCAGAATCTACACTGAGCTGGCAAACACTTGGCTGGCAGTTTCCTGATCTTGTCACACCCGCCCGTCTGGAGCTCCTTAAGCCATTTGGCTGTAAAATCCTAAATTTTTAGGAGGTCAAGGGCTTATTTAGGTCTGTGAAGATAAAACGGCTGATAGGCTCTCTGCTGGACCATAAAGTATCTGCATTTCCTCTTTAAACCTGCATCAATATATTAAAATTAAAAGTAAAACATATCAGTGGATGTGGGTTACTGGATATTAACAACCTTGGGCAGTCGTCATAGCAAAATCATGTTGATCTGGGGTGAACATCTGATCATTTATGGTCCAATATCCCTTTGTGGTAAAAACGCTGACATGAATCAGGCATCATTTGGGGCACAGTGCACATGGGATTTAAAGTGAGGAACCGTGGTGCAAAAGAAGTATGAATAAAAAGTAGTTATTCTAAAAGCAATGCATCAAATAAAAGTGACAAAGAATATATGGATGGCAAACTGAACTCTTTATCTTGTACAGCAGCCAGTGGACATTTTACAGAGGAACAGGTGGTGAGCCTGTTTTTTCTGCAATCCTGTCAGTATCTATGTCATGGTAGTGAGGAGATGAGCTCTCAGACTACATGTGCTCTTTTAGAGAAAGCATGTTTGCAATCTTACCCAGATTGTAATGAGTGTATGCATATCAATTCCATCTTTTTGCTGTCAGTACTCTAAAGAGATACCTGAAGGCCTGGAAGCAAGCAAAACAATTACCCTCAGTCACCACTTCCACTTCCAACAGCTTCATAACAGTCCTTTTTTGTTTGTGTGCATTTAACACATCAGAAGATAAGATGTTGTTATAAAAAGTATGTAACTCATGTGAACATGCTATTTCTCTACCAACATCTGGGTCTAGTGAATGTATGCAGCATTTAAAAAAGTCATCATAAATCTGAACAAAAGCCATGTGGCTTTTCAAATGCCTAGGTCACAAGACTCAGCTTTGAACTTTGCCACTGTGAGTTTTAAACAAGTATATTTCCCAGAATGTATGAGTGTTCCTTTAAGTCAGCATCAGAATGTTTGCCAGAGTACATGTATAAATGGAAGTCCTGCCATTTGATCGTAATCCTGTGACCTTATTTTATGGGCGTTAATGCAACAAATGTCCTCACCTTTAGTTTTTTGGTTGAAGGACTTCAGGAAAGTTTAGAAAATGTACATGAAACCTACTCATTAAATGCATTAGACATTTAAGGTGACCCTCCATCATTGCAGTCAGACAAGAGTGACGTACTTCACAGTACAGTGTGGTGGTCTTGCGTGAGGGAAGACCTTAGTCAGCTGACTCATCATTGGAATGCTCACATGCCAGAAAGCCTGTCTAGCCAATGACACACTAGCTCTTCTGCAGCTGTCTCGGAAGACTTTCCTGCCAATCACAAGTCATAACAATAAGGCGTTTAAGTGATCCTTAACACATCATCTCCCCTTACGGTGGGAGAAGATATGCGCTGGAATGTGTCTGAGGCGTTGCAAGGTGATTGCTGCTTGGGTATTTGTGTTGCTAAATAAAGTTTTAAGATGTTGCATAGACAAAGGAAGAGATTAGATAAATATATTTAATAAAGTTGCAGCCACATGAATATATACTTAAAATTGAAGGAAATGGAAAAAGAGCAAACAACTTTCGTTTAAGTCTATTATAGCAAGTTCAAACATTTTTGTTGTTGTCATGATTATATGATTATATCCTGTATTTATATTAAATTTATTTGTTTTTAAATTCAAATTTGCATATATAACCCATAACATTTTTGAATCCATTTTTTGTATTGTGTACATATTTTACACAATATATATATATATATATATATATATATATATATATATATATATATATATATATATATATATATATATATATATATTATATGGTTTTATGGCTAGACTATTACAATTGACAAAAGTATACAACTTGAACTTGTATCATAGACATTCAGTTTATTTGCCAGTTGGTGTGCAAATGGTTTTCTTTTTATCCTTCATAGGTGATTATTGCTAAATCATACCGGCTTTGGGTCTAGTTAGTGAGGTCTTAGATGTGCACACATCCAAGGTGCGGTTTAAATTCAGCCTTAGATTACCTTAACTAGCACCCTGTACACCATGTACTACTGTACATTTTCAAAAGTAAGTGCTGACTAAGATTACACCAGTGAGTACTGGGTACTAAAAATATCTTCCTTGATGTAACCTCACATTTAAAGTGGCTGGGGAGGCAGACCAAATCTCTCCTGTAGTGCCAATGCAAAAACTTTTTTTAGTCCGTTTAAAAGTTCCTTTAAAATGAACATGAGTAAGTTATCTTCAGTTTAATGAAACACAAACTAAGCCAGTGGTGTGACGACCATGACCCTGAAAGCCAAATACGATCTGGTTGTGGAAATGTCACATGTCTTTTTGCAGTTGTAAAAAAAAGTGCTGCAGTTGACACAAAAACCCAGTTGAGGGGAAAGTGATACAGAGGTCGTGAAATGGACCTCAATAAGAGGACACTATAAAGTTAACAGCTGCCCAGCTTAATTTGGTTTCACTGTCTACAGAGGATCAGGTTCAAGCTGGATATTTAAGGGGGTAAAAGTAAAGCTAAAACATGTAATCTTAAAACATGTAAATATTTGGACCTTCATCACCTAAAAACTGTTCATAGTAAAGTTTGTCACAAGCCTAGATATTCAGCATGTGTATTGCTAAGTCTTGTTTCTATGGCCACCATGCACAAGATAATAAAACAAATTAATTTACAATATAAAAAGCTATTATAAGATTGTACAATGTTTTGCTTTTTTCTATTATTTAAAAAACAAATTGGATAATTGGGCGTACATACTAAATGACACTATGTGTTATTTCTAAGAAAGTTTCAGTCAAACTTGATTGCAGAAAACACTATTGGATAGTGTAGCCACATAAAATGTTGCCTTGTTAGAAATTGGTTGCAGATTAAGTCTCAAACTGTTTAAGAAATAAAAAAAATAAATTGGAAGTGAGTAAGGCCAGTTTATTGGTGCAATGATTCCTTAGTTTTGCTATGATGTCTTTTTGACACGTAGCAGGGAGATTGTAATAAAGCACAAAAGGACAGACAACTCTAAGCCATGGAATGAAAGGAAGCCCCACTAGTAAAATAATATGTTATCGTCTCAGCAAACAACACAGCAGTCCATGCAGATAAACCTTCTCCTAGGGCTGTGCAACAAGAAAATATAGAGCTAGCGCAGCCATCTAGACACAAATCACACAAAATAGGAAAGGACCTATCACTGCGAGCACTGACTTGTTTCATTCACCAACCACCATAGCCTAACCATAACCTCCTCATTAAAATATCATAAATACTCTGAACTCTTCTGCATGCACATATTGATCGCTATTATTAACACTGCTGAATGATTATAACCACATTATTGCTAATCAATCAACAAACCACCGTCAGGGATAACCATTACATGTTACTATACAACTATACAAATAAATTACAGAGAGACAGCCTGTTGGCAGTCGTGTGTGGGCAGCTCTGACACTGTACAGCAAGCCAGACTCAGGAGATCACTAATGTATTCCTGCAGTGGCTTAGCAATCAGATTCACATTGTGATTGGCTTCCCAGACAGGTCTCAAAAGAGCCATATACAGCATCCAGCCCACACACCGCTGTAAACCTGCACAAGGCTTTGTATTGTGGCTGCTGTGTATTACCTACATCTCACATAACACTGTGGTATAATAAGAGATTACAGGAGAAAGCATCACATTGGTGTTTTACACTGTTATATATTGTATCATCAAATTATAATGCAGATTGCATGATGAAGACTTTTTGATGTGCCCCCCCCAAACACATGTTCTCCTTCAGTCAGCAATTTCCTTCATCCCAAACTTAGTATCAACAGATACAGTATTAATGAAAATACCCACCGAACTAAATAATCCTTGAAATGCAAGCTATTTAAAAGCTAGAAGCTAATTTTCCCTCACAGCTTTTATTATTATTGGAGAAGATTATTGTATCCATGATAGCCAGATCTTTCTCTCTCTGTCACTCAGCCTGTTTGGAAAAAAGAAGGAATATATTCTTTCAGTAAGGACACTGCTATGTGATGAAAGGAGATACAGACACGCAGAGGCGCACCTTCATGTCAAATGCACTAATCTCCTGTCAGTAACACTCCTGCCGGGATTTACCAATGACTCCACTTCACCTCGCATCAGGCAGAAATCATCTGAGAGCTGAGAATGGTTTAAAGGCTTCTGTCCTTGTTTTACCTTTCTTATGTCTTATATTCTCACCTTTTCCATCTTGTTTCGGAATTGAGTGCTAAAAATAATGTAATGCAATGTAAGGATTTGAGTGTTTAACTCAGTGGGGGAAATTCCAAAGGGAGCTACTTTTTATCTTTTATAAGAACATATTTTTTAGGAGATATATATATATATTACAGACTTTTGCAACATGTCATTGTTTTCATAGCTCAAGTTAATGAGCAATAGCTGTCCACTGTCCACTGTGTGCATGTGTTCATGTCTTTGTCGGATGTGTGTCTGATTGTTGGTCAGTTATGTTTTTATTGTACATTTTAGCTTAATAGTACTTTTTACCAAATGTATTTTAATTGTTATTTTGTTAAGTACTGTACGTATTGTACGTATGTATTACTGTATGTAATTTTGCTTTCTTTTAAGGTGACTTTTACCATCTATCTAGGGACTGCAGATGAAAAATAGCCTTTTAGCTAACTCTGGCATATTGACAGAAATGTATATTAACATGCACTGTCCCTGTAATAAATAAATAAATAAATAAATAAATGATACACAGTGACCTTTATTGTTGATTTAAGGCTTAACGTTGTAGTCCCTTGTTCAACTCATTTGTAATTAGCTCTCTTATTGTCCCGTTGTCTAAAAGGCCGGTGGATGGTAATCTATCTATCTATATACGATGGTGGTTTCTCAGGTGTCTTGGAATCTTAGGTTAAACCAACAGTGACATAATCATCCTTCCATTCTACTTCTACAGCTTGGGCATCAATCATTCTCTCACAACGGTACTGTACAGTGCAATGTCACTAACTCCAACCCAGATTTAGAATTAAATATATTGAAATCATAAATGTAATTTTCTTCATGGTAATAAAAATGAAAATGTGTAATAGTTCTTGAGATAATTAATATCCATTTAAATATGCCACAACATGGATGGATTAATATAATATGGACTGCATTTATATAGGACTAATATGCCAAAACATTTTGCAACGTGGCTCCTATTACACACCACCCACACACACTGTAAGGAACCGGCCTGCCATCAGGAGCAACTTGGGGTTTAGTGTCAGTGTCTTGCTGAAGGACACCTCACCATGTGGACAGGAAGATCTGGGATTGAACCCCAGATAACCAATGAAACCCCACAGGAAGTTTGGATTAATCCATATAAAGGATATTTTCCTGTTCAGGCTAATGGGGGCTTATCCCAATATGTAAAAATCCAGAAGCACAAAAACACAGGACTAATTGCCTGTGCAGGGCTAACACACAGTTAGACTTGTACATTCATATATAAGAAAATAATCATTCATCTGAACTGTGTGTGTAAATCAGAGCAAACCCAGCACAGGGAGAACATGCAAACTTCTCACATGCACATTTCTTCCACACAGTCAGAGCCCTGAGCGCTGCCCTTGGGTACAGTATTTGCAGCAGATCAAGATCTTTGCCGGAAGTTAGTTTGTTGTTTATATCTCACCGGCAGAAGGAAAAACAAAAACAAATCAAATGCATAACCAGGCAGCAACACATGCATGCACTGAAAATACATCTGCTGTGTATTCAGTAAATAAGGTGCAGTATTTCTTGTTTCATTGGTGGGAGGTACATGACCACTAATGGGTGTTTTTCACAGTTTTTCATAGCGATTATAATAGACTCTAATACACAACTCTAATACATTTTCACTTCACTATAACTTTTTTGTTGTTGCTTATGTCTATTTAATAATGGGACAACATTGTGGGGGGTTAGACAACATTCAGGCTGCATTATTTACTTTTTAAGTTGCTCCTTTGTACACAGCCTGCACCATCACCTGGACAAAGAGGTGCCAGCTTGCCACATGGCTCTGCCAGTCTCCAGCTGGGACCAGCTCCGGTACCCCTGCTACTCTACACAGATGGGAATTAAGATCCTAGACCGGTGGTATAACATAATGTACCCTTGTTAAACCTTATGTACGGTGAGCTCAAACACACCAGCAGAAATTCCTAAAATATGCACCCAGAAGAAGTGAAGTGAAGTTGAAGTGGAAGAATGATGCATAACAAGGGTGTAATGTCCACTCTTCCTATGATCAAATACTGCATTGTCTGGTAAACATTACTTTTTAAATATGTTGATTTAAAAACAAATTTCAAACTGAAAGAAAGTGTTCCTTTATGGGATAGGGATTTCATAGTAAGCTAATTAGCTTAGCTTATGAAAAGTTTACATTTGGAGATTGTAATTGTGATTTACCGAGTAGTTGTGATCATCTGGGAAACTAAAATAAAGGCCATGTGTCCCTGATGTTTTACATAAATACATAAGGTATTAGCAAATAATCCAATATTCTTAATTTAGTTGTGGATATGTGTGTAGTGCTAAATATACAGTATGTTTAGTGGTCAAATCTTGCATCTTGGGCCTATGTTATGCTGCATGTTATGCAATGATCCAAACTTGTTAATTCTGAAGCAGTTACAGCACAATGAAGTCATTATAAACTTCTCCATTTGTTCATGTGTTGACTTATGCTGGGATATAAATATTTATTACCAATGTATATTAGCCTAATGTTCTCACAGAGATTAAAAGGCTATAGCAACAAGGTAAAGCCCACTTGTCAACAATCAATTCTTAATGTGAAAAACAAAATGAAACCTGACAAAGTGCATCTGACAGAGCATGTTTATACATTTATACATGTATGTACTGTGTGTGTGTGTACGTGCGTGTGTGCGTGCGTGCATGCATGTACGTGTATGTTTGTGTGTGCTGGCATGCTAGAATTAATTCCTAATGTGTGAAATCAGTGTGAAGTAAATGTTGCTTCTCCCATCTGCCAATTCCCAGTTTTTAGAAATGGTCCCCTCTGTGTGATGTACTGCTTATTTTTGGTATTAAATTAATTAAAACATAAAATGACATTTGATACAATGTTGCAACCAGGCACCACATCCCACCCCAGACTGCCTGGCAACAATAGTAATGTGTGCTGCAGGTCCAGTATTTTGTGGAAACTCCACTGTATCTGCCAGTTTGTTTTGCAGCCTTGAGCTAGTGTATGTGACAGCAGAAAGAGATGATGCAGCACTTCAGACAGAGAGGTAATTATCCACAGAGAAGCAAGAGACCACCATGAGAGCTTCAAGAAGCTGACAGCCCTCTCTCCCACAGGATATTTAGTGGAGTAATAAGAGAGCCAGTAGGACATGAGTAGGACAATGTGATGGTCTGATTGGTCTTCTTGCACCCTCAAGTGGTAAAATGCCGACATGACAGAATAAGAAAGAAGACATGGCAGCTGGCGTTTCTTCATTATGCCAATGACAGGCAGAGCTCTGTGTTTTGTAATTGACCCAGCAAATATATTGACACATGTTCAACACCACATGACATCAGAAAGTAAGGAATTTGAGAGCTGTGAGTTTAAGTCTGAGACATCGAGAATAATGACCTGAAATTACTCCATAAACAATCACTGAATGGCTTTTTAATTATGATGAATGACCAATACTGTTGGAAACCAGCTCAATCATCAAATCATCAGACATTCATTGTCTACAACAATAACCATACATCACTGGCAAAATGTGTTGCTATAGAACACTGTAGGAAGCAAATAAAAAAGGGAGTAAATACAATTTAAATACTCCATCTTGCCTTTTTCTCAGGCCTTTGAGACAACAACAACAAAAAATTAAACATTATTCATAATTATCAGATACAAACACACAGTACAATGTAATGGGAAGTAGTAACCATTGTAAGTATATCAGGAGCAGTAGACAGTTAAAGGCCTTCAGGGAGCAATTTGGGGTTGAGTGTCTTGCTGGGGGACACTGTGACAATTGTGTCAGAAGTAGCATGGAATTGAACTGCCAACCTTGTAGAAATGGGTTGACCACTCTAAAATTGACACCTTAAAATGAAAGTATTCCACCTAAACAGCAACATATTTTAGGGCTATGGGGAGCCACTTTATAGTAAATTAATTCTAAAGAAAAGGGAATCCGTTTTCACTGCAGCTCACACACAGTTTTCTGTTAAAAAACAGAAAACAGAGGAACGAGGAAGCACAAGGAAGAACACCAGTTCTCAACTGTGCAACTAAAGATTGTTGGTTTCTAAATAAGCAACATTTAACATTTGATTCAGGGTCAAACCTTGTGTTTGATATACTGTACTGTAAATATGTGATATTTCTGAGCAATGCTTTCTTTTTCAGGAAAGTTCTGTTTACACTGACATAATTCTTCATACAGTAATTTACTTGTTTACTTCTGCAGCTACACAGGGGTACTTGGCAAGATTGTGAAGTAGCTCAGCTAAGTGGAAAAAGAAATTGTGTATTGGTTTAGGGAAAAAAGAGATAAAAAATCAATGTAACATCTGTGCTGCTGTTAATAGAACTAGTTAGCAACCGGTCAGAAAAATCTAAACAGATGGCTAAAATTGTGTATGAAATTCCATAACTTCTGCCACTCCAAGTGGTCATAGAATTAATCCAAACTCAGCAAAACCTACTCAAAAAAAGAAGAAAAAAAAACAAATTCCATGAAGGCCATCCCATCTGCATCTCTAGAGACCATTGCTTTATATTAGTAACAAATCATACAATATTATATATATACAGTATATATATATATATATATATATATATATATATATATATATATATATATATATATATATATAGAGAGAGAGAGAGAGAGAGAGAGAGAGAGAGAGAGAAGGAGAGAGAGACAAAGACAGAGAAAAGATGGATGGTCAGACATCTAAACTGTCCCCTGAGAGCAGGATATTACATAAGCTGTCCATAAAACACATTGATACATGGCTTTAACACATCTTATAAACTCCAAAGTCAACAATCAATTTAGCCTTTCATCCAAATATCCACTGCAGCCACTTATATTTCCACATTGATCATTGATGACTTTTACAAATGTTGGCCCTCAAAAGATGCTGAGCAGAGGAAAATGACAACTCACTGCTCATGCGAAGCACCTCTCACATAATGCGTCACATCAAGGACATTAGAGGGCGGAGGTTTGTGGTGGGCCCATAATAAACTGACAAATTGCTTCGGTGAACATGGCAGGAAACAAATGCTGGACTGCCAAACCAAATACACTCAGACCCCCTATCAGTTTATAGATGTAATGGATCCAGCAGGCACACTGAGCCCATTGGCCTCCAGTGGCCCCTTGGATGTACCATGGCACATGAGAAACTGCATGGAGCCAGTATGTTCATGCACGGAGGTTAGGCTTTTTGAGAGAGCTGAGGCGTGCATACAGCTCTCTCAACCATTCAGACAGCTCACAGAGGAGAGATGAAGAGAGAATGAGCAGGTCTTCATGGGGCAACAGCAGGAAAACGGCTGTTACATAACAATAACACCATATGATGGTAAGGCTCTTGGTAGCTGAAGAGAGATGCACATTGATGGTCTCTATTCATAGAACAAAACTTTTCTTTCAAAAGAATGAGATTGTTTATATATGTTTTATGTTCACTGGTGAAAATATTGATGGTGATAACATGTCCGACTTTTCTTTATCCCTCAGAGGACTGAGATGATTTTCTATTCCTCAGTGTCTCTGTCAACCAGCACAGTCAAAGGTAATAATGGTAAATAACCAATATATCAGTCAGTATAACAGTCATGTCCCCTTCTGAAAACAGAAATATAAACTGTTTTGCAATCAATGTTTATTTTCTGCCTTAGAAATAGTTCTTTTGTCACAGTGTAATGGGACAAAACAATCCCAACTCCATGTACTTGCTTTTTTCCAGGGCTTTTAGCCGTATCACAGTCTGGTCATGGATCTGTTAACACGCAAACTCAGTAGCTGTTCCACTTTAATCTGTGGCAGTTTTATTGGAGTTCTCATCCTTGTAAGTAAGGCATGTGCTATGTCATGTGTAAAATAGCTGATATCTCAGTAAAAGCTGTAAGTAAGTGGACCTTTTTTTGCCAAACCTTTTTCAGCACATTTGTTGTTTACAGTGCATGCTCCTATTATGCTTTTTGCTTTTCCATTAAAAGTGTATATCTTTGTTGTGCATGTTATAGATTTACAAAGTGAAAAAGCCCAAAGTCCACCCCAAAGGGAGTTACCATCTCCTGCAGAAAACTACGCATGTGTGACTCCCAACAAAGATTGAACATAAGTGAGATGCCTCACTCTGTAACAGAGAGCTCAACACACAGGGTGAAAAGAGGAGCTGAAGTAATGTGCAGTAGGCTACAACAAATATATGGTGTTTTTGAAAATTAAACCATGTTAACCTATTCTGATATGATCTATAAATACAATTATGAACCTGAAAATTAGCATAATTTGAGCACTTTAATACACACTTGAAAAGTGATTTTAGTTTTTACTTTTTGTGTGTTTGTTTTTGTTTTAAAATAATATTTAATTTTGCTTGCTGTGTTTATACTGGCAGTTAACGTGATGGCGAACAAATCAGTTCTTGCTCTGCAAAAATACATTCCAGTTATTGGAAGTTAATTTAAGGCTTCAACTATTGAAAAATCATATGGGTATCTTCCATACGGTCTTTTTCATTTTTTGGATTAATCCATGACCTGCAAAACATAGGGCCCTGCATCCTCAAAGGTTTACACCCTCTTTTCCTGATTGTGTTTCCCAAGTGTGATAAATCCCTCAATTTTTGGTATGAAAGTGGTGAAATTAAACTGTAGAAAACTGGCACAGTGTTGGCATCAGCGTCAGCCTCCCAAATAACAGTAAATACAAAGCTGAAGTTAAGATACTGACACAAAAAGCATTCTTTAAAACGTGTTTTAAATTGGAAAAAGCTTCATAAACGACATGACATCATGGCCAGAGCAGACAGAGCAAAGGTCAGGGACAATTAAAGATGGATGAGAAACCAGCGCCAGGAGGCAGGGGGTGAGGGGCAAAAATAGACAGAGGAGATTAAACACCTTATAACAGACAGTCACAATAAATAATTACTAAGACTGTTATCAGCAAAAAGCAGTATGGAACAATATGACTGACTCCGGTAAACTTTGAAGGGCTGTCTGATGTGTTGTGTTTGTTAATCGTTGCATTGTGCCTGTTTGAATGTTGGTATGTGTATGTGGCTTTTATGTTGTATTAAGACATTTTTTTATATTTTATTTTTTAGGTTGCCATTTTAAAACTAGCCAGTGACAGCAGATGAAAATTAGCCTGCTGTGCTAACTCTGGCTCATACTTGTTACTTTGCTGTTGATTAATGGGAACTATTCCGGTCAAATAAACAAAATAACAAAACAAAAAAGAGTAATACACAGCTATGTATGTTTTTATTCAGTTGTTAAATAGTTAAGTAAGTAAGTGTGTTTTACGATAAAATTACTGTTTATTTACTGTTTATTGAAAGTCTGGTGGTTTTTTGTGGATGTTTTTATGTTAAATAAAGGATCTTACTCTTTAACAGAAAGGTCGACCTCCTTAGAAATCTGTTCCATAATGTTGTCAGACACTTAGAATATTAATCTGAGCCTGACAGTGGCAAAACGAGCACTTTTGTGAAGGTAAATACAAGCTGGAGAATTGCCCTTACATTGTAGCTTGTTTCGCCACTGTCGACAAAGATTGTTGTTCCTATTAGTTACTTAGACACAAAAACATAGGAAAATAGGGTCCAGGTTACAAAAACAGTAGTTACCCTTGAAGTAGTTTTAAGATTAAAGCTTTAAAACTGAAGAGAGACTTGATTACAGCTCAGGGTTTGTCACAAACAAATGTTGGTCTATTTAGCCTACTGGTAGGAAAGTTTCTTCTCTTTCCATCCACTAAAGGGTGCAAGAATGAGTGCTTAAAAATAAAGTTTTTGGGAGTTATATCAAACTTCAAACACTTCTTTACCACCAAAGTCCCATATTTTTTGCTATTTACCATTTGAGGCTGAGGTGCACTCATGCATACATAGGCTACTAATCTCTGGACATGGTTGTCTTCTCCCAGAAGTACTCAGCCCAGCAGATGACATGGCCACGGATGATTAGGTTACAGATACTGTAAGTCCCTGACAGGCTGTGAAGGGAACAATGGAGGCTTGTTAGTTTACAGTGGAAAAAAGAAAAGATCACTGTCATCTTCAGTGGGATTTATTTTATTTTCAACATGTGAGGCCCAGATGGGAATTGAAACCGCAACCAAGGTAGATGTGCCTTATTGGATGACCGTATACAACTCCAATTAAAAGTGGAAGACGTAATCTAATTACCTAATCACCTTTGGAAAATGCAAAATATTTGCTTTCTTCTTAAGAGTTAGATCAGAAGATTGATACCACTCTGAAGTGGCATGTCAGCATTTCTTTACTTAGGAAACTCTGTATCAAAGCATCAAATGAAATCCTAAACTAAAATACAAAAATCTTTACTGTATGTTCTCTTCTCTTACTTTATCAGGAGGATTCAATGAGAAGAATCCGGAGAAACAGCCAGGCTCTCCTCCAGGATCTCTTTTACAGGGGGGTCAACGGAGGAGACAGAGATACTCCTGTATGTTTCTAACTAGCGTGTTTATGAGCCATGTCTGACTTTTCAGCTCTGAAGCTTCTTTAACAATTGCTTAACTTACAGATTCCAGCTCAGCCTGGTAGAGATGCTAAAATGATTCACTCAATCGCCAGCCTGATCAGAGCGAAGAGCAAACTCCTCGTCCTGGAGAATCCTGACGCTGTGGAGATCTACAAGGTCAGCTTTCAGCTTTTTGAACAGTGTATTATTATTATTATTATTATTATTACAGGCAAAGCAGAGAAACAGGAGGTAACCTTTCCCATTATGAGCACATAAGGGGTAAGATTCCAGATCAGCCCATCTTAGCTTTCATTTTCTCAAAGGCAGGCTTGGGGAAATGCATATTAATGTTAAAAAACATCATAAAGTGATGCCATGGGACCTTTCAGAATTTCAAAAGGGTGATTTTGTGTTTCTCTCTACATTCTTTTTTACATGTTGTACTCATAAGGAATAAACTAGTTTTGTGCACTGTTAAAGAGGGTTATTATGGTTTACATTAGAGTTGAATGTGATGGAAGATGGATTCACCTATTATGCTATTGTATTCACCCCACCTAGCTGGATGATGCAGCCGCCCGTCTTAGCAGAGGTGGTAAAGACGATGTTTACCTCCCAGCCATTACAACGAAGGCGTCAAGTCTAAAGTCAATGGGAGGGTCTCTGAGTCAGTCCTGCCCTTACCTGTATGACAAAAGAAGAGGATCTTTCTCCTCAGTTGCCTCTCAGAGAACTGGAGGTTACCCTAAAAAACAGGTAATCTCACATCTGTTTATCATCCATTGGGAAAGCTTTGAAACTTCTTTTTAAACTCAAACCTTTTTGCTTTTTCTACTGTTCTCTCTTTACATAGCAGAGTAACCTAAAGGCACAAAAAGAGGCAAAGAAATCCAATGTCACCGTGACAATGACCTACCTAGGACAAGGCCGTCGGGGGTCAGGGTTGGGGTCAGGTCAGGACGAGCTGAAAGTACTCCAGCAAGTCAACGGAGGGGAGAATATCTGTGTCTTCAAAGGCGTGCTGACTCCAGGAGGTAGGAGCTGTGAAATTTACAGCTGTTTTGCTGGAACATGCACAAAAGAGAATTTAGCAATTCTAATTTAATTCTGCCTTTAAATGTCTTTTCATTTTTATTTTATTTTCATCTATAGGAAAGGTGTTTTCCCCCAATAAACATGCCAAGAATAATAGGCAATTGTAATTCGGTGTAAGATCTTCTCTGTCTTTTCACACATTTAATTACTCAAAGCCACATTGTGAAAAAGGAGGTTGGCCCGAGGCAGTATTTGAGTTGAATAAGGAATAACAGAAAAGCTGATGTGTGACTTGACTTACATCACATGCAATTAAAAAAAATGTCAGTAGACAAGACAAGTTATTTTGTGTTTGCAGCCGGTACATGATGATACACACTGATCAACCGTCAGGGAGAGAGGAATCCCAATGTCAGGCAGATGTACAAGAAAGAGCATATGGATTTCTGCTTGGAACTGTGTGTTTGTGATCTGTTTACAAAATATTATGTGGCTCTATAAATTGAAGGGATTAAACAAAAGACACAAAAACATTCAAAAAAGTATGTTTGGGATTCAGCAGTTACATTTGTTACTTTATATTTAGTTTATAATTGACTTTATATAGTGTACTCTACATGACATACACACAGTATATTGGCTACATTGGTACTGAATGTTACTTTGGTGTGAAGGATAGTTGTTGAACAGTTTTCATCAAACATAAAAGGAGAACTATTCGCTGGGAAAGATTTAGACAGTGTGTTCTGTAGATTATCCAGAGTCATTGCTTAATGCATAACGGTGGAAACAGAAATCTTAGATGGATATCAGGTATTAGATGAAAATGGGACTTGATTTGGTTCCTTTAAAAAAAATAACGTGATACATTGTTTTTCAGAAAAAATAATGTGTTCTTTTCTGGCTTTTTTTTCTCAGAAGCTTTTTACCTCTTCAAGCCTGAAATTGAAATTTACCAATCTTAGGAGGAAACATCACTCTTCAAGTGTACTGCAGTGTGTATAGCTCATAGACAAAACATGTATTCAGTGCATGTATGTATGTATTACATTAAATCCTCAAGCTGAATTGACGATTCTGAATCATCCTTTTCACTTTAGCATGGGAGCTCCACTCACTCGTCGTGACTTCATTTTGTCAACAGTGATGTACAGTATGTTGACTTTATCGAAAACCACACAAACAATCTGGAAGTGATAACTCCTATTGCATGTAGGTAATTGCTGAGCTATTGACCAAATCATCAGTGTGTGTATAGGCAGTTTTAACCAGCAGTACACTCAACTTACAACTAAACCAAAGACAAAAGCAATGACAAGAACGGAATTAAGCAAACTTAAATCCACAGAGTGATTTCAAACTCTAATATGCAACCTGTTACAATGGGTCGCTCATGGCTATCACGGGTCACAATCCAAAAACATTAGAAACCAGAAACTGCTGTGGGGTGACCTCTAGCTCACCCAGTAAGAGCGTTCGCCCCATGTTGGCTGAGTCCTGCAGCGGACCGGGTTTGAATCCAACCTTTGGCCCTTTGCTGCGTGTCATCTCCAAAGCCCCAAAAAATAATCTTATAAAAAGAAACTGGATATTTCCAACCGAAGTGTCTCATAGCTCATAACCACAGTAAATCTGTTACATCTATCAAATCATCTTCAACCTTCAAGCATTACTTAATATTGTTTCCTTGTACCTTTCAGAGCAGTTTCAGTTTGTCTCTCAGAGACACAGAGGTTTCCCCTTCAGTGCCACCTTGTACGTGAACGGCATCATGGTGGCCAGAATCAGTTCGTGCTGCGAGTACCGCTACGCTCCCGGCTTCCAGCAGGGCCGGAAGAGCTGCTTCAGATTGGCTTGGCTGGCTGGTGGGATACCCTGTTACAGGTCAGATTTCAACCTCTGGGACAGCATCGGCAGAGAATGTAAAATTAGAACCATGTCAAAACCGATTGGGTAAACCCATTTCTCTGAAGATATGATGTATTGTGGATCGACACAGAAGGGAAAAGGATGCATATTGCATGACATGAGGGAATGGTGTTGGTGGTGGTACCGGGGAGGAAATGTGAGTCATGATGAAACACTTTTCATCTTTTTCAGATGCACAAGTCTCCGAAACAAATACAGCTCCTGCCAACAGCTGAACAACGGCACAAAGGACAATTTAATTTTCCCTCTAGAGAAGAGCCCTGGCAATGGTACAAACCCTGGGAATGAGTGTCTCAATTTTCCATTACTTCCTAAAGCTTATTCATGAACATTTTTTTGACATTAGGCCCAGTCCGTGATTTCAATTGACTAGTTTGAAGATAAAATGTCCAATAAAGCATTTTTAATACTCTTTATCTTCTCTTTTTGTGTCTAATGTCTCCAATGCAGACACCATTGAGTCGTGTCCATCATCCCCTCTGTTTATCCCAGCCAAACCCAAGAGGAAATCAGGGAGGAGAACAAGAAACCATATCAAGGAAGGCAGCAGAGGATCTACAGACAGCGAAGACCCTGCTGTTGCTGGGATTAAAGAGACTTCCAAGAAGAAACGACACAAGGGTCAAACTAATCACAAAGAGAGCAAAGGCAAATCAGCTGGAAATAAGAGGGAAGAGGGACAAGACAGTAAGGGCATGGAGGGCTCACACAGGGCAACAGTGACTGAAAAATGTGAAGACAAAACATTGTCTGACAGACGAGGACATAAGCAGCAGAAACCAACCAGCAATGTCACAGAGCTGCAGAAAGAGCAGCCGCGATCAAACACGACAAGCAAAGTTCCTGGTGAGCACTGTTTTTTTTTTAGCTGCTTTCATGCCTGTAAGAGAAGATTTACAAATATCTGAGAATAAAACCCTTCTACGCTTTCAAGTGGAGATACAGCTGACCTTTTCATCTGCATGCGGTATGTCCATTTAATATTCTTTAGTCTAAACCAAGAGTTTTTCTTTTTAAAGATTCATTGCAGGATGAGGAAGCACTGACTAAGCAGAACAGAGAGAAACAAAAGAAGCTGGGATCAAATGGGAAAAGCAGAGATGGGGAAAGACTGAAGGACTTCTATGAAGAATGTGTGGAAATGAGCACAGCGTTGGAGCAGGGCCTAAACAAACACAACTGGTTCAAGGCAAACAGTGAGTAAAGAAACAGCACAGTAGGGGCGTACTGAAATCCCCCTGGAGTGCTGTAACTGATTTACATAATACACTTTAGCATAAAAGCTTGAATTTGCTAAAAAGTGACGCATTGAGCAATGTCTGTCTGAAGGAAGATGGATGACATGTGGGTCAGGTTATGCAGACACACACGCACGCATGCACACACACACAAATGCTCAAACTGAATTTTAGATTTTATTATTAAATTCTCACATCAACAGTGGGTATCAATATCACTGTGTGCATTTGGCTTTGGGAGAGACAGTTTTATTGCGCCTAAGTTGTTTTGTTTTCCCTTTGTATGCCAAGTCCTGGAGAGATGCCGGCTCCAGAAGAGGCTGTCATCGTGCCCCAAATCTCCAGGCTCAGATGTGGAGCACAGTGCAGAAAGTGATACAGTCCTGCAGCCTGATGGAGTGCCAGAGGAAGAAGAGGACACTGCCAGCCAGAGTGCTGGCAAAGAAGAGCCTGTTAAAGAACAAGATCTACAGGCACAGGTGTGTGTCCAACACAAATTACTGGGGTGAATCTATGCTTTTGCCAGAAACACTCTTGGCATTAAAACACTGGCATTAAAGCCCTTGAAATAGCCACATCCCTGCATTATGCAGGAGCATTAATTTGTGTTATAAATTGTTAATTGCTATAAATGATATAAAACAATGGTAGTATTGTTAATCTAAAATATTTACATGTATGAAAACAATTTGCCGTTAATTTCAAGTAGTTACATGCAGTATTATTCCATTGTTTAGTTTTCAGCCTTACTTGGAAGATTATATTACAAGATTTCCACAATGACGCCGCAGAAACGATGGAATATAAATTAAAATGTATATTACTATTATGTAATATATAATAGTAGTAATATATATATATATATATATATTTTATTTCATCAACTTCTCAACATTAGATATAAAACTCAAAAACATCCAAAAGTACTTCAATAACAGGGAAAGGGCATTACCTCATTGGTATGCAACATGTATTTGACTAATACAAAAGTTGATTAATTCACCAAAAAAATCCATTCTAACATAAAGGACCATTATTTGGAGGTTGATACACACATGGTTGTAACAAATGGTCACTGAGTTTTATCTGGGACAGACAGGCGTTTTGGCTCGGTCGCAGCCATCATGATGAAAAAGCTTCCAACAGGTCCTGAAGAATTCCTCAAGGTCTAGCAAAGTGGCACAGTGGATGTGGCCGACAGCCAGACCATATGTCTTTATGGACTCTCACCCAGTCTCTGTGTTTCGAAAACCTCCAACACCTGTGCCGCTCACATCTCATTCCCAGCCACATTTTTTAAACTAAAAATTATGTGTGCAACAAAATCAGATTTGTGTATTTTAGGAAAACATGTTGTTGAGGTTAAAAGTTTGTTTGTATATATGTTTGCATCATTTATTCATACAGTCTTGCCTCCTCCTGTGGAAGACCGTTTCCCACAATTTGTTCATAGTCCCATGGCCTTGTGGACTTTCCGAAGCACAGTGGGTACACTCTAAAATGCATCGCTATCTATTTTTTCTTTTGTGATAAGATAACCTTTTGGAGATATGTCTTAACTCTAAAATGGAAAGTTTCCACTTACATCTTGCACTGAGGCAGATCAAATCAAAAACTAACATCACATACTTCTATGACCAGTGTTGGCGAGTAACAGAATACATGTACCGGCGATACATATTCAGCATACAAATTATGAGTAACTGTATTCTGTTACAGTTGGTATTTAGAATATAGCTACATTGTTGAAATCAATGGATTACATGACAATACTTCTCTAGTTCACAAGTTTATTCAATCTCTAAATAAATAAAGGCAACTCCATATTCATATCATCCTTTAATGTTTTTATGGTGTAAAATCAGGAAAAGGGTAAGGGAAAATGCAAGTTTCCTTCTGGTGCTTTTTATTTTAAGGTGATAAGTTACAGAAACAGAATATGTTATGTTTGTCTATTTTCCCACTTTTAACAACAGAGTAAATAAATAAACTCAAAAGGGAAAATTGGTCAATTCTTTTCTTTAAAAGGGAGGGTTAGGCCCAGGGAGACTTGGGCCTAACACATTCAGCCAGTTGGAACAGAAGAACACAACAGAATAGACCTGTTTAGTAAGCAGGATTTGACGGCCGCATTCCTACACTTATAAAATGCAATTGGAAGTAATCCAAGTATTCAGAATATGTTACTCAGATTGAGTAATGTAACGGAATACATTACAAATTACATTTTTGGGCATGTACTCTGTAACGGAATACAGTGTGACTGTATCCTTCCCAACACTGTCTATGACTTTCTCATGGTTTGTGACTGTAGCTCCACGCCATGATGACGGTGTTGAGCACATCCGATGAGGTGGAGCAGCTGGTTCTGAGGAACACGGGCCTGACAGACGACCTTCTGCTGAACCTGGCGGAGGCCTTGAAGAGCAGCCTGTCCGAGGTCACACTGCTCAACCTCAACCTCAACCTCATTGGCCCGTATGGTGCCCACATCCTGCTGGACATTTTGAGAGTGAAGCCTCAGATCAGAGGCTTACAGTAAGTCCCAGACACTGATCCACGGTAATCTCAAATCTGGATAAGAATGACAATCCCGGTATGTTTTTCAGAATTTGGAAAACACACTGAATAACAAGCAGTTCCAGGAACATCAACTTTGTAACCCTCCTGTTGTCCTTGGGTCAAATTTAACACATTTTTAAAAAGTTTCTATATCACAAATTTGTTTTTGTTCTTTCAACCAAATTTTTAAAAATAATTAACGTGGATGGTTCCGTTTGGGTGTTTTTTATTTAATTTTGTAGCATTTAAAAAAAAATGCTACAAAATTAGCATTTTTCAATGTAAAAGAACATTGAAAGAAGTAATTAGAAGATGTAATTATGCATTATATAATATTATAATATTATATTATTATTATACAGCTCGATTAGCTTAGTTTCACGCCGCTGTCAGGACAACCAAACAAGAAATTATGAACTATTCATTTAATGTGTACAGCAGAAATATTTATCAAATGATGTTAAAACTCCACGTGTACATTTTAACAATAACCCCTCGATGCATAATTTCAAACACGTGTGTAATTGTTCAAATCCTTAGACCTTCTTTTGAATAAAGATAACAAATATGTCCGACTCAATAACAGGGAAATATGTATGTAAATCATTCATAATGTAATGGTCTCGAAGCAGAAAACAACACATTTATGTAAAATTGTCATACAGTGTGAAAAAAAACCTTTTTGTCGCTTGTAATTCTTTTTACATCACACAAGGTTAAACTTAGTATCAGGCTGCGAGGGCATACCATTTGAAGTAAGCAGTTCCTGGAGGAATCCAAATAAATCTCCATGGTTACCACATTTTTCTCTCTCTACAGCTTGTTTGGAAACAAACTGCGTGACCATGGACTGCTGACCCTGTTGAATGGAATAGCTGAGCTGCAGGAGCAAACAGCGAGAGCTGCTGCTGCCATCCAACAGGCCATGCTTTTCCCATCAGAGCAGAATATGCTTCTGCAGCTCCCCACTGGGTGGAGCTCTTTCAGTGTTTTTGTGCTTTTGGAACTAGATGTTGGGGGAAATGGCTTGAGCAGCAAAGGGGTAAAGATGTTAGCATCATACATGAGGCACCACTCCCATCTTCAGTACCTGGGGCTGGCGCAGAATAGCGGCGCCGATCTGGCGGCGTGGAAGGAACTTTTTGACAGCCTCAAAGGAAACAGCTCGCTGACTCAGATCATCCTAGATGAGAACAACTTGGGAGACCCAGGGGTCAGGCTGCTGGCTGACATGCTGAAAGAGAACATGAGTCTGCGGCAGGTGGATCTGGACAGGAACGGCATCAGCGACGTGGGGGGAAACGACATCATGGGTGCGTTGCTTTGCAGGACGCAGGTACCACTGGTCCATCTGAGCCTTCAGGAGAACAACATCAGTACAGGACTTATGAGTAGGATACAGCAAGAGGTCACATGTAAATGAATCCTGCAGGAGTGGAAGAATACAAAGAATGAGAATGTATGTAATATAAACAAAGCACCCACTTAGAGAATATTCCTTACACACACACACACACACACACACACACACACACACACACACACTATATCTTCCTTCCTGTAAGTGGGTGGCCCTGCTAACAAATGTTGCATCTTAGTTTAGCCCAGGCAGGTAGTGTAGGAGGTATGTTTGCTTTAGGACTGCACTCTGGTCTGGATGGCTTTTCAAAGAGATCTCAATGAACTGAACCTTTCTTCTTTGTGGTGAGGTTTCATCTTAACCTTGAGGTTTTCTTCTTCCCACAAGCATTATCACTCCTGACTCCACACCTCCTACTTTGCTAAAACTGATTCCAGTGTCATTTTATTGAATAATTTGCTGCCTCCTGACTAAAAAGAAACCAAAGTGATTCATTCCACCCACAGTGTTTACAGGTTCTGGATGACTTACCCACAACTTTCCCCCCTCCCAGAACATTTTAGTAGCCATCGTGACACCCCCTTCCTCCACTTCTACATATCAAAAGAGACTTATGGACAGCTAAGCCATGCCATGTCAACTACCCTTATTCTGTCATTTTTGTCTCTCTTCATGTGCTAGACAAAGCATCTATTCAGACTCTAAGCATGGTGGTGGGGGTGTGGGTGCAGATAATAACTAGGGCAAATAAACCTGAATTTTGAGGCTGTCATCTCATTGTTCTATCAACACAGACATGCTGAGAATAACTGTACCTGTGATCAAAGCTTGTCAAAGTGGTAATTATCTCCTCCTCTCGGGGTTGCCAGTAGTGACTCTGCTGATACCAATCCCTCCATATTTCATCTGCAGTCTTTGCGAATTTCTGTCTATGGAACCCCGATTAAGACGCTCTCCAAAACCCTGGAGTGGATGACAGATAAATGAGACTGGCGCACCTGAAGATTACATCTGCAGAAGTTCTTGGTCCTCTAAAGTCTAAAGTGTGTCTAAAGTCTGTGGTGTCTTATTTTGTCAGGTTGATTCTGGATGAGGTAAGATTTAGTTATCAGCAATAAAATAAAAATAATAGTCCAAGTTTCTTTTCTTTTAATGGTTGATCCTCTAAGATCTCAACAGCCACATTTGTAGTAGGTTGAACACACAACTAAGTGGTACACCATTATACCTGGCAGGGCATAAGTTGGCAAACTTGAGCCACGCTGTAATTCACCGACTCCTACGATAAGGCCTTCGTGCTTCTCTGTTACAAGTAACACTCTGATCAGTGACCCCATTGTCCGTCTGTTAATGTTTTCTGTGTTTGGCCTGGAACAAATCCTGCAGTGTTACCAGCTTCTTTCTACTGCTCTTACAAAAACACAGCCTTCAATCACAGAAGCTCAATCTGTTAGGAATTTACAGGTTTGCTTGAGAAAAAGTTTCCCCTTTCAGGCCTTTGTAGGTCACTGTCTCGTATCTCCTGGTGCTTTAGCTGTACAGTGACGGTTACCAGTGCGATAGTATCCACTGTTGTAGAGCCCAGAAATAATTAGGTTCTTCCATCAACACTTTGCTGATAAGAAATGTGGTGAAATAGGTGAAATGTTACTTATCTTAATCTTTGTAAACAGCTAAATGGAGCATAGATACATCCGATAATGTGATACACAGGGGTTACATTTCAGACAAATAATGCTATGCTAGGGGGAAAGTGGAGAGAGGGAAGTCTTGGGAATTTTGTTTCTTGACTGGGATTGAGCAAAGTGAATGAATTGAACAATGGTTACTTACCCTCATGGGAGGTTTAGGGATTCAGACTTCCTTTAGTTTCCCCGGCAGGATGATGCAATGCATTTGTACTTACACCATATCAGTATCTGTTTGCAGAGCCATTCACTTCTGATGTCTTTGTTATCATGTTGTTTTGGATATTCACAGGTAGACAAAACCTTTTTCTCTTTCAAGTGAGTTCCAGACTATCCAGTCCATAGTCTATAGTCCAGACTATAATATTTCAACAACTATTTGATGGATTACCATTACATTGTGTACGGTCATTCATTAAGCCTGATGACTTTGGTGATCTTTTCCACTTTTGCTCTTGTCCCACATTGAGGTTGATATTTGTGGTTAATGCTGAAATGTATATTGCATTATTATTGGATGGATTGGACCATCTGACAAGCACTTCCAAAGAAACATCTGTATATGTGCATAACATGTTAATTACTGTAAAACTACTTTGTGGGACCAAACAGCCTTTAGTTATAGACAAGGTTGTATTTTAATACATTTCCAAACCGAACACCAGCATTGAGGCTTCCATACTGAATCATTTCCACCACCACCCCAAATTAATACTGAAGTGTGCTGAGACTGACTGTATCCATGTGCCATGATGAGAACAGTCTAAGTCAGTGTATGACATGAGGGAACGGATGAGCAGCAGGGGTGAATGTTTGTGTACTATGGACCTGTTTTGAGCCCACATTTGGAAAGCCAGGTGGTGTTTATGTGTTTACGGAAGCTCGGGGGCGGTGGACCTCTGTCGGAACAGAAAACCCTCTGTTGAGACCATTTAAGTCCGCTCTGTACTGACCACATGCACACGCTAATTTGTTGTGCCTAGTCTGTCGAAATCAGATGTCTTTAAGGGCCATTTTAAATTCAAACATGTTTCTTTCTCATGGAGACTTGCTGTAAGCCCTGAAACATTACCTGGCTTTGTGGCTTGCTAAAGTGAGTCACTCTGCAAGTTTATGTCAATGAAAAGCTTATCGGGTAACTGCAGTCACAAAGGACTATGATGCAGACTTGATTTACAGCAGTATTAAGATCTTCTAATGTCTTTTTAACTGTTGCAGTAAACAGTGAGAAGGGAGCAGGAAGTTGATGTTGGCTCATACGTGATGAATGGGGAAAGGCTTGGCTGAGGATGAGAGTGAAGTTTTCTAGATTTTTGAGCTATGTCGCTGCAGCGAGATCTCTTTGCGGGGCCTCTCTATAACAGATCCCCTTTTATTGTCCAGAATAGGAGAGCAATTTATAGACTGCATACTGCTGTGATGATGACGCATACAGTAACATTAGTAGGACAGTTACAGTTGCATATTCTTCTTATATTGGTGGGACAGCCAACAGCAGTAACACCACTGGTTCCAAACCATAAAAATGGGTTGCAAACTAAATATAAGGGATCGTGAGGAGATTAATAATGGGACAGGAAATAATTAAAAACATATTTTTAAAGGCCTCACAAAATTATTATAGTTCACTCATTAAAAAATCCCTCCTAAACATATTCAACCAATAATGGTTACAAGTTGCTTTATCCTGCACAAAAGTCACATTTTGGGAACCACTTTTTTCCAGATGTGGATGCCCATAATAAGGGGGATCCACCTAAATAACTATAATTAGAGATTAGAACTGAAGGATTAAGGGTCTGGAATCAAGTAATGAAAGTCACCCAACTCGAGGGGCAGCACCAAGCGTGCATTTAAAAATCTCACTGCTCGCAATTGGATAACACTACGACCAATCACAGCAATACACGGGGTAACGTATCCAAAGCCCATACAATTAGGTACCAGCGGAGCTAACTGGTAGATTAAACTGTTGTCATCTGTTTAGCTCGCCTCTGGTCTGCCTATATCAGATGCACCGATGTGATTGGTGCAGCTTGGCTACAAGGCATAGTTAATGAGCAGCATTACTAGATGCCAGAGTAACTCGCTGAGCAAATTCAAATCGTGCTCTCGCTCTTCCAGGGTATAATTAAAGTGCAAATGTGACTAAAAATTAATTCATGACATTCTTTAAAGGCAGAGTAATTATTTCTGACAACTGCATGGTAGCTGGGATGCTTTAAAATTATACCTGGTAAAAAAAAGTAATGCTCATTAGGTGAAAAAATAGGTAAAGGGTAGAAACAGTGAGGAAAGTCCATTATAATATATTTACATGACTAATAGAAGGCTATGTGAGTGTAATGCTAAACTCTTCAGATTATAAAACAACTATATGCCCAGTGTGCCCTGCATTGCCACATTAACTACAGGGTTTGACACAGCATTGTAAATTGATGAAGAATGAAAAGTTGTAGCATCTGCTATTTGAACAATGGCTCCTGCTGCTGTTTGACATTTGGCAGAAAGCGCAGCTTTTCAATATGGATTATTCATCAGCGGTTTGATCCTCCACTCAAATGTCACCACAACAATGCCTCTGACTTGGCAGCAGCGGCTGTCTTTCTGCAGCTCCGCGGGGTAAGGAACTGCCAATAACAACCACATCTAATGTGGCTTTCAGAAAGATTCAGACTTTGTGTAAGCTTTTGCTTCTCAAATTATTATTATGACCATTTTATGGGGAAGTAAGGAAAGATATGAGAATCTTGTTTCACCGCATCACTGAATTACTGTGCTCTATGCTCTGACTTATGTTGTGTTGTAAATAAGATGTACAGATTCTTAATGCAGGACATGTGTGAACTGCTGCAGCTTAAATTAGTGCCTCAGATCACTGATGAATGTAACAGACCTGTGGCCACAAAGAAAACATAGAATGTTTACTTAACATGTAGCTCGTGACTCATTATTTGAATGTGCAAGACCCTCATGAATCCTTAACTTGAGCTGTAAAACATTATTTTTGCACTGAAAAAGCAGCAATTTTTATCTTTCTTTTTTGTGCCAAAAAACCTTTGTGCAGTAAAGGCAGAGACCTTGAAGTAGATAATGTTAAGGCAAAGTTTTTCTTTCTTTAAAACTGCAGTCATTGATTTTATTTGGTAACATAAGAAAACACAATTAGCTGTTAACACTAATTAAACCACTGACTTTACCTTATGAAGTTGATATGCCTATTCACACATTGAACGAACTTATGTTAGTCTAATTTTCACTCTCTTTTTAAGTCTGTTGTCCTCCTTCTCCACCAACTCCTAAGGAAAAAATGATTCTTTATCAGACTTTTCACTAAAAGTAGTTGCCTGTCGTAATGACAGTAAAGGTGTGAGTGGTGAGACTTAACCAAAACTCTAAAGCAGCTTTACAGTATTTTGGACAGCAATTCATGATTATCAGTCCAATAACCATTAGATGCAAAATAATCCCCTAAATAGTTAGTAATAAGTTCCATCCTGAGGCAGCAGCATATTAAAAACAGAGAGATACTATCTTTCTAACTTGAACTATTCCTAACAAGAACTTTACCTAAATATCCTGTTGTAATGTATGGAATGGGTAAACACAGCACCGGGGCATGCTCTTTTATTGGAGCCAGCTGTGCCTGGACAGAGGTTGCTACATTTAGCTGGCCCAAATTCCCTACAACACGGTTAAAACAAAAGAATGTGATTTTATCAGACAAGAGTTCCCATCACTAGAGAATTACATGAAAGGATACATGCGCTATTTTCAAAGCAAATAAACATTGATGCCTGTTATAAAAATAGAAAAGAGAGAGGGATAACCTAAAATGATCACAATCCTCTCTGGTCTTTTATTGTTTTTACTAATCTCAGAAACAATGAAATAAATCACCTTGATACTTGGACTGTGGACAGCCAAATGTGTCTCATAAATTATGTGACTGCTCTATAAAGATGATTCAAATGCATTTGGCATAGGGACACTAGTTACATTGGCACTGTGTCTGCGGGAAAATCCACCAATTTCCTGCAGACACTGAACTTTTAATATCCATCCTAATGTCGGAGTATATAGGCCAGCTGACTTCTATTACCCACCACTGGTCACGCAGAGCCTATCCACACCTGTCAATGGTTATAGACGGGGTCCAGCATGGTGATATGTGATGAGTGGCAGAAAATCAACTCATTAAAACACTAATAAAAAAACTTGTCTCCTGATCTCTTTAAAGAACAATATCTACTCGGTTTAATTTCTATTTCCACCAGATTACCTTTTGACCTCTCTATAGAGTTGAGAAAAGTTTTTGCTCAGATTAGGAAGAAGACTCTTGCTGAACTTCTGTGAGGTAGGAAATCAGTCATAAAATTACAGCTCTCTTGCCCTCAGGCTCAGCGTCCCATAGGGCAACATAAAAAAAGGCTTTCAAACATTTTTAATGTCAAATACCACCGGCATATTATCTGACCGCACACACCCAGTGTGTCCCAAGAAATCATTTCTGGGAAGAATTTTATAACATTTATATAACAATTTTATGTTACACAGAAAGGTATAGATGTGAAAGCCTCCCCCCCTTTATTACCCCTTACTACAATCATTGTAAATTAAAGTATGAGTTGGTGATATTCTATATATTTCTTATTGAAATAATGCCATGTAAAATTGTCTCTGTAGCCAAAGCCTGATATAACTTATTCTGCTGTGTAGTTGAGTTCCATTGTTGTCCACTTTAAAAGCACATCACTAAGTGATACCTTCCAGTGTTTATGCTAAGCTAAGCTAACCAACTGCTGGCTGTAGCTTCATATTTACTGAGAGTGGTATCAATCTTCTCATTTAATTCTTGGCGAGAGAGCTAATAAGCTCATTTCCTAAAATGTGTAATCATTCCTATTTTTACCTGGCCTTCTCTGGTATGCCTTCAAGAACACTTGGCAATCCCTGGGACACGGTTTGAGAACTGCTTCCTCAGGCTGCTGCAGTAATTATTACAAACCCGATGAAACTTTACTCCCCAGATTGGAGATCTTCCTCTGCACTCTTCCACAGGCTGTGAGGACATTGCCCTTCTTGTCTGTGAACTAAAACGTGTGGTAACAAAAGCTCACATCCGACATAGCTGAGACAGGTACATGGGAAGTGCTCTTTCAAGGTGGTGAGCTCCCTTCCTTCCTGGCACTGAGAGGACGAACTGTGAGGAGGCTCTGTGTGAGGAGGAGGGATCCAGTTGCAGGCAGCTGAATTGGTGCTCTGTTGGGTCTCCCCTGGACACTGTCATAGCGTGTTTGCTGAAGGCGGGTCAATGAGGACTTTCTTTGGTAGAGGAATTTCACAGCACACGACAGCGCGTGCACACACACACACACACACACACACACACACACACACACACACACACACACACACACACACACACACACACACACACACACACAGAGGAATCAGTGCAACCCTGCAACCCAGATCTCTACTACTCGGGTGAGAACAGAAGTATATGTTGGTGAAGCAGGAGGAAAAGGAAGGCGGTCACACAAAGCTGGTCTATTCGTTTAACTTTTCACTGAAGGGAATTGGTCATTTGTTGAAGCTGAACTATGTCCATCATATTACACAGTAGTTTGGTTAACTTTAATACAAGCAGGAGGGGTGTTTACACTGTCACTTTTTATCAGTGAAACACTCCTTTCGCAAGAAATGAAAGGTGTTTCAGAAACAGACATGATGGTTGTTTATTGTGATTGGGCTTCTGCTATACTGATTATACAAGAAACAAAGAACAATATTCTGGATATTAAGGGTATGTCCTTGGTTATTGTTCCAATAATTCCAGATTTTTTTGAGACTAATAAATCAACCGGCTATTAGATTAATATTACCACAGAGCAATGGCACAAATGTCAGCAGATTATTGTATTGAATATTGTAGTGGACTAAGTGAATGTCAGTCATATCTGTGGTAATTTGTCAACAGAGTTGTCATTGCATAGTTTGTCCACAAGACAGCATTGACTAATTTGACAATAGAATCTCAACTCAGGGTCCACTTCCTCGCTTGTTGTGGAGCTTTTGGACTGTATCACAAGGTCTTCATCAGCAGAGTTTGCTCAGTTGCCATAGTACTGTAGGTATAGCTATAACTTTAAAAGAAGAGCACCTCTAGGATTACTCGCCCAGGTTTTCATTAAAGCTGAGTTTGTAATTTCTGACCTTGCCATGACAACTGAGCAAACCCTGATTCTCAGATAAAATGTGTGATATGTTTCCAGAACATGTGAGTAAGTGGACCTTTAGTAGAGGTTGTTTGTTGTTACCAAGGTCATAAGTGAACTGTCAAGCTCATACAACTTATTTATATTTTCAACAGCTGTGCTTTTAATACTGTGACGTCATGGGGGGGAAGTGGGAGAGAAACTGAGGGGGCTTGGGCAAGTAGTATTTTTGAAAATTCTTGCTGCAGCCATGAAAAGACTCCAAATGCAACATGCTGACAGATGCACATTAATTCATGTATTACAACACGAGAGAACGTACAGCATATTTGACCAACAACACACATGTTGCTCCTGCTTCCCCAAAAGACACACCTTAAGCTGAGGAGCTGAAGTTGCTACAAATCTGTTTTCCCTCGCTGAGGGCGACAGAGGGAGGTGTTCCCCCTTTCCCGGTTCTCAAGATTTTCCTCAGTCCACAATAAACTTTCATTTTGGAAAGTGGACAAACACATACACACACAACGGCGGTCGTCATCTTGTCCTGCAACGGTTCCCCGGAAAAGCTGGACAAGACTGGATTTGACGTTTATTGTACTTTACAAAACGCGCGAAAGGACATATAGGAAGAGCACAGGTGGGTGGAGGTTAAAAGTCCGGTGTCATCTTCTAGAAGCAGGAGACTGCTGGGACAAGGAGATAAAAGACAATGACAGAAAACAGCCTTTTCACTGCTGGCTAAACCCGCGTTTTTTGATATATTTTTGTATTTTTTTGCTTCCTTGCACGTTTACTCCTCGCGCGAACCTCAAGGACCACCTGGAATGGAAAAACTTCATCAGGCTCGTCTGGACTGTAAAAACTCCCAAGAAAGAATGAAGTAACCGCAATGGAGCTGGACAATGCCCCGTACTCCAAACACACTGGAGTCGGTGGGTAAGTCAAAATACCCGTTTTTTTCTCTCTAGTTTTTGTAATGGGCTATCATTAGTCATTGAATGTGCTCGTGAACATCACCTGCGTCAAAACTAATACTAGTCGTGTTAAGTTGCTAGTAGCATTGATACAAGTTGTGATATTTTACAAGAGTAGTCTGTTGCAAAACTCTATCCATGCAGAACTCCACATTTACTATAAATATTTGAACGTATTAAGCAGTTATTAAGCGTGAACAAGTGGTTATAGGGTGCAGGATAGCTTATATGGAAACTATTTTCCTCTGCTCTTCAGATAGCTCAGTTGGAACAAGTTTAAGCAGCCTGCTGTACTGTTCTTGAAGTTGTATCTTTGCAGCTTGTACCAGAATGAGCTGCCAAACGATCTGGGACTGATTTGAGAGAAATGTATGAGAGGAGGAGACAGTCCTCTCCTCCCCCTTTTCTCTCCTCCCAGCTGTGCATCTCACTCAGCTGGTTGGCCATCTGTCCCAATGGGAGTGGAAATGAAAGTCAAAATCTTGCAACATATAACCACTGCTGGCCATATGGGTCACAAACTGCACCCCCCCTTTTTTTTGTTGAATGGGATGTAAAAGTTCCAACCTAGCAGTTAGTGTGTCAGTGGTTGACCAGTGGTTTCCTGTGGCTCTCTGGACAACCACCATTGTAATAGATTTCCTGTAAGTGCATTCATTATGGCACTTGTCACTGAGCCCAGTTCACTTCAAATATCACCTGTTCCATCCAGTTTTACGTACAGTATAAAACCAAATCCTTAGCTCCAAGAGTGTAAAAACATTGTCCTGGTGATACTGAATTCTTATGTATCAGAGCTAATTTAACACCGTCAGAGGCATGGCATCTCTGTTTGAGCAGTCAACACTCCTGTTATCGCTTTTCTTGAGAAAAAAAACTCAATAGTGTAAAAGAATGCTTATTGGCTGATGAGATGATACCGACACAGTTGATCCAATTCCAGTTAAAGGACTACATGTTCTTTTATGGCTTGAGAAAAATCTGCACATTTGTTTTATAGCTATTTCAAAATCTGCAATCAAAAAGTGCATAATACAAGCTATAAAAGCAGTTTTCCTCAGTTATTGAAAGGCTGTGTTAGAGATATAATGAGGCATTGCTATATGTATTATGTTACATTACTGAATATCTTTAACTTGGAGTGGTAGGTTTTATGGTGATGCAGTGTTTTGTAGGTTTGTCAGAGGTGTTCCTGTGGGAGCACTCACCTAGCCCTGCTGAGCAGTAGCTTAACTGCTCAGGCAGCAAGATAAGACAAAGCTTGTTGTCCTAAAACAGACATTGGACACTTTGAACAAAGCAGAGATGCTGCTGCTGCTCTTCTGCAGCAGATTAGATCACTGTGGAAGTACAGGAGTTAATGGCAAATTAAATAATTGTATTGATCTTCTAACTTAGACTTGTTTTAAGTTTGGCAACTTCTGATTCAGTATTGCGAATCAGGGATTAATTAGGAACAGAAACTGTTAGTTGATTAAAATAGCCGAGCTGTCTTACAGCAAGTAGGCACTGCTAAGTACTGGGTTCAATCCCTGGTCCAGGCAGGGCCTTTCTGTCTTGAGTTTGCATGTTCTCCCCATGTTTGCGCAGATTTCTTTGGTTTTGTTCATGCTAGGTAACTCCTGCCCTTGACGTAGACATTGACATCACAGTTTATCTGTATCTTGACTATAAAAATTTGTAATCTCTAACCTTTTTGTCTTTCTCTTTAGGAAAGTTCTGATTCTTTGGACTATACTCTGTTGCACCTGCTCTCTAAAGTTAGCACAAGCACAAGGTAAGCAACTTTAGGACAAGGGTGGGTGAATGTTTGGGTTTTCCCATGACATGGTGCTCTTTGGATGTTTTTATATAGACCTTAGTGGTCCTCTAATACTGTATCTGAAGTTTCTTTCCCAAAATTCAGCCTTGGTGAGTCTGTAGCTTTTGAAGAGGAGAGAGTGGGGGGCAGGGTGGAGGCTTGGGGTGTGGCCTTGACCAACTGCCACTTTGGTCATTTGAAAGCCATGATGTCTCTCTCTCATGGGTGGGCCAAATTCTCTGGGCAACAGAGAAAGGGGAGGTAACCTTGCCCCTTATGACCTCATAAGGAGCAAGATTCCAGATTGGCCCATCTGAGCTTTCATTTTCTTAAAGGCAGAATAGGATACCCAGGGCTCGGTTTACACCTATAACCATTTCTAGCCACTGGGGGACCATAGGCAGGCTGAAGGAACACATATTAATGTTACAAAAACTCATAAAGTAAAATTTTCATGCCATGGGAACTTTAAAACAAACAAATTGTGTTTCAGCCAGTAGTGTTACAAATGTGCATCTCAGCTAGTGTGGGAAAAAGGGAATTCAAATTGTGATACTTTCAGGTATGCCTTGTGCACTACACGTCAGTGAGACTGTTTAGATAAACTAGGTAATATTCTCATTATATGAAGTTGAATAGCTAAAGGGCACAAAATAGATAAAGAAAGTGAATGTTAGCAATTACAGTATACCAACACGGGCCCCTTGTGCTGATGTTTATCCAGAGATTATCTATGACCAATGTGATCAGCATCTACGTTTTCCATTAACAGCTTGGTAAGTTGTACCTCTGTCAGCAACACTGTTTCATCTATCAAGGCTAAAAACTCTGATTCATTATGTTTACTCGTCCCTAGAAAATATTTTAAGTCTTTGTTAGAGATCAGTTGCTCTTTGCCGCCCTTGCCTCCCATAAAGTGGATTTTGTGTACTGAACACTTAAACTGGATTCATTTTAAACTGCAGACGCCCCTCAGAATATTGGTTCCCATTCATGGAATTGTTTTCTGTGCAACATGAGCATACAACACATCGCACTCTGCTCTTACTACATCCCATACTCTCAGTAGAAACATTAAAAACTAGCTGAAAGTAGAGCATTCACCACATTACCACACAATGAAAACATGTAGTAGATTTAATTGGAAATGGCCCAATATATGTCTCTCTTAGCCCAACAAGTCTCTTACCACACACTTATACTTATTATATACAATAAAGGTATAATAAGTTTCAAAGGTGTTACATGACCCGTCTCCCCTAATTCACAAAGTATTCTCTGCTCAAGAAGTTGAAATGTACTCTTTCTCATGCTGACACACATTCATCTGCATCTTGAAGTCTGATGCCATCAGCTTTATGTAACATAATTTAAGAGCCTTATAAGCATACTTTAGTCTGATTTTGCTGTCAATTGGAGGAATACAGCGTCTCCTGCAGCGGGGAGGCAGAGGGACCGCATTGTTTGCTAACTTTAGCTTCTTGTCTCATCTGGTATAGTAAATTCATCAAATTCAGTGTCCACAATGCTATTTTCTATTTAACTGTAGCTGTCATATTTCAAGGGACCCATGTGAGTGTGCATTTCATGTCACAGCTTTCGTTGCTGTTTGTCACTTTGCCTAAGATTGAGTGACAAGTAGTACTCGCTCTGTTGTTTACTTGACTTTGTGAGTGATGACGTCCTATCACTGTTCCAGTTCCTCGGGGAGAGAGAGCGGATGACAGTTTGGTTAGAGCAGCAAATGGCTCTGCAGAGTCGTGTAATTACGACTTTATGACTTTCCATAAACAGCTGAAGGAGCGGCTGTACATAGCGGAAACCCTGTTGTGCGTCTGCCCTATTTCTGATACCATGGCGGCAGAAATTTTACCGTGGCGGGTCGCGATCAACATATCAACATAGAGGAAACACTGAAGGATGTGTTCATTTGCAATCTCTCAGATTCTAATGAAATGTGTCCCTTAAAGCAGGGTGCACTGAAGAAAAGAAAAATACCGGCACACTGTTCTGTATCATTTGCCTCTATGTTGTCTACTCGTTTCATAAGAAGTAGTAAAAGTCATGCATATGGAAAGTGACTGCAATCACAAGCTATCTATTGTTTTTGTTTGAATGGTGCTGGCCATACTCCAGTGTTGGTGTACTGCAGTCTTTTCTACCACAGGGGTCACTGCATCTACATTTTGACTTCACACACCAGAAGGAAACTTTACTGTCACTATGCACAGGCCTTTAAATGTAGTCTTTTTGCACAGTTACTATAGCTACACATGCATAAGCTGCCTACTAATTTCCTCCGAAGGGTCATCAAGGTCAGCCACTGTGCAGCACCCTTGGAGCAGATTTGAGGACTCAGTACTGTATGTCACTGTAGATGTAATACCAGCCTGCTTCCAGATGGCTCACATGTCAGTGCTAGGAATCAAACCAGCCATCCTGGGGTGACTGCTTGGCACCCTCTCACTCCACCTTAATGCCATCTAGGCATCCATTTGATGATAGTCAATAACTCATATGCAAAAAGATAATAACCATGCGAATACACTCACTGATGTAAGGAATTGTGATTGTGTTGCATCGGTCACTCAGACCTTTTAAAAAAAAACATTTTAATGTCACATGGGGGAAGTATAACTGAGAACATTTTTGATTGAGTTTCAGAATTTTTGTAATATCTGGCTCTGGCTAGTGTATGCATTAATGTGCTGAGTCAGAGGCCAACAATTCACTCCGTGTTTCTTGAGGAACAGTGTAATCTAAAAACATATTTGGATGCAGAGTTCTTGGTATAGTAATTTGGGTATTTAGAGTTTCTAACCAGAAACTGTAAAATAAGACAATTGGCTGCCTATAGATCTATAGATATCAGAAAACATGGAATTCAACAAGCCATTCAGATTTGGCGCCCCTTTCGATTTCACTTGCATTCTCATTAGAATATACTGCTTTTCCACCCACTGCTTGAGAAATACATCCCTGCAAAGGTGCGTCATATTTTCTCCAATTAGTGCAGCCTGGGCTTTTTGGGTGTAGGGCTTAAAGAGACAGGCGCTAAAATGGCAATGGAGCATTCCAGACAGCGGCTGAATACAAGTATATTCAGACAGACATAAAAAATAATGTAATTGTTGGACATTAAAGCATGTAGAAATGTTCTAGTCCAACAATAAAAGTATGAACTTGAAAATGAGCATTTTATGTCTCCTTTAAAGGCATACTATGCAGTTTCCATTTTTTGTCAAACAGCTACCCCTAGAGTTGCTGTGGAGTACTTGCATTTACCGTTACTGTCGTAAATACCACTTACCCAGAGCTGTCTATGCACGTACATACTCTTACCGGAGACTCAGTCCTGTGCCCAGCGGAACGGAGTGCGGCCTGCTAGCTGCATGTTAGCATCGGGTATCCCTGGGTGAAGCCAGGTTTTAGTGATAATCAAAACACAGCAGTCACAAACATAGCAATTTCCAGCGAGTTGTAATTCCAAGTCGTCTGTTTTATGCACCAGGGATCTGGCATTGGAGAGATACAGGCTCGATAGAGGTGGCTAGCCTTAGCATAACGTCGGACCTGTGGCCCCGCTCTGCTTCTTCTCCCTCCTCCGACTGTGCCGCCTCCTAGACCCTCCAACAATCAACGGAGAGCCCGGCGGTCTTGGTATGTCGTCTGGGATGTTGTGCGTATAATGAAAGACACTGAAAATAGATATCTGGTGCCTGCTGGTCACTGAGGTTCTTGTGGATGTTCGCAGAACAGATAAAGTAAAACAATTTGTAATTCTCGCGAGATCTGCCGGGGCGCCACCTCCCAAACTTGCATTGCAGGTGTCCCGAGCGGTGTCCCTCCCCTGCTTTGCTATCGGCATGATTCGCTCTACTACGAATTCGTTTACCATCAAAATGACTTCAAAGCTGTTATATTAAGGTACATATCTTGCATAGTGTGCCTTTAAGAACCAGTTGTTACTTAGTGCCAGCGATTTTCCAGAATAAACAAATTAGGTGTAAAAGTTAAAGCTGCTGGAATGTAGAGTGGACATGCATAGGTCTGTGCATTTCCCTGCTTTCTGAGAAAAGTTGTTTCCTTCTCTAGCATTGCTTTGTCTTCAGGATGTGACATAAGCAGTTTTTTTCCTAGCTCACCAGGAGGTCACAAAAGGCCTCAGGCTGCCTGCCTGCCTGCTAAGATTTACTGTAGATATGCAGGGTAAGCTGAGAGTAGATCACAAATCACACTATGAAAGATCAGTTTTGCTTTCCTCATACCATATTTACAATTCAAATGAGTGCTATATGGGAAATTCAGCTGACGAAAATCAGTTTCTGTTTGATGTTTCTTTTCCATGTGTGGGTTTTTCAGTCGAGCTGACCTCCCACTGACTGCACACACTGAGCAGGGTTCTCCCCCCCCCCCAACATGTCTAGTGTCTATACTTGTTTCTCATCCGCTGAGCTGTAATGAATCATTTAGCGGTTTACTTCACATTCCACATTTGTTTTGTATTAGTCTGGAAGAGGACAAATATTTGAGATCCATATGTAAGCTTTTAGTTTTGACATTGCATGTGTGGCAAAGATTAATGTACTGTAATCAGTATGCTGATTGGCTGGGGATGATACATTTTTCAGTATCACAACCAGTTTGTTATCCTGTTTCTCTATGCGTACTGTAATGGGTGGTCAGTAGACAATGAGATGCTGGACTGGAAAAGGCTGATAATCACTGTTGCTGAACAATGTATATATTGTATATGTATTGCATGCGTTGTAAAGATTACTCTTGAAATAAAGGCTGTTTCTTGCTACAGTGAAACGTGGCTTCAATTAAACCCTAACACAAAGCTATAGATCCAGTAATAGGAAATTCCCACTACAGGACGTTAGCCCTGACTTGCCGCTCACAGCTTCCCAACAAAAGCCCCGGGTTGGAGGCGTTAGTCATGTCCCGGGCTTAAACTGTATATTAATGGCCAGCGCGTGTGTGATGTCATCCATTGGTGTGTGGAGATCTGCTATCCGGCGTTGAGTTTGCCATTACAGGCGCAGCCATCCTGGTTGCGGATGATGATGAATTCACATAGAATGAAGGTTTAAGGCACTTGCGCATTTGCAGCACTTAGCCAAACCGGATGGGTTGTCCATTAATATTTACAGTCGATGGTCCCGTGTCACTTCTCTTGTGTGTTTTGTGACAAAACATAATTTGGAGAACATACATGGGGATTCCTCCTGGGGAAAGATCTAGTAGTGTGTGACCCCTTGTCGTCAAGACAAGAAGACAGCAGGTTGTGTATTGTGAACAGTAGAGCAAAAAAGATGACTTTGAAAGTCTTGTAGTGGCAACGTAGCTTAAGGAGCATTACACAGAACAAGAGCCTGGCCGATTTTTAAGGCAGAACGATACGAATATTTGATTATTTAAAAATCCGATATTGGCCGATATTATTATTATTTTTTAAATATAATTTATCTGAAGAATGAATATTAAAAAATAATAATAATATTGGACGATAATATTGGTCCACCGATATATCGGTCGGGCTCTACACAGAACACACCAGGCATAGCAATTAAACTGTGAGGAAAACACTGCGGTATGTTGTCATGAGCGTGGGCCCCTGTCTGAATGACCATCTTGAAGTGAGATGGCTTTCTGTGTCTGCACTAATAAACCCCAACAGTGTCCTCTCCAAAGACCCGTTCAGCCTCCGTTACCCAAGATTGTTCTAACTGAGACAGATGAAACAATTACGTAATTTGCAGTGGGCAAATTCTATACAGCCTTCTTAAATAGTTTTGCCGCAGGATTGCCATTAGTCTAACTTTAAACTTGTAAACTCCCAGCTTGGCATTCTTAAATTACTGCACTTTTGTTTCTTCATTTTAGATTTGGTGGGAGGGTGTAAATAGGTGTCTTGTGCAAATTAACACAGTATCTTCTTTTAAATAGCATATTAAGTGCACATATAAAGTGAAATGTTATAAAATTACTTTTTTTTTTTTACTTTTAATTTTGAAAGAATTCATAATTTTCTTGTATACAATTCTGCAAAACCCTTTGTGTCTGTGCCTTTACCAAAGTGTTATTTGGGAAAAATAGCAAAATTATTTTGTTCTGTCATGCTATATTGACTTCATCATATTGTCAAGAAAAAAGATAGTTCTTGTTGGGTAAAACAAAGCTTCCCTGACATCTCTTTCTTGTTTCTCTGAAGATGTGGATGTTCTGCAGCAGCTTGGGCTTTCTGGGCGAAGATCAGGCGGGTCGTCATCTTCAGGCGCTCGATCCATCCCTAATGGCATTATCCCCTTCAAGTCTGGAGTTATCCTCACTCCGAGGGCACGTATCCAGGTGCCTCTGCGCACTGTTATCCCTGCGACCTACAGCTCCACCAATCTCTCCGTGATCCTCAGTTTGTCTGTTCATCGCATCAACAGTGCTTTTCTTTTCTCAGTTCTGTCTAAAAAAAGGAAACTGCAGCTCGGAGTTCAGTTTGTACCAGGGAAGGTGGTTGTACACGTGGGGCAGAGGAGCTCTGTGAGCTTTGACTATGATGTCCATGACGGCCAGTGGCATAGTCTGGCTTTGGATATCCAAGACCACCAGGTGCTCTTACACACTTCCTGTGGAAAGAGAAGTGCACATGCAGATTTGCATTCGAAAAAAGAGGTGGCTCTGGATGCAGAAGGCTCTTTCCTGCTGGGCAAAATGAACCACAACTCTGCGCCATTTGAAGGTGCCATCTGTCAGTTTGACATTTATCCCTCTGCAAAGGCAGCTCATAACTATTGTGATCACATTAAGAAACATTGCAGAGAAGCCGACACATATCGGCCCATGTTTTCACCCTTGCTACCTCTATTTTCCACAGACCCAAACATCACTGTCACTCATATAACTCCACTGTCATTGACAGAGATATCCAAAAAGGCCAGGAAACCTAGTTTGGCCTTGACTGAGGAAATCACCAGGACTACGATTCTCGTCCCAACTGACCGCTCGCTGATGCTGAACAAAACATCTGTGTATCAGACTGTGAGAACTCCAAAACCTGGTGCTGTGTCTGTATCTCCACCGTTTCATCCAGGGTTGGAAATTCCGTTTAAGTTTCCGACTCAAACTTCTACTACATCTCTTCGGATCAGCATGACACCACCAAACCGTAAACCAACTTCACATGGCAGTGCCGGAAAGAACACAAAGCAAGGAGACACTATTTCTCAGAAACCTTCTGTCGAACGAATGGATTTCCCTGCTTCCACCCGACCATCCGAGATAAAGCCAAACCTCCACATCACAGCTGCTTTCACACAAGGGTCTCCTTCAAACACCCACCTTCCCCCGAAAAATCACTTGACCAAAGTAGCTCCAAAGAAACCTGAGCCACAAGTAACCAGTGTGCCGAATGTCAAACCCACCTCACTTATTCCAGTCACTCCAGCTGCAACAGATGGCTTCCAAACATTTGACCTGGCACCAACTCAGTTCTCACTAATGGCTGGACCACCTGGACAAAAGGGAGAACCAGGACCGCCGGTGAGTGTGCAAGCTTTAAACAAACACAACACACACCTGACACTCCCTGACACTCATGCATGAGTACGTGGATGTTTCTCACATCTTTGAGCCACAGCAAGTGCTTCTTTGCATGCACTGCAGGAATATCTGTTTATCTTACAACTTGTGTACAGTATAGACTTTTTTTGTTTATTTCATGAATGAATAACTAATGAAATAGGTCATTTGAATTGTAAATTGCAAGTTTCAACTCTGGGCTGCAGTTTTCCTTTGCTTTGGGCCAACTCCCAAACACATCTTTGGATCACAATGATAACGTATTAAATGCCTGTTTGACTTTTTTGATATCCAGAACTGCTGGTGACGTAGATAGTGACAAGCGGTTGTGTGGTTTTGTTAGCAGTCAACAGGCATTGCATCTCTGAAATGTTTGCTTATTGGATTATAGTGTGTTATTGTGTTATTGATTCAGGATTGTTCCATTCCCTGTCTTGCGTGAAATACTTGCGCATGTGCTGTTAAGGACTTTCTATTGTCTAATTGTTGCTATTTAATGTGTGATTTCCTTTTTAGCTGCAGAGGTAGAAATAGTCCGGTTCATAGCTGATCTTTGCCAGTTAGTGTTTGTCTGAGTGGAAGGGCTGGCGGTGAGGTGTTAGATTCCTCTGAGAGGCAGTGTGACTGCTCAGAGAATGGATACTTAAAGTAGGGTCAAAAGTAAAAAAAGGATAAAGCACTTGTGCACAATTAACCTTTTAGAATAAGAATATAAAGGGTTATACAATATAAAGGCAGTGCTTTTTCCCATTATTTAGTTCTATAGTATTTTTTAGTATTCTTGAGCACCACAGACCTTTTTGGTGGGAGTGTAGGAGATGGAAAATTGTCTTTTCTTTTCTTTAAAATACAGACTTTACAATTTCTATAAAGAAAGCAAATCAAATGTATATGTGTATATGTAATATATAATATAAACTGTATGTAATAAAATATATAGTTCATTCAAACTATTTCACTGTAACTATAACATGCTTGAGTGTTAAAGGGCTCATACATAATGCTTTTTGGCTTTTCCCCTTTCCTTTATTGTGTTATATCTCTTTTTTGTGCACGTTATAGGTTTACAAAGTGAAAAAGACGACAAAAAGTGCGTCACTTTGTAACACACGTTTTAATGTTCGCCTAGTTGCTAGCATGGCACGCCCTCAAACTCTGCTTCTGATTAGCTAGCAGTACTTACCTACTTACTGCACATGTGTGAAAGATGGTACAGAAGTGAGATGCCTCACTCTGTATCTAAAACAGAGAGCTCAACACACAGGGTTAAAAGAGGAGCTGCAGAAATGTGCAGTACAAAAAAATGTATGGTGTTTTCTGAAAATTAAACCATGTAAACCTATTCTGATATAACCTCTAAATACAATTATGACCCTGAAAATGAGCATAATATGAGCACTTTAAGTATGTGTCACACCCATGACATGGAGTATTACATTTCAGTATTATTGTTGTGATGGTAGACATTAAAATATATGAGACCTAGACAACTGTTCACATCACGTTACAAGCTTCTGTGTTAAAATGCTGAAACATTACCATTAAAGAGAAATTCATTAGCTCATCTTAAGACTGCTGAGTAAGACTGACCTTTCAGAGCAAAGGGGAATAAATGTGGTTGGGACTATTGCATCTTGTCATTCATCAACCAGTGTTGACTGTAGACTGTATACATTTATACTGACCATGTGGTCCTGTCAGGCACTGATCTTTTGTTGAACACAAAGTTTCCTACATTTTTTCATTGTTAAAAGGACTTCTCTATTTTGTATTGGATCATGTTTGACCAAAAGAATGTTTTAAGTAAAGCTTTTCTGCTTTGGCTGCGAGGGAAACCACAGCTCTGCATGCCCGTGAAGCCCATTATTTTATGAAAGAGAAGTACTGTAACTGAAGCTCATCGGTCCCTGGTGAACAGTAAAGGTTACCTTCCTGAGGGCTTTCGCCATTGTATTGTTTGTTAATGTTTTAGTACAAAGTCTAAACAGATTGCTGAGTCAGGTATATATTCTAAATTAGGTTGAGGCAATGTTATAATACTATTTTAGTGGTGACTAGAAGCACATGGTTGAGTTTTTCATCCCCCTCCATTGGGATTGGGATTGACATTAGTGGACCACAGTCTGTTTAAGAATGCATAGGTTTCAAGTGCTGAAAAGAGAAGGAATATCTTTGAAATTAAATGTGACAGAGTCTACTGCAACCTTTTTAAAACAGCTTGTAAGTGCTGATGAATTCTTTAACAGATCTAAGCTCTGAAGAAAAAGCATCAAAAGAAAAACTGATGCCTAGATAATCAAGTAAGGTATTCAGTCTAATGGGGGGATGGGTGTTCTTCAAAGAAAACATTTAATTCACTCAATTAACTCAATTAACATCGTAAAAATGTAAACCCTGCCACACTGATTTGGTTTCGGAATCTACTCTGCCATTTCTTTAAAAATAATAAACAAAAACACTGATCAGTGTCACTTCTGCAATCATCTTACTAGGGCTGCACGAGTATGGCCAAAATGATAATCACAATTATTTGGATCAATATTGTGATCACGATTATTCTGACGATTATTTGTTGGTTTTAATCAAAATAAATTTTATTGTCCCATAGGCTCAGAGAGACGGCTGACTCATTATGAACGGGTCCAACACGGGTCGAACGGCGGATACACACGTCGTGTGTATGAAATGTCTGTATCGTCACTGCGCTGCATTTTTATAAACTATGATATTCTGACCATAGGTCACATCTCTGGCCCAGGTCCAGGTCCAGGTCCAGCAGCTCCGTTCACACGCTGTCACTCTACCAACTGAAGTTAGTTGCATTCAATAACTTCTTCTGTGTTCTTCGCCGTGGCGCCCGCGATAGCAGAGTTACCAGCGGAAACACTGGTACAAATACAGGTTTGCCTCTCATATTTAACAATATACAGCTGTGTTAATAACAATTAAAACTGTAGACAAGTGTCAGAAGTGTGGACCGGCGCTGTGTGGCGGGGCTGCGTGGAGAGTAAGAGGAGAGAGAGCAGAGGAGAGATCCAAACACTGAAGAAATGGGTCATGTAACGCAAAATTAAACCATATCAATATAACAACATTGCAGCAGATGCGAGGACATTATGTGCACCGGTGGGTCCTAGAGTGGAAAAATATTACTCGCGCCCTAGAGCCTGTGAGCTAACAGAAGCTTAACTAGCACCGCCACCGACTAGCACTGCTCACTGCTGTTGTCTGAATAACACAGATGGAACAAAATGTTGCGTTTACTGGTAAACTGGTAAACCTTGAGACCGACGTATAACCAACTGCTATCTGTTCAATTTTCCTCCCTTTACTCTTTCCTCTGTGACTGTCTACATCTAGAAACTAAGCTGCGCGATGGAGGGAACACCTGACTGGCACATGATCAGACAGTGGTTTACGGAGCGGTAGATGCTATGCAACAAACCCGGAGCATTCTATGAAATGACTCATTAAAAGAAAATCGCTCAATCACGCAAATTAGATCGTGGGAAGTCAAAATCGTGATCGTGATTAAAATTTGATTAATTGTGCAGCCCTACATCTTACATTCGTATCACCTAAATTATGTGTGCAATGTGCATCATATGGACTGCATATGGTTAACTGTGCAAGGGTAAAAGGCTTTCATCAACATCTACAACACAGCATTGATGATGCATTGCTTGCTGAGATGTTATAAGACATATATAATCAGGTCATCAAAAAATGTCCTTTGTCAACACATTTTAACAATTTAAGAAAACAATAAACCTGAAAAGTAGCCATTGAAATAAAGTGCTTGATTTGTAACATAAGACTGCCATGGTGCTAGTGGTGGAGGGGCAGTGCATGGTCTGCACGTGAACTGCAGTGTCTCCAGCAACACAGAGCTGCCTGTGGACGCCTGTCTGTAAATAATGCCGGGAAAAAATTGGCCAATTCGACAAGTAAAAACGCAAATATAGGCGATATATCGACGGGCCGATAAAATCGGTCTATCACTAGTGTGGATAGCCTGATGGTTGCAGTCTAGAGAATCTAAAGGTTGCTGAAAGTCTTTTGGCTTTTCATGATGTGTTCTGGCTGAAAGAATATAGTTATGGTTGTTGGTCCTGTCCGAGTCAAACAAAAGTGCTCTACACATCTGTCATTATTACAGTAGCCCAATTCTGAGCTGTTTTTAGGCCTATTTCCTTTTCCTCTTTCTTCAACCTTCTGAAGTCATGGGAAAATAAGTTACAATCCTCAAGCAAACTCGGGCTCTTCAGATTGACCCGTCATTAGGTTTGACCTTTCGGAGCTTTGCTAATCCATGTATGAAATTGTTTTAAAGCTAGCTAATGCCCATAATTAATGTGATTGGCTGTGGCTGGAACCAGCACCGACCTCCCTGCCAGGGCAATGAGTCAGAGTTGCAGTCCGTGCACTGTAGTGGTTTTGGGCTCAAATTACATTGGCTGCAACAGGACAGGACTGCTCTAGCCTCTAACAAGACATCCTTATGCCTGCCAGCATCTCATTCACTGAGTGCTTTGCAACGCTCAGCTAACTTCCCTTAACGTATAGTCAGAATATTGCTCAAGATGTATTGACTTATTATCCAGCATGAGAGACTTTTACGTGATTCATTAATGACTCTGAACACTTGAAACTGTCTTTTACTTTTCAAGCTGTTCAAGACTCCCTTGATATGACACGACAAAAGGCAGCAACTCTTATTTGCTCCTTTTGTATTTATAGACTTGCTTCACTCTATCCTTGAAATATTTTATATTTTCTTTTTAGGGCCTCCAAGGACTTCCAGGGTTGCCAGGAAAGCCTGGGAAGAGGGGTCCAAGGGTGAGTTTCTCCCAACCAGTGACAAGTTTCCCATTTACAGTTTTCCTTTGCTATTTTTCATTTCCCCTCTAAAATCTTCCATAATGTATTTCACTGCATCTTAATGATATCGTTATCATGACTAATCTGCATTATATTGAGATTACACAATTAGCAGTGCACTGAGATGGAAGACCTTTATACATTTTGATAAAGCACACAGTGACGTCTTTGGATTATGGAGCATTATTCAGCCAGACTTTAGTTTGCTTTGGCTCTGGGTTGGATCTAGCTGTGTGTCTCTGCTGCCAAAGTCCATTTGTAAAGCTGGAGAGCACACAACCATACGCTACAAATCTGCTGGTTGCCTATGTTAAATTAATTGAATACATATGGTAGGTATTAGCTGGACATGAAAAAATAAGGTAACTTTTGTTAGTGTATAAAAAAAGTCCTTTTTATCACACAAACAGTTCCGGCACTTAAATTAGGCATAGCTCCTATATTCCCATCGGTGAATGTTTCTAGTGTATTAGACTGAGTCCTCCGCTGCCATATCTCTGTCAGTCGACAGTTGTGAGCTCCTGATGGAACCAAACAGAGTGATTGCAGATGTTATTTTAAGATCATGTTTTCAGAAGAAATATAAGAAGCGAGAAAACACTGGGAGATGATTTGTCCCAAGGGATGGTTTGTTATTTTAATTCCTTTCTAAGACTGTATAACTAATGGTTTAGTATGTATTGTATGTATTAGTATGTAATTTGGCATCACAGTGAGTCCTAAGCTAAAATAAATATGCTAGAACTTAGCGCAGTGAAAAACTGAAGAGATACATGTTTTGGTTGGTCTTTTGCAGAGCTCCTGCTGAAGTACTCCTGCAGAGTACTTGTGCTCCTGAGGAGTGTGCGTATGAGCTACCTGCCGCAGCCCGTGAGACTGTGCCTTGCGATCAGGCATCGGAGGGGTGGGCTGTGGGAACCCAATCTCTTTAAACAAGGAAGAAAGAGGGCTTTGTCCCCATCTTATTAAAGGCATTTAAGACCCTGTCTGGAGCTCAGCAGCTCTGTGCAGTAGTACACCAACCTCTATAGAGTTCATTCATCATCAAGCTCTTGAGACCCAACTGCAGGCCACACCGACAAAAAGAAAAAAAGAAAAAAAAGAACCTGAGGGTGCAGTTCTGTTTTTTACTGATTGTTTTCTTGAACCATGAGAATTTTCTCTGGATAGTTCGCCTGATTAACAAAAAATGCCACACAACTACACACATGATCTACAAAAAGCTCTAAAGTGGACTCTGGTCTGGGCATTGCTTGTACAAACAGTAGGAATAAATCTACATTCACTATTATAGAGGATTTTCTATGTTAAACATATCATACTTCCATATGCAGAGTTGATTAACAGTAACTCCCAAGCTGCTCAAGACGTTGTCACACTTTGTTTCTTGCCTATTTCCCCTGATACTTTGTTATGAAAAGTTGCTTTAAGTTGTATGCCTTAAAGTAAATTCCTACAATAATACAATCACTGTTGTACAATTTGTGTCAATTTTTAAAGGAAGACATGTTGAAACTTTTAAATCAAGGTTTGTTTGAAATATATGGAAAGAATGCTGGATGTGACTCTCAGTCCTAAGTATTACATTCCATTACATGTCATTTAGCTGACGCTTTTATCCAAAGGGACTTACAATTGCTATAAATGTCAGAGGTTGCACACCTCTGGAGCAACTAGGGGTTAAGTGTCTTGCTCAGGGACACATTGGTTGATGTTCACAGTGGGAATTGAACCCAGGTCTCCCATACCAAAGGCATGTGTCACATCCACTGCTAATGGGTAATATATTTACTTATTTTGAAATGTCACAGTGCCAAATACCTTTAGTTAGTACAACAACATATTGTCATCTTTATTTGTGAAATTATAAAGCATAAACTTACAGCATAGTTGTCACATTTGCCCCTATTTGTCAATTTTTCAGGGAAATTAAGTAGAAACTTGTGTACATAAAGATGGATCATGGATCATGTTTTAGTTGAAAATAATTTTACACTGGAAAAAAGTTTGAATGTGACTGGTAATCCTGGGAACTGCTGTAGGTTGATAGTTGGATTCACACTGAAAAGCACCAACATGATTTTATGTGTGAGTTTAGGACAGTACAACGTGTAGGCCTCTATGGTTTGCCAAGTTATAAAGGCTAAACTTACAGATTATGCTTTGTCATAGGGGGAGACATTGCACCGGATGATAGGCTTTATACCAGCGCTGTACATCCAATAAACCGAAGACTATTTTTTAGTTTAAAGAAATGTACAGTAAAGACCAGTACAATACTTGGGCACTTTGGATTGTAATAAATGTATTGCAATGAGCAAATCTAAACTTTGGAAGGCCCTTGTCTCATTTTACTTTCACCTTTCAAATCAGGTGTAGAAAAAGCTGCACCAAGATAGGATCCGAAATGAATAACCGTTGGTTTTGCACAGAAAGTGTGAACAATGCGACCTGTGCAGGGGATTCTTACTCATCCCAAAACAGCAGTTGGGGTGACACCACACCATTGCAGCTTTACGTCTCTGACAGTAAGATGCCATGTCTCTACTGAGAGGCATCTCTTACACGTGAGAGCGTCCACGTTGCTCAACACAGCCATAAGCCCGGCACGGCGCCGCAGTTCACTCAGCCCTGAAGGAGAGGCTCGAGAGCGGATCAAAGAAGTCTTTGTGCAGAGAAAGGGACCTGCCAGTGTTCAGTCAGTCTGTGAACCTGGGTTTCCATAAATGCTTAAAGAATGGTTGACACTATTATGACATGAAAGAAGGAGTCTATGGAGACTTAAGCAATGGAAGCTCTGCTTTTGCCAGTGGTCGATTGGTGCAGAAAACTGAACAGATTTATATTTATTATGTTTAATTTAGATTCTTCTAAAATGACGTACATGTGTAGGCACAAATGAGCAGTCTCCCAGAGGCTTGACTAAGTTCTTCTCTGTCATTATTGGTAACATTGAGGGTTTCCACTACTTTAAGAGTTAAAATTAAGTGGCAGCAGTTAGTTTGTACTTCATCGTTGAATAGTTCCAGAGCATTGGCAGTAAATCTGTTAGTTTGTAAATCTTTTGATTTGTTGACCTTTAATATAAACAGTTTTCCATGTATTACTTAAATGTTAATGCACAATTCGGGGAAACATATCAATCACGATTTCTTTGCTTAGAATTGCGATTCTCTGCCACAATTATTTTGAACATGGCAAAACAAAACAAATTGGCAACTCCAAACATAGATTTTGTTTGACACCTATAGCACAATGCGCATCACCACAAGCCTGTAAACATAGAAGCTTCAATAAGAGAAGGGAGAGCACTGCAGTGCTTGGGAGTGCTATAAAAATTGTATACAGTCTATGTTTAAAACTCACAGAAGAATGTAGTAGCGTTTCTGATTCAGTCGGCTTGTAAAATTAAATGAGAATCAAAGTCATTGAAATTTAATAACAAAAAAAACGAAGTTATTTAAAAGTTAAATTGTGAACAAGGAGAATCGAGATTGCGATTTTATAATGATTAATTAAAGGCCTACATTGCATTGCATTCCATTCAGGTGCAAAGGAGATGCATTATATGTTTACAGCTGCAGCACCATTACTCTGTTTAGAAATAAGTGCATAACATAAAAGAACACCACCTTCAACAACATAAATGTGATTTATCAATAGAATATTTAAGAAAAAGAATAGACATATGCACTTTGCACTAAAATGTTTTGTCAATTAACCGATCTTCAGAAAATGATCCATCAATTTTAATAATCAATCCCTTTTTAAGCAAAAAGGACACTTTCTGGTTGAAGCTATACAAATATGAGCATTTAAATACTTGTATGTTTTGGACTGTTGGATTTTTCACAATGTTGTGACATATAATAGACTTGGCCATTAATAGGTTAATAAAAATAGTAATAATGGCAGACTAAGAAAAAAACTGGCTTGTTGCAACCCCAGTCTCACTACTGGCCGCACTGTTTCTCTGAGAAGAGAGTTTCTGATCGTAGGGAAGCAATTAGCACTTAGTTAGCACCAAGGGTCTTGCCAAAATAAAATAAATAAGAGTTAAGATCCTTTACTATACATTATATTGAATAATCATCAGGCTAAAGACCTACTGTTTCCTTCTGTGCAGTACAGTGAAAGTGTTAGTAGGTCTGTTTAGGGTTAATGGCCTATAAAAACAGTAGCACTCCACGTGTCAGTCCTGTAAAGTCATTCACCCACATCGTAAACCCGGTCACAGCTCTGGCATACAGGTGCCCTTCAACTGCAGGCCTCAGTTGTGTGTGTGTATGTCTATGTGCGTGCTGACCTGGGTTTACATTAGCGCTCATGTGCATCTTTTATTTGCTGTTGGTCTCGAAATGTTTTCTTGTCAAGAGCTGTTTCAAGGATCTTCATTCCTTTTCTCTCCCACAGATAGATGGATAAAGGGACTTATTCTGCCCCACAACACCCACTCGCCTTGTCATCAGCACCACGCCTCCTAATCTTATACACTGCGAAAATGCAATTTTCCTCCTCCCTTTGGTTCCCATCAGGTGATAACGACTACCATACGATTTAATATCAAGCGAGTGAAAAGGGGAATGCACTGAGTAGAAGAGGAGGAGGAAATCTGTAGATGAGCTTCTGTTAAGTGTCTCCATATGTCCAGCAGCGAGCGTCTGTGGGGGAAAGGTCTGGCCAGTTTGAGGGGAGGGGAGCTGCCCGAGCCGTTTGACTCTTCTCCACAGTCTGATAATTTAGCGCAGATAGATAACAGAGACGGGCTGAATCATCCAACTCTACACTTAGAACTCTTGGCCTCCTCTGTTTGTTTGACTCAGAGTAATCCTATCCCTCACTTTCACCTCCAGTTCGGGGGAAACGTCTTTCTTCACAACCGATGGAAAGTCTGAACAACTCAAAGAATGGGCTGAAGATACAGTAGCTTGCTGTTCAGGCAATCTGAAGGTGTTTCTATGCTTTAAATTTAGCTGGGATAGATTTTCCATGCTCAGAATTTTGACCCTGCTCCACACACTCCAAGTGTGCAATTAAATTGAAGGCTCCTCACTTGGATGCCTCAGGAAGTTGTTGCTTTATTTTCTTGCAGCTCACTTGGATTTATAGTGCCTTTAACCAGAAAGAAATAGATTTTGTCTCCTCATTCTCTGCTCCTGCACGTCCACTCACCTGGCCTGACTTGCAGGACATAGTTTTTGATAAAGCATTTGGCACAGATGGCTCAATGATTTACATCTAAGCACATTATATATTCTATTGGAACAGGTGTTACACTGAAGTGATGAGAAAACCTGACACTTTTGCTCTAACTTCCCTAATTACATTCATTACAGAAAACCTTTGCAATATATCACTTTAATTGTCTCTGTGTTTCTCTTTTTTTCTTTGTGTTTTGGTGTTTGACATCATTGAGAGGGCAGATAAATCTCCATAACAAAGCCATTGGGGAATATGATGTGATGGATGAGTGGCCTTAACTTTGTGGGACCCTTGAAACCAGTGGAAAAGTGTAGGGATGAGGAAAATCACATCCATATGTCATAACTTGGACGGGCAGGCAGACAGGCAAGGCAGGAGATGCAGCACATCTCACAGAGGACATATACACAAACACAGAGGGACCTTGGGGCACAGCTAACCTGTCCCATAACACAGACAGTCAGTGGGAATGGAACAATATGTGCATACATCTGTGAAAACCTAACATATAGTACAAACTCACCCCCTTTCCTGCTGAAACAGAGGCCTGTTCAATGACCCTGATGATCACCTTTACTCAGTGTCTTCCTCAGTCATGTGTGTCTCTGTTTTCAGGGTCCTCCTGGCCCCCATGGAATCCCTGGTCGTCCCGGAACTCCTGGAGTGAAGGTACAAATCAATAACTTTATGTCAAATGCTACCTATCTGTATTTAGGAAGAGAAAAAGGCTCATCTTGTAATTTGTAATAGTAACATGTCAGCAAACCCCATTAAGAAAAAACACACATAATGTACCCTGTTCTGGTGCTGTAAATCACAAACGCACCAAATTAATCTGTTGGAAAGGAGTACCTATCAAATACACAGTTTAGAAAAGTACAGTGTGCAGTTGTTTCAGGCCATCATCTGAACAGTATTGAGAGATGGACTAACATGGTTTGTTTACATCAAGAATGCAGATTTGGATTTCAGTTATGATAATTTGACAATCAACTAAATTATTTTTCATGTTTATTTAAAATATGTATAATTGCATATTCCCGTAATGTATATTGTCATAAATTGAGTGAGCCTTTAAATAAGTTACTATCCATTTTGTTGTGGTGGTATCGTTCAGCCTATACTGTCTGTCTTGGCAATACACTGCTGGATCCTTAAAGTGGATCTAGGATGAGTTACGGGACAACCTCTTAGCAATGCAAGAGATGACGTAAATAAGGTAAAATGAAATGTATGGCAAAGCGTTTTATGGTACATACAGCTTCATTCTAAACCTTATTAATTGATCCTTAGCTAACTGATGAAATGACAATGTAAATTTGAAGGGCAAGTATTTTTTCTTCATCCAATTCAAATCAGCATCCGATGTTTATTTGTGATTTCACTTAGTTTGCATGTCTGAGGTTCACAGTACATCTTTTCTAATCTCTTAAAAAGCCATGTGTTTCCCTTCAGGAGAGAACAGCAGTTTTAAGTCTTCCTGACTCACCAATTTGCAAGTACTTGACATGAGTCTGTGTTCCAGCTAATTTGAATTGTCAACACAGAGGGCTGCTTAGCTCCATAATGTATCATCTTGTATCACAAAGGAGTCTGTTAAACCATGCTGGAATAACATGGAAAATGGGTTGTATTTCAAGTCTGCACCTAATCCATAGCAATGGATTGAATTTCAGTATTTTCCACATTTTGTTTTTAAACATTAAAAACAACCTAATTGATACCATGCTTTGGCTTTCTTTAACCAGGGAAAAACCATAACTCCTATATTGCACATATGTGTTACTGGAGCCTAACCAAACCTGACCCAGCTCAGTTAGCACACAAACCTCAAACAGCAGACAGCCTAGTCTGGCACAGGTCGCTGCTTTGACAAGCTGGATGAAAACATACTGTGTTAGCTGAATTCTATTTTGAATATGTCACTTTATCTGGATGTAATGATAATAAATTGAGACGATATGATGACCAATTACCAACTGCTGCAAGTAGCCTACCAGTAGACTGTAAAATGTAATCAATGAAGGCCTAAAACACGCATATAATCAGTGGAAACTACAAGTGCTTATTAGGGTTTTCAGCTTTTAGAATTAATTACCTCATCTACAGTAGCTTCTCTTCGAATTGAAATGATGATGTAGTTAAGGTAAACAACTTTAGACAGTGAAAAGACACAGTGTTCAGATTGTGTATGTAGCTCTTGGCTGGAGATGCACTCCTGGCTCTGTTAAGAAATCAGTCCGCAGAAAATTCCCACAAAGACGTTTCAATGCCAAGTTGTAGGTTTAAATGAGCCAATACACTATAGATGGGAACTCCTATCGTACTCTCACCAGTAACCCTGTAAGATTCTCCTTTGAAGCAGTGCATGTCTTTCCACTATGACTGAACTATTGCCTTTTGCACTAAAAGGTCTGGAAAGAAATACCACCAATCCTCCTTCAAAATGAAGTCTTAGCTTCAGGATTGCACCAGAGTGAGGCACAAAACATGATTTCTCTCCATGCCAAAACTTTTAATTTGCAAAATGAAATAAGTCAGAACATGTGTGATCAGCCGGTAACAGGCTGTTGTTTGGTTACAGTCCAATCAACTCAGTGCTGCAACATTATATACAATCATTAACATCATTATACAATAAGCGCTAACACAGGAAATTATCTATTTCTCCATGGACCGTTTCCATTATAATTGCTTAGATTTCTGGGCTGCTCTTTCAACAGTGCGATTGGATGTTGAATGCTGACCCAGAAAGCACTGACAGGATTCCCACTGCCCAAAAAGGGAGAAGAATGTACACGTTCACTCCCCATCACTTCTTGCTGGCTTGGTGTAAACCGAGTCACTGGAAGGCATAAATGGATTGCACGTTTGTGTAAATACAACTGCAAGACTCACTAATAAGTAGGAGGAACTCATTACTCTTTGATAGGGTAAATGCAAACAGTGAACTCCTCTGCGCCTTGGGAAGTGGAATGCTGTGGCAATGGAGAAAATATGCAGCAAACGTAGAACAGGATACATCTCGTACCCACTGGATGAAAAGTGTCTCTAATAGTATGAATAGGAAAATGTTCTGTGTTTTTATGTTTTAGGGCCAAAAAGGAGATTATGGACTGTCACCTGGTCAAGCCCCAAAAGGACTAAAAGTATGCATATTGTCCTTTTTCCTTTCATAGAACTACTCAATTATTAGTACACAGTTATGCACATTATGTTGGTGTATTGAATGTAACCCAAATTGTCCTTCTAGGGAGAGCCTGGTGTAATGGGCCCCCCTGGACTGCATGGCCAAGATGGACGTAAGGTAGAAAACCTGATTTGTCTGACAAGCTTAAACTGTGTGTTGGTTTGTGTAATTCAAAAAGGAAGTAACTGATATCCGTCAGATTTTAACTAACTCCCATGTGTAACTGTTCAGTGTGTGCACTTACTGTTCTCAAAATGTTTTCCCACATAAATCAGACACTCTGAGTGAATGTGCGACTGAATGAGCGGAGTTGTGTATAGCAAGGAGCACTAAATCAAACCTACATCTTCTCAACCCTGACACACCCTGAACTACCTTTGTGGGGGATATCTGTGAAAGTGTTTAGAAACTCCAGCCAAACATGGATGTTTGAGCTCTTGTTTGGAAAGCAGCCTAACATAATGCAGGCGTCAAGGAGAACACCTGGGATCAGGCTCCCCTGCGGGTCATAATACTAAAGGTTTGAATATCTGGGCTGTTACATCATCACAGGCCTCCAATACGATCAAGGCATTTGAGCAGAGCTAAAATTTACAGAGTGAAATTTAAGCTTCACATACTTCCTCCAAATGCATGTTATGTCATTCACTCTCTGGAGAACAGTTTTTCTTAACAAAAAAGTTATGATTGTGGTTTAGTTTTGTGATATGGTCCTGCTCTGGATTGTTAGTCTACATGATTTGACTTCTTTACATGTTTACATGTTATGTAATCTAATTTCCGTTATCTTGACAAGGAGTAATGGTAAGCAACAGAGCGTTTCTCCATGGCCTTGTGCATTTTATCCTGTTGTTCACCCCACAGTAATTACACATGTCAAGTGAGCCAGAGCCTGTTGGATTTCCTACAATGCAGAGTGTGGTAATAACATAGTACTCTGCAACTGACTGACTTTGTTTTCTCATAGTGTTTGTTTGAAGACAATATGAATCCTTTTCATTGTGGTGGAGTATTGCAACGCATAATACCTGCTTCCATCAAAGAATAAAGCTGGCAGCATTTTTGTTATTGTCAGAACAGATCCAATGAAAAGACCATAAGCAGCAATGTGGTAGTCTATCTCTCAATACATCCCAACTTTGTTACCCTGCTTGTGGCATTAAACCCAGCGATTCCTACTGAAGATGAACACCATTAAAACAGCTCACATATACTTTACATTTTTTCTTAATAATGTAATAACTTAATATTTTTTTAAGGGCTTAAACATTTCCTAAAACAGGTAGGCACTGACTGTAGTTTTTAGCTAACATTTCTCAAACAGGAGTAAATAGTGCCCACACTTGTTGATGTATTCACAGCCGTAGAATGGTGGTGGTAATGACTCAACGTGATGTACTTTGAATGGAACATGTTCTTCAGTGTAACATGTGGCTCATCAATGTTATCCATGTTATTCCTAGCTACATGATACCTTGTGTGAACTACGACTTTTGGACATTTCTTTCACTTCCTGCAAGAGTTAGGTGTGCTTTCCTTTTTCTCAAACTTTTAGGGAAACAAAACTTGCCACAACTTATACAGGATAATGTCCCTTCTACTGAAAACACCATGTTGTGGTAAGATGAGATCAAGGGGGAAACTTGGTTAACATTGGTTCACAGGTCACGGGCCGAGAAGATCTATTTGTCCTACTCCTTCACTAAACCTGTCCTGTGGTCAAGTGTAAATGCATGGGTTGCTAGAGATTGAGGGAGTCTAGGCTGCTTCTCAATAATAGAATGTTATATTCTGGGGCCCGTCTCCTTTCGAATATGGCGGCATTAATATCTTTGCATTACCCAAACCTGGCATATGTTCAGGATGAGATGATTGCGTCTTGGAGATGGAGAGTGCCTCAGAGTTGGGATGTCACTACACAACGCTACGTTAAAGTTAAACTCTGCTGCTTGTCCTTAGTCTCCTCGATCAAGATTTCATTAAATTCTTCTGTGTAAGTCATCTGAGTCCCCCTAACTTTCTTCATGTATCCAGAGTCAAGCTCTGGATAGAGCTCGACTCTGGATACATCAGTTTTTACATAAGAAATGTTTATTATCTTGTTAATTCAGAGTAGAAATGGATTCTGTTCAAAACAGAGCCAATGGACTGGAAGAAATATGTTTCACACCATGTTTGTAGTTTTCTCTCCTGTAATTAACAGCACACATCTTGCTAGCTCTCTGTAGCAATGGCTGATTCTAATAAATAGCAGCCCTCGCAAAATTGTCCACAACAACCCCTGCCATCTTTGCTATCGATTATGTGCCAACACTGGAGATAGCGATGCACAGTTAATTTCAATGTAATAGTATTTTTAGTTTTATTTTATTTTTTTTTACAATTCAGCATTACCCCAGATTTATCTTGTTAACAGGGGGAAAACCTCAGAAACAGCACTTAGACCATTGTGGGACACAAAAACTCTCCACTGAAACCCAAAAGGTATGAAATTCATTAAGGCTTATCAGCTTTTCAAACAGGGGGGCCCACTCTACTTACTTTGTGGAAGGGATTCTCCAAGAATTAGATAGGAATTGAATTAATGTGTTGTTCAAATAAATTTAACTTTTGTTGCAGGTTACAGACAAGCTTTGCAAAGGGAATCACTGTTGAGTTTTCTGACAGTCTGAGAGTGCAATAACATCTGTTCATCTGAAAGAAATCTTCAGGCAGCTTTTTTTTATTACACTCAGCAGTTTGTCATCACACTACTCATTTTGCAGTCTGCTGTCAGAATTATACTCTGTAGAAGATGAGAGATGAGAAACAAAAACTGCATCAGTACAGTAAGATGTGCTAATTAGAAAATGACTGCTACACACAATATGAGAAAACCTTTTGTAAGCAACTTTGTCTTAGACACATATACACACTCCTGTTCTCATTTGAGACACAAATGCTAGAGTGTAAAAATGCTTTGGCGGGAGCTCTAACAATCTATTATGCAATTGGACAGCGCTGACTGTGAATAACCATCTGGTGCTCTCAAGGATCCTCCATTCAGTGTAATATGGAGGAGGACTCCACCTCGAAAGAGGAAGACCTCGTCTCCCCTTGTGAATCATGGAACGTCGAGTCATGGGAAAAAGCTAAAATTCTTCCTGCTGATTTATGGAAAATGAGAATATTTGCTGGGTGTGGACCAGCCTCCTGGCTGAGGTCAAGTGGTTGTAATGAATCCCCTTTTTCTGTTCTGATAATCAGTTCAGGTGGGATTCTATCCCTCTGATCAGGTTCTGTTAACCTAAAAGATCTGCAGAAGTAACTGCTTACAGACATACAAAGTATTGAAAAGCAGTTTGTATCCAGCTAATAAAAGCAAGGCAATCAGCTTGGCTCTTCTGATAGCCACCAGACACATCATTGCCTGCAGCTGTCCTTAACTTACTTTTTTGTGATCTTACTCTGTCACTGGAAGCCAAAACTCCTTATAGTGCACTTTTATATTCAAAGTACACCGGAATTCCAGAATCTGCCATATATGGAGCTTGAGGTTCCTTCTCTGGCCTGCTCTTGTACAATCAGCCAATAAAACCATGACCTGCCGCAGCTTTATGGACCCTCTTGAGTTTTCTGCTCAGTCCTTGGCCCGCTGCCAGAGAAAGCCTTTCTCACTGTGGGAAATGTGTAGAGACGTAATGGGGGAGGTTGCCTGGGAGTCTGTCAGTGGTCTGCACTTTAAAGTAAGAAGTCTGGTGTTTTTGTGTGTGTGTGTGTGTGTGTGTGTTACCAGACCTGGACCAGTGTGGCTTTTACATAGCTAGCTCTGATCATGACACAATGGAACAGCGCTCAACGTTTTATTAGCTGTGCAGCCCTCAAGATTTTCCCTTACCTGCGCCTCAGCTTTGTATAATAACATTTTCGTACTGTACCTAAATTTGCTGAGTCTGATTTATTCAAGAAAGGAGAGTGGAGCTTGCCAGGTGGGAGTAGCCTTTTGTGTAATAATAAAAATCTATGGAAAGAGCATTTTTTTTGTGTGCCAATGAAAGTCTGTTACTTATTCTGTAAGCGGGGGCGATGCTGCTGCTGCTGCTGCTGCTGCTGCTGCTGCTCTTTGCTGGTTGGCTGCAGGGTTGATCTGGTGTGAGTTACACTAATTAAAACTGTTTGCTTTGCATAGAAAGGAAGAACTAATGAAGAATGTGATCCTTTGCCATGTTTTTGTCACACTGGATTTACAGAACTGTAAAAGCTGTCCAATTATTTTTAGTCCATATATACAATACACTTATGCCCGCACGGACATTTCTTGTTGTCTCACTTTTACTGTACTCAGTTGTATTGGCCTCGCTGGAAGGCTCATCCACATTCTTTTGTCTTTTTGTGGCTGCAGTGTTTTGGCTCTAGCCGGAGACTCCTCTACTCCCAAAAGTACTCTCAGATAGTTCCAACTTTAAGCACAGTGCTGTCTGTCAGTAGATAAATAGACAAATAATTATCAATAAAGAGTTTGACAGAACTGAAGTATAAAAGGGACTGATAGAATTACTGTGGCCAATGGACCAGCATCTGGCTTCACTCTGTGTCTAAAACCTGCAGGAGATGTGACAGAAAAAAAATAGTTGCCTTTCAAAGTGTGTTGGTTTCTTTCTTTTTTTCTTTATCATGACTTTTTATTGGACTCAGGAACAAGCTCTGGCCATTTGTAAAAGATTAATTCATGAGCATTTTGTGTCTCTGTACTTCTGAGAAAGCACAAGCTTAGCTTCCTGCTAGGGCTGATCATCTATGGAAAAAAAAATCATAATCAGGATTATTTGGTCAATTATGAAATCATGATTTTTTAACACGATTTCTCATTGTCTTTTGGAAAGATGTTGCATTTATTAAACTTAAAAGGTGAAACAGTTAAACATATCAACAGTAAAAACATGTGGAGTAGCCAGACCTTCCTTCAGTGCGCTTTGGAGGAGTTTGGCAGAGTGAGACTAACCCAATCCTGATAAAAATTCTTACAATTTGTTGGATTCCCCTTCCTCATCATTGTCAATCAGAATCAGAATCAGAAAAGGTTTTATTGCCAAGTACTTTTTTCACGCATACAAGGAATTTGTCTTGGTGTTGTTGCATGTCACACATTCTCTAGATATAAAAAGTATCAGAAAAATATATATATATATAAACACCAGATGGTGATGAAGGATGTGAGTATGTACTCAATGATGGCTGTCAAGAAGTGCACCATCATTGTCTTTGGCAGGTAGAATTTCTTCAGCTACCAAAGTACATCCTCAGTTGAAAATCTCTGCTTTCTTGATGAAGGAGCTGATGTTCCCACTTGAGGTCATGGGAGATGGTAGTTCCCAGGAAGCAGAAAGACTCCACAGTGTCATTTGTGGAGTCACAGAGGGTGATGGGGGCAGGTGAGGCTGAGTTCTTCCTGAAGTCCCCAACCATCTCCACTGTCTTTAGAGTGTTGAGCTCTAGGTTGTTTTGCTTGCACCAGGTCACCAGGTGGTCAGCCTCCCACCTGTAGGTGCACTCGTCACCATCACAGATGAGTCCGATGAGGGAGGTGTTGTCCACAAACTTCAGAAGCTTGACGGTGACTGGAAGTACAGATGTTTGTGTACAGGGAGAAGAGCAGACTGGGAAAGAACGCAAGCAGCCCTGGGGGGGATCTAGTGCTGATGGTCTGTGTGTTCCCCCAGCTTCACATTCTGCTTCCTGTCAGACAGCATACCAAGCTGGAAGAGGAGGGGGTCAGTGATGGCTTTGAGGTGAGAAAGCACAATGCGCTCAAAGGACTTCATAACCACAGAGGTCAGGATGATGGTTCTGAAGTTGTTAAGTCCTGTGGTTCTTGGCTTCTTGGGAACAAGGATAATTTTAGACCAGGCCTGCATAAACTCAGTGAAGTAGGCATTAAACCCTGGTTTACATCAATTCTACTAAATGTCTATTAGGATGTTTGATTTTAATCCTCATGTGTACACTCTGGCTGCAGTCTTGAGAGTTCTCAGTATGGCTCTCTTCATGGTGACTTGTTTGTTTACACTGATACTCTTTTTTTTTTTTTTCATTGGCCTCTGACCGTTTACTTGTTCTGCCACTGACAAGCCAACACAGTTTGTGATTAATGACTTCTCACTTGAGGGGCGATGTTCTTTCCTCATACAGCTGCACATGACTCTATCTACTCTACTGTAGGCCTTGATTGTGAAAAGATTAATATATTTTGTAACCAGCTGGCATGCTCATTTGAGACCACAGGGCATGAAGGTGACCATTAATTACCCTGTTGGGTTTCACTTGCTTCTGTATAATTGGTTTACTGGTTTAATTAATGCAAGATTGTTCTAAATTGAATTGTCACAGTGCATTGGTGGCAAGAATTATACAAACTGCCAAGAAGCTGTGCTGCAACAGTAGATACAAATGGCATTGGTCTTGTGTAGAAATTGTAAAGAATTGTTTAATTCAGGGTTAACCAGCCATTGTTGCCGATAAGTGGTCTAGTAGTTTCACAGCTATTAAATTTGTCTTTGTGAACCCTTTTAAAGTGAACCTTTCGGGTCTTTATTCATTTATTTTTTAATAACATCATTTCATCCCCAGTGGTGTTGAACACAATGTAATAAACTTTCCAACAACAAAAATTAGATTAAGTTTGACCATTGACAACACTTAAACAAGACCGACATAATCCTTTTCTCCAAAGCACATCATTTAGCATTGTACATTCCTGTGGCTTTGTGATCAGAATTTAAATAAGATAAGATGCTATGGTAATTTCACTTAGACTTCTTGTTGGATGTGCAACACTCTTAACATGTTGTTTCTCTTTCAACAGGGACATAAAGGCCATCCTGGTCCTTCTGGTCTCCCAGGTGAACCTGTGAGTTCTTTAATTGTCTTTAATGGTGGCTTAAGTTTGATGTACTGTATATCATACATTTTCCTATACACTATGTAGACTGTCTCTCTCCATATCCTCACCAGTTTACCAAGTTGTAATTTAGCTCCCCTTTGGGCTACTCAGTAATAGACACAGTAAGTATCACAGGAAAGTGCTAGAATGCAATAATGCAATTTATAATGCATACAGTAAACTCTGAGATAAGATGTATTATTGCCCCTTTTTAAAATTTGACAACAGAGTGTGAGGTGAGGGTGTGAATTTTATTAAGGGTAAAAAAACAATCAATCAAAGAGGATTTTCTGAACAGCGGGAGAGCCATCTGAAAACAACTAAAATGGGATTTCTCTGGTTTCTCAGACAAAATCCCTCCTCCGTCTCTTTGAAGCATTATAGTGCTGACTAAATCCACTGCATGCTGTTTGTCTGTCTGCTGGCCACACTGTTAGCTGTATGTCAGTGTATGTTTACCCATTGAATAGAAGAGCCAAGAGTCTCCAGAGACAGCGACCATAACACTCCTTTACAAGTCTTTCCATTTATAGTTACAAAACAGGAGAAAATATTAACACAGACACATCGGGACGTTAAAAAAAGAAGTGTGGGGTGGTAGGGGATTAGTTTGAGAGAAGAGCCATAAGATGTTCTGGAATCTTGGCGGGAAAAGAGAAGGAAAGATTTTGGCAGAGGTACAAGTAGGCTAAATAGTTTGGACAACCCCTAGGTCATTACTTCGAGTCCAGATCCTGTGTACTATCTTTGAGAAGAATGTGCTGTGTCACAACAATAAACTTTTCCTGTCTCCTCTAGTGCTCTCTCTCTTGAAACGATGCACAATTTTCTGTGGAAAATGTAACAGCATGGTTTAACATGCAGAACATTCAGTTATCATTGGCCCTGTAATGCATTCTGAGCCTTGTTTTTTTCTTTTAGTAATGTCGGTTTGATTGTTTTTTAACCTAGTGAAGATAACGGATGACACCTTGTGCCAGAAAGACATTACTTATTACAGATTGACTATAAATTTAGTGGAACTTGTATATTACTCAAAGGTTTCCTGTGTAGTATTCTTATGAGCAAACGTTACTCTCCCACCAAAATGCATTGAATGCAACAAAAGTGTTAAAATGCATTTTATTCCTCATAATGATTTTTAAAAACCACAACCGCACCATATAGTGCACAATATTTACCCTGAAATGTATTGATGAGAGTGACATTTATGGACTATATGGTGCCTTCAAAAACTCTCACAGTGGATACAATTTTCATGGTATGTACACTACCTTTTCCTAACAATCAACAATCCCACAATGCAGTGTGTTTCATTTTTTTAATGGATGAAATTATTGCTCTTATGCAACTCTACATCTGTTAGTAATGATTAAGTGTCCAAATCTAAAAAGTTAACTATTGAGTGTCTTTTATATAGGGAGAAGTGTAAACAAGGGAGTGATTTTGGACATGGCCCATGTTCGTGCCGGTTGGCAGTCTTCTTCTTTGCCTTAGACCAGAACATGTCTACGTTTCTTTGCGTGCTACTGCCACCAATTGTCGATCAGTGGAATAGCGTGGTTTGCATACACAAAACATATAGGGCTATATCACCCTCTGCAGTCAGCAGGTTTGTGTAAAGCATCAACTGTGTGCTCATGCACATACTTCTGTGGCCTTGTGTGTACAACATAAGATAGGATCCAGACACGTAACTACCTATCCAAAAAGAGAAAAAAACAACATTCTAAGTGCCCATTTTTTGGTCAAATGATTTGATGTACTTTGTTATCAGCCTTTTAATAAACCAGATAATAATGTTTTTTGCCAGGGTCTTGCATTACCTTAATATCTGGACTTGTTTTGAAATAATAACTTTCCTGCTGTACAAAATTCCAGTTGATGCAACAATGCTTCCATTAGTGCTACAACTTTTACTGCTGCTGCTATGACTACTGTTGGCCATTTACAAGATTTCTCATATAATTTGTAATAATACATTCACTTGAGCTCATAACACAATTACCTGAGTTTTAGCAGAAACACAACTGTCAGCAATGTATAATGACTGTGATGATCTTTCAGTGTACTGTAGAAGCAGCCTGTAATTTCTTGCATGCCTTCACTAACTAATCCAGTTTTACTCTTCCCACACATGTAGAATTTAACATTTCTCTCGGAGGGATGCATTTGGTATGGTCTCACCACAAGGAAGAAATGACTCATTAAATATACTTTACGTTGATGAGGATAATCTTATTAAGGCAAAACTATGCCCACAGTAGTCCTGCTGTAACAGCATGTGGTTCGACCGCTTTATAATAGCACTTACTGTTGAATTAATGAAATAGTTTATGTGGTAATGTCTATAGTGGCGCCTCCTTCTAAAGGCAACACTAACTTGACTAAACAAAAGGTCTTTATTGAAAAGCTGAGAGATGTAAATTCCTCTATATGACCAATTGGCTGTTGTTTATTTCTTCATAAATAAATGGCTTCATGAATAAAGGGCTTGTTTTCCATTTGTATCAGTCTTAGCTTATTATCATTACACTCAGTGAGGCTCCAACAGAAACTATGTGTGCATAAAATAAACCTATATAATACAGCTTGCCTCCCTCCATCCTTCAATGCTTTTTTCTTCCTTTTCCTTTGTTTAGTCCCTTTAGTGTTGATTTCTCTTCTGTCTCTCTCTCCACAGGGCAAACGGGGAGATGATGGAAGCCCTGGGGCCAAAGGCTATGCTGGCAGGCAGGTGCAGTAAATCTAGTGTTGCACACACACACACACACACACACACACATGCAGAAAGATAAAATAATAAATGGAAGCTAGGACATCATCTCTATTGTGAATTCAGCTTTTTGAAAATGTTTTGGCCTTTTAATAAATCAAATTAGAGCTAATAGGTTTTGCTCACTGACAGAATGATGAATAAAATGGGATATATTGGTGAAACACCAAATCCTTGTATGTTTTCTGTACCTACAAAATAATCTAATTTAAAGATATTGGATGCTGGCAAAGAACCTCAGCCATCGGGATCTCAGTGTCAGCCTCAAAGAATCTAATTTGGTCAATCCAAATAAAACGTTTGTTGCAGCTGAATGAAAGGAAAAAGGCTCTAAGGTGTTGAGAAGCACCTGTGGTTGAATTTAAGCGTTGGATGCCTCCGGTCTAGCAAGGAAATAAAATGTCAAAAGGTTTCCATTGTAAGCATTGCACTGAAGACAGAAAAGGTAATAAAAGTGTGACGAATGCCACAGGTTTCTGGCTACAAATAAGCTTCCTTTGTCCTTCCAAACAGTGAGCGTCATTCCTTGCTCCACTTCTAAGAACAGTGTTTAACTTTGAAGCTGTGGAGCATTAGGGTTTTTCTGCATTTAAAACCGGTTTCCTTTTTGCTTTAAGAAAACTTAAACTGCTGCTTGCTCACGTGTCCTTTCCTAAATGTTTATGATAAGCTAGAGTTCAGGCACGGGTCTCAGTGTTTGCCTCTGTGCGCACTTACAATGTCTGAACTCTGATCTCTAGAGACATTTGGTTCTGTGTGATGGATTAGGTTTTAGCACCCCCTACCATATGTGGGCTGTGAATCACCAGTGCTGCACGTTTATGTCGAGGCGTACTTTGCTGTTGGGTGTTCTTCTGAGTTGAGAATTGATCTTTAAAGTTGCACAGGAAGATTTTCTGCGCTAGTGGATTTGCTGGCTGTGTTGCTGAGAAATGAATGTGAATGCTGCTTTAAGTTGTGACACCACAAATGCAAACATCTGGATGAATGTGCCTATCATGAAGAAGTAATATTTTTTAGGTACTTTCATAGCAACACAAAGTTCTGCCATTGTTTGTAATCATAAAAATTTGTTTTGTCATGTATTACATTTAGGGTTTCCCTGGGCCTGTAGGGAAAATGGGGCCAAAAGGAGTCAGGGTAAGTAGATGTTGGACAAATTACAGCTTTGGCATGGATTTGTGTTAATAAACTCTTTAAGGCAGTATGTTTGATAACAAAAAGGTGCTTTGAAAGTAAAAAAAAAAAACTGTAAATCTCTCATTGTAAGTCTTTAAAGTCTTTAAAGCACCCTCAGAATGAATTTCTCTGTTTACGTGCATTTCATGTTCTTGTCATGCACCCTAACTCAGCTTTCACTGAAGGCCACAGGGAAGAGAGGCATGGCTCATCTAGTAGTAAAGCTTCTGCATTTTCACTTTCTTGAACAAATGCCTGCTAAATGAATTACCTAACCAGTGTGGGTACATAAAAAGACCAATGTCATAAACGCCACTCTCCTGCCCTTGTTAACTCCATGATGATGACAACATATGGTTTTGTTAGTATATTTAAAGTGCTGTAAGAGCAATTAACTCTGGCTTTCTTTAAATCCCTTCCGTGCTTGCTGTGATTGTTAATGCAAATATCATAAAACTATATTGACCTGCTGTCAAGCACAACCATAATCAGTTTGAATGTCAGCTTCTGGTTAAATGTCATTGTAATTTGTGTTTCTGCCCTGTTTGCCACTTTCTCCTCTTCTTGCAGTGAGCAGGTTTAGCAGAGAGTTCTTCAGAGATCCCTGATGTGAGGGTATGTGCCCTTGGACTACATCGTGGAAGCCAGCACCATGCAGTCCATGGGCATATACACTTGCCTCAAGGCTTGGCTCTACAAGACCACTCCACCGTAGCAAAAAGCCTTTGGTGCTGTAACAGAAGAAAGCATCACAGCTGAAGTCTTTGTAGATATTTTTAGACGTGTTAGTGTTGTTGACATCAAACCGTTGCTTGAATGCCCATCATCTCTGCAAATAGTCCACCCTTCTTTTGCTTTTCCATCTATCTTTGCCTTATCTGTTCCTCCACTCCATCTTGTATTCATCTCTCTAGGGTCACATTGGCATCCCTGGGCTTTTTGGCCTTCCTGGTTCTGATGGAGAGAGAGTGAGTATTAGTGGCTGTAAGAATAAATGCCTACTGGGTTGCATTATATGACTGCCCATGGACCGAAATGATGAATAGTAATAGATTTTATTGTTGAAGTAGTGCAGGCATGTTTAACCAAATCACTATTATAAGCCCAGAGTAACACAAGCTCCTTCATACTGTATTGGCACTGTTGGCCCTTTAGTGTCTAAGTGAGTCCAGTCAGTTGATCCGACACTTTAAATAGAACATGTCACAAAGATTGGGATTTATTCATAAAATGTACTTACAGCATGGACCTGAGAGGATGAATATCTTCTGCTGTTCACTATAACAGGATGACTGAATTCTGTCAGCTTGTGCTTTGAGATGAATACTGACATAGCATGTTACAAAGATAACTAAGCTAAGGTTTCATTTAGCAAATAAGCACGCTAATGTAGCATCCAGCTTAAAGCTCAACTAAGTTCAGCTGAGGATAAAAAAGTACACTTCAGTCTGAAAGTTGAGCCACAATGTAGAACTTTAACTTGAACCTGACAAGCTGAGTCTGATTCTTCCTAAAATGATCATCCTACAGAAGATAAACTATTATGATTCAGTTGATAAAATATAGGACCATTTAGAAGCTGATCTTTCGACCAAATGGCATAATCTTTATCAGCAGATGACATTTGCTAAGTGTGGTGGGATTGTAGATTTCCATTTTTTTCCGTGGACTTTAAGGACTTCTTATCTATTTTTGCTTAAAATCTTATTTTATTTTTCGATGAAAATTATATTATTGAAAGTTCAAGAACATTTAGTACCTGTAAATGGATCTGCTGTTGCCAAGCTGTAGAACTTTGAAGCTCAATATTTCTATTTTTCAACATGTGATAATGATCTGAGAATAGAAAATTAGTTTCTTCATTTTTGGTCCATACAACAATTTTGTTTTCTGTTGTGTAAGGAGCATCATAGCCTCACAGGTCTTCTGGTGTAGCTAATGGCATAGCCTTATCACCTTCTGTTTTTTATGCATTATGCTCTTTTATCTCTCCTTTAGCTCCTTATCCATTTTTCTCTCTCTGTCTCTCAACTCTTCTTTTTTTTCCTGTTTCCAGGGAATTCCTGGCGTTCATGGGAAGAAGGGCAAGATGGGTAGGCCGGTAAAGTTTTCTCTCAACATACTTCTCAGAGAAAATCTTTAATGCAGCCTCGTGAAAGTGAGGGTGTTTGTGTTGATCTATGAGCTATTACTGTACTGCAGAGCTACTTTAAAGTGCATTACTCAGACAGATACTTTAGTTCAGCGTGAAGCCCCTCCTGGCTTTAGTCGTAAATTTCGTAAGTTCCGGCAACTTCCACACTGGCACAGTGATGCTAGGGATTATTGTTATATCTAAGTTTCCATCCACTTGTCAATCGAATTATCTGAAGTTTGGTAAAAAAACTCATGCGAATAAAAAAGGTGAAAGTGTTTCCATCCAACGGCTCTAAAGCGAATAAAAACCTGTGCCTAATGACGTCACATGCTGTTTTGCGATCAAATTGGCATATTAAATTGATTTTAGACATTTTAAGGTGTTTCCATTAATTTTCGCACTGAATCGCACAACATTCAAGAAAACTTTTGCAAACAAAGTTTTTCTAAACAAAATGGGTCGCGCCGGCTTCCAACAAATGATCAATATTGCACAAGCTGTCATAGTGCTTATGTGCCAGCTGATAGAAACATATCAAGCTATAATAAGAAAACAAGGACACTATCAACACATTGATATGATGATGAAGATGCAACTTGCCTTTTATTTTATCGATCAAGCGAAAATCCGATGAGACCGAACGTATTTCTTCTGAGTCGATTTCCATAAGCATTTTTTATTCAATATTATTTTATTCGGATGAAAACGTGTGTATGGGAACATAGTTATAAAGTCAGTGACTCGTCATCTGTAAATCTTTTATGATTCATTTTCTCTGGCTGAAGTTGATTAGTCAACATTGTATGTTTAAGAGTGCGCTTATTGCTGTGCTTGTTTCATGTGACTTATATGATAATGTGATGTGTCAGTTGTGGGTTTGGATCTCCGGAGTCTCTATCCACAGATCAGGAAAGTCTATCGTCATTGGCGCCTGGAAGTAAATTTCCCATCCTTCCAGGCTTACATGGAAAATACCAATACTGCATATAACCACTTGTGTAAATCTGTTTTTTTCCCAGGCCTAGTCTGGTTGCACGTGTTTTTTTGTTGTTTAAAATATTATTTTGCAGAAGCGGTCAGTGATATAGAATGAGATGAAAAAAATATGCTCATGAGCAAGCCATTTCCCATCCTCTGTGGTAAAAAGTGAGGTTAGTCACTTTACGCAAGGAGTTTTTTCAGTCCTGAGTCAGCAGTAATGCTGTTTAGGAAAATCTGGAAAGACACACAAAAAAAGAGTTGGCATGTTTGATCCACAATCAACATAAGCCACAAAAAGCTGAGACTGTTTGTATTGTATAGCTCCCTTCCTCCTTTTATAACCTTATGGACTGAAAGTGGGAAAGTGATCTTCCAAACATTTTTTATCTAATAAATGCTATAGTTTGTACAATGCACAATGATATGATTTCCATCGAGCAGATCACATAATGAAAAGGGTCTCGCCAGCCACGCTAAAAGTTGTTGAGAACAAAGACTTGCATGTGTTTCTGATGAATCCAAGTCCGTTATTGACATTTTTGGAAAGAGGAAAATCTTTCCACATATTTTGTGGGCTTCATGTTGCACCAATTATGGTCTTGCTCATTACTTTATCCACATTTGCCTAATGTTCTAAATCAGCAGTCTGCCACATAAAAAGTCCTATCCCTGCCATCTCTTGAGGTCTTCATACTTTCATTTGATATTTTTTCTTCTCTGTCTGCTGACAGACTATGAGAGATCTCTGCCATTTCTCATTAATCTAAGCATAGCCTTCTGTTGGTGAGTGCTGAGCCGTGATGTGCGGTTGGTTGCATGTTGACCTTGGCACATTGACAAGCACACGTTAAGCATGTGGTCTCGTCGCTGCATCACGCCTGTTGTTCTCCCTCTATAATGGAATTACGAGCACCAAGCAAAAAAAAGGGCACAGTCATCAGTTTCTGGGCCAAGCAGCTTTATTCGGCCATTTAGGCAAGTCCTGGGGGTTTGGTTCGCGGGCTGCTGAGCACTGCCTGCCAGCGCATGCACAAACAGACACTCGCTCAGAAACACTCAGCCATGGAAGTTCCTGCCGGTGTCCCAGGAATGAAGCGCTGGGAGCACACTTTAGGGGATTTGCTTGGGCTTTGCTCTGCAAACTTGTGTTTCGGGAAACACTTAGTTCATCCTCTGTGCATGGTGTGCTAACGTGACTGGCAAACCATGCGATATCTAAATAAATTCCAGTGTTTTGACGGTATGAACATGATAAAGCCACTCAATTTCCCCTCTGGTTACATACATGACCGTCCTGTTTGTTTGTGTGCTCAGGGGTTTCCTGGTGACTATGGAGAGAGGGGACCTCCTGGCCCTGATGGGAACCCGGTAAGTACAATTATGTAGATGAATGCTTAATTTACTAACTCTTGGCACAGCACAAATCTGTATGCTTGGCCCTAAAGTCCACAAAATTATACCCGACCGAGATTTCACCAGGTTTCATACATAATGTAGCAAATGTCTTATACAAATGCAGTACAGTGTGCTTTACAAGAAATGAAAAAAAATAAAGAGTTGGAACTTACACATTGTTTTACAGCACGACTGACTGTGAGACAAGTCCGTGCAGTCATTCAGCTCCTCACTCACTCATAATCCATACTGATGCATCAGTAGTTTTACTTGCCTATCTTTTACTTTAGTTTGACCCTCACTGCTTGTGACTGACAGGGTCAGAGTTAGATTGTGATTGGCTGACCTCTATGAGCCTCCTCCAGGCCTCATTTCCTCTTCCTCAAGGGGGGGTTCCATTTGGCTGAATTCATCTCTTTTCATTCATAGAGGAATAGAAGAGGCTGTAGGAAAGCCGCACTGGGCTGAGTGTCATCCATCTGTCCATTGGATGCGTAGCTTGGAGAGGATGTAGGCATGGCATGTGGCTGCGGGGTAGATTATTTTAGAACAAGCCCGTCTGTGTGTCAAGTGCCAAGTGCTCACTCACTATGCTAAAATGAGTGGAGAAACACATTATACAGGATATTGAAGGAGGAAAACACGAGTAAACAAACAAAATATAGAAGCATTCAGTTTGCTATCATGTGTATTCTTCCCCTACATCTCTACACCTCTGTCTGACTGTGTGCTTGTGTGGGATGTTGTTGCATCTCTTCTTTATCCCTCTTTCTTTGTCCTTTTCTTTCCTCTTAGGGTGAACTGGGATCTCCTGGCCCATGTGGAGTCCCTGGTCTTATCGTGAGTGTTCTTGTATCCTCACTGATTTTATAACTTCGTGTTTTATGATTTTAAACTCTTTGGTACCTTCTTGTTGTATACATACTATTGTTTCTTTCTATTCAGGTCCCTCTTTATATCTATTGTTTTAAAAAAGAGCTGTATAAAAGCATTTGATTCCTTACTCACTATTCTTATATCTCTTCCACATCTTTCTGTTGATACATTCAGCTCAGAAAGTACATGTTTGTTGTGCGGCCCTTAAGACTTAAGTATTTTGGACATTTAGCGTTATAAGTACTGTATGTGTTTTGTGTGTCTTGATGTGTGCAGGGAGACATGGGCTCTTTTGGAATAATTGGCTTACCAGGACCACCAGGACTCAAGGTAAATTATGTGGTTTTATACAAATGTCTTGTTTTGGTATGGATCCATCATAAATAGGGGATTTTTTGGCAATTTTATTGGTTAACCAGAATGTCTCCAAGTAGCTGTTGAGCTCACTTTGAAGAGTGGTTGGTGATTAAAATGTTCCACAGCCTGAATATGTAAACCCTAGTGAACAGGAAACGCTATGCTCATTAATCATGTTGAATCATTAATCATGTTTTCTTTCTCTTTCTTTCTTCTGTTCTTTTTTAATTTTGCTTCCAAGGGAGTACCTGGAAACCAAGGGGAACCAGGACTGAAAGGTGATAAGGTGATCTGCATACGTCTTTCTCACTACTAACCTACTATAGTATACAAGGATGCTAGAGACGACAAATTACAAAATTGTATTTCTGTCTCCTGACAAAGATAACAGATAACACAAAGCTATTATGCCAACTTATGGAACCAAGCACTCCTGTGGAGCATGTTGAATTATTATTTTAATTCTAACATTCTAGTGCTAACATTCAGATTATTTTTTCATGTTGCTTTGTGTTTTCCCAGGGGGATTTTGGCTTACCAGGGGAGCCAGGGGAGTGTGGATTCCAAGGGGACAAGGTAAGTGTATGTTTGCATGTGCTCAGGTGGAATGACGAGTCATCCAGAAATTATGGGATCAGTGGTTGGATGCCTGGCTTCTTCTATCTTCATGTCAAAGTGTCCTTTAGCATGGCATCTCCACCACCAGCGATGTGTTTGTGTGCATTGGTTAATTAATGGAAGCTGCCTTGTTCTGATCTCTAAAAAAGCCAAAGAAGTGCAGTCCATTTACCATTTCTTTGAATCCTATCATAGAAATGTAGTTGGTGTGTTTCTGTATCTAAGCAGCATTACATTTGTCCTACTTGTCTTGTTGACTTGTTAACAATGAGCTGGCTTTTATTTTACAGGGCACGCGTGGCTCACCTGGGTTACCCGGTCCTTGTGGAAAACCTGGGACACAGGTATTTTCTATCTCGCATCAAAAATAATGCTTGTCAGCTTGTTAATAACTTAACTTATTCTGTCATTGGTGACAGCAGTTTATCTCTATATTGCACAGTGTTACTTCGTATTGAGATTATTTCTTTCATTAAGCAATTTCTTTTCATGCTTTCTTGCTTGTATGTTCTCAGTGGGTGACTAAAAAATGAAATAGAGTTCTCTGGTAGTCTATGTTGTTATGGTTCTATTTTTTTCCCTTAGCTGCATCTGATAAGAATTTTGTTTTGAAAGCATAATAATGGGTTAAAAGGGCAAAGTATGTCTTAGGATGCACTAAAAATGCTGCTGCCCTTGAAGAGAATGTATGGAAATATGTATACAAAAGCTGACTTCAGGCACTCATTCATGTAGGAGAACTTTGGTCAAAGAAATGTATGCTAATCAAGCTGTGGCATAAACAACCCAGCAAAGATCAGAGTACTGGCAAATTCCCAGTGCACATGCTGCTTTAGCCTTAAGACTAATCCACCGACGTTGGCACTTGTGCATTATGAAGTGTCCTTAATATTTTGAGTGCTCTCTGATCTGATATGAGATTCTAGCATGGAAAACCTGCTTTCTGAGTGGCCATACACATTCCTCCTATCAGAATCGTACCTCAGCCACAATGGTTGATTTGGTATTGTGAATGCTGCAGCTTTAACAAATTGAGATTTCCTTAAAACTTGCATATACAGTACATGACCTTGAAATGCGTGTGAAAAGGGTGAAAAATGAGGCTGATTTCTTTTCATTTTCAGGGTTATATAAGATTGCTTTGGTAACATAAATGATGTTCCCTGGTCTAACCATTTAGCTAATTTAGCATATAGTATTTTGTTCAAGTTATTTTGAGGTTTCTGATCTGTGTAATAACAATTTGATCATTTGTGACATTTCTTAGGGCAAACCTGGTGAAAAGGGCCCTGATGGTATACCTGGCCCTCCTGGCCCAGAGGTAGGATATATTCTGTTTTCTATTATATTTTGGCTAGATGTATTATATTTATGTTATTCTATCATTTTTGATACAATGTTGTGTGCCACTGTGTGGTGATGAAGCTGTGGTTCATTTCCTGTCATTTTCAAAGGGATTTCCAGGCGACATTGGCCCACCAGGACAAAATGGCCCCGAAGGACCTAAGGTCAGAGTGCCATTAAATCTTGAACTCTATGAATTTTGAGTGAGTAGCAATAAAGTGAAAGTTCACTCTCTGTGTTTTATCCACAGGGAAAGCAAGGCATCCAAGGTTTGCCAGGTCCAAGAGGAACACATGGACTTCAGGTGGCAGTGACTTATTATATCTTAAAAATAAATAAAAAATCTATTTTTTTTTTTCTCTGACCTTTAGTGACAATTCTTTTGTCAGGGTGATGAGGGACCAGTTGGGCCTGCTGGACCCGCTGGACTCGAGGTGAGTGCTGATTGGATAAGCCCTGCAAATCAAGATTAGTAAAAAAAAGAACAGTAAAAGGTTAGGATCCACACACAACAAGTACACCATGTGTATCTGCCTAAATGTAGCTTTGGAGAAACAACAATGACCTATTATGGACAGTAAGTGCTTTGGCTAACTGATGTTTCTATTGTTCTAAAGCTGTTTTGAAAGATTTCTTATTGGACGCTGTGTACTCATTTCTAGATTGGTCAGCAAATTGCTATGCTCCTTTCTATCATAAAAATCACACACAATCACAAACAAAAGCAACTGTCAAACCAAAATAAGTTTATACAGTATATATATCTATATATATATATATATATATAGAACAAACCTGGGATGTTATAAATGGTTTTGAACTGTTCTGCAGAATGACTAAAATCCACAGTGACTATCTTGGTCCAAAAACAAAAGTTAAATTGGAGTCATCCCAGGCTAAACAATAGAGTAGACCTTTCCAATGAAACTCTCTAATTTTGCAGTGGTTGATTCCAGTCTGCCATCTCCCAAAAGTTTAACTCACAAGGGAATACTGCAAACAAACACAAATGGCCCAATGACTTCTGTATTAATAGGAAGTCTTTGATGCTGCAAACGGCTATGTGTTTTATGGATCATTAAGTTGTTTAAAGGGATGTTTTTGTTTTGGCATGAATTGTTTAGTTTGTTTTGTGCCACAGCCTCTCGAGGGACCGCAGACTCACAGACTGCACCTTTTAAAGGAGATACAGAGAGTTTATTGTTTGTTTTGAGGAGCTGCAGTACACTTCTCTGTGTCATTTTTGTTTTCTGTTCAGGGCAGGCCTGGGAGGCAGGGATACCCTGGACTGACAGGCCCAGATGGAATTAAGGTCAGACCTAATAGTCTCACATCCACCGCCGAACCACTGTCATCCTTAACTGAACATCCTCTCCCCAGCTTTCTTTTATCATAGAATAGCATCTGAATATGTGTAAATTAGATGTTAATTCCCCATTACCACAGGGGAATGGTCCTCAAAGAACATTTCAACTGATTTGAACTAAAAATGAAAGGCATGAATAAGTTTGTGATATGCTAATTGGCTGCTTTGCTGTAGGGCGAGACCGGGATAACTGGCGAGGTCGGAAAGCTTGGCGAGAGGGTAACGACTTTTCTCTCCTGTTTCTGCTGATTTCTGTTTGACGCTCACTGTGTGTCTGTTTTGTTCGGATCCCAAAGCTGTGCAGCCTATTATGAGAAATATAACTTCAATAGAGCTAAGAGAAATAAGAAAAAAGTTAAGACCGCACATGTATTTTCCTTCAGGGTCTACCTGGTTTTGTCGGGCCTGTTGGAGAGACTGGCATTGCAGGAGAAAAGGTTAGCATGGTTCTCACGTTGCCACACTTTGCTAGTATCACAAGTTGTTGCTTACCAATGTCTATTTTAATCTGTGACATTACTCTCTGCTGATGTAACATGTGATTAGTGCTGAAACAAGAAGTCAATCAAAGCTAGTTTTATAAAACAAATTGTCATTTATCTGGCACAAATGCCAAACGCTTGGTATTAGCTTCTAAAATGTGTAGATTTGTTGATTTTCTATGTTATTGTAAATTAAATAGCAGAAATAGCAGCATAGTCAGAATTTGGCCCATCAGTTTTGAAGGCATCACTTTAGGCTCTCTCAAATTTTGATTTGATTTTCATTTGGACTATTTTTCAAATATTTTGTAGACTGAACGCTTTATCATTTAATTTATCAATGAACAATCAATGTTTCACTAATTGTGGCTTTTGGCTCTCCAGGGGGATCGAGGCAAAACAGGCGCCCCAGGGCCCCCAGGTGACACGGGGGCGATGGTAAGGAGTAAGTCAGGACACTGTCTCTCATACCAGGGGGCATTTAGTTCTACTGTACATACGTAAGGGCTGATGAAAGTTATCATTGATTGAAGTTATTAAACAATAACCATCTAATAGGCAGATAATATTTAGGCCATTCAGTTTTGTTGGAAATCTGTAAAATAAATCAGATATCATTTGAGTAATGTTGTGTCCATCAGGGTCACACTGGTATACCTGGATTGACGGGGCCACCTGGACTGCAAGGGATCCCAGTAAGTTTACTGCAATCATTGTCCCAGCTGCATGTGCACTGAATGTAAACCAGAGACTACACTGGCCTGTTGTGTGGTCTACATACATGTATCCTCAATGCCAGGCTGACAAGCATTGTTTCACTGCCCTCTCTGGTTGAAAGTCTGTTGCACTTCTGACCAGGACTAGGTGTGGTCACCCAACAGTGTAAGTAAGTTAGTAACAAAAAGTGTATAAAACACATGACCAACATAATCATACACTCTGTCATTGTTTTATTCATGGTTAGAATTATAGTGAAAAAATGATTCCCCTTTGTGCTGGGGACCCCCTGGAATCCCCACAAGGACCCCCCACTTTGGGAACCACTTACTTAGACAACTGGAAGTTGTATCTTAGTTTCCATGGTTTGCTATAGTCAAACTCAAAGAATATTTTTTCACACACATTCAGGGGCCTCTTGGTTCACAGGGATCCATCGGCATCAGAGGACCCAAAGGCATGAGGGTAAGTATCTTAAATTGGTGTTATAATATTATTTTGCCATTAAGTGACACATAACTTATGTTTTTTACCAAATAATATGAAGCAACAAGTCAATACACATTCTGTTCATTGAATTAGCATCATTGCTCTAAGGATGGCCACTCTGATGGCGATAGGTGTAAACAGAGCCCTGGGTATCCTGCTCTGCCTTTGACAAAATGAAAATGGGCAGATCCCTATTCTTTTTGCTCGCCAAGGGACATCATGGCTTTCAAACGAGCAAAGTGGCAGTTGGTCAAGGCCCATAACATGAGCAAAACAGACCATGAAAGAGCACAAAGCAGAGGAGCTCTAAACGTCACTAATAAAATCCACAGATAATTAAATCTCTTAGAAGTGCAGAGCAAAAACACCACAGCAAGGATTGCTTAGCAATCTTATCCAAAGAAAATAGACTTTAAACATAAATTACTATATATGTGTACATAGTAACAACAAGTTGATTCTGAACATGCTAAGAAGCTCTACAAAACACCCTGAACTTTCTGTACAGGAAATGTGTGTGGCTGTGTCTGCCATTAGCTCAGGAAGATTCCTGTGTTCACTGGCTTTTTCATGATTTAGTTTTCTACTTTGGAAAATAGCCCATAGTTGCACAGCAGGATTATTGGACTGAATGAATAATTAATCTAACATGAATACATGGTATAATTAAGGCATTTCATTTTGATTGGTTTTACTTGGCCTTCCTGACATCACAAGCAGTCACAAATGTAACCATAATAGCTTAAAATTACATCAAAGCTTTGGGAAATAGAATTAAGACCACTATCATTAAACTCCAGTCTCCTTATTACACTGTTTGAAATAAGTCCTAGTCAACAAGAATTGGGAAAACAACCATAACAATCTATTCCTGTGCCTAATGATTTGCAATTAAAATTGTGATATAGGGACTGCAGATTAAAACGATTCATGGATAAATTTGGCACATTTACATGTTGGACTTTGTGCTCATGTTGATTGATGTTAAACATGTGAATGATTAACCCTTTTAAACAAAGAAATCTAAAAACAAAACAAAAAGATAAAAATAAAAATAAGATAAAAGCTTTATTCCTTAGGATACGTGTAAAAAATGTGGTCTGAGTGAAAGCAATATGTGCACTGCAGCACAATAAATTAATCATAGGATTCCAAGAAAAGTAGTGACAGCTACTTGGAGGTTGTACCCAATCCTCTTACTTCTAGTTTGCGCCTATATCTTATTTTGGTTACAATTTTACCGTAAGAGGGTTTAGTCATACTTAAACATCATGTCACCCTGTAATTCAATTTTGTTTAAAAATGTCTATGTCCCCATCCAAACTGACTCCACTGACTGAAATAAAGCAATCTAAAGCAAAACAAGATGCATTTCTCTAATGTGTAAGCAAGTCATTACTCATTATTCTTTCAAAGGGTTTTACTGAGCTCTTCAGTGAAACGCCTTTGAATTGATGTACTTAAAAAAATACAATAAAATAAAAGCATGGGGGGGGGGTGGAGTAAGTAAGTGTCAGTAAGTGTTGGGGTTGAATTAATCTGAAAAGAAGGAAGTTAATTAACATTAAACCGAGTTACCATCTCCCACAGAAATTGTGGAAGGAGGGATAGATGGTACATGTCTGCACTATAAAACTATGTTGTTCTCATAAGTCATATAGTTCATATTGTTTTCCCCTCCAAAAACGTATGTGCTTTTTAAAGATTATTTTGGGTTTAGGTGACAATGACAGATGACTCCCCTAGTACAATGAAGGTGTGTCTTGATACATTTTAATTGCACTTGAAAAAAGTAACACTATCCCTCTTATGGCCAAATTTAATTCATTATTAGACAAAACATGAACTAGAAGGATTAATTTTGATGTCTTTATATAATAACAAAAGTTGTTGAAATGCCGGCAGAGGGCGTCTGGGACGCTCACCTGGTAGAGCGTGCGCCCATGTAAAGAGGCTTAATCCTCGATGCAGAGGTCGCAGGTTTGATTCTGAATATTTTTACTTTATATTTCAACACGTTTCACATTTCTGATAACTGTCATCAATCTAAAAATATAATAGTGTCCCTCGTAAGTAAACACATCTACGTTTATGTCTATGGTTATTACCAAGCAACAATAAAAATGTCAAGGCCTTGTATAGGTAAGAGTCGTATTCTGCTTTGGCTCGGTTTAAATCACTTTTATATAAGATACTTAGATGAACAACCAGCAAAAGACACAGTCAGTCCTTTAATGTTTTCTGAATAATTTGGTTGGTTGAATTTTATAGGCCAGGATGAATCAGCTGCAGGATTTGACCTTTTCCCAAGGCGTCTTTACAATAACGGCAGTGTGCAGGCGCTGCCAGTGTGTGTGATCGTGGGAAAATGGGGACAAAGTCTACACCGTGTGGATAGGGCATGTTTCGGAGCTAATTCACATATGCCAAGTATAGCCACAATCTTTGATGGATTTCTCTTCTATGTGAGCTAAACCTCAATGAAACCAAGAGAACTGCCTCCCAGGCTCCACTCAATAAGGATGACAAAAATGGAGATAAAGAGCCCAAATTCATTGATTTAATATTAAACAAAGTGTGCCTTAGGTCAGTTAAAGGCCAGATTTGCCCAAGCTTTCTATAAGTAAAAACTTTAATTTCTTTCAATAGGGTCTGAGGGGTCCTGATGGCCCAATGGGGGAGAAAGGGTCCACTGGAGTAAAGGTGAGCACATGGTCAGAAATTCAAAGTTGACAATGGTTAATAAACGATTTTCAGAGTCTCAGATTTAGTTCCAGTTTGTGCCTCTTGTATTGATAATGTTACTTGACATGCCAAAACTGCCTTGCCGTGCTAATTGCACACATCACATTTGTCCCATTGAAAGCTAGGATAAACAAAACCATGACAACTTTAACAAGCAACTATTTTTATCATCTGAAGAATCTTTAGACGACACTCTCTGTTAGCTGCAAATCTAACAACAGAACCTTAAATGAAAGAGTACTAACATATTGATGGTGCTGGTGGTGCTTGGCAGTGGGGAACATTTTAACTCTGGGGGATTTCAGACAGCTTAGTTAACTGAGTTGGATGTTTTCTTTGCAGGGCCCTGATGGTCCACCAGGAAAATTGGGCCTCCCAAGAGAGATGGTAGGAAAAATTGGACCACTTTACTTTCCCCTCATAACTGTAATGACATTATTAGCAGTATTAGCACAATCAGAGTTACATTTGGCCTTTTGAAGTCCTCAAGGAATTAGTATGCAGGATAAATAGAGTGATGTTGATGCGTTTGTTCAGTACCAGAAGAGTAACACTAGTCTCATGAACGTATGCACAGAGAAGCATTCATATAGTTTGGTATAAATTGTGTTCTTGATAATAGTATATAATTGTGTAGGATGCACATCTATATTCATTTCTCCATCTGGTAAAACTGGCGCTGCTCCAATCCAATCAAACACACAAGAAAGTGAACTGGGCCCCAGTCTTACGCTGACTGTGCCAGCTTCTCAACCTTATTGATTTGACAGGTTGTTGTAATAACAAACAACACCATTCAAATCTAACTCAATGTTCCCCTCTCAGAGTAGAACTTATTTTTCCACCTGTCATTTTGCTGCAGGGAAAGCTTGGCGAGCCAGGTGAAGCTGGGCCTAAGGGATTTCCAGTAAGTGATTGGGGCTAACAGAGGTCTCTTTTAGGTCAGTCTTGATTTTTGGGGTGGACTCATTTTGGGGAACACTGGTGGATGAGTGAGGCCTGCGTGGCAAACTGTTACTCTAGGGGGAGCTGTATGAATACTAATAGTGTGTGTGTTATAATTGACTGTGCTATTTTCAGGGTGTTCAAGGACCCTCGGGACCTCCAGGGGCCAAAGGAATTGCAGGAGAGCCAGTGAGTTTATTATTTATTTACATTAATTGTGGTTCCATATTTGAGAATCAATACCATTACCATATACCTTCTATGGCAATGTTTTCTCTCTGTTTTTTTTACTCCATCTATTTCAACTATATAAAAATATGAGTGCAGAAGTTACAGCATATGTTAAAGGCAGAAACCATAGTATCTCATTATGTATGTATGAATGTACCTGTGGCTCTCCAGCACCTACTGTGAACTCTTCTTCTTTCCCTTTGCATGTAAACACTGATTTACCCCTTCTGACACTTTTTATTCAGTGCTTCCTAGAAACCCTATATCCTGGTCAAAAAGCCCTGAACAACCTAATCCTCGTTCTCTCATTCTGCCCAAGTCTCACAGACACAAGCTGAGAAGTAGTCAGTCCGAGACAATTTGATTTACATCTCTCCCTTCCTGGGAAAGGCAGCTTTATTGTCGCCTGAACGGGTCTCTATAACAGCAGGCCTGTTTCCATCACTTACAGAATCATTGGCTCAGTGTTTTGAAGGCTCTTAGCCCTGCAGATTAACTTATCTCCACAAATCCACACTTTCTGCCTGGTTCTTATTTCTTTTCACATTTTTCCTCGTTTAATGTCACTTTCAGAAGCATTTGTCCAAGATTAGAAAGTACTCCTAACCTTTTTATTGATGCTGCAGGGACCAACAGGGCCACCAGGAACGATTGGGCCACTGGGGGAGATGGGGCAGAGGGTGAGCTTGATCACACAGCTGGTGTAAACTCCTACTGACTTTTACGTTAGCACAGAATACTAAAGGCTGTCGCTGTTGTTGTCAGGGGCTGCCAGGGAAGGATGGAGAGAGAGGACTGCCTGGTGAATCTGGAGAGAAGGTGAAGGTGCTGTTGGTTATTGAGATCTCTATTGAGCTGGTGAAAGTGTACCTGTGTTTGTGTTTCACACCATGAACATGTATGAGAGATAATGACATCGCAATAGTCTTTGCTGCAGGAAATGGTTATGGCCATGGGTCAAAGAAGAAAAGAACACACAAATAGTGTTTTGTACAGAAATTATTATCAGGTTTATTTGTTACTAAGCTTGTTTTTCTAAGCTAGTTGGCTTAAGAGTTAGGAGTTAGCTACCTAACTAACAAGATAGCTCAGTTAAATTAAATATATATATATATATATATATATATATATATATATATATATATATATATATATATATATTATGTAAATATATTATGTAATAGGTTTACAAAGTGAATAAGTCCAAAGACCACCCCACAGGGAGTTACCATCTCCCACAGAAAATGTGGAGCAGTTCAATGTTCATTAACTGCTGAAAACAGCTCTATTGTAGTCCAGCCTTTACTTGCATTACAAACACACATCATTTTGCGTCACTTTGTAACACAGGTTATATTGCTAGCCTAGCTAGCCTAACGTTGTACATCAAGAGACACAACACTTCACCAATGACATAACCATCATGCTTCTTTTTCCTGACAGGGTGCCATCGGTCTACCTGGCAACATCGGGGAGCAGGGTTTGATTGGCCAGAGAGTGAGTATCCCATGTTTTCTTTCTGTAGAGTATTGATGAGTTCAAGTGCACTTGATTTATTATGGCAAAGCCTCAAAAATATTAGTAGATATGTAGCCTGCAACACAGAGTAAACAAAATGGTATGTTTGTTTTCAAATTGTACTTAAATAAGGTTTTGCCAATTTGCCAGTTTGGCTTGCTACGCATTTGTTTTTGTTTCATGTGATCACTGTCCGCATAACACTAAAATATATTGCAGCCATAATATTTTTATGATGTTTCTATAAGGGTGAGCCAGGCATTGATGGGGAGGCTGGACAGAATGGACCTGATGGAGCCAAGGCAAGTTAAAAAAGACATACTGTGACTTCAAATTTGATTTATCCATAACATAAGAAGCCAAATGTTTTTTTAGTGTGAAGGCCCATGGTAAATGGAAAACATTGCTTTAAGACTTTGGCCTGTAATCAAATTGCTGTCAATAACAGATTCATTCTTTCCTGATTCCTATATGTCTGTGAACCCAGCGAACTCTCCGGTTTACTATAGCAGCTTATTGTAATTAGGGCCAGTCGACTATTGTTTGTGAGGTATTGGCCTTTGTACAGTACAGTTGGAGCTGCATTGTGTTGATGCTTAGTGAAAACAGATAGCAGGGCTATTTTAAGAGCTCTAAATTCTGGCAAGTACTGTGACAGAAGAAAAATAGATGGAGAGCACAGAAAGTCTGCCTATTCAGCAGAACCAGACTGCGGAATCTATGGCTGACAGACAGACCTACAAACACTGCTTGGCTTAGAGAAAGTGGTAAACTTTGAGCACAGAGAACACTGAGTATTAGAATAGACTCAACCTGAGAGTCTGTTCAGCTCTACAGGACGTTTTCTGTTAGGAGAGTAAACTACTTTGAAGGGTTCTTGGCCACTGTGCAGCTCCTTGATGAAAAAGCTCAAAATGGATTTGTGTTATTAACAGAAATAAAAATCAGTGCATTGTCATTTTTCATTGTTGTATTACTCTGTGCAATTTAAAATACAAATTCAACAAATAACTGGAGGATGTTAACATTACTTTGACTGCCTCCTCTCAGAAGTCTGTAGCTAATTCAATACCTAATTCTTGTTTCCAGGCATAGTGTCAAGTGGGTCTTACCAAATAACAAAAGCCTGTACTGTATATCTGCATTATCAGCTGCTTCAGAGAGAAGCCATATTTGTTTCTTGGGGTTGTATCATTAGGCTGCCTAGGTTAAGCAGGGTGACCAGGAAATGGGGAGAAAGAGGGAGAACAAGTTGAAGAAACAAGGTGGATTTTGGATACAGCACTTGAATTACAGCAGAAGCAACTGAAATTTTAACGTGAAGTCAAAACTAAAACCATAACTTAACAGAAAATCGAACTACAGGTTTGTCCGTGTGTTGTAGACTTCATGCTGTTCACTAGAATATTCAGTAAGTGGGACCACATTGCGCTGGTCTTTACCCTGTCTTCCTGACAGGTGTTTCTCAGCTTCTGTATGAAAATATCTTTATATTTCTGCTCCTTTTATTCAATACATTCATGTTCCAAAGGGCTGGATTCTATGTCCCGTGTTGTTTTTTATTCAAATATTTTCACATGGACAGACAATTATCCTTTTGGTCTTGTTTCCTACTCTACTTACACAGACAGGCCTTGCTATACATTTCCCTTGAACTAATCTATGTCAGTTGGACGTGTTAGCCATATACAAAACTGCTTGTCTGCTGTGAAATGTTGTTTGGCCAACGTCCTTTTTTTCCATCTTAGAAATATTTCCAAACTGCAGCCTGTTGTGTCTCACTAATAAATGATTTTGTGTCACACAAATAGTAGTAGTCTTAACTACTGTAACTCTCTGTTTATATGTCTAAGCTGCCACTGCATGAAGTGTAGCTAGTTCAGAACGCTGCATCAAGACTTTTATGTGAAGCCTGCTGTAGAGCTCAGATCTCCACTGTTCTGGCTTCACGTCTTTACAGCGTGTGAATACAAGATCAAATTTAAGTTTTTGTTCACAACCTACTGCTGCTGCTTAAATTGGTAGACTCTAAACACCATACACGACAGGCAGGACTCTGCAGTCATTGGTTCAGGCCTTTACTGACTGTTCCACAATCAAAATTCAAGAATATGGGGGGCCTTTTTGCAGACATTGGGTCAGTTGAAAATGTGGAATATCATGGAAACCTGTAAGCACCGACAGACCTTACATTGATATATTGCATTTACCAAAGGTTGTTTGTCATTTATGTATTTACTATTTTTGAGTTGTGAACAGTTTTAATTAGATAGAAATAATGATTGTTACAGTCTGAATACTGTATTTAACAGGCTACGCTACCTCAACTCTGTGATCACTTTTTTCATTGGACTTTGTGCCACTCTTCTCAGGGGGACAAGGGGGATGCTGGTCAAGAAGGCACTATAGGAGACAGGGGGGAAATCGGTATAAAAGGAAAAGAAGGACCTCTTGGATCTCCCGGACTGGTTGGTGTAAGGGTGAGTGTCTCAGCAGTCAACTCTAAATTTAATTAAATTCCCAAACAGTTCTTTTTTTATCAACTTACAACCCTGTTTGATTTTCTTCCACCAGGGTCAGGAGGGTAAACCTGGCAAAATTGGTGAAAGAGGAAAACTAGGAGAAAAGGTTTGTCAGTTCGCTTACTTGGGGCTTCAGTAGACCTTTTATTTTGAGATGTCTGTCAATTTACTGTCTTGTACAAGTGGTTCTCTGCTGCAGTGGTCCGTAACCTACATAAGTTTAACATGTGCTTGTCAAATTGACTTCCAGTGTTAAATGTTTGAATTGTCAAACTACCCTAACAACTGTTTGGGGACATTTGTACTCTCACTGCATACCTGATCATTGATAGCCTCTCCTTCCAGGGGAGCAAGGGTCACCAAGGCCACCTGGGTGAGACAGGGCCAATTGGTGAGCGGGGAGTAATGGGCTTTGTTGGACAGAAGGGGACCAGAGGAACCATCGGGCCAGTGGTAAGACATCCACAGATGGTTTAAAGGACTTGCTTGGTTGTTAGTGGATGTGGGCTAACTACATACATTTCCCCAGGGTGCCCCGGGGAGAATGGGCCAACAAGGAGATCCAGGCATATCAGGTTATGAGGTAAGCACAGTGATGAAATAATGCCTTTCATTGCAGGATGTTATGAAAGTGAGGGACCTACAGCACTTCCAACACCTTACAAAAGATTTTAATCTAACTGTCTATTCATAAATGTTAAAAACAGTGACAATCAACATAATTAAGCATTTAAAAGAAAGGCCTTCTTTCCTTATATCTATTTAATATATTGTATATAAACAAAGCTTTTTATATTTCTATTTTTATGCCACATAGTAGTCACACAATATAATCAGGGGTGTGTAGGTAAAAAGACAAGTAGGTTGCCTGATGAAGACGCAATATAGAAACATAGCATTTTTCAGTGAATCAGTTTAGTGTGCAGGATTTTCTCTTGATATTATTTCTACATTTTTACACCAAGAAATGGTTATTTTCTCACAACCAAGCCTGGAGTGATTTTTGTAAGGTGTTTCATCAGGGTTTATATTTCATACAGAACATTATTGAAAGACACTATTGGATTGTGAGTAGATACTGTGCTATATTGTTCTGGTGTTGATGAATTACAGGCCACCAAAACAACTTTCTAATGTTTTATGGAGGACATACAAACACAAATACAAGCAAATAAATAGTTGTGAGTGATGCTGAATTTTTTTTGCAAGCCTTCTATGCTAGCAGCTAGCTCTTCTCTAACTACCCATACCAACGAAGAAGACACAAAAGATTGGGCTGATGAAGAAGCTTTTCATTTTTTTAAAACAAACTTTTTCTTATTGTTTGTACAAAAACGATGATGAATAGCAATATTACTGGTCATTACCTGTGTATGCACATAGTAGATTGAGGATAAAAAAATTGAGAAAAATTGCAGATTTAAGACGACTGTAAGACGAGTACAATCAAATTCCTGACACATAACTACAGCTTGACTAATAAATCTCTCTATGCCAATAAAAGATGAAGTGATGACTTGGACTACCTCGCCTCCATGTGTTTCTCTACATCACAAACGTAATATTTCACATAATAAATTGGGGGTGAAGGTTACACTCACAAACTCTTTTTCCTGTCATAGGGTCACATGGGAATGCAGGGTCCCCTGGGACCTCCTGGGCCAAAAGGTGACAAGGTACATAACCACTTTAACATGCTGTCATAGCTGTCTGCACTTTGATTGTGTATAGAGCTCTGGAGGCCTGTAATGCTTGCAATACTTAATATTGTAAAACTATCAGGCAACTGGTCCATTTTTGCATTGGTACTTTAGTTTTGTCCCTAATTAGTGCTTCCTCTGTCTTGTTGTCCTTGCAATATTTCTAAAGTCATCCCTAATTAGATCCATGATTTGAACTAGGACACATCCAATTAACTCAGTGCTGTCAAATGCTTATAATTAGCCAAGCAACTGGTCCACTTATGATTTTGGGGATATTAGCACCATAATTTGTGTTTATTTGACAGGAGCAGCACACAATAGAACACACTGCACTAGAGTTTAGTGAGGTGCTAATTTACATTTTTTTTAGTCCCTGGGCAGGAGCCATCTGGACGCGGATATTTGTTATTTTCTCTTTGCCAATATCCACAAAATAATGGCTGCGCCTGCTTTCTAATTAAAACAGTTTCATGCTATCACACGGGTCGTTACAATATGTATGATTGTCAGTTGACAGAGCCAGGTTACCCTGGTACTAAAACATGCTGCAGATAAATATAGATCTTTATCACAGGTATATTAAAAGCATGGATACTACAGTATATTGCTTTTTTTTTTTTTATTGGCCATGACTAATTCTTCATCTTTAAGATGCCTGTTGGGCTCTTCATTTATTTATTTTATTTGACACAATGCAGCACCACACATTACTATTAAAATCATACACACATCCGTGGTTATTGTTTAATGATTCCCATAGACCCTGAAACAGACATTGGCTCCATTTATGTGAAATGGGATCATTATGGCTAATGGCGCATGTAATGATTTGCCTTTTATAAAGAGTGCGGGCAATGAGTTTCCATTGTTGTACTCTTTCAACCAAAACATGCATTGGTTTGCACAGACCATTGGGTTTCAAGGGAAACTCCATTGATCGTGGTTGTTTGTCTGTGTCTACATATCGCTTGTTTAGGGTGAACAGGGAGACGACAGCAAGGTAGAAGGTCAGCCAGGTCCCCAAGGTGACAGAGTGAGTTTCTTACACCTACCTGTTTGTCCTGTGTCGTTTGTTAGTGGTGGTCAGGATAGTTTAATCAATTTGTTTCCATGTAAAAGGGTCCTCCTGGAAACAGAGGAGAGAGAGGAGAGCCAGGTGACCTCGGACACATTGTAAGTCACTTTAGAAAACTGGCACGTTGTTTGCTCTGTTCTTCAGGTACAGTATAGTGATGTTCTTTACATTAAAATGCTGAAAATTATGTTTTTCAGGGTCAAATAGGTGTTGATGGAAAGAGAGGTGAAGCTGGTGCGCCAGGGCTTCCTGTAAGTGTCTTATTTATGTCTCTTAAAATGTAAAACTCCAATATATAGACAGTGTGTCACATTGTCCAAACAAAATCGGTGTAATCCAAATCAAACAGCGATGATTGTTTTAGGGACATCCCGGGCCAAAGGGACAAGCAGGGCTGAAAGGATCCAAAGGTGACCAAGTAAGGACATAAATAATAGTGGCATGATTTGGTGGTTGTTGTAGAAAACTCAAATAATTCATGCAATGTTATTGGACTGTATTCTCTGCCGTGCAACCATGTCACAGCTGTGGAACATAAACTCTTTATGCTCCAGGGTCAGAAAGGAAAATCTGGGGCGAGAGGCGCGTCTGGGACTAAAGGACCACCAGTGAGTTGGATGCATTACTTGTCTTACTATATAATCAAACATAACTCACAGTTGAGCTATATTATACAATTTAAAACCAATACAAGCTTTGACGTAGACATTTCCGATTGTCTTTACCAAGGGTCCAGAGGGTCCTCTTGGCCCACGAGGAGTTGTTGGCAGGGTGGGAATTGAGGGCCAACCTGGCATGGATGGGCTGCCTGGTAAAGATGGAACTAAAGGAGTCAAGGTGAGGACACTGTCAGTGGTGCACTGGTCATATACACAATTCAATAATCCCAAAAACAGTTCTCATAATTGTTCACCAACCATATTGTGTGTTTAGGGGGAGCAGGGAGAAGATGGAGAAGTGGGCTTACCTGGCAAACCTGGGCAGCAGGGTACAACTGGTGTGACAGGGCTTCCTGGAAGTCAAGGCTCCTTTGGACAAAAGGTGAGAATGATGGGTGTACAATTTGTAATGTTTCTTCTTCACTTAACTTGCTTGAGCTTAGAGTATAAGCTTAGAAAGTCTTGATCTTATTCACAAAGAACTTAATGTTAGGCCATAGCACAAGCTTCTTTTATATTTCAAAATGTAGGCACATTTATTGCCAATATCAAGGTGAAATTGCCAACTCAGCTTTAATCTGCCCGGGGTTGCCTCCCTTGGCACCACAGTGCTGCCTTAATGTTTGGAGTGTTTTCTGATCTCAAATGCCAAACTGTACAAAGTATTTAAACCACATCTCTACAGACCTCATATTCAAAAAATACTTTTAGGAAGTTAGTTTTTTTAAGTATTATGAGTTGGCACAGTCTTAATTTGCATGGCAATACAAGATTAATTTAACATGCGCATGACTGTGAGCAACACAGAGAAGCTTTTTTTGTTGACATCAGGTAATTTGTCACCTCACTGCACATGGTTAGAGTATAGAGTTGCATTCTGATTTGGTCATATGTTGGTCATCTACACACAAACATTTATTGGATTTGGATAGTTTGTTATAAGGTAAACTAGTTCTACTGCATATTGTGATAATGAAACTTTCAAAACAGATTTTAAGGGTCACCGGAGTCATGTCACTGTAGGGGAAAGGGCACCAGCACAGTTGAGATCCGGATTCAGTTCTTTACAGTGGTGCTTCCTACTAAATGCAATTAGAAGTGTTTGTTGGTGGGAAGCCAGTGGGACCAAACAACTTCTACTGGTCTGTTTGGGTGTCTGTTCAGAGTTTACTGGGTGGGATGTGTGGAGAAGGCGCATGTGTTTACGTGTGTTCGTGTGTGTGTTCTCCAGGGTGAGAGGGGTCTGCCAGGCCAAACTGCTGCATCAGGGAAAAAAGGCTCCATCGGCGGGATGGGATTGCCAGGAAAAAGAGGGGACCAGGGACTTAAAGGGCAACCAGTGAGCACTGATTTGTCAAATACATTTACTTTACATGACAACTTTTTTGCTTGTTCAGTGATGAAGATTACCATACTTTCTGCACTTTGTTTATTAGGGGGATACCGGTGAACAAGGATTTCCAGGGGTGTTGGGCCTGTTTGGACCAAAGGTATGTGTGCACTTATCAAGCTCACTTCACAACCAAAATGATGATCAGACCTATACGGTTAAAGTTTTCCAGCCTGAGCAAAGTTCTTCTCTCTTAGGCCAGACTAGTGATATAGCTCTGAGACAGTAAAACGACCAAAATGTCATTTGTGAGTTTAACTCATCTTTTTGTTTAGTACTTTTGTGAAGTTTGAATGTCTAAAACTGTCTGGGGGTACATTACATCTCTAGTAAAAAAAAAATGATATAAAAGCTGTTATGTATTACTGTAACATGCCCCAGGGTGACATCTGCTACACAATAAGTCTGCTTTACTTACAGCAATGCTGCACTATAGATTATTGCCAGCTGAAGAAACAGAACAGGCTTTCCTTGAGTCTCACTCTTTAATTTAAAACCCTGAGGGTGATATTTTCCTACTGTGGGAGTTGAACGAGAGTGTGAAGCAGATGAGCTTTGTGTTAGGGTTCAGTGGAGTATATAGTAATTGTACTAACTCAGAAGCAATGAGTGAGAATAACAAAGTGTTGTAGTGTTATATGGCTGTAATCTCGTAACGGCAACAATACCGACCTATTTCCAAATAAGAGGAGAGATGAAATGTTTATAGTAGTTTCTTATCAAACTTTTCCACTTGAAATTATGACATTAATCAAACTGAAGATGTCCGTTTCTGTTGTGGTACTATGCTCAGTTTTAGCATTTAAGATAGTGGTTGCCACTGGCTAACTGCAGAGAAATGTGCTGAAATTGTTTCCAGTAGAGGTCAACTAAATTAATTCATCATACAATGGTGGTTTAGCCTTTAAACCTACCATATCATTACCATTATAAATTACAAATATTTGTCTTTCTAGGGACCCCTGGGAGACATTGGCCCAGCAGGGATACAGGGACCAAAAGGACCACGTGGTTTGTTGGTAAGATGAGTGATTAATGATTAATGACTGTTTGGTAACTTGGTGCAGTCTTTCAGCCAAATCCAGTGAACTGAACTCTCCCAAAGTGCACTCTTCCAATGAAAAATAAGTATCGCTCCATCACATGTGTCGTCAGTCCCTAACATGTCTTTACTTTCCAGGGTATGGAGGGAGCTTCGGGCCCCGTTGGCATCATTGGCCCCAGCGGTCATCCTGTATGTACCTCATATCTCATCCTATCTGTCAGGCTTTATGTGACTTCTCTCTGCTTTTTGGCACTGATGGAGTGATTCGCTGTCTCCTTTTTCTCCATCAGGGACCCCGTGGTGACAAAGGAAGTCAGGGGGAGACGGTGCGTGGCGCTGTTTTGATGAATCCTTTTCTGTCTGTACTGTGAGCACAGAATAGGATACTTAGTATGTAGACAGCATACCACGCAGCATCCTTTTCCCCCAGCACTTTTCATTTCCTATTCTGCTCCATTGTTTGTTGTTCCACTCACAGTGACACTTAGCTGCAGTGGAATTCTTGTCAGGGTGATAAATGTTAGATGCATGCTCATCTCAAGCTTTTTAAGAGGTTTGTTGAGCACCCATACACAGGCATATTTCACAAGCCCACTCCTAAAATGCCAACATTTATGTATGAGTTTGTTGTGTAAAAAGAAGATTTCTGAGTGTAGGCTTGCATAGAAGCAAGAGATCAGTTTAACAGTACATAAAGGCTATTGAGTTGGTAGCACAAAGATGGTGGTGTGCTCTGCTCTCATCCTATTATTGAGGAATTGTCCACTTGTGAATACTGATTACTTTTTCTTTCATCTCCAACAGGGGTTACAAGGACCAAGGGTGAGTAATTATTCCCATCTGTGGCTTAATCATTCTTCTTTGCACAGGCTTGTGGTCTGACCAGTACTAGAAAATGAATTAACTCCTTTATCATCTTCTATAAAGGCCTAGTTCTAAATAATTTGAAAGCTAATGTGGTGATTTAATTTTTTAGGGACTCGGTGGCCCTCGTGGACCACCTGGACCACCAGTAAGTTGTCATGTTGTATAAATGATACATTTCCCTTTTCAAGATCAAGGAGAGCAAACTTTCAGAGTAAAAAAAAAAAAAAAGACTGGAGGCACTGATTGATTTGCTGTCTTTTGGAATGCACAGAACAGAAGTCTTTTGACTATAAGTATTCATAAAAGTCAAAATGTACTAATACAAAAAAGTGTGTAAAGCTGTGAGTGCAGCATCTAGTCTGCAGGAAAATCATCTGAAGAGCAAAAACTCCCTAGTTAAACTGTGAGCATATCAAGTGTGATCTGATTGAAATAGATGTTACCCAGCAGCTCTTCTTCTCTGCATTTGGCGTGCATTATCTCCTGTGAGTTCATGCCTCATTTCCTGTGCATTCATGATTGTTTGTGTGCATATCTGCATATTAAATGAGAATGAAAGACCCCACCACCAACAATGGAGATTAGGATGTACAGAACTGTTTTCTGAACACACTGAGTGGCTGTTGCTACAAAAGTGCCAACAAGAAAAACAAACACAGGTTTGTCAGTATACTTGTCATACAAGCTTCTCTCTTTGGTTTTCAGGGTCTTCCCAGCTCCGCCCTCTCACTTGTAAGTATGTCAAGTCAGGGTTTTGGGAATGATGAAATGTTATAGTACCAACTGAAAAGTAAAAATGCCCATGGTTGCGGTTACCTTATTGCCTTGTGGTCTTCTTTTGGTAGAGAAATGAGGCTCTGGATGAATATCAAATTCCCATGCGACTCAGGCCAGAGGTTAGTTTTGAGGGAAACAATGCTCACTGCAAAGATTCACTGCTGATTGAGGCATGTGGAGAAAGTCTGTATTCTCAAAGCCATCTTTCTATCAAAAAATCTAATCTTAAAGAAGAAGTTTAGAATTTAATGTTGTTCATGTTGTAATTTAAGGGCACAGATGTCCATTTTCTAGCTCTATGTTACAAAGACAGTGACAGTTCACCCCAAAATTAAAAATCCATATTTTTCAACTTACCTGTATTGCTATTTATAAATCTAAATTATTTTAGTATTAGTTGCCTAGTGTTTAAGTGACAGTTCACCCCAAAATTAAAATCCATATTTTTTTCAACTTACCAATTGCTATTTATAAACTAAATTATTTTAGTATTAGTTGCCTATACCTAGCTCTATGTTACAAAGACAGTGACAGTTCACCCCAAAATTAAAATCCGGCCGTGAGATTTCTGAGTTATTCTTTTTAATATTATGGAACTAGATGGCCCCTGGCTTGCGGTGCTTGAATCGCCAACAAATATATTTGAATACATTAACAGCAATGTGTCTTTCCAACCAGGTCAGAGTAAACCATGGATTACTCAAAAATAATCCACAGACCTGGTTGTTAGCAGTTTCATGAAGGAAATATTTTCCTTCTAGAGAATTACACTCGCTAACTGTACTTTAAGCACCACAGGCCGAGCACCATGTGGTTCTATTATATTCGAGAGAAGACAGACATCTGTATGGCTAATATCTTCAACACTGGGCAACTCATCCAAAAACAATCTAGATTTGATACATAAATAAAGCACTACAGGTAAGAGGAAAACAAAGTATTTTTAATTTTAGGATAAACTGCCCCCTTTAGTCCTGTGGACCAAGACCCTATCAATCCACACTCAGTTGGCAAATACCACTAGCATCTTAATCCTCTTTTTATTCTTGTGTTTTGCAACAAAACATCACAACACACACAATAACACAAATACAGACTCAATGCCTGCATAAACTCTAAATGAAACATTGGGGACAAGCATAATTGAAGGCACAATGTGTAACACAGATATAACTCCTAAATCAAGTTATCAACTCCAAAATTGATTGTGCCTCTTTATTACAAAGAGTAATACTTGCCCCCAACTAAGTCAAATTATTCATGTTTACATCAGGATTTTTGTGAGGAAATTGTATTGTTAAAACAGCCTTATTTATAAATTATGAATATTTGAGAAACACAAATTCTTGCTTTATAGTTGGAGATAGGAGTGGGTCGTATCCAGATGAACTTCATCCACCTTTTGAGCAGCGAGGCTGTGCAGCACATCACCATTCATTGCCTCAACACACCGGTGTGGGCGGCAGGACCCTCCCTGCAACACTCAGCCAGGGCTGTGAGCTTCAGGGCCTGGAGAGGAGAGAAGATTCAGCCAGGCGACCTTCTGGAGCCGCTCATACCCAGGGACGACTGCTGGGTAAGCACTACTTTTTTGGCATGGAACTTCTATGCGAAGGGTTATGCAGAACTCGATCACTTTGATCCAAATTCTACATGTCCTTAAAGGAATAGTTCAACATTTGGGGAAATACATTTGCTTTCTTGCTGAGAGTTAGATGAGAAGATCAATACCAATCTCATGTCTGTGTGTAAAAGGTGCCCTGTGGAGCTTTCTTGTGAACAAAGTTAAGTCTACATTCAGTGTTACCCACCAACACAAGGTCTAACAAACATATTGAAGACATTTTCTTTCTCATAATCCTTTTCATATTTAAAATCCAGCATTACTTATTTCCATGTTTACTTGCTAGCAGTAACAAAACCCATACATAGAAAAACAACTCCATAATACTACGAGGAGGTCAAAGCAAGGGAAACAGCTAACCTGGCTTGGTCCAAATATGAAAAAAGGTCCACCTACCAGCACCTCTAAAGCTCACTAATTACAATTAACACATTCTATCTTGTTTACTTTGTACACAGCAAGAAATTAGAACAACAAACTAGAAACAACAAACTATTTAGGATTTCAGAGTTACGTGCTGTAATGATTTCTTAGCCAGACGTTAGAGTTTGTGGGGTCTTGCATGTAACTCCATAAAACCATGACGCTGTCAAAGCTCTAAGACCTAATGCATCCTTCACTTTCAGATTAAAGACGGCCGCTGGCATCAGACCCACTTCATCTTTCAGACCCAGGACCCAAACTTACTCCCCATCATTGATGTGTACAACCTGCCGACCACAGAACCTGGCGCACGCTATCACCTCGAGGTTGGACCCGTGTGCTTCTTATAGGGGCCCCGAGGAAGGGCCGGGAACAATCCTCAAAGGAGTGACTGTATGGAGGAGGGTGAACGAGGGGGGACTAATGCTCCTGTGCCCCCCCAACCAACCAATTTCCCTCTGCAAAATATGCTTGGACTGCAGAAACAGGAGGGGGCGCCAGAGAAAGAAGGCCCATCGACAACGCAGAGATAAGACTTTTAGCACTAATCAGCCTATGGAAAACAATTATTAGCTTCTTTTTCAGAGACTTGTTTGTGTGATACAAGACCTGAACCCCCCTTTTGGAAGAAAGTAATATGAACGTCTCACTCTGTCATCTCTCGGACCACGTTGTATCATATTTTCGTTACGGTCTGCCAAACCGATTTTGCAAAAACCTAAAACGTTCAAAAGAGATCTGTACAGAAATATGGAACACTTACATCTGCAAATGCAATAATTCCTATTTTAATGTTTTAGTATTATTTATACATTGGTATGTACTGTATATTGTAATATATAGTGCAATAGTTATTGTTCCACAGCCTTTAGGCATATACAGTATCAACATCATATCACTCATTCAGGTATACAGTGTGCTTCAGACACACAGGTGCACTGTCTCTAATGAGCCTCTAATAAACTGTCCAGTGCAGAGTTTATACAGATATCCTTCCACAAACTGCTGTGTGGTTTTTCCATGTTAAAATGGATCGAAGCTTTCCACAGTGCGAACCGAGAAGTGTGCCAAGATGCTACCTCGAACTGCACCTCTTCATCTCGCAGCAAACAAGACGTTTGCGGATATAATCTGGGGTGACACAGAGGTGACACCTGGTGCTGCGACAGTTGACACTCGTTTGATAAACTCTTGTCACCTCTCACTAAAGTATTTGTCTGCAGCTTTATGAAAAAGGGACCGTTGTTAAATATACATGCAGGCCAAATTCATTAAATTATATTTTCAAGCTAGTATTTTAACGTTTTCAATATTCTTTGTACTGTCAGACACAGTCTGACACTATAAATTAAGGTTTTTTTTCTGTCAAAATGTACATTCCTAATTATACAACCTTTATTATCTACAGTGGATTCTATTTAAATTCTGTTTGGCTTTTCATTTCAAAACAAGTCACCAACAACATATTTTAATCACATTTTTGAGTCATATTGAGCCTAAAGGATTCTAGTCTGTAAGTGTTTTTCTGTCCTAGACAATCAACTGTTTTAGGACATTACCATTCTTATTATTTACTGTGTATGTATTTGACACTCAAAGGTGCAGAAATGGTGGTTGGTCCTGCCAATCTATAAACTCAGAGGATTTCTTACAATGCACAACGTGACACTACCCCAGTAAATGAGCTTACAGTGTTTGGTCTGTACAGACATATTATGCTGTGAAATGAAGTCTGATGAGTCAACAGGTAATTCAATAAAAGTCTGAAACCTTTGTTGATAAGCAGATTATTTTGATAGAAAATGTATTTAAATTGCCTATTTCTAGCAGTGCGTTTTAGCTTAATTTCACACCTGGAACTGTCAAAACCGCCATTGTAAACAGAGAAAAATGGTGTCCTTGAAGTAATTCCTTTTTCCCCCCTATCAACTCCCCTCACTTTAGTGGCAATAGGGGGATTCGTGGTACAAAAACACAGGAAGACTTAAATGGTTGAAAGCATTATATTAGCAGACTGCTGTATCTTTACATACATGATCTTATCTTGGGCACATGGCATGGCGGCCCCCATCGATGGGTAGGTTGACTCCAGTAATGAAGCTGGCAGCATCAGACGCCAGGAAGGCGATGCTGTGGGCCACTTCCTCCACCTCCCCTGGTCGACCGAGGGCATGGGTCTCCTTACACTTTGCAAGGAACTGGCGGTGAAAAACACTCAATGTAACTTTGACACTAGACTTGCATTGCCAGACCTTCCTCCACAGCGCTGCGGAGGAGGGACTGGCTAGTCCACACAGCATTCCGGGATGGGAGAGAAACGTGCTCTCATTAATTGGCATGTCTTTAAACCAATCAAAATCGGCATTGGTGGCGCTATGCACCGGATGGAGCCCCGATGCAAAATAGCCTCGGGAAGGAAGTTGTCTTTGGTTGAACGTGTGTACGTAGCTGTTTTAGTCATGCAACCAAAAACTAAAATTCAACAGACAGTCTGCTAGTTGTCTCGATTTACCCTGCGGAAATCTGAGGAGTAGTTAACCATAGTCCTCATAAATCCACCAGAGTTTAGAACGCTAACACAAAAACCAGAAGGTATGGACATCCGGCTGAAATGAAGGACATCTGGTAGAATTTCCGGCGGCACCGGCGCAATCCCGGAAGTGGAACGTCGTGGATATAGACTACTTTGACACAAGGCAGACTGACTTACAATATTGTCTTCTGTGCTATGAGATGCTAGCGTGGTCCTACCAGACTTGTATTCATTTGTACAGAGAGTCTGGCCACTCTCCATTGACAAGTGTTAACTTCCTTGACTCTGTTGAAGTTTAAAACTATTGGCTCTTTCCAGAGCCACTCTGGATCCTCAATAACCAATCGCTAACGTTTGGTTGTGAAGTCGGCTTAGCATCGCTAGCTTCGCTCGTATCTTTCTCCGCCGCCATTACGGAACTACAACTCAAACTAGCGCGGGACCTCAACGTCATCGTTCTCAGCCACGGCCTCTGTTCGCTGATTGGACCGGTAAAAATTTGACTGTAGAAAACCCGCGAATATACCCCAAACCCAGACGTAGTCCTGAAGGAAAATTGTGCAGAAGTACGTAGGAGGTTGGAGTCACGCTAATCAGATGCCAGGATGAAGGAATACTTATGTTTTAGTGGCAACATACAGTATTGACATGACGTGCTACCTGAGCATACTGGTCCTCATCTAGTCCTGCTCTCTTGTGGACATCTGTGATGATCACACCAGGGCTGAAGACATACAGCGGGAGCAAGGAAACAAAATATGCTGCATCACACATTTCATTTCCAACAGCTGATATCAATGCTTTTTAAAATTAGTATTAATTCATAAGATGTGTGTTAACTAATTATACATATCCAAAATACGAATGGGCAGGAAAAAACGAATTAAGTCAATTACTGAACACTATAAAAATACATATGGTTGTTTTCACTAAAACACTCACCAGACAGAGTTCACTCTGACTTGCTTTGATGCCAGCTCTGAAATAAAAAATTGATTTATGTTATATTGTAAACTTTTACGATGCTGAACACACAATATAAAAGAGACAAAATGGCTCACTCACCAAGCGCTGTACAACGTGTGAACTGATCAATGGCAGACTTGGACATGCAATAGGCCAGCACACCAGGGAACTAAAGAGAGAAAACAGTGTGGGGCAACATGTAGTTGGAAATACAATATGTGGTCAGCTGCTTAATACCCACTGATCTCTGTCCATTGACGCTGGAGACATTGACGATGGAGCCTTTGGTCTTGATCAGGTAGGGAACACATAGTTGAGTCAGGTGGTAAACAGTCCTGGAATATGAAACAAACGTTAGAGGACATTGTAACTGAAACATACTTGAACATTAATATCAAGTTGGGGAGTAAGCAATACTAGTCTTGTGTCCTCTTGAGGCTGTCAAAGGACAATTACTTCCTAACATCTGTGATGGGATTCACCAGCAGGATAACAGCAGTATCACGCATTCAACATGAATTATATTTCACTTCTGAGATGCGATTCTGTATTATTAATGTTCCCATTTGTTTGCAGCACCTCTGTATGTAACCCAATACATGTAATGCAGCCAACTTTTAATTAAATGCTACATTTAAGAGCCATGTCGTCTAACACATCCCCACCACTGCACCCGTTCTCCTACTGTAGACTCAGCAGTAATATGTCTCTATGATGTTATGCTGCCAGGTGTTTGAAATCCTACCTGACATTGATGTTCATGACCCTGTCATACTGAGCCAGGTCCGTTGTCTCTATGCTGCCCATGGCCAGGATACCAGCGCTGTTAACGAGGACATCCAGCCGGCCGAAGTGAGCAATAGTTTGCTCCACTGTCTTCTTCACGGTCTCCTCATCAGTAAGGTCTCCAGGAACAAGCAAAGGCTGACAAACACATATAGACATTCATTTTTTCATTATGTTCCGCCCATGATGGCATTTTTGTTTCAAAACTGTATTCACACAATACAGAACAAATTACTTAGTTAAAAGCAGTAATGTGTGGATGATAAAGTAAGCTCAATTGCATGTCTTCAATTGTAATTGCGTCTTACATGTACACTTTACATACTTACATCCTGCATATGCCTGCCTATTTGCCATTAAACAAATGTAATTTAATACTAAGGTACAGTGTTTCTAAATTTTAAAAGATTAGATGATTAGATTCAACTTTATTGTCATTACACAGGTACAGGTACAAGGCAACAGAATGCAGTTTGGGTCTAACCAGAAGTGCAATAGCAGTAAGTGCAGGATATACAATGGTTTCATAAGTGCAGGACATGGATATGTACTGAATAAATACAGAAATGAACACTATTATAAACAGAATTTTACAGATAGATTTGTCCTATGAATATAATATATAGATAACAAGTATTGTGAGCAAGATTTACAGCTGGATATACAGGTGGATATTACTATAAGTAGAAATTTTACAGATATGTACAATGCACATAATATACTAATGGTTTACAGAGTTTACAGGTGAATATGTACTATGAATATATATACAGACGGCTATTATTATGGACAGAATTTTTACAGATAGATATATAATAAGTTAGGCTAAAATGAGCAGGATAACAATGATTTAAGGTAGTACAAATAAAGTTGGGCCAAAGCTATCCGAATTAAAAAGAAATTAATTAAATTAAAAAATGCTTTAAAATATGCTATGTGCTTATCCCACAATACATAGGTGCCAAATATATTGATTGCAGGCCTATTAAATACGTTCGGACTTGTATCCCCTGGCAACTGAATGCGTGAGGCTCTGCGACGCCGCCAAACTCAAAAAAAAAAAGAAGTAGGATCTTAAAAAAACATTCTCGCTTCGACTTCAGGATTCTCCTGGTCCACACAGCACTACACTCAACGGAACGGTGGCCGTGTCAGCATGTTAAACTGTATAGGCCTATATGGAGTGCACATAGCAGTAGAGTTACCTCGGCAGCTCCACAGTCAGTGCACTGTTGGGCTATTTTGTTCAGGTTTTCCACGTCGCGGCCGTTAAGGGCGAGCAGAGCTCCGAGTTTGGCGAACAGGACGCTCGTGCCAGCCCCAATGCCCGAGCTGGCACCCGTTATCAGGGTCACTTTCCCCTTCAGGGAAGACACCTGTAACACATTAAGTCAGGTATCCACACAGTAACGTTGCTTTAAATAAATTACCTGCAATTTAGTTCATACTGTCTGGAAAAGTAATAAAGCAATCATAAAATGCACGGAAACATCACACCACACGGACTTACTTTGAATGTATCGTCTGAAGCCATGGTCTCTGTGGGCTTTTCGTGTAGTTTGCATGAACATGAAATTGCTAGAAGCAGGGCTAATCCGTCCACTACTGATGACGTAATACCTATTTATTGATTTGTAGTTCATATACGAGAACACTGCGCCTTCTTTTGGACCTCCGACGAGCGTTGAGCATGTTGTCTTTTTAGGTGGCTATATTTGAAACTAGTCATGTTTGCATGCAGAAAACGTTAGAAACACTAAAAACAATATTTTAAAAGTTTTATTTAATACAAAACTGACAATTTATTTACATAGCCTATCAAGAAAAGAAATAAAGGATCAGAATATGTATAGCAGTGCTGTAGAAAGTTTTTCTTGGACTGGATTGTGAATGTAAAGATACAGAGAATAACAACCTATGATTCTTCATACACAAGGGTTTTGTCACATCGAGGTGAGTCTAAAGGGGGTGCAAAACATTTCTTAAAAATCATTATCATATCTAGCTAGAAATTGGAGAAAGCATACCCCTAAAACTTTTTACTCTCTGGACAGAGACTAAGATGTTGACTTCTTTAAACTAGTATTTTCCCCCCCAAACTACATTCAAATTCTGGATCATTACCATCAGAAAATGCTGATATAAAAACAATGTTTCAGAGTCAGTGTCCTGTTCAATGTTGACTTTCTCTACAACTTTCTAGCCTCCGACATGTTATCCATTTTAACTTTGGCAAGGTAAATGACACTGTATCAATAGGCTTATTGGAAATATCACAGTCCCAAGTTTTTCGCTCAACTGTTTATGTTAATGTGCAGTTGAATGACAATAAAGTCTGTCTAAGTCTAAGTGTTAAAGGCCTATCTGCACATTTGAAGAGGAAGCCGTCTATCCAGCAAAAGGGTTTGCATGAATGGTCACATCCTTTATCCGGGTTTCAGTCAGTGGTCGGAACGTCTTTTCATTGACAGGCAGTTTCTCCAGTTCATCCAGTGTTTCCAGGCCATCTATAATCCTACATGTTGAAGAGAGTAAGATGTCAGCGCAGCAGCAATTATAGACTATTTTAATCAATCAGTAATAGTCAAGCAAATACTAGTATAAATCCACGACGTTCCACTTCCGGGATTGCTTTGTTGCCACCGGAAATTCCATCAAATTTCACTCTTTTCGACCAGACGTCAGTTACCTTCTGCTTTCTTTGTGTTGGAATTTTAAACTGGTGGATTAATGAGGACTAGCGTTATAGTTAACTGCTCCTTAGATCTCGCAGGGTAAATCCAGACAGCTAGCTAGACTATCTGCCCAATCTGAGTTCTGTTGCACGACTAAAACAACGGTACACATGCTCCACCAAAGCAAAGCATCACCGTGGATCTGTTGGGCTCTTAGCGCCGTCTATGACGATTTTAATATGTTCAAAGAAATGCCAATAAAGCAGAGAATCTTTTTCTCCCATCCCGGGAATGCTGCGTGGACTAGCCAGACCCTCTCCGCAGCACTGTGGAGGAAGGTCTGGCCAAACGAGACTAAGCACACACACTAACCAACTGTCAAAACAAATAAGCACCATGTATCTGTATAAAGGTTACGTACTTTCCAAACACTGTGTACTTCATGTCTAGATGGGGCTGTTTGGCATATGTGAAGAAAAACTGGGAGCCATTTGAGTTGGGGCCATTGTTTGCCATTGAGACCACTCCTCTTACATTATGCTGAAATAAAAGAACACAAGTTACAATGTTTAAGACTGACTGACCCTGATTAAAGATTAGGTCAAACTTCTCCCTGACGTAGGCAAACAAGCAGGAGCTTATAGGTACTTACTTTTAGGTGTTCACTGTACTCATCTTCAAATTTGCGGCCCCATATACTTGTCCCTCCTTTGCCTGTGCCTAATTGGTTTTATCAAAATACAGGGATCAACGAACAGAAAGTGAGAATGTGAATTTGGACATTTCAGTGTTGAAATGCAACAGATGCAACCATTCCGTACCTGTAGGATCTCCAGTTTGAACCATGAAACCTTTAATATTGCGGTGAAAGACACAGCCGTTGTAGAACCCACTGGCACACAAAGCAAGAAAGTTCTGTAAATAATAAAAAAAAGTTAAAGAAAAGTTAGGATATTCCATAACTTTGTTGGTAAAAGATAGGCCTTTAATATTACATGTTAGCCGTATTATCCAAAAAGGGTGTCTGCAATACCTTTTCTACTAAATCCTATCCAAACATGAGCATTGTTGCAGTATTTGTAATAATATATCACATACCGTTTTGAAAGAACAGAAAGCAGCGGCCAAAGCGCTCGAGCACGTAACGCTAACTGTAACGTTAACTAGTAACTTACCTCGCATGATTTCGGTGCCCGTTCACAAAACAATTCAATTTTAATCTCTCCTAGATCAGTGTGAAGGGTAACAGCCTGAAACATTTACAAAAGAAACAAAATCATTAACGTTTAAGAGTCACAATCATTTCTGTTCGCTACCTAACGTTAGCCTATTAGCCAGAATGCAAAAAGTATGCACTTTCACAAAAAGGAAGTTTCTGGACTGGCTCCGATAAAAAAAAGAAGCGTATTCGTGTTAATACACATTAGTGAAATGCTTCTTAAATTGTTCTGTAATTTTCATGATGAAAGTTATCTACAGTAAGTGTTCACTAGTATATTTACCATTTCAAACGCTGCGTCTCTGAACAAGTGTGTCGGACAAACATGCCCGTGTAGGAGCAGTAGGACAGCAACGAATGGTTCCGTACGAAATTTACGGTCACTTAAAAAGGGCACACACATGGCAAAATAAAAGTGACGTAGTTACAATTATACTGTTACACTGTACTGTGCCCATTAGTGAGCTATATACAGACATTATGGAGATGTGACCTGAGCTGTTAAAGCTCAGCAGAAACAGCAAGAACCATTGCAGTTTATGCAGAGAATTGGTCAAAAATTCTAGGCCATTATAGCCCCTACTCCCCCCCCCACCCATTCTCCGTAACATGTATTTCAACTTTTCTGGTTTCTCTGTGTGAGTGTTAGTACCATATTTGTTATTGGGTCACTTGATTAAATACATGTAACACCTGAAAGCCCTCATCATGTCAGTTGACTTTGTCCTTTAGGGGTGCATAATCTCCCAAACACAGGGCTTAACAGAACCGTTAACAGATTCTCAACCCAACACCAAAATACAACAGAACAGTCATTTGAAACATTCAAACACTTACCCAACAGACACAAAGACAAATTAGGTGAAGCAAGTTTATTTTATTTTACCTCCAGTGGATGGTGTGCAGGAGAAGGGACACATGCAGTTAGGTTTATAAAAACAGAATACTCACTGCCACATCATTCATGTCAATATTGATACACTGATGATTTTCTTTATTAATAATAAAAAAAGAATCTTTGGCAACCCAACACTGCATGAATCCAGCTTTCATAAACTATGATTGTATTTGAGCTGGGAAAATAATTTGTACCCAAAAATAATGATTTTACGAAGAGAAATTCAGCTTAATACTTACATGGTCATTGAGTAAAACACAGAATCAATGTTAAACCAAGTGGTTTCTTTAAAAACACAAACATTTTCTTTTAAACCAGCAGTTAATATTAAACACACCAAACTAGAAAAGAATGTATTGAAATGCATATAAAATTGTAACTGTATAAAACAACTGTTTAAATTAATAAAATACTAGGTGTCATAAAAAAACAGGCAATCAACTCAAAAAAGAAGTGAGTAGTACTAGCTGGTTTCCTGAGAAATGTAGTTATATTGTAATAATAAAGTAGCTGTCAAAATGAAAAAAATAAAATTAGTAAAAATTACAAAATAAGAAGGGACAGGACAGAACAGAACAAAATGTTTAAAAATAACGGAGATAAAGCTATTGCATTTACTGATACCACTTTACTTGCAACCTACACTTTGCATTATAATGTACTGACCATTTATTTGTAATGCTCACTGAAAAACTTCACAGTGGACATAATGTTATCTGCTGTCAATCTTAATTTGGACAGTTAATCGTCTTAATCTGTGGGGCATTGCTGAGGTGTTCTGGATGTCATTTAAAATGATCCAGATGGGAAGATAACTAATTTCTTTTTTTTTTTTTTTTAGAACTACTCATAGAAAAACAAAATATTTACCTTAATTAAAATAATTTGTTTTTTATGAGTAGTTCTAAAAAATAAATTTAAAATACTTCATACTGATACCATTTTAATCTCAAGGCTAGCAGTCATTCAGTCGAACCTTTCCAGACATAATACATAGAAAACACGTGTTGTATACCATTATTTGCATCCACCTAAATGTAACTTGTGGGAGAGGTGCTATAGTGGAAAAGCATTCTCGGGGACCAAAAATCTTCCTCTAATCTACTTAACTTCAAATTCTACCCATCATCTGAATGTGACACAAAGAATGCCCATGCACATTAGAAAACTACATCACTACTAACTACATAGTATAAATAAAGGCAATATTGCACAATATAGCATAGTTAAACATGTTACTAAGATAAATGTACATACCTCAAACTATTCGCTTTCAACCCAGCTACTAGTATAATGCTAGTGTCCACGTTTCTTTGCAGTTAGGTTTATAAAAACATAGCACTGATATATTTTTGTTCTCGGGGTAAACAGGAGAGCCCCTATTGTGTGTTGTGCTGTGTCAGAGCTGTGCATTGATCTTCAATTCCACATTTTTAGCATGGTGCTGCTTACTGTGGCAAAACACAAGAGCAGAAAAGTCACCCTCAGGCAAAAAGTATTAAACATTTCTCAACAAACGAACACACTTTAAAACCCAAGAAATAAATAACAATTAAGATGACCTGTCCTGAAAAGTATGGAGGCCCACTTATGACAGGAAAAAAAGAAAAAGATCTCCTATGAGCAAAAAATTCATCAAACAATTAAAAAAACAAAAACATTTCCATTTGCCAAATATGCTTGTCACTTTCATAATTTATAAAATAAAAATATAAACCAACTGCTAAAATTCTAGACATCTTTTAAAAATAAGAGTGGTAGAAAATGTTTTGGATCATTTTGATAATAACGCTAATGCCCTTCTGACTTTTACAATAGTAGTAGAAAAGAAAATAAAGAATAGAAATAAAGTTAGCACAGCCAATGTGACAATGTGAGGCGACAATAACAAATATCTTGTTAATCACATTTGGGACACCATGTGCATCTTTTATTTGCCCAAATTGATTACTGTTGTCAAGTATGATCACTATATCAAATTCCAGAAGTGATACAATGAAACTTCAGCGCAAAATATAAAAAACAAATCAGCAAAACTGCCCTATTAAAAAGGTACGATATGTAACATATTTACTGTAATAAATCCAAAAATGACCCCAATGTGTCATCAAATATTAAGGAAACATGCTAAGTTGAAATACTATCTTTTCTGACAACAATGCCAATGCCAGTATTTTCTCCTTTTGAAATGTCGGAATTTCTGTTTGTGCTTTGGCCTGTGTGTTGTTATCAACTGCCCAGTTTGACAGCCAGGCTGCCAGATATATACCTGTAAAAACATAAACCCAGCGTAAACTACAGCTGTAACATTAGTACAGCCATGAAAGCAGCAAACAAAAGAACAGGATCAAGAGAGAGAGATTCTACCCGACCTGAAAAAAACGGCATGTTTCTAACAATTGCGTGACCAGACCAGAAGAGCATGTTGAAATATATAGCTAGAGTAACTGAGTTGGTTACTCTCAAAAACAAATTGAGAAACAGCCAGTGAAGTAATCCCCGACTGGTCCTGGCTAATGCCGCCATGCTAACACTGCTAGTGTTACTGGAGGACCAGGTAAGCGGGCCACAGCTGTTTACAACGTGGAGCCTGTTCAGCGGCCATAGCTGACAGCGGTGAGTTATTTTAAGCGAAGAGAGGGGGGGCTGTAAATCGGGAAGAGAGGACCGCGAGTTTGGAGTGTGTTTAGTGATTGTTGCTGTAATTGTAAGCCAATAAAGTGCGTTGAGTCAGGTGGAGTATTATTTTTAACAGTTCCTACCATAATTCTAAAGCTGAGGAAGTGTGATCACAGGCTTCTATGACTGTAAATATAGCCAGCATCTAACAGCTACACCGCTGTGCAGTGAAGTAATGTCTGGCTATCTGAGACAGGGGTCTAGCAACATTGTTGTGGATGCTCCTTCAGCTCACTTTGGAGGAGAGTCTGGCAAAGACTATGGATGATGCTGTCTCAGCCTGGCAACCTCCATAAACTTGGGGGAAGACGACTCTCTCCAGTATTTAGAATTTGTACTGCAGGAACTACTTTAAACACTAGCTGTCAGTATTACATATTGCACCTGTAATCTTTCTTGTCAATGACAAGTTCATTTGTAGGAATTACAATTTTTCTTTACATTTCAATAGAACGTAGCTTTACACTTTTTGAAGTAAAAGCTAAACATTTTAAGAAACTGTCATTTCAGACCTTGTTGCATTAAAAGTATGATTGGGTATGGTTTGGATTTTTACAATTCGATGCCTGAATGGTACTTTTAAAACAATTCAGATTCCTAAACTGATCCTTGAAAAACTGAAAAAAATGACATTAAAGAAAGGCTCTTTCTAACCCTGATTGATAGTTAACTTTATTTATCCCCGTGGGGAAATTAAGGTTATTGGCATTAATTAATTAAGGCATTGTTCTTTCATATAAAAAAACTTGGATTACATCCCATATTTTCTTCACTTTAATGAATCCAGTAGTAATTTCAATAGTTTTAAATTAAATATGGCTGTAATCTCATGCACAAGTGAACAACACTAACACTAAACGTTGCATGAGTGGGTATGTCTGGCTGTCTTAGTCTTAATAGCTTGAGAACCATTCATCAGATTTACTTCACACATGGCTGATGCATTGCTCCGTACTAAATAATGGGGTGCGTCAAATTTGGTGCAGTTTGGACACGGACAAATCAAAATTAATTGTGTAAACTGTGAATAAACCATAGGGAGTGTTCTTGCAGCAGGGGCGGGGCTTCAGAGCTCACTGGACTAACTCGAGCAGGTCTTCTGCTGTTGTAATTTTGGTGCATGGGGTCAGCTAAGTAAAAACAAACTGAGTCAACAAAAAGTTGAAAAGAACATTAAAAGTTTAGAAACTGCTAACCACAAAGTCCTGCTCTGAGCTGTTGTCTCTATCAGCAGAACACAAAATGCAAAAACAAAGAAATAACAACGGAGCTCCAATTACTGACCAAATGTACCGGGGGAAAAAAAAGCATCTCCTGTAATTTGGCCAACACATAATCCACTAGCACAAGCATTATTTTAACTATGTACACAGGTTTTCACCCCTCTTCTCTCCAGACACCACTGTGATAGATGAGCGGTTCTCGAGAAAGCCACAAGCAGCAATACCACAGGTCGAACAATCAACCCGTTTAAAACAGGCACGTTTTTTAAAGGGCAATGAACTAGTAATATTGATCCAACAAAGTTACAATAACAAACTGAAAATAACACAAGGCCAAACGTTTATAAAACATATTGTAGGATATTTTACGTGTAGGTTTTACTTGTTTTTTTGCAGACAAAACACTCAACTATCAGGGCATACAAGTAGGCCAGTGCCTACAGTCACAGAAAGGGTAAACCAATCCAGTGTTTCAGGTAAGCATCTGTATTAATCTAAACTCATTACTAATATCTGGAGGCTCCATTTCAATGTCAATATTGTGTTCTCCTGTATAAGCTTCTGTTTAATCACTTTGATGCAGACATGACTTATCTCATTCAAAACCTTTTCAGCACTGAATAGTATACTGACAGTACGGGTTGACAAACTAGCCCCATGTAAGGAATGCACTCTCTAATAGCACATGTTGTACTACTACCAAGACTCACGTCAACCACAGACAACTCATCTCCTCTACAGCACTTGCACTGCAACAGTCTCCTCAATGACCCTCTCCCTTGCACCCTATACAACACCCTCTCAGACCAAAGAATCTAAGAATCAATAACCTTGCTTGACATGGCTTATCATTAAATATCCCTGATTTGTTATTAATTGTTATAAGTTCATTTTTATTTTAAACCAAGCACACATAAAGGTATTTGAGGGCCATTGTCTTCCCTCTGCAGCAGAAAAACTATGACAAGGGAGTTAGTATGTAGGTTGTGTCCGTGCTTGACAAACAAGATGGACATGGAACAGCCACTATTCTGTGTTGTTTGCTTGCAATTGGTATGGTCATTCCCTATAGACCACTATTACATTTGGTAGTTTAATCAGATGACTCACTATTGTGAGTGAACGTTTGCCAATCTTTTCCTCAACACGACTCCATGATCAATTACTTTGCATGTTACGATAAGAATGGGAGTTTGGAATTTGACAATCCCTACAGAGAAATTAAGAGGCAGATGTCTTAATGCTCATTATTTTCTTAATGTATTCTGTCTTAATTTAACAAGAACTTGATGGTATAGTAATGTAAACAGTGTTAATGTTAAGTTAAAATTATTTTTCTGTCTTTAGCAAAGTTGGCCAACTGTTTTGCTTACTTATCCACCATAACTGAGAAGTTTAACATGGAAATGCATGCTGCTGATCAAAATGGACCTGCTACATTATTGCGTAAAAAGAATCCTTACTTGGTTATAACGGAGAGGCCTGAAAATCTGAATCTATCAGTATTTTGGTTCTACCAAACTGTTACTGGTTCTTGAATATTACCTACCCTTACTGACAGTACACTGCAGCAGAACTACCGCCTGATTCAACAAGCCCTCTAGGACAGCGTGGGTCTTCCTTCTGTGTCAGGGCCCAGTTGGTCAGTATCTGTTTAAACACGCAGCCACAGACCTGTTCAAGCCTGTTCTTTGTCAATTTTCCATAATTGTTCCTTGACCTCCGTGGGCAGGGTGTTGAAGAGATCCTCCTCTACCACAAGACCCGTTCTCTTTAGCTGTCGGCACTCGCCCAGCTCCACAGGCAGACACTCCAGACGGTTTCCTCTCAGCTCTAGCTGTGTCAGCCCGGTCAGTTCTCCGAACCGCGATGGCAGAGACTGCAGGCAATTGTTCCCCAAGTTCAAAGTGCGAAGCTTTTTGCAGTGGAACAGCTCATTAGGCAGGCCCTCAATCTTTATTTCAAGGTGGGGAGGGTGTTGTGTTGGGAGGGAAACAGAGAGAGTAGTATTTTTAACAAACATTTTTCAGAAAAATATCCAACGTACCATCCACAAAGATTTAAATAATGGAAACAGTAATTATTCAAGTACTCACCCTGTTGGCAGTAACTGCCAGGTACTGAAGATTCTGGAGGAAGCCTATGTCTGTAGGGATATAGGTTAGGTTGTTATGGCTCAGGTCCAGGAAGCGCAGCTTGCGGCAATAAAACAACTGGCTGGGGATCTTCTCGATCTTGTTTCTGTTCAGGTAAAGTTTCTCCAGGTTGGTCAGTGTGCCAATCTGGATGGGAATATAGGCAATCTGGTTGTACCAAAGCTTAAGGCAGACTAGCCGATGAAGGTGCTGGAAGCTGATGATCTCCTCAATGGTCTTTAGATTGTTGTCTTTTAGATCAATCTCCTGCAAGTTGTGCAAGCTGAAGATTGAGTGTGGTATGCGTTCTAGATCACAGCGAATTAGCTCTAGCTCGGTCAGATTGACCATCTTCTTCAGGCTGTTGAGCACCATCAGCTTGGTGCCTTCATTATTGATGGAAAGTTTCTGGAGGTGCATGCCCACATCAGTAACTACCTGAGGTAGCTTGGTGAGATTGCTCTTCAGACGAAGAACTTTGAGCCTCTTTAGCTCCCGGAGCCCATCAATGACAATGTAACGGTTGTTCTCCGCACTGAGATTCCCAGTGAGATGAAGCTCACTAAGATTCTTCAAACTGTAGATCCATAAGGGAATCTCTTTGATGTCAGTGAACTTGATGTGCAGAGACTTCAAGTTCTCACGCAAAAAAGCCAATGCTGGAGCTTCGATTTTGGCCGGTGTGTGGTAAAGCCACAGCTCTCGCAAGTTGACCAACTGGGCAATGATCGGCGGGATGGTGACATCAGGGATAAGCTCCAGTTTAACAACCTCCAGCTCCATCAGGTCAAATACTGTGTCTGGAATGCCACTCAGCATGAAAAGGTGCAACTCCAACTTCTCCTGAGAGTTCTTGGTAATCCTTTGCCTGAGCTTGTCCAGAGTCCACTCATTGTTGAGGTTGAGTTGCCTCAGTTTATTTTCGCTTACTTCAGAGAGGAACACAGCAAAGCGTTTGGAGTACAGAGGGTCATACTGATCTATCATGTGCATCATGAATGCAAAGTCATTCTTTACATCGGGTATGTCACTGTAGCTGCTCTCTTCCCGTATTGACTCAAAGGAGTACTTCTTTAGAGAGCGCCGAAGCATCCAGGAAAGTGTGTACATGCAGATCAAACCATACACCATTACTAAGCTAATGTAGAAACAGGCTAATATTTTAAAAAGTGTAGCCAAGGGGTGAGCACATCGGTACACACTGTAACCGGTCAGGCTCTCTATATTTACCGAACAGTCAACACTGAATTTAATATCATGCACGTAATACCCTGTATAGCAGATTATCAGAATAAACTTGATAACTTTGATGATAGTTTGACGGATATAAAGTCTGTATACAATGTCTCCTTCTTCAACGTGTATACGGAACTTTTTGACTTTTTCAAAGAGTGCTTTTGCCTGTTCACCCTCTTTCTTGTCCAAAACCCCGGTTTCTGTTCTATCTACAATGCCCTGCTCAAGGCGTGTCTTTGTTCTTTGGAGCATAGGAACACTGGCTTCAACATCCTCACTGATAACAGACTCCTTGTGGTCCATTGAGCCGTTCATTTTCATTGGTTTTGGGTCACTCTCTTCAACCACCGTCTCTGACAGTGCCCTAGTTGTCCATGGGGAGTCAAAGCATTTCAGCAAGATGGATACAAAGTGCTCTAGTTTGGAACTAGTCCGTGGGAACTTAAACCAAAAGTTGCTGCAAGCTAGGAAAATAAGTGTGTGAAGTAATACTAAGTAAGGAAAATACTTGGCAAACCAGTGCAATCTATTCTCATAGCACACAGCATCCACATAGTTGTACTGGTGGCGGTCCAAATCATACTGGATCCCTTTGGGCTCCAAGAACAATGATGAGGAGAGAGTAGAATTGAAGTTCTTCCTACAGGTTTGATTGACCACCCATTTGCAGGGCAGGCAGATCATCTTGTCCTGCGTGACCTGCAGTGTCCCCCCAAACACAGAAATCATAAGCATAACAATGGATATGTAGTCTGTGAACACATCCCACCATGGTTTCAGGATGCGGTAAGCCGGCTGTGTGTCCACAAAGTACCGCAACTCAGTGATGGGGATCATGGTTTATCTGTGAAAACAAGAGTTGAGAACAATCATATCTGAGTACAGTGATATACTGAATTATAAATAAAACCCTTCCCTCTAAAAAAGGTGCTGACCCACTAGGCAGACGGCAAAGAACTAGTGGCAATGAAGGCTGACTGTGGTATGTCTTCACATCACCCGTATCTTGGCCAAAAAGTTGCAATTTAACACACCGCAAAGACTACAGTCGACAGCCAACTAGCACATACGCTCTGCGGCTGTGAGAGAGGAAATAACTCTCCCTGTCTGAAGGTGGTTGTAATCTATTTGCCATTTAAAAAAAGAAAACCGGATATACAGTAAAAACCTATGATACATACAACCAAACAGTATTTAATCAAATGAGCTGTTGGTATTACACATCCATGGAATCTGCCAGTGGCAGCGCAGAGCCTGTGGTCCTTGGGCCTCCACGCAGGGGCGGAAGTAGACAATGGGAAATGGCTAGCTAGCTTTTCCACCATACAAAGTTGTCAATCATCTTGTGATAGCAATGTGCTATCATACAGTGTCACAACAGTGTGCGAATGTACCATTAAGTTGTTAAATTGTACTAATTTAGTGGCCAGCCGGCTGGCTATTCAGCTAGCTTGCTTGCTTGCTTGGGGGCTCAATTCTCAGACTAGCACCAACCTGGGTGCAGATGGAGAGAGGTCTACGATCTTTAAATAAAGTTTTACAGACATTATATTAATTTTATTTTTTTTGTAGTATGCATGTAGACATTTAGAAAGACATGTATCATAAGTTATGTATCTCTATGTACATTTACCCTCTTAAGGACATAATGTGCAAAAAAATATATTTGAATGGTTCAAACCTTTTTTAAGATAATTTTTAAAGTGGGAGATAATGACACGGAGCAAAGGGCCACAGATCGGAATTGACCCTGTGCCACTGCGGTAAGGACTGAGCAGTAGTACATGGGGTTCATGCTCAACCAGGTGAGCTACTAGGGTGCCCGGAACCTATGTGTTTTTTAGAAGGAACATAATTTTTTTTATTTTTTGCTAGTTTTGACAGCCCTATTGTGTATTGGATTGATCACATAAGAGTAAAAATGAGAAGAGCCTTCTGTGTATGCCCTCTTGTCTTAGTTGTTTGCTTGCTTTTGCTCACCTTTCCTGCGTTTTTTTTCTAGTGCACTAATTTGCTTAAGCTGAACAGCCAATCAAAGTGATTCCTCCACCATCTTCTTGGTGTGTCACCACCTTAATGCCTTAACAGCCTTTACCTGGACCACAACACAATACCAAGCCCAAAAAATCAATACAACAATACTAACAAGGTCATGCATCAGAACATCCAGACAGTTAATTTGAAAGAGTAATGAACTTGCTGTGACAAAGAAATGCCTGATTGACATTACCAAGTGGGCTACCATGTTATTGATTTAACTATTGTTCAACAGACACAATTAATCTTGCTTTCAAAAGAAGTGTCGCACTGGACATAGCATTTTCAAATGTTGCCAAATAGTAAAGCAACCAACAATAAAACATGAAGTCAGTCTGTCTGCATTTTAATTTAGTCCCTACAAGACTTAGGATAATTACTAATGGTTGTCCCCCATGAAGAAAAAAAAAACAAATATCCCACAGGTAGCTGCCTAGAAAGTGTTATCGGACTATACATAAACTAAATGAGTAAATTAACTCATTAAAATAATCATATTGGCTAAATCAAGAAAAACCTATGCCTCTGAATTTCCTTGGGAGGGCAGCCTCATTAGCTGGGATGCATTGAGCCCCCTTTATCTTTTCTGATGATGACTATGACACCAAAACTAAGTGCTTCAAACTGTATAGAGTACTCTGATACTTTGTAAAGTATACATAAAAATTAGGAAAAGTTGAAAAAATGTTTTAAAAATACGGTGCAAATCCATGGTATTGCATAGATGCATCACTACCATCTAGGGTTAAAGGTGGGCAATAAAATGATATTTCTTTGTGGTTATTTGATCCATTAACAATTTTTAATTTATGTTCCAGAAAATGTATTATCATAATGTGAAAAATAATCCTGTATAATTTGATAAAGGACTGTTTTCCATATTACCCACCCCTGATTAGCAACACATCGTATATCACCCTCATATTTACACCTGGTGCACAGGCAGCAAGATCCATTTAAGTTATTACTCCAAGATATTGGATAAAACATAACCAAACTTGAAAAAACACATGTGAATAACATAATCAGTGCATAAGAATTGATAAAAAAGGCTAATAATCCACCTTAAAAATATTTCTACTTACAAATCCAAACTGTAAAGCACAATAAGTCCATATGTAAACAGCAAAGAGAGAACCACAGCTACTCCTTTGCCGCTGCTGTACATAAGAGCCAGAAAAAGCCCTCCATATCAACCTCTAGCCTTGCGTGAGCGTGACACACCCAGCATGTAAACTTGAGAAGTCACTCTTCTAAAGATGATGTTCCGTTTTGGCTTGTTTAACCCAAACAACACAACCGCCAGAGGAGCCACCATGCTCCCCTGCTCTCTATTCTTAGCCATTTCCGTTAATAATACCCAGAGTATTGTCTGTGGAGGCCTTGAAAAGAGACCTTCAGGAGCAGATCCTGTTTACCTTATAGAAATTGCTGTCTCCAACTAGGATCTCTCTGGAATACTGTACCGTCACCTTTTGCTCCCCCACAGCCCCCCAAAACACACACCTACACATCCACAAAAAAGGAATTGGCATTCAAAAATGCTTGTACTTTCTTAGGAAACTGTAAAGACGCCTAGTTTGACCCTTGGACAAATAAGAATATTTACATTGGCCCCAGTTCATAGAAACTATGCATACATAACAATGTTTCCAGTGGTGTAGTCTGGTATTGGAAGAAGAAGTAGTATCAGCACACTTAGTACCACACTCAGTAAATAAAATACTTACCAGTTTTGAGTGTTTTATAGGTGCTCCAGTGTCTGATGATGACCTTGGTGGACAAGCCACTCTCCGTGTATCCAAAACTCTTCATGGACCATTGCCTTTCTCACCGCTATGGGGTTGAATAGAAGACCTTAAAAGGAAAATAGACATATACAGACATTTTGTTTTAGCGGTGTTTTTAATATACTTGGAAGTGGCACACCTAAAAAGTTACTTGAATGGGTATTACTGATTAAAGTTATGTTTAAATTGCAATAAAACAGGTGGACGGCCCCTCTTATTAACACATGTGTAATATATCGTGGTAGATGTGTTGTGTTTTCAGATAAATAATAATTTAGATGGATGTGCTTATTATCCATCACTCACCGCTCGTAACGTTAGCATGGGAGGGGTCTTTGTCATCGGGCTAGGTAACGTTAGCTGAACAGGCACTTTTCAACAGAGAGTTAAGGATGTTTTTTTCCCCAATATGCCATTAAATAATGTGACATGCTACCTTTGCGGAAGTACATTGGTGTCTTACAACAAGCTACTTAGCTACATACGCTGACCACAAACAATAACATTGTTTGTTCTTGAAACACGTTAGCTAGTAAGCTAATTCAGCTAACGCTACACCCCGGCTTTCCCTCTCTCTGTCTTCAGAAGTTTCAATCATAGCAACCGCTGTAATTAATATGACAGTGATTAATTGCTAACATGTATTAATAGTGCTATGATGTTCAACTTACTACGTTTGGTGTATTGCGATTAAATCCAACGCTACTTTAATGTTAACAACAGTTGCTAAACTGCGTTTGCTAGCAACTCCAATGGCTAACGTTAGCTGTTGTTTATCAAGTGAGTCTCCAGCACCTCCGAGACAGTTCTCCGCTTACACCGCCAAGACGACGGATGGCAGTGTGTTTTCCTACAAACGTAGAAGAAGTAGAAGAAAGCTCTTCCGCTATCTCTCTGGAAGACAGTTGTTGACATTTGGACAGTAAAAGGAAGATCATGTTTTGATTGACTGCACAAATCTAAATATTTTAATTTCGGAGATGTTGCGGATGGTGTGCTCATCCCGGGCTTTAGTGCACCCGCATTTGCCGATGTCGAACAGACAGTCTGTTTATAAAACTGTTACATCAGCACATTTTATGACCATCAGCTTTCTCAAGAAGGACACATGGAACAGCAACATGCACCTTAAATCACTGGGAAAAGAAAAAAAGCTCATTTACTACAGTAACCCAGTCAGTTCACCCAGGAATTACTGTTCAAGTCAAGTCAAACTGAACTGCTGGAACTGCAGACAGCCTCTTGACACAACACCTGCATTCTTCTGCATGTCATGCAAAGTAGTCCAGCCCCCAGAAGAAGGGACATCCTATTTTAAAATAATGAACTGGTGAGTACCGTGTCTTATTACCACCATATTTGTATTACTCATCAACATTTTATTTATCAAGTTATCCTGTAAGCAAAAACATTTAATGTTACCATGTGTTGCCTCTTTTCAGTGACTACACATTCACACTGGACACACACAAACTGCAGAAAAGATACTTGCAGCTACAGCGGTCTCTACATCCAGACAACTTCAGCCAGAAATCTGTGGTAGGCAGGGGGATGTGAGGGGAATTGGAATACAGATCAGTTCAGTAACATGGTTCATTAGTGTGAGACACATAATGGAGTTCGACCCTCTATCCCTTTAGGCCACTTGACTGTGCATTGTTGTTTTGTTAGTGTGATTCATTGTGATTTAATCAAGGTATTAACTCTGGGCAAAATCACAGGTTTAGTTTGAAAGACATTGAAAAATATAGACCCTTAACAGGCTGTTTCCCCTATAATTAAGCTACCAGGCAAACAAGGTCAAGCAGTTCAAGAATTCAAAATCACAACAACTGAGAAGATGAAAGCATTGCTTTAAAGCCACCATATTATGATAATTTTCAGGTTTATAATTGTATTTTGTGGTTATACTAGAAAAAGTTTAAATGGTTTCATTCTAACAAACACCCTATTTTTGTTGTACTGCACATTGTTGCAGATCCTGTAGATCTTGTTTTCCCCTTGTGTGTTAAGGTCTCTGTTTTAGCTACAGAGTAAGACCTCTTACTTCTATACTATCTTTGTTGGGTGTCGCACATGCGCAGTAGCTAGGTAAGATCACATCAGCTAGATAACTCTTTCTCCAACTTTGGTCAATATGAGGCAGTTCTTTTGTAGATTATGGTGAACTAGTGTGCTGTAGCAGTGTTTTGCCATTGAGAACGAACTAGCATGCGGTTAGCCACCTTGTCTTGGCTAGTTACGTAGAAAGCCATGCAGATTTTAAACAGCTCACCCGGAGACTGAAGGCAGAGGACATTCAGGAACCTGTATCTCACTCAAAACAGCATGGATATATATTTTTTCAAGTTTGTATGCGTGTGGAAGCGCTAGCGACAAGAAAATAACACCCCAAATCTTTTTCATTATATGGGCACTTTAAGAATAAAAGGAGGACAACTTGCAAAAAAATTAAATACTTATACTTACTATACCATACTATACTATATGAGGAAAAGCACAGGTATATCACATTAATGAAGAATGTCCATTACCTAGCCCAGGAAGCGATTCCAGTAAGCCAGCATTCACAATAATAAGATCCTGGAACTGGTTTACCTAACTCTTTATTAAGGGAAGTTTGGGGTCCCCTACTGGATCTGCTGCCCACGCGACCCGATACCGGATAAGCGGATGAAGATGGATGGATGGATTTATTACTGTTATTAATCACTCCTGTGCCACCTGTGTTTTTTTGCCATCACATGCCAAGATGTTTTTTGTGAAAAGGGTATTTTGCAATATAATGTACATAGCAACTAAAACATCTAAAAGGAAGAACATGAAACAAGGGCAAATTATGTACATTTCAAAGATTAAGAATAAAGTATGATTAAGGATAAGTCAGCACAAATAGCATTAAAAACACTAAAAGGTAAAATCATTACAGTCCGAAAATGTGGGACAAAAAAAGTTTGCGAAACAAATTAAGTAAAAGTCATTACAAGTTAAGTCAAGGTTAAGTAAGCAACAGTGTCTTCGTTCTTCATATATTTCCTAACTCCTGCTAGAGTGGAACTGTGGTATTAACAGCTTAATTTACTTGAAGAAGTTTTAAGGCAAAGTTATGACTTACATGTCTAAAATAAGCTGTGCTGTTAAAGCTAAAATTAAACTTTTGACGTAAAAGCGTATTTGGTCATAGAAGGAAAAATTGTATGTATAATGGCTATGTGTGTCATTAATTGATCCCCCAGTTATTTTCTTAATTAAGGTCCATCCATCCATTCATCTTCATCCGCTTACCCGGTGTAGCCGGGTCGCAGGGGCAGCAGCTCCACCAGGGGACCCCAAACTTCCCTTTCCCGAGCCACATCAACCAGCTCCAACTGGGGGATCCCGAGGCGTTCCCAGGCCAGGTTGGAGATATAATCTCTCCACCTAGTCCTGGGTCTTCCCCGAGGCCACCTCCCAGCTGGACATGCCTGGAACACCTCCCTAGGGGAGGCGCCCAGGAGGCATCCTTACAGATGCCCGAACCACCTCAACTGGCTCCTTTTGAAGCGAAGGAGCAGCGGCTCTACTCCGAACTCCTCGCGGAGGACTGTGCTTCTCACCCTATCTCTAAGGGAAACGCCAGCCACCCTCTTGAGGAAATCCATTTCGGCCACTTCTCGTTCTTTCGGTCATGACCATAGGTGAGGGTTGGAACAAAAACTGACCGGTAGATCAAGAGTTTTGCCTTCTGGCTCAGCACCCGCTGCACCGAATCTCCAACCAATTTCCCCCTCTATTGTCCCCTCACTCTCAAACAAGACCCCAAGGTATTTAAACTCCTTCACTTAATTAATTGTGATTGATTTAAAGAAATGCAATTAAACCAGAGCACTTTTTTCTCCCATCACGGAATGCACATGGACTCGCCAGACCCTCCTTCGCAGTGCTGTGGAAGAAGGCCTGGCAATGCGAGACTAGGGCTTGACCCATACTAGTGACTAAAAGGCAGGCTATCTCTAGCTCTGCTGCTTTGAGAACCCCTTTAAGAAATTAAATAGAATGTAATCAATAAAATGCACACAGAAAACTCATGATGGTGCTTTATACAATTTCCATTTCCTTGCGGGAGTCATCCCAAAAGGATTAATAAAGAGAAGTCTAAGTCTTATAATGAAAGACGTTAAAGGGAAAAGACAGGTCCAATTTTGACATGCCAACTTGACGTTGGATGGAACATTCCCTCGCTGCTGTTTAGGAAATAAATTTGCTCTTACCTTCACTTTAGATATTTAACTTTTTATAGGCAGAAAAATGTACCTTTCTAACACCAGTATCCTGTGAGGAAAAATAGGTTTGATGTACTTGGTAAATCACATTCAGCCTGAGGCTAGGCTGATGTGACACAGGTGGGCCTATATTTTACATAAAAACCTCGACTAGTGCAGCTTTAAAAATGTCAATGAAAGAAATACGACTTTTCCAAATGCATCTGAGCAGTTTTAAGTTAAATGTGTTTATAGGTTATTTTACAAAGTGGTAAATGTTCACATTATCCTGTTTCCCTCTTGTGGATCATTAAAAAAACTTTGCCTGGCATAAGAATAAGCATTATGAGTACAAGGAGGAGAGGAGGTGTGTTGCTTTGCACATAATTTATTCTCTACACGCAGGTGCAAAAGCACAATACAAAATGTTGTCAAGATATGAAATGAGAGCTTAGTCATATTCAGCAGAATGTGAGAGAGGAGAGGTAGCCTAAATGGTTTCTACACACACAACCTGTCCAATATTGTACTGACTCTGTTTTATTTATCAGCACCTCTGGACATTTTTTTCTTAATTAGACATCTTCTAGCCTCAGGGGTCTTCATCATATATAGAAAACTCATTACTTATACAAGGCTGCAAGGCAGCCACCTACTGCACTGGTTGTTATTACAGAAACAGCTCCACATGATGGGCCCATGGGCCAGAGCTTGAGACTATTGATTTTCACAAGAGCTGACAGACCTGATTGCTACAAAATGTACAAGGATCTGCCAACCATTTCCAAGATATTTTTGTTTCCACACGTCTGTCGTGTCAAACTTACACCTGGATCCCTTGAAGTGTCCCAAACTGCTTGACTACAAAAGAGAAGCTGTATGTCATACACCTGATTGTCAGTATCACCAAGGATTTGGTGTTTATACAAAAAAGAGACAGTGGTTTATGGATTGGGATGACATTCTGTAAAAAGGATCAGATGTCATTTCCTTTTGTGACAGTTTGATGTGCAACTCTGGATAATGTGAATATGTGTTAAAAATCACAATAACATATTTGCTTTCCCTTTTTAATGAATGTATATGCACAGAGCACGATTAGAAGCAAACTTAAGAGAACTCTCTTTTGCAGAAAGAACAGGAGTATTCAGAAAGCCACTCTGCTCTTGTGAACAAAGCCTACCAGACTCTACTTAAGCCTTTGAGTCGTGGTCTTTATATGGTGAGTTCTTCTAATGAACAGTTTATTTTTTATAACTGCAAGTCTGTTTGATCGCTTGTTCTAAAGAAACATCCTTACAATCTTAGTATGACGACAGTCAAAAGTAGTAAAATGTATTTGAAGGAGCAGTTGAGTTTGATGAACTCCCATTCTATGTTTCAGCTGGAGCTGGAGGGGATGCGTATAGAAGAGGGCACAGACTCCGGGGCTGATTTGGATTTTCTAATGGAGCTGATGGAGATCAACGAAGCCCTTGATAAAGCTAGGACTCCAGAGGAAGCCAAGAAGATAGGCCAAGACACAAAAAGTAAATAAATATGCCTGTTTAATTCGGTTGAGTGATCATAATTAAACACAGGTGGACGTTGAGTACATGAACCTGGTTAATTGGTGCTGCTGACCCATCAGATGTGTAGCTGTTTCAGATTTTTGACTAGTTTTACTTTTCCAGGCCTCAAAATGCTATTAAAATGAAACAATGTAAGACATCAAAATCACTTAATTGCTAAACTGCTCACTGGCCGAGGCATTTCTTTGTTTAAGGGGTTAAAGTTGTAATCCTTAAGATTTAAGTTCTGGTTGATTTGGTATGACACCTGTGATTACCATGGTAACAGCAAGTGCACGCCAACACTCCTCGAGCAGCTGCTTTGTCAGGAATACAATAGAAGAGCAACTGGTGTATCTGTTCACAGTGCAACAAAACAAACTCACGTTGTTGGTAGGCATATATAGGCAAGTCAAATCCAGGGCGGGAATTGCGGACGTATTGCAATGCACAACAAGGTTGGCACTGTCAGATCAATCAATAAAGCACACATGTATCTCTGTGTGGTATGTTTAATCTGTGTCCCATTTTGTAAACAAAAATATTTCATTATATCCTTGTGCTAGATAGTGTGAACTGGTTTTACTTTTTAGCTTTAGTGCCTGAAAGTCTGTTACATTCAAGACATTGACAAAGCTTTTGATCCAAAGCTTATTAAGACTATCAGCTCTCTGTATTTCTTATGGCTATGTTCAGAAAATGGTGTCGTCCGGCAACTTTCATGCAAAAAATTCGAGTGAAGATAATGACCTTTTCCTAAGAGTCCATCATGTAATTGTAGTCCTCCGTGTCCTCCTTGGCTACTAGCAACTGCATGGAGGAGGAGTGGGGGTGGTGAGCGGTCACGGAAGGCTTGTGTCATGTGGACACCACAACATTTTTGTTGTCATTACGCACTATAGCTTTAATTGTGTTAACAAAATATGTCTTTTTGATTTTTCTAATGTGGTTTGTTTAACCTAAAATAAAGCAGTTACTCTCAGAGGGGAGTGTACTTTGTGTGCTATGTGCCATGTGTTGTTAACACGTGTATTACTGAAACTTGTCTCCTTACTTGCAGGAAAACTGGCAGTCTTGACAGAGGAGATAGATGCTTCCCTTCTTAGAGGTATTATATTCAGATGTTGCATTTAAACATTTTTTGTTCCTCTCACTCATTCTTGTGTTTGTTTTGTAATCTATTCTGAAGCTTTCCTTAAGTCGCTGAGTGAGTCAGTGATTGAATTTCCTTTTGCACTCTTTTTTTTCTCAGGAGAGCTTCAAGTCGCCAAATCCCTGCTTGCCCAAATGAAATACCATGCAAACATTGAAGAGAAAGTGAAGGAAAAACTTTCTGAGTTCATGTAATTTCCCCCCTGTTTAGGGACATTTTATTTTATATTTTTAGCTGCTTAAAAATGTTTTGTAGATAAGCCCACACATCATTGTACATTTGTTTTGGGATTATGTAAATCTATTGTTCAAGTTGAATAATAAAACTACTTTTAATGCATAATACACAACTGAATTAATCATAAATTGTACTCTATTTTTTATTTAAAACAGTACAGATATGAGGGTATAATTGGATGCCTACAGTATTCCACTAATTTCACAAACCTAATCATATCCACTTGTACCTAATGTATCATTAAATGTGACAAAGATCTATAATTGTCTCTGATTAAATGTGTTGCTCGGTGTTTATGAGATTATCCTGCCTATCAGTTCAGCATTTTGTCATGTGAGACTCACACACACAGACGGGACTCCCACTCAGTTCCTCAGGGTACCTTTAGGTGGAGACATAACACCTTGACAGTCATCATGCAGAGGAGCAGTACATATTGTACAAACTAGATATGAGACCAGAAGGAAGTCCTTTATAGGGGTAGACAGCCTATTGAATTATTTATAGTGGCTTCATATGTAGCATTAATACTATGATAATCAGGAAAACCTCACTGAATGATGATTACTTGATGAGCCAAAGATCTATAATCTGTGTAAAGTTGTAGCTCATAAATTGATCGTACATTGACCCTGTACACCTATGCGTGCCACACACTGAAAGGTGCATCAGAATTTAAATTCATCCTTCTTCTCGCTCATTTGAGTTGTTTTTTTTTTCTTCAACACCATAGAGTCATAATCTGCTTTGCAAATTGGAGCTCCAGACACACCAGGGCCTTTCTGAGAAACTGATACAGGTGAAATCACTCTGAAATAAAACGGCTGTCACTTAATCTAATGGCAAAACGTAAACCATCAGATCACATATCATGTGAAAAATGTTATTTGAGACACCCCGACCTAAACCATTTTGTGTGTATTAGTGGTTTTACACCAACACTGGTTTTCTGTGCTCCACACACCTCTCTTGAACACCCACTGTAACACATCCTGACTGGTTGTTTATTAAGTCTGGAACAACAATGTCATGTGTCTAAGGCTGTTTCGTTTTTTTACTGTGGAGAAGCAGTTTCCTTAATACACATGGATAGACATTGAATTAAACAGGGCTTCTCCCACCACGATGAGACTAACAGGCCTATTTATTATTCATGTCGTAATCGGAAGGCATCTACGGCGCCTTTGAATTAATGAGAAAAAGTGATCGACCAACACTGAGGCAACTGCTGTCTCCCAAAACTCTTTCAAATTGAGTTTGAAAGAGACGAAAGGGAAAAAACTCACTACAGCTGGGCTGTGAAATTGACTTGGATGGGAAAATAAACTAGCTACATGCGACCACCATGCACCTGTCATGGTGCACTGGGTTAATTCAAACATCCTCTACAGGCCTACATGACCCAGTAGATAGAATTCCTGTTAGTTCTGTGAGTTATTGCACTAGTTTGACATTTTGGGAAATTAGCTTATTCAATGATGAGAAGAGTGATACTTTGCTCACATCTGTCTGCTAAATATTAAACTGCAGCTGGTAATCATAGGTTAGCATCAATTCAGAAACATATGGAAATAATTAGCCTGGCTCTGTCCCGAGGTAACACAGTTAGCTCATCAGCACCTTAAAGTATACCTCATATGTTTAATCTGTACTAGTGCAAAAAACACAATTTGCAGTTTTACAGAGGGTTATGCGCTGGACCTTTTCTTTGCCTGCTGTGTAGTGACTTTTTGCCTTTAAACAGAACCAAGCTAGCTATGTCCAGTTGTTTCAAGTATTTATGCTAAGCTAAGCTAACCAGCTGCTGACTGTAGCTTAATATTTAGTGGACAGCTATGAAAGTGGTATTGATCTTGTATTTATTTCTGCAACAAAGCGAATAAGTGCATTGCCAACATTTTAAAACATTCCTTTAACATTATGGAAATAATAATCACAGTGTCTACTTATGTTAATACCTAAATATTTTTGAATTGGAAATACAGTGGGTACGGAAAGTATTCAGACCCCTTTAAATTTTTCACTCTTTGTTTCATTGCAGCCTTTTTCCAAAAATCAAAAAAGTTCATTTTATTTCTCAGTAATGTACACTCAGCAACCCATCTTGACAGAAAAAAACAGAAATTTAGAAATTTTTGCATATTTATTAAAAAACAAAAACTGAAATATCACATGGTCATAAGTATTCAGACCCTTTGTTCAGTATTTAGTAGAAGCACCCTTTTGATCTAATACAGCCATGAGTCGTTTTGGGAAAGATGCAACAAGTTTCTCACATCTGGATTTGGGTATCCTCTGCCATTCCTCCTTGCAGATCCTCTCCAGTTCTGTCAGGTTGGATGGTAAACGTTGGTGGACAGTCATTTTCAGGTCTCTCCAGAGATGCTCAATTGGGTTTAAGTCAGGGCTCTGGCTGGGCCATTCAAGAACAGCCACAGAGTTGTTGTGAAGCCACTCCTTCGTTATTTTAGCGGTGTGCTTAGGGTCATTGTCTTGTTGGAAGGTAAACCTTCGGCCCAGTCTGAGGTCCAGAGCACTCTGGAAAAGGTTTTCGTCCAGGATATCCCTGTACTTGGCCGCATTCATCTTTCCCTCGATTGCAACCAGTCGTCCTGTCCCTGCAGCTGAAAAACACCCCCACAGCATGATGCTGCCACCACCATGCTTCACTGTTGAGACTGTATTGGACAGGTGATGAGCAGTGCCTGGTTTTCTCCACACATACCGCTTAGAATTAAGGCCAAAAAAGTTCTATCTTGGTCTCATCAGACCAGAGGATTTTATTTATCACCATCTTGGAGTCCTTCAGGTGTTTTTTAGCAAACTCCATGCGGGCTTTCATGTGTCTTGCACTGAGGAGAGGCTTCCTTCGGGCCACTCTGCCATAAAGCCCCGACTGGTGGATTGCTGCAGTGATGGTTGACTTACTACAACTTTCTCCCATCTCCCGACTGCATCTCTGGAGCTTAGCCACAGTGACCATTGGGTTCTTCTTTGCCTCTCTCACCAAGGCTCTTCTCCCCGATAGCTCAGTTTGGCCGGACGGCCAGCTCTAGGAAGGGTTCTGGTCGTCCCAAACGTCTTCCATTTGAGGATTATGGAGGCCACTGTGCTCTTAGGAACCTTAAGTGCAGCAGAAATTTTTTTGTAACCTTGACCAGATCTATGCCTTGCCACAATTCTGTCTCTGAGCTCTTCAGGCAGTTCCTTTGACCTCATGATTGTCATTTGCTCTGACATGCACTGTGAGCTGTAAGGTCTTATATAGACAGGTGTGTGGCTTTCCTAATCAAGTCCAATCAGTATAATCAAACACAGCTGGACTCCAATGAAGGTGTAGAACCATCTCAAGGATGATCAGAAGAAATAGACAGCACCTGAGTTACATATGAGGGTCACGGCAAAGGGTCTGAATACATATGACCATGTGATATTTCAGTTTTTGTTTTTTAATAAATATGCAAAAATTTCAAAATTTCTGTTTTTTTCTGTCAAGATGGGTTGCTGAGTGTACATTACTGAGAAATAAAATGAACTTTTTTGATTTTTGGAAAAAGGCTGCAATGAAACAAAGAGTGAAAAATTTAAAGGGGTCTGAATACTTTCCGTACCCACTGTAAGTAATAGTTGAGGCTATTTTGTGTTTCAGTTTTCATACAAAGAGTAAATGGCCCCTTTGTATTAGGAGGCTGTTTTCCTGCAAAGCCAAAGAGACTCATTACATGCCTGCATATTGCCATGTGTAGTGCCTGCAAAAAAATCAAATTATTTTAGCAACTTGGAAAATCACTGGAGACCAATTTTACCTGGATTATGGTAATAGTGCATGTCATAATTGCAGTATTAATAATCTCCATATGGCTTTACCATAAATATCATAAAAAGATTAATGTGTTCTTGTGAGCCATGTCTTAATCATAATGTTCTCTTAATCACATTAAGACTAAAATGTTAGTGGGCCGTTAATGCACAACTGCAGTACTCTTGACAGAAACCTAATGGGAAAAATCCTCATTATAGACTATTTGTCCTATGATGATGGAGTACCAACACCACTGAACTATATAGAAACCTTCAGCGATGGATACAAACAGTAGCCAATGAAAGGTCTGATTGACAAAAGTCTAAACCAGTGGAGGATGACTCACTGGAGCTGAGCTCTTTTCTGCTCACAGCCGAGCAGCAGTTTTTATGATCCTCGCCCCTCCGCTCAACTACTGTGTGACTCAGCTGTTGAGTGTCAGTCCCATCATCCCACAGATACCTCAAGCCTGCTGTGTGTAGTAATGCCATTATAATCCACCACTATTAGGCTTTTCCCCCCGCCCTTAATCCATGTTTTTATGTTGTTTGCCTCATCTCTTTACCAAACCGTGTCTATGCCTCCCTACAAAGCTCAAATGCGCTCCCTGAATTTTTAACTCGTGACTTTTCTTTGCTTAGTTTTGAGTGTGCATATTTTGATATGGTTTTTAGTCTGAACCCACTCATAGCAACTTGGTGACACTATGATTCTTGTAGACATAGGGATGTGACAGTCTTCCCAAAGATCAAGAGCACAGTACAGCTCAACAGTGTGGTTCTGGGAGGTTCTGGTTTATGCTCCTGCAGAAGCCAAGAGTTTGTATGAAATCAAAATTGCTTTAAAGGAATACACCACCATTTGTTGAAATAGGGCTTATCACAGTCTCCCCAAGCTGTAGATATATGGGCCAACGCATTTTTTTGTTTCAGTGCATGCATTGTTTTAGTCCCGGTGCAACACAGACAGCGCCACCGCTAGTTAGCTTAGCATAGTGAATGGAATCCTATGTAGCCGTTTAGTATGTTGTGAGTAAAAGTGAGCCAACAATAAAACAACAACCTATCTTGTGGCCTGCGTATTCACAACAAGTACAAATAGCAATACAGATTTAGACGATTTTCTAGACATAACAGCAATGTCACTGATTGGTGAAACTTACTGTTACCATGGCAATGTTTACCGCAACCATGAACAGATAGTGGGTAGCATTAATGTCAATACACAGTCTTGTACCTTTGCCTTTTTTTCCATTTTAAACATTTTGTTTTTGCGCCAAATCAAATGTGTTATGGTCACGATTGATCTTGTGGCTGGTTGGCTGGGTTCCAGTCTTAAAACCCTTTCTTTAAGCATTTTCTGAAACAACGATGGAACAATTGAACGGATAAAATCACTTCCGGATCCAGAGACGTTCAAAAAGTGGGTAGTCACTGCTTTATAGGTGACAACAACATAACACCTGGTATGTCCCTGTCTGCTAATATGGTTTTATACAACACATTGGAAAATACAATCTGTCATCATCAAACAATTACTACTATTTTTCCCTTTTCAGGCTTTAAACACGCAGGTAAGCATTCATCAATTTTTTTTCTGAATATTGTCTCCATTTTCTTTCAACTTTAATCGAGGATCAGTTCATTAAAACTATAGATTCGATATTTCAAGCACCCCAGATCACTTTGTTTTTCCTCATTGAATGTAATTATAAGTCAAATCAGAACACACATTGACAATAGTCGTCTTTCTTCTCGGCTACATGTTTGAGGGGAGAAGTCCCAGAGGTGATCCTCACTGCAGCAGCCGAGCCGCTCCTCTAAGCTTTTGATATAGGCCCAGCTGAGAGATTGGTAGGGGGAATCTCTGCTCTCCTCAGCAATATGTGGCACAGGCAGGTGCATTTAGACATGACATGTTTGTGGGTTTGTTCACACGTGGATTGTTTGTGTTTGTGCAGACCAGAATGGAGAGCTGTCATATCTTCAAATCCCTTTGACTTCTCAGAATGAGTAATTGGCCCTCCAAAAATCAGTTGTCAAGTAATCCCTTTATCAATTGCCTTTCCCAGAAGCTCTTGTCACATATATTCCTCCAAATTGAATTGCATTTGTACGGAGCTGTTGTGTAGTTATTGTGTCTAGAGACCCACATCATGAACAGAAAGTGGCAAGTTTATTTGTTTCAAACTGAGCAGGGTCTTGATATTTGATCATATTTGATGTTTGGTTAATTTGGAGCTGAAAACTTTTCATCTTGAGGTGTGGCTATGCAAAAATAGCAGACCCAGTGAATGCAAATTGATTTGTTGTATCTACATGTTGCATTGTTATGTTGTGAGCCTCCAAAAAGAAATATCTGAAATGTTTACATTTCCCCAGTATTGAGGAGTATAATCCTTGTGGAAAATGAGGGGTCCAGTTTTAATAAAACATCTGTGAAGCAGTGGGCTGCTGGTGGATCTGCAAGTTAAGAGGGATTTTAGGTGCTGGGCTGTCCTATTAAAACACCAGGAAATATTGCTTCAAAAAGACTCCTTTGTGGTTCTGGAGTTTGGAAAGCTTTTGAAGGCGCAGGGAAAACAGATCAGCCATTAACTGTCAGCTGAGTGGAGTGCAAACCACTAGCCTCAGGTGAGATCGCACCCCTCACCTTATCTCCTCCTCTGTGCTGCAGATACTGCCTTACAGCAATCACATTGGTTCACGGTTCAGATCTGGTCTGACTGTTTCTCATCTCATCTAAATACCTTGCACAGCATTGAATCCCTGGATTCTACCCTGATTCCACTCTGACATTGTGGCAAAAAAGGCAAAAACTTTTACAAAGCTTCAAGAACTAACTTTAGTACTCCCTGGTCTTCTTGTCTCTGGAAGAGTAGTAATCTAGACATCAACACCATGCGCTAACTATGACTTGGAGAGAAGAAACAGAGAGGAACGTCATGTCATGCTGCTCTATATTGTGAAATATGTTATGATTATCTAGATGGCTGTCTATTTGTAATGTCACTGACACTGTGAGCTGAGCCTTGTTGCCTTAAAACAGGTAACGTACAGTGGGTTTTCTGAGTTTTTATATATTTTTATTTTTATATGTATTATTATACATACTGTACATGTCAATTACATGGAGCTTGTGTGGAAACAAGACCTGGAGATGATTTTGATTTTGCATCAAGTAAAAAATGTTCTCCTTTACTTGGATAACACACCAGGCAAAGGCAACAATATGGTTTCCATGTGTGACAATGGCTCTGCAAATTGCAGAGCTCTTGCTGTCACATCTTAGTAAAATTGAATCGAGGAGCAAACATTGGTTACAAACAGCCTAATGTCTTAGAGATTGTAAGTAGTTTTGGGGATGCTCCGTAAGCTCACCAGTTGGTGTGAATGTTAATGTGCAATCTTCAAGTAAAGAGATATCACACCATGCCGCAGCTTTACTGCAGGTGGGCCAGACAGGATTCATTTTTAAAGGAAGACCAGACAAGATGATTGTATTGTGGTGCAAGTACAAACCAATTCTGAGCTCTGAAAATAAAAACTCTATCATTGAAATGTATTACTATGCAGGATTTACAGCCAAATCCGTGCACCTGTGGCAGTATATTGCCTTGACTTAATATTGTCCATGAGCTTCAACATATTCTCCTGCATTTTCATAAGGGGGGGCAGAGAATTTGCAAGCTCCTGCGCACATTAATTTGTAAGGCCTTGCTTTTCAAACAAACAAAAGAAGAAGCAGTCCCCTTTCATAGTAGTTGTTTCTATGACAACATGAGCCCCTGCTGCAACTTTAAGTGTGATAAGCACAGAAGCCAGAAAATTTGATTGGTCCTGCTTCTCTCCATGGGAATGATATCAATACTCAACACTGATAGGGCTGTTTGGGTTAAAATTATTATATATTATAATATTTCTGAAAGGTTTGTTAGAATTATCACTACATCTCTTAAGATGTATTGTATTGTATTGAATGTGCACGACAATGTGGATCGCGGGGAGGTCACATTTAACCACAGACTAATATCCAGCTGATTTTCGAAGGAACAAATTACCTTTGAAAACATGGCTGCATGCAGCGATTGGCTCTATGTGTTATATGAAGCTCCAGTCGCACAGAAGAAAACCTTGGGCTTTTCTCTGCCTTGCTTTCCTTATTACATTTGACAGGACAGGGACCACATACCTCAATCCTGTCACCAGCTGAAATTGAGGCCTTTGAGAAAGTGCTGTGCCATTGACCCTTGGGCTTCACTCATTGCCTCTTCAGCTGAAATCACCCACAAATATGTTGTACACCTTAGCACTGCCCCAGCTCGCAAAGTAATAGGGATTGGTGCTGTAATCCAGACTCGACATGAGGTAATGCGCGACACGATTACGATGCACCACCCTCAGTTTGAATCTCTTGCCAATCACCAGAGTAGAGAGAAATTAATCACTCTCGGGGCTGTCAGTTGGCGTCAGCCAGAAGACATTTATCTTTGAACCCATGTCAGTAATTTGGCAATAACGGTTCCTTTGATTTATTCACTGCCTGAATCTCTGCCAGGAGAGCAAGAGTTCAGAGACAGTTACAGATTGATGATACTTGTATCCTGTAATTCTGTGGCCCTCAATCTTTGCAGTGATTAGGCTTGTGTAAAAAAGACAACACACGTAATTGCATACTCCTAAACATGATATCTTCACATCATTGTTTGAGTGAGGACCTCTATTCCGAGGTGTCGGAATTAGCTTGGAGGCTTATTCTATCCACTGTGTTGTCAGGAAGTTGCAGCTGATCTGAGGCTCGTTATGGAGCAGTACTGAGGATTGTTTGCCAGCGCTGGCTCACTGTGTCCTCAGATCAGCTTCATGCTGCTTAAGCAAAAACTGTTGACACATCTCAAGCTAACAGAGTTCATTCCAGCATGCATCCAAAAGGTTTCAGCCGGGAAGAGAAGACATAGTTATATTTTGTCAAACCTGCAGTAGAAAAAGCTCATGCAGCAGGTGTCGTTCCACATATTGCCACCTCCACTTCATTTGCTTTTTTGGACAAACTTGATGTTTACTTCAAGGCCTCTCAAGGGGCTCGCCTGAGAGGTAAAAAAATACCCTCAGGATATCTTATTCTTTTTAATTTGACAGCTCAAAATGCAGTTCTGCTTTCCTGGATATTGTCTTTTGCACAGATTACACAACACCTTTTCATCACGCTAAATGGAAATTAATGACTGTTATCTTCCACACAATTTAATCTATTAGTAGCAAACATTGGAATCTTAATTTGAGAATCACTGGTGTTATTTTGATTCAGCCATATGTCAAGATGAAAAATTGCCAACATTACTCCATTTAATTGGTATTCAGAATCCAAAGTACAGCATATATATATATATATATATATATATATATATATATATATATATACAAATGCTGGTTATTTAATTAGAATATCATGAAAAAGTTGATTCATGCCAGTTATTCCATTCAAAAAGTGAAATTTCCATATTATATTCATTCATCACATGCAGAGTGATATATTTCAAATGTTCTTTTAATTGTGATAATCATAACTGACAACTAATGAAAATCCCAAATTCAGTATCTCCGAAAATTAGATTAAGACCAAATTACTTAAAACCAATACAAAATTTTTAGAAAATGTTGGCCAACTGAAAAGTATGAACAAGAAAAGTATGAGCATGTACAGCACTCAATACATAGTTGGGGCTCCTTTTGCCTGAATTACTGCAGCAATGCGGCGTGGCATGGAGTCTATCAGTCTGTGGCACTGCTCAGGTGTTAAGAGAGCCCAGGTTGTGATAGTGGCCTTCAGCTCTTTTACATTGTTGGGTCTGGCGCATCGCATCATCCTCTTCACATTCTGTGCCTCTCCTCTCTTCCTCCAGACTCTGGGACCTTGATTTCCAAAGGAAATGCAAAATTTACTTTCATCAGAAAACATAACTTTGGACCACTCTGCAGCAGTCTTATCCTTTTTGTCTTTAGCCCAGGCAGGACACTTCTGACACTGTGTCTTGTTCAAGAGTGTCTTGACACAAGGAATGTGACAGTTGAAATCCATGTCTTGCATACATCTGTGCATGGTGGTTCTTGAAGCACTGACTCCAGCTGCAGTCCACTCTTTGTGAATCTCCCCCACATTTTTGAATGGGTTTTTGTTTCACAATCCTCTCCAGGGTGTGGTTATCCCTATTGCATGTACTCTTGTCCTTCCCCTCTCTATCAATGTGCTTGGACACACATCTCTGTGAACAGCCAGCCTCTTTAGCAATGACCTTTCGTGTCTTGCCTTCCTTGTGCAAGGTGTCAATGGTCGTCTTTTGGACAGCTGTCAAGTCAGCAGTCTTCCCCATGATTGTGTAGCCTACAGAACCATAGACCATTTAAAGGCCTTTGCAGGTGTTTTGAGTTCATTAGCTGATTAGAGTGTGGCACCAGATGTCTTCAATATTGAACCTTGTCACAAAAAGTTTTTTGTCACTGATTTTCTGAGATACTGAATTTGGGGTTTTCATTAGTTGTCAGTTATAATCATCACAATTAAAAGAAATGGACATTTGAAATATATCACTCTGTGTGTGATGAATGAATATAATATACAAATTTCACTTTTTGAATGGAATTACTAACATAAATCAACTTTTTAATGATATTCTAATTATATGACCATAAATAATAATGAAAAACAAACGCTCTTTGGACCACTTGTCAAAATAAATAATGTAATAAGCTCAATGTTATGCATACTGTCTAATAATAATAATTGGTCTCAAAGAGCAATGTAGTTAGGGGGACACACAAACCATTCATGTAATAGGGAATGAAGACAACAAAGCTGGTCTTTGTGATTAAGTGTCTAGGTATCTGAGTTGTTTGTCAATGTGTTTCCATTGGGAGATCGCAGTAGCATTTTTATTTTTAAATGTGCAGGTTGTTTTTCCCAGCAGATGGTCTCATCTGGCTTATCAGTGTTTGCATATGGATCTCCTTTTCTCTCTGCAGCCTTCCCTCCACCAGAACATCTAAAATATGTGTGCTCATTTCTTTTATCTTACCTGTACATTTACTGCATGCCCATTTAGACAAATCTCATCCTCTTTGTATCCATCGATTACACGAACTCATACTGTGGGATTGACGAGTGTGACTCTGTTTCTGCCTGACAAATACTTGCCAGTCGATGGGGGAAATGTTTTGAAGTCTTGAAGCTGTGTAGTGTGCGTGGGTGTTATATTCAACTCTATATTTCATTTAACGGTGGGTTTCTGACTGTAGCCATGGAAACCCAGCCGCAACGGGACCCCTCCCATAGTATTACCTTATTAAAGTGACATCTTGTAATTTAATGTAATAGAATAGCTGTAGCGGATTAATATACAATTACAGCCATTTTACTTATCTTCACAGCTCTCCCTTAAATCTCTTAAATGTTGCACTCGCTGATGTACTTTCTACCACTGGTTGGTCCCGTGGCAGAGCAAATGCAAGTGCAAGCATATCATTCACACATTCTTGTATAGATATGCAATATCCATTAAAATCACTGCTCTGCTTATTACTGTACTTCTTAAAAAAGGAATTACAGAAAAGGCTTTATTTCATAATGGTAACTCTTTGAAAATATACAAAGAGTTCTAAATGGCAGCAAGGCCGCCATCTGCTTCTCCATCTCTGGCATGTCCCCTCATCGGATTCCAGCTGCCTGCTGGAGGAATTAAGGAGGAGATTTGAAGGGCCTGGGCAGATGTAACAGCAGAGTTGACATTAGCCTGTGTGGGACAACATGCTGCTCAGATAGAGAGAAATGCTCTGCACTGGTAACTGGGAGGCTTACGGATGTTGCCTGCTTCATTTTGTCCCAGACAAGCTTTCTGAATTGCAAGCTATAATATATTTTCTGCCCACTGCCCATGTGTATTTTAAAGGATGGAGATAGAGGGTTGGTTTTTCCATGTGTGAAAATTTGCTAGACCTGCAAATATTCACTACCTGGGTTTTTCTCAGGGAAAACTAGTTGTCAACTTCCTGGCATCTAACAGGGATTACAATAAACTGAAGCTTTGGTTACTTGGAATATGAAGAAAACTTGTTTTAACCTAAAAACAAGGGATGTTGGTATGCCTTGTCAAATTGGGAATAAATAATAAATACAATGTACTACTAAGCAACTGGTAAATATGCTACATAAGTCAACTTGGTGACATTCAATTAACCATTTAATACATGTTACAGGTATGGCACACACTCTCAGGATGAGGATTTGCTATGATTTGGCAATACGCAGAGCAGGTGTTATGATAAGGAATACAACTTGATATTCCACATACTACTAAATGTTTGTCTTGTGTGTATTAAATTACTATAAATGCCCCAGTAAGTTATTCATTCCACCAGCAGGTTTTGCAGCCTAATCATCAGGATGCTAATATACTAATAACTGGTTGTTTCTTTCTTCTTATTTTATAGATTTTGTGACCACGCAAGGGCAAGTTGTAGTGCGCCGAGTTCGCCAATATATCTGAATGGAATGTAATAATGTAGTGTAAAAATTTAAATTCTGTTTTATGAATTAAAAATGTTTGCTGTCTACACTTTTGCTCTTTTGGGATGTTTAATGACGCAAGCTCCCACCTACACTCTGTAAAGATTTAAATTATCAAACATAATTTTATTAATTTCATCCCAATGGACTTTCACATGTATGGAAATCATATAAATTAGCATTCTCTCACTTCAAATGTACCCTCATTGCACAATTATCACATAATTGCCTGTATGTAGGTTTTACATTACAGTATACACAGGAACCCAAATCTTTCTAATGGCCTAACTGATCGCTGGCCAGCAGATGCATATGACTTGTGTTCATTTGTTTTTTTTTTAAGAGTGGAGAGTCACACAGGGGCGATTCTATCATCAAACCATAAGGGGGGCTCAGCCCCCCCCAAACTCTCACTTGAAACACCAAAATTGAGTCCCCCTAAGAAGGCTCTAAAATCGCCTATGGAGTCACAAATGGTTTAGTGCACAATATACTGACTCTGTTAAACTTGTACATTTCCTCACACACACACACACACACACACACACACACACACACACACACACACACACACACACACACACACACACACACACACACACACACACACACACACACACGCACACACACATACACATACACACACACGTCATGTACAGGACAGCATCTGTAACAAACTCTTTCCATCTGTGCTTGCATATGCAGAAGTGTTCGAAGCACAGTTGCAGAGCTTTGATTGGTTTCCTTCTATGCCCCAGACATGAATTTCATCAGACCTCAAAAGCTGCTTAAGAAATTAAAGGTGCTAGTACTTGATGACTTAAATCCACCTCTGGAGATGAGCGGTAGGAATTACAGTGTTGCTGACAAATCTCTGTAACACCCCTCTCATGTAAACCCATCTCACACTCTATAGGGACCATCGAGTGGAATAGACTAACAATTAAGTCACAAGTTAGCCAGGTAATTAAAGCAGAGATCCCACAGAAACACCATGTGAAGATGTGGGATGTCAGGGTGTCGCCGCGGGTGGTATCCTTACCTTACCCGACTGTCTGGCCATCTGCCATTGTATTTTGGGTGGAGATCTGGTGGCAGGATGTAGCCGGTCTGTCAATCAGTACACTGGCGGACACTGCTGTTTTTCGAAGTCTTCAAACTGCTTGTCTCTGAAGAAAAATAGGGAGCAGAACAGCTCTAAGAGGGCGAAGCTTATACAAAATAGAATCCACAGAAACACCTTGTGTATCCCCATGAAAAAACATAATAGCTAATATAAATAGTGCTTTGTCTTGAAGGCAAGAATAAAGAATACACCTCATCATACTGTCTTCAATGTCTTGAAATGCCAATGGACTTTGATATTTTGCTTTAAAACAGAGTATGAGGCAGAAAATGAGTTTTAAAGCATAACCCCATCAACCCTCTGCAGATATATTATAGTAGTTTTGTGTAATGGGGCAGTGAAAACCATAGTTATTGCCCCTTAAAGGGATAGTTGGGGGTCTCTTGAGTCGCTCTGTTGTGTGCAGGAAGTATTTTCTATCCATCCAAAAACCTTAACGTTGTTGGCTGAGATGAGTGAAGCATTGATTTGTTTAACTGAGTTGTGGCATTGCTACCAAATGTTACAACTTCCAGTTCTTTAATAAGGATTAACTTTTTTTTAATTGAACAGCGATGACCTTTATGGTTGATTAGATTTGCCTCCTAAAATTCTGGTCTCTCCCTCAAATTATCCTTGACTTCTTTGTAAGTACAAATTACACAAACAGATCTGCAAAAGTTAAACGAAAGATCAAACGCAACATTTCAACATGAGACCTTAGCTGACAAAAATCTGAGACTTCAGTTGGTGTATAATCACTGATGGTGAGCTCTCTGCAGATAGAGATGTTTAATCACAGAAACAAAACATCTGCTTACTCTCCACGTTCTTCTCTTTCTTTCTTTTTAACACCCCTTGCAAAACACTGTTTTAGTCACATTGTTTTTCTCTGCTTCTCAGCATTGGTGATTACTGTCGTATTGCGCTGGTGTCCGTGGCTGCAGCACTGACCTTAACTTCATTGTCTGGTGGATTAATCTGCCGGCAGGTCATGTCTCTGCCTTGCCTTTTGCTCTAGCTACACAGAGTTAACAATGCGTCAGCCTGGGCAACACTGTCACTATTTCTTTAGGCTACATTGCAATGATTCACATGAGTAAGCCATTAGGAAATGGATGTTTTCATGACCCTGTAAGGAGGGAAGCGAGTGGGTTGAAAGTGCAGGCTTTCTGAAAGGCAGGCCAATAATAGCCCATTTACCATCTCTCTTTGTGTGTGAGGCAGATGTGTGAACACACACTTTGATGGATCCGTATTCTTAATTGGCTTTAGGCTTCATTAAAACTTATTTAAAAAGTTGTGACTTGTACAACTATAATCCATTTAATATAAATGAGACAAGAGAAGGACATTGATGCTTCACTTTTCATGGATAAACACTGACAAGGATTCAATTCTCTTGTTTGGACACCCCTCTTAGGCATTCAGTCTGTTAAGAGCTCTGTGAAAACATGAAAAACACTTAGTCCTTGAGAGGAAGGATCTGTTGTTTACAAAATGCCTGGGCTTTTACGGATGCTGCATGTGTTTTTCCCTTTGAGTCAGAAAAGCTTTGGGGGGAAAAAAGTCCAAAGAGCTAAGAGCAACACTCTCTGATCTTCTCCATTTAAATGCTTAAAACGGCCTATTTAGCTCAATGTGTAAAGCCTTTCTTTTTGTTTGACTTTAGCAGCATTTCAACCTTTTTTTCCTACAGCATCATGGCTGTGGCTGGCCATGCACACAGCCACAACACAGCCAATGAATTCACAGTCAGGGCCACATCTCTGGGCTGGTATCCCTCCAATGAAGACCTGAGGTTTGCTATGAGGCTGACCCATCACACACTCGAGGAGTAGTGGCAGGGCCAAAGAGTTTAAAGACGTCCACATGGGAGATGCCTGGGGGGGGTGGGGTGGGGAATAACCCCTCCTTTGCGCTTTAATACATGCTGCCTATCTTCTCCTTCCTTGCTCTGTCCTGCACTGTAAAGGCAAGGCCGGGCCCCCCTCGGGGAAACATTTTCCTTCTGTAAAGCCTATTGCTATGGAAATTGTGTGTAATTTCAGGGGTCGTTAACGGTGAAAGTGCAGGCATGCATATAGTGCGCTACTATCATCACACTGGAGCAGAAGAGCACCCAGGGCAGAATCTCATATACTATGTTGCTCCTTTGCCGGTCTTTGCCCCTACAACATGACATGCATCACTTGATGCAGAATAAGGAATGGACAGACCAGGGAGCAGGCAGCTGTGGAAGGGAGATGAGAGGTGGATGGACTAAAGATGGAAAATTGAGGAAGAGGCTGGAGCACTGAGTGTTTGTCAGTGAGAGAAAGAGAGTGAGTGTTTTAGAAAAAAAAGATTGGAATACTTTATGAGAAAGATGAAAGCAGCTGAAGAAGACGTGAAAGGGAATCCGAGGAGAGAGAAGCTTGAATCAATATTTATACTGTGAGGCGAGACAATTCTGAAGCAGTAATTAAATTGGTGTGTCATATTTCATTCCATTACTGGGCTGAGCTTGCATGCAAATGATCCAAAACACCTCCTTTTCAAGTGGATTTTATGACAGTGAATACAATTGAGCAAGCCAGGGAAAAATAAAATACTAATTCAGTATTCATGAGCTTATTGTTAGGAACTTGGGGACCATTCAACTGTAATTCAGCAGAGAGTGGGGTACGATACAAATCCCTCCGCTGTCAACTGTTTTACACTGAAACTAGGCGCAGGGGTGGGTGGGGAAGCAAATCATTCTCATTTGAATAATGATTAGAAAAACGAGGCCACACTGTCATTGATTGGAAACACAGTCTGGTTCCCAACATTGCCACCCCTCCTCCCCCTCTCTGGATTCGAGGATAATGAATAAAACATATCAAAGTAAATGTTACACTGGAATTCTGTCTGTTCATATATTTTGGGTCAGACGCAGCCTCCTTCAAACATTCAGTAGTTACATATCCCCTGTCATTTTCACAAATATGATAGTTTACAATTTGAATGCTCTGGTATTATATTGGTTAGTTAGCTTACACAGGACATCGGATGGATGACTCTGGAAGGTGACCGTCCCTCTGTAAATCCTGTCAACAGTGTTTACAGTAAGTATTAGTTTCAGGTGTTGCTCCCCTATTACAGTGCTCTGCACTTGTGACAAATAGAATTTGGGAGGAAAAAACAGAACACAGCTGTGCTCTGTGTAGCCAATTAAAAGTTTCCCTTCAACCTCTTTTCCTCTCAGTATTGGCTGTTCTTTTACACTTTTAACTCTACTGTGCAAAAAAGGATCAAAAGATAGCGTCCAAAGCACAGCATCAGTGATTTTTTATAACTAACTCAAATTGCCCTGCCGTACCTTTTTTCTACTCTTACCCAGTCTAGTCACTCTCCTGTGAGGAAAGAATGTACCAGACCTGCGAATTCAGGCAGAGGCACTATATGGCAAGGGATGGAACGCCTCTGGAGTGGTGCCATGTTTTGAGCACAGGCACTGCAAACAGCATCTGAAGTGCTGCCAATGGGAAACTCGACATTAACGTCTATAGCGGTGGAAAGAACAACAGATGCTTATCTTGTGTGTTCCTGTGCCAGCCCCATAGGGAAAAAGGTTGTCAGATATGACGTGTGTTTCTTGAAGTTCCTGGCATCTTTGTGTTTGTGTTTGATCCTACATGTACTGTACCTATTTTACACAGCAGTGGTAGATAAGTACCAAAAAAAAACTCAACTACATGGTCAGTGCTGCATTCAAAAATGTACTTGAATAAAGTACATTATTGGTTGCTCCTGTCTGTATGTTGAAGTGTCCTTGAGCAAGACACTGACACCCAAGCTGCTCCCAATAAAAGGGCCAGCGCCTTGTATGTGTATGAATGAGTGTGTGAATGGAATTGAGTGCAATTTTTAAAGTGCTTTGTCCGGTATGGTGGGAAGGCGTTGTGTAAATGCAGTCCATTTACTTTTTACTATTTATGCAGAATAGTTTCTTTAAAGGTCTTGGTTTCATTTGTTCATCATTGGATTGTAACTACAAAAGCAAAGCAGCAGTTCAATATAATACTTAAAATGGAGCTGCTTATATAATTTATATATCATTTGGTTCTAAAATGCATCATATTTTGTATGCTGATCATATGTTTTGTATTTAAAATGGTGGTAACTGTAGCTGGTACAAGTACCTCATATATTTACTTAGGTACAGTACTTGAGTAAATGTACTTGACCCATGGCATTTTTTATATTTAAATGTAGCAATACAGAAATAAAAAGAATGTGATCTGTATTGTCTTACAATGAAATTACATTTGAAGTAGAGTTTGATAGAAATAGGACATCTCACTACCAGGCATAACAGCTTTTTGATTAGACAAGCACATTCTGGAGAAAAATAAAGTTATTTTTGCCCGGAGAAGTGATAAAAGAGACAGTCAAGATAATCCCCTTAGTCAGTGTTAACTGATGGTGATGGCTGTCAACATCCTCAAAAAATGCAGAAAAGGTCAATCCATGTAACAACAGCGATGCACTGAGGGATAATCGCTATGCTGGTGTCGACAATCTGATAAAACTCTCGTTTTGTCAGGAGCGGCCAGCCGGAAGAATGACATATCTACTCATTATTGTGTAAAAAATACAGTATGTGGAGACCACACAACTGCCAGACACAGGGACCAGTGCATGGTGGCTTTTGGCAAGTACTCTGCTGTTTGCCGGCATACAGCTGAGGGTGAGCAAAAAGCATGAGCACTCATAGGTGCAACATAAAAGTCTTAATTTTCTCATAACATTCTTTATTGTTATCCAGCCCAAAGGACATAGTCAATCATTTAGTTTTCTGTACCTGCCCTTTTTCAGAGTGGTATCTGGATATCAGTGTGATCATTTAACTGACAACCACTCATATTCATAACGTGAGTGATTATCACTGAGCAGTGGGAGGAAAAACATATGAACTTAGTTAAAGCATGCAAACTCCTTCTTTCTTGCTTTGAGCCACCATGACTCCAAAACCTAATACTCCAAATATTAGCATTTTTTATGCACATTTCTGCAAACCAACTCTAGATGGCACTGGAGACCCAGTGGACTATTTCCCTGTGTGTGCTCGTGAGTGAAATGTGTGTGCATGTGAATGTGTGTATGCCTCACAGATTCAATTATTCATCATTTCTAGTGCAAATATGGTTTGGCTTTTCTATGTCTCTTCTTTTTCTCCCAGTTTTGTTAATTATTTATAATGCTGAGGCTCACAGTGTTTGGGTAGAATAGACAGCCAGATAGCAATAATGTCAGTGCGTGGGTGTCATAATTATGTTCTGCTACAAACATATAGGAAAAGGTACTGGCCGTGTGTTGCAGTACCCCGTGTTGCCGAGTCAGACACTTTTGTTTGCCTTGTGTCTTGGCACTGATAGCCAGTGTCTGCAGGCTGCATTATTTCACCAAAACATGATTTTCAAATAATCTATCTATCTGTGGCCTAGAATGGATATCTGTCAATATATCATCCAATGTCTTCCTACATTCACAACAAATCATTTTTCTTTCTCCATTCATGTTTTTTTTTCTATAATGAAGATTTCCCATAAAAGGAATTATTCATAATAACATATTGACCCTGGAAAAGAGAATTTCCATCTGGGTTAAATTCATGAGTCACTCAGCACCCATGATAAATACATTTATTGAAGATCACAGCTCACCATGAATCTTCACGGAACATACAACGACTTGTGATGCTTTCCAAAAATAACATAAATAGTCTCACCATTATGGATATGATTAATACTTTTTGGAGGCAATATTCATAATCATTATGAGAAAGCTTGCAACGAGCTTAATACATTGCCTAAAAAAAATCCTAAAGTGTGTCAGCGTAGGAGTGATTAAGGAACATTCTCAAAATCTAAGTGAGGAGGTATTCTTTTTCAGTCTCTGTTGATCAAAAATCTCTGCAGCCTCCTTCACTCAATCAGAAATGCTCACATGAATCCATTATAACGCAATTTAGTCTACATTGAATTGTGGTTTTGTGATTCCCCTCAAAATGAAAATCCTTTCTCATGAAATATTTAATATGATTAAAGATTTGGAATGTAGTGAACATAGTTCTAAGCCATAGTAAAAGGCTTCATATTAACAGGGTTGTTAAATTAATGCAGGCTGGCGATGATGCAAATGTGTCCCATCAGTGACCCTCCAACATGACTGCCGGGACATACCATGCAACCACACATTAGTTTAAACTGACGCTGAAATAACATTCCAGACAAGATAGGTTTACTACAGAGACAAAGTAACCCAAATACATCTCTAATGACATCTCTAACTTATTAAGAGTTTGGAGTACTTCCCTCGCATCTATGCTTTCTGTAGACATTTGCTTAAAAAACTTTTAAAGCTCCATAAGAATCCTTCTCCCTGCTCTTAATAAGTTTTTCACCGCAGGAGCTGTCGTCAGAGCTAAGAGGCTTTGTGTTAGCTTTTAGTCTTTCTTTTTTCTAGGTGAAATTCTTAAAAGCTTACAGCTTCTAAATGGTCGATTTAAAAGTCAATTAGTCAGTTCAGCATCCTAGTTTTTGGTCTGGGAATAATTTAAGTATAATTTAATAATAAGTACCCAACATCTAGTTTCTTAATCGGTGAAGTCAAGGGCAATAAAAAAAAAGAAACAATTATATTGATGCATAACCTAACACGGCTACTATCTTGTGTTATCTTGTAATTTAAAACACCAGTTATGTAAATAAAGAAATGCAAATTTTTACAATTTGGCTTTTCTTTTGTTTTTGATTTGATAAGTTCAACGCCATGCTAGTGATGTGGCTCTCGGGATGTCCATGTTGGTCCATCACTTTGCTCCAGACTGAACACAATATTTACTGACTGGATTGCAATGATATTTTGTACAGGCATTAATGGTCATCAGAGAATACATTCTGCTAACTTTGGTGACTCTCTGACTTGTCCTCTAATGCCAATATGAGGTAGACATTTCTTTCAGTAATTAAGTTTATGAAGGAAAACATGCAAAACTAATGACATTTTCATTAGCCTCAGCTGTACAGTTCTGTGCCATTAGCACTTAGCTCCAGGCACCAGCAGTACCCCAAGGTGTCGGTATGCCAAAGTGTCCATCGGATGGTCCAACAGCATCTGAAACTGCCTGATGCTTATTTTTGGATGTGGGAATGAGGATGTCTATGTTTGACAGTTTTTCTGAAACGGCCATTTATGCCCACTGAATGCAGTGAGACTCAGCGTTTGATCTCCCTTAGGGTCTCAGTTTTATTTCTTCACACAATTACTTCTGTCACTTTATTTGTACAATTAAGTACACCACTATGAATGCATTTAATTAAAGACCAAAAAAAGTGCCAAAAGTGTGTTTATATCCCAATTTGAAAGATTATCACATTTTGCCCATCTCTATGACAGCAGGGTTTTGAGTGTGGCCATTCGTAACAGCTATAAATACTTTTACTTTCAGGTGTTATTGAACAATACTTGCACAAAGTAGTTCATTTTGAGCATACCCCTGCCTTTAGTACAGCCTGAGAGGGATTCTTTCTAATTTAAATGGCTAATTTATATAACAATAAATGTACACTTCTGCTATTGTGTTTGCCTGATTAATCCACTTGGCACATTGCATAATAAGCAGTGCTATAAATAAGAGAGATTTCATTTTGCTAAAGTTTTAGTGCTATTTTGAAGAACTCTTGAGGGTAACATGAAATAATTTTTGAGAATCTGTCCTTAAGTCACTCAAAAACTGAGAATTCTCTTTCTATTCAAATGTTCACACACTGTATACAGACATGAACATGTGTGATAGCTGAGCCGACTGCTTAAACGCATGAAGAGATAAGGTGTTGAAGGTGCATTTTTTATCCCTCCTGCAAGTCTGTGCTCGCTGGAAGGCAGATACATGACCCAGCTGAAGCCGTGGGGAAGAAGAGAGGCAGAGAAGATGGCAGCCAGCCAAGGAAATGTAAGTCCTCACTGTTTTTTGGTCATGGTTGGCATCGCTACATGGAAGCTAGAGATAAGATGGGAGCCAGGATTTTTGCTTAAGACTTAAAGAGGGAGGGATTGAGAGAGAGATAGACTGAAGAGGCAGAGGTAAAGGGAAAGGGGAGGAGACAGAGGAAGATAAGGGACGAAAGAGAGATAGGAGGGAAAGAGAGAGCAGGCTTGAGCAGTGGGAAACAGCAAAACATGCCGGGAGAGATACATTTAAGGGGGAAAAGAAGATAAAGCAGAGGGATGAGACTGTTGGGAGGCAGAAAGAGGCTGAGTTTGAAAGAGTAAGGGAAAAAGCCAGACACATAGAGCAGGTTTAAGCTGGCTGCTGCATTTGAAAACACATAGGGTTTTGGTAAAAGACGGATTCTCATACATTCAGATCTACTTAAAAAAAAACATGAATCAAGTTTCACACAGTGTATGACATGTTATGATTTACCATTTTTATCTTTCATTAGCAATTGTGAGAAAAAGGGTATGTATGATATTTTATATTAGAATGTACTGTATGTATAGACTGACATGTATAAATATCTAATGTTCAAAATGACCGTTTTCAATGTTTGCTAAAAGAAAGATTATGCTATTTATTATTTGTTCTAATTCAAACTCATTGGCCGTGGCCCCTTTTCTGTTAAGAACATAAACACTAACTTATTTTCAATGACTGCACACGGTACCCCCACCCCCACACACACACACACACACACACACACACACACACACACACACACACACACACACACACATAACTATTACAATTGAGGTGTAGTTGCTATGAAACTATTTTATATTTCTGCACCTGTTATTCCCACACAAAGTAACAATGTTAAAGAGTTAAATTGTTACATTTAAAGCACTTTAACTTGTTCTGATTAAGTTCTAAGTAATAAGCACCCATAATGATCAAAAATCTTGTTTCCGTTTTTTCTACCTTTTTTATAATTAAATTTCCTTGTTTTCTCACAAAAAACGAAAATGATCTTATGATCATAAATGAACTCTCACAGGGGTAAATGACAAATATGAAACATACATGATTTATAGTATATATCATAGGTAATTGAGCTAAATTAAACATCTGTTAAGTATTTTTACATAAATTGTTATGGCTGTGTTGATTTCAAAGCCTAATAATGTGGTGGGTTAGCTAGACCCGGGAACATTGGCTGTGTAACAAAAATATGAACACCACACAAGTGTTAAATACAATACTGCACCGTATTCCCTTGCAACTAATAATAAAACAGACATAAAAAAAACTGATTGAGAAATTAGGAGAAAGTTGAGGAAAGGGTTGCATTGCTGAGTCATTCTCTTCAAGGAGCAACTGGGACAGAGAATTTCAATGAACATTAGATACAAGAGCTCACTGTGTATGCTCCCAGTGAGGCTCTCTGGGTAGGAAAGTTTACTTTGAATCATGCTCATTAAAAAATCACATTGAAAGATTTCAAGCATTTATTAGAATTTCTAGCCCCGGAAATGTTTGCCCTGTTCTTAGAATAACAACATTTCACAGTATGCACTCGGAGGTGGTGGATATAGGAAGAGGAGCGCCACTGTATTGAAGTTTCAACTGTGTTATCTCGTTGCCCTAGGAGAGTTCAGCCGGTATTAGTGAAAAGTGAGTGCTGTCTGCCATAGACAGAAACAAGAGAAAAGAATTTGTTCCACCCTGTTATCATAGTTAATAGAGCAGCTCCAGGCTAAACATCGATGTGACAATGCAGATTAGAGTTTCAGCACTCCAGTTTTGAAGCTTTGCAGGGAAGTTTTTCCAAAACCCTGCATTAACTTTCCAGGGCCAAAAGCATAACATATGAACTTTTTTTTATTTAAGCAGGCTCCTGCATGGGAGTGAATAAAATGACTCTTTATAGCGTTGTTATCTCGGTGTGCCAAGTAACAGCGCTGCTGGTTGTTAAGGCATGCAGAGTGAAAAAACCCTTGCGTATATTTTGCAATTCCTCTGAAACTCATCAGAGCACTCTGAGACCGTAGTATCTCTGCTGCCAACCTTTACTGACACTGTGACATGTGTTACAGTGTTGACAGGAAATGTCATTTGTTCCCATCTATCCTCTGTGGGGGACATTTCTAGCATGCCTGTATGAGCCACAGCAGGAACACTGCAGGGACTAAAATGTTTGGAGGATACATGTGTTCTTTCAATATAATAGATTTAACATTATCAATGTTAAATGTTAAATCTATCATGTGTTTTTCCATGTTGTATTTGTTTTTAATTTTTTTAATTTATTTATTTATCTATGCTTATCTGTCTTTCTTTGTGTCACGTGTATATTTGCACAATGTAATTTTGCAGATGATGACAGACATCCAAGGCAATACAAATCAAAACAATCAGTTAATGCAATCAAGTGCACTTATTGGAATTTACTGCTATCTGTCGCAGCTGATTTTAATCTAGTTTGTCAACAACAAATGACCCTAACGTCCTCATCTTGAGTGTTTAAATTAAATAGCTGAAGTAACCAGATGTAATCCTGTTCTTCTTCTTCTCACATGGCAGGCATGTGGCATGGAAAAATCACCCAATTTCTACAACAAGCAGAGCTCTAAATGTGTTGCTCACTGAGAAAATCATATCACCTAATGAAGTTTTCATTTAGTATGTCATTTATTACTAACTGCATTGTTGTCAGGTATTGCTGCTGTGATTTTTGTATGTCTTTATGGACAAGCACAGATTGATGGTTAGATATGACCCTTAGGAAAGATGGAGCTTCACTTGTAAACCTCAATGTTGGGCTTTTCATCTCTTGCCTATCTCTCCATCCCCACCTGTAGAGCAATCCTCCACCATTCTTATTGCTTTCATTTGTGCAATTGTTGGAAAAGACGTGCATCATGTATTGCACTCATTGCCATATCCAGTGGGATATAAATGATATCAATGGAACACATCTAAGATGTGAGGAATCATAATTCACAATACATACAGATTGTTAAGTGTAGTTCAATTTCACAACATAATAGATGATTGAATTGATAATTGGCTACAATTACATATACACAATAATGACTTATCAACACTGCAAGCAAAGCAATGGTCTAATTAAGATGTTAACGTAATCCTCCATTCTGACAGCTCCCTATAATAATCCTGTGTATGTGAGTGCATATCTTGAGAGACAGCTGCAGGATTTGGAGATTTCTCAAAAGAGCAGGAATACAAAAATGGCTTCTTATTCTGCTGCTATCATATTCTACCCAAAAATAATTACATAATTACAATGACTGCAGAATCACAGGCATTTTTAATTCCTGTTGTTTTCCAACAGAGCTGATTGACATTGTGTCTAACTTCTTTACTCTTGTTAAAAGGCCAGCAGCATGGCACAGCAATGTTTTGCAACATCTGTAATGTAAAGCACATGAACATCTGGCCAAACCAATCATCTTGAACGCCTGCTCAGCATAATGCAATGTATGAACACATCTATGAAGCTTACAGTGCAAATGTTGAGACTGTTAAAGAGGTGTAGATTACTCAAGCTGAAGTTAGTTGGTGTTTTTCTGCCTCCTGCTGTGTATTTATGGAAAACAGCACCACTATTTGTGTGTCATTTGTATATTACAGTACCACTACAAATTATTTTCTGTACTCATTGGATCAAATTACTGCTCTAATAAGAAATGTGAATGGAGTCATGCATAGCAATAAACCCGCTGAGACTGAGACTAGTCACTAAACTCGGTTTTATTTTGGTTTTATGACCCACAGGCTCAACTGTTATCAACCCCATTTCTAGCACGCAGCACACAGCAGAAAATCTCCTTCACCCGGTCTGATAAATGACAGGAGCTGATAAATTAGCTGCAGTCAAACACCTACTGCAGCATCTGCGCACATCCAGATATTGGAGACTAAAACCTTGCTAACATTACATGCAATATTGGCCTTTCATTCAAACTGTGTTCAGAAACACATGATTTCAAATTAGTATGTTAATGTTGATGTTGTTTGTCAAAAGAAATCTTACCATAAGGTACAGTTACTTTTTCCAATGTCAAGACTGAACTTTCACACATACCCTAATGCTAATGTGGCTTCATGTGTGCGATAGCCTAATATTAGAATAATGTGCATATTTAAACCTGCAATAATATATTTTTTGGCCTCATGAGTCCTGTGGAAATAAAATGTGAATATAACACTGACATATTATTACCTCTTAAGATGATATGGGTAAACTTGTTGCTAATTACACATACAGCAGATACAGAGCCACATTAGCGTTCATTAAGAGTTATGTGTGTGTGTGTGTGTGTGTGTATGTATGTAAACAAAACATGATGAATGCAAGTCAAATATTGTTTGGTCTCCACTAACTTCACTAATATATGTATAAGTGAATAACTTCCCTAATAGAAGAAAATAATAACAATCCAAGGCTTCTTTTTAGCACTGTAGCCAGACGGACAGATAGTCATAGCTCTATTGAGCCATCTGTTCCTATAGCTCTGAGTAGTGACAACTTTATGAGCTTCTTTAATGATAAAATTATAACAATTAGATATGCAATTCATCACCTTTTGCCCTCAATTTCGAACTGTTCTAAACGCAATAGCACTAGAAAGAACGACAAGACCTGACATATACTTAGACTGCTTCCGTCCTATAGACCTTCAACAATTATGGTCAAAGGTCTCTTCAGCCAAGCCATCTACCTGTCTCTTAGACCCCATTCCAATGAGGCTACTTAAAGAAGCCTTACCTATGGTTAACACTCCATTACTAGATGTGATCAATATGTCTATATTAACAGGTTATGTACCACGGTCATTTAAAGTAGCTGTGATAAAACCTCTCCTGAAAAAAACCCTCCCTTGACCCTGAGGTCTTAACAAACTATAGACCTATATCTAACCTTCCCTTTCTCTTCAAGATCCTTGAGAAGGTAGTTGCTAATCAGTTATGTAATTTTTTCCATAGCGATAGTTTATTTGAGGACTTTCAGTCAGGATTTAGAAAGCATCATAGCACACTGCTGCAGACAAAGGACTTGTCTCCATACTTGTTTTACTAGATCTTAGTGCTGCTTTTGACACCATTGACCATACCATCCTGTTACAGAGACTGGAACATTTAGTTGGCATTAAAGGAATTGCACTAAGTTGGTTTAAGTCATATTTATCCGATCAATCTCAATTTGTTAATGTTAATGATAAATCTTCCAAGTACGCTAAAGTTAGCCATGGTGTTCTACAAGGCTCAGTGCTTAGACCAATTCTTTTCTCCTTATATATGCTTCCTCTCTGCAATATTATTAGGAAACACTCAATTAACTTTAATTGTTATGCGGATGACACCCAATTATATCTATCAATCAAGCCAGATGAAACCAGTCAGTTACCTAAACTTTAAGCATGCATAAATGAAAAAAAAATCCTGGATGACCTACAATTTTCTGATGTTAAACTCAGACAAAACTGAAGTTACTGTACTGGGACCTAAACATTATCTAGGGATATAGCTAATCTGGATGGTATTGCCTTGGCCTCCAGCACTACGGTCACAATCTGGGAGTTATTTTTCAGGATATATCCTTTAATGCCCATCTAAAACAAACCTCAAGAACAGCCTTTTTTAATCTTCGTAACATTGCCAAAATTAGGCGCATCTTGTCTCAAAACAAGGCTGAAAAAATAGTCCATGCATTTGTTACTTCCAGGCTGGACTACTGCAATTCTTTATTATCAGGTTGCTCAAATAAGTCCCTTAAGACTCTCCAGCTGATCCAAAATGCTGCAGCGCGTGTTCTGACAAGAACTACGAAAAGAGATCATACTTCTCCTGTATTAGCTTCTCTGCATTGGCTTCCTGTAAAATCCAGCATTGAATTTAAAATCCTTCTCCTGACCTAGAAAGCTCTAATTGGTCAAGCACTATCTTATCTTGAAGAGTTCTTAGTGTCTTAATGTCCCACTAGAGCACTGCACTCCCAGAATTCAGAGTTACTTGTGGTTCCTAGAGTCTCTAAAAGTAGAATGGGAGCCAGAGCCTTCAACTAAAAGGCTCCTCTCCTGTGGACTCAGCTTCTGGTCTGGGTTCGGGAGGCAGACATTGTCACCACATTTAAGAGTAAACTTAAAACTCTCCTTTTTGATAAAGCTTATAGTTAGGGAGTGAGGAGTCGCAGCGTTCGCCTAGACCGGTGTATAGCCGCAGACATGGCACCCCTTTTCTTCTCTGCTAATTAATAGTTAATTAATTTAGAATATATATAAAACAGCCCGACCAGGCTCCTCTCTTTACCCTGTCTCTCTTAGCTATGCTGTAATAGTTTTAGACTGCCGAAGGACTACCTTTGACACACTGAGCTACTCTCTCCTTTATCTTTCCATTTGTGTGCATCTATGTCCCAGAAAGGCTTGTTACTAACCTGGCTCTCTGCATTTTTATGTTCTTTTTCCCCCAGGATTTTTCCTTCAATCAGGGAGGCTTCAAAATCATGGTTGCAGCTGTCGACGTGGTCCTGCTACACAACCTGCGGTGCCCTGCTACACTCTGCTACTCTCTGCTACTCTCGGCTGTGCCTTGTAATGCTGTGCAGTGCCCTGCTATGCCATAAACTACTACAAACTACTATTTTTAGTCACTGTTCCATTATCTTTTACAGTGACTATTATTGCCACTCTTCATTTCAACCCCAACCGGCCTACCAAGAGCCTGGGTCTGTCCGAGGTTTCTTCCTAAAAGGCAGTTTTTTCTCCCACTGTTGCTTGTTCTGGAGGGAAATACTAGAACTGTTAGGTCCGAGATAGACTTACTCTATCTGTAAAGTGTCTCGAGATACCTCTTGTTATGAATTGATACTATAAATAAAATTGAATTGAATTAACTACTGAGGGAAATATCGTTCTCTGTAGGGTAAACAAGCTCAATTGTGTTCATCAGCTAGTTACTAACTTTGTCTGTCTGCTGTTTGGCGCTATATTGATTTAAAGCTGCTTCAATGTTGTCACTTCAGACCTCCCTGGCAGAGAGAGGAGGGAGCACCCCGCAGCTGGTGCCAGGATCACTGACTCTCTGACTGCTGGCGTGGAGTGAACAGCGTGGTGTGGGAGTAGATCTCCCCAGTGACTGGGGTCTCTCTGTCTCTGCTTTTCTTTCTCTCACTCGTCTCAGCTGCGTAATGAGCACTGCTGGCTGAGAGAGCAGAGGACAGAGAAAGAGTGACAGAGAGTCAATGTGATTGTGTGTGTGCATGTGTCTCTGTGAGCAACTGCTGATTGCTTGAATATAAATGGGATGTGCTCATTCACCTAAATCAAGGCCACATGCTTGGGCCCAGAGTAAAGTGTTCTGAGGGCATTGAAGTGTTGTACTGTATCTGCCACTCAGCTCAGGAAATAATGCCGGGCACTTTCCCTGCCTTGCATGAAATACTCAAGGTAACCGTCAAATAGTCTGTTGTCATAAACTGACAACATGACTGACCTGATTCTCAATTATGTTGTTTGTCATAATTGAAGAGTCACATTTGGAGTCTTTTCCTTTATCTCATGTATCTTTTACAATTTGGCCATTTCCTGTTTCATGACTTTGCTTTTAAATGCTTATGGGAAGAAACCTCAATGACAGATGATGCCTTGTTCAGCTGCAGTTCAATTCTTCAAGGATGAGTGATATTTTATATTTTTGTTAGTGTCAACAAATTCCATGAAAATACCAAAACCAACAATGAACAACAACAACAACAAGTTTTGTGTGTGAATCCAAAACCTGATACAGTTCATTCCTTTGCGCTACTAGTACTTTATTTATGGTCTAAAACCATTTATTGTGGTCTAAAACCCATTTAACGCATAAATGAACCACATTGTTGACATGTTCCTTCATTAAGATGAACATAGATGCTGGAGTTTAAGTGAGTCAATCCTACCTACTCCCAAATTCTCACTAGCATGTGTAGTCATCCTGAAATTCGAATCTGTTCCGCGAAGGAGGATTGTTTGCTAAAAACTACAATTTGTTTTAGGAAATAACAGCCTATTTTAAGTGTGAAGGTATATCAGCTTGGGGCTATGTGCCACAAACAGGTCAGAGAAGTCAAAGGGTCTTAAATCCCTGTGAGTTAAAATGTTTGCATCTGTTCTAAACGCTTCCGTTTCAACATTGTTATTATTCCTGAAACATTTCCGGTTATGTAGTATTTTACTTTTATTGGTGATTTGTCACGGTCCTGCTATATATTCCATTGCAGTCAGTCTCCAGCTGTAACAAGTGCAACAACAGCGGAGGTTGCAGGAGACTCAGAGATATGGAAACCTGCTGACCAATCACAGCAGACTGGGCTTTTCCGGCAGGGGACAGACACTTCAACAGAGCATCTCAGACAGAGAGTGAATACAAAAGCAGCAGTCATGGGCACTGGGCAGTAGGAGATAATTAAAGTGTTTACATTGAAGCATGTCAACATGTGATAGTACAAACACAAAATACAAGTATGAACCTGACAATGTTATATCACCTTTAAGACCTTAAGCAAAATAACATTTCTTTTTCAGTTGGCATTCAATGCCAAGTGTTGCCTCAATTGATTCTTTTAATAAAGTCAAAGATTTTTATCACAAATAACAAGGTTTCTACTGAGCAAATTGATCACTTCATGTCTGGGAAATTGCCAGCAATTATCAAAAGGACAAAAACGGACCAGGAAACATCTCTTGAAACTAAATCATGAGCAATGATTTACAATGATGTACTAATAAAGTTGTTACCGATAGCATAACTGTGTCAAACTAAATCAGCTTCTATAAACAGCAAAGGGTAAGATGACTTTGATTAATACATCCAAACATGCTTTGTCAACAACATGCAAGATGGGTATAAAGTGGCGGCAAAATGATAAAAGATCAAATCTCCACCACACTACCATTTTTCTTATGGATAAAAAATGTATTTTTTTTCTCATGTCATTTTACTAAAGATATCCGGAATAAATCATGCCACAAATATTACAACTTGCACTACAGTTTTTACATATCTCAGCACATTTCAGCTTTTCTGGCATGGTTAAATATTAGACTCTGTATGCATAATACAGACACACAACAGAGAGAAATATAGATCAGTCATGCCTGTCTGTATTTGCTCTTTCACGGCTTTTTGGAACTGAATACCACTGAGAATGATAATGTGTGTATTTTATCTGACCTTACATTACATCAGTTGAAGTTTTATTTTCCAAACAAACTGCCCCAATCTGATGGCTATCAGCATTACATTAGTAAATATGTGTGGCTGTATTTCATATCTTCCAGCCACATATTTTATTAATTCATGTACTTATTTGTGAATTTATTTGTTTATTTATTATGGATTGATTTAGGTTCTCTGAAATTCTCTGGCTGTTTAAAGCGACAGAAATCTGGTGATGATTGGACACATCATCTGGTCCCCGGGCCTGTAAGGCAAATACACACTCCTCATTGAAATAAATATAATAACTGAGGTAGACCGATGCTAATACAGATATTGTAATGTGGAAGTCAATTGCCAATTTGTTGAATCCTAAACTTATTTTAGAGCCTGGATCTAGACCTCTGAATTGCTGCTCATACGGTACCTCAAATTTATTTAGTTATCTTTATTTCAAACAAAAACATTGAAATAAAGTGCGTGTAGCAACACACCAGAAGGAAAAACAATTTCTATGAAGGGTTACAAATAATATGTTAAATCTGCCCGAAAAGGCGTGGGATGAAGCCGAAGTTTGTTTTTTTCCCACCACTAATTCAACTGTAAATAGTTCTTGTATGTATAATAGTTATATGTTACATATTTTGTATAGCAAGTTAACAAATATACACAAAAAACATATAATTTTAAACACATACCAAACTTTTTTAGCATTTTGAAATATGTCAGGAGTTGTTTCCTCGGACAACTGTTTTCCGAAACACCAATGAGTAGGCAGAAGTAAGAATGCTGACACTGAGACACTGAGCTGCACCACATTTCCCCAGCATTGTCTTCTACAAACAAAAACGTTGCCAACGGAATATTTTTGAAAGATTCAATCACATAAATATTCTGCACACAGTGGCTTTAATGTAAACAATTTGCATGACAAATGTCTGCCTCCTAGGCGTATTGACCAAAAAGCAGCATCAGTGCATTAAACTGAAGTTTGGTAACTACACAGGACATCTGACTATATGAGCCAATGAGGTTAAGATAATGGCTTTAAAGCTGAAGTAATTCTTTGCCGTTGAACTTATTTCCCACTGAAATCTGCCCTAACAAAGTTAATCAAAATCACATCATTTATTACAGGCCATTTGTCTCGGACTAAGTTGGCCCAAAAAGTTTACTACTGGTCCGGAGGGCTCTCTCCAATCATGATCAAAATTGCTCAGTGGGCAGATGAGTACTCATTGTATCTGTCTTTGACATGCATTTCTTGATGAGCATTTGTTTGGTCCCTGAAGTATTTTAATTAGCATATAGTGACTTGTATTATTCATGGGAAAATATTTTATAAAAGACTTTTAAACATATTTTGTATTCACCAGAATATCAAAGCTGCAAACCGATTTATGGAAATTTGAGCTTGATGTCAAAACAAGCTGTTTGTTTTCTCTTATATATTAATGGGAAAACTTACCATATTCTCTTTTCTCAAAAACTTCCCCAATACAGATAATGCATTTGAATATCACTGTCTCATCCCTTAATATGATACTTCGAATGTATTAAGGATGGATCCACAGAGAGACATTCATAATTACTCAGCCATATCACGGTTGTAAAACAATACCACAATACTGCAATTCATTTTTTACAATAAGAAGGTGTCATATAACTCCCTGGAACATAATAAATCTGATGTAATTTCTAACATCCATCACTAAAAGATATACTGCTAAGCTACCCTCTGATTGTTTATTTCCTGTCTAATTTAAGAGTTCTTGCATACTAATCACACTACAGTAAGGCATGATAATACACAGACAAAACCTTTAAATACTGCCTTTACAATGGTCTTAAAGCAGAGAAAGTGACCCGCTGAATTGATGTTCTGTCTTTCATTGCTCTTTGCATCTTGGGCTGGTGTAACATTTTCGAAAGGACAGAGAGAGGAGGAGTGAGCGCTGACCTATGCTGTAGGCCAGCTGCGTGTAAATAGACACACTGTTGTTGTCCTTCAAAAGAGAGTCAGAAGGGAGACTTCTCACCAGTGTAATTTATCCACGCTGTTCTCTGATTTACGAAGTGTCGCTTGCAGTGGCACCTTTATCTCTACCTTGTCTTGCTAAATGAATTCTAAATGGCACACTGCCCAGTTATTTGTCAGTGCATTTCTTATAGATGCTGATAACCACAACCCCCCTTTAAACAAATATAAATCCATGGAAAACAATCGCTGAGCAAGATGCTGCGTAACCTTTTGAAATATCACACTGGCCATCAGTTTCTGTAGCAGATCATTCCCCCCCCTACGGATGGAACATGAAAGCGCATAAGTCATCTTAGAAAATACTCGGCCATCTCTTTTTGTAATGTCAGTAAGTCGGAATAAGACAGGATAAGTATGCCAGTATTATTAGACTGCGTGAACTGCTTGGGGGTCCAATGACAAGTTCCGCAGCTGTAGTAATAAAAGTAATACATTTCACCCGCCACCTCCACATGACACACGTAGGCTGATGTGACGGCAGAACATTTGAAACAATGCTGTGGAAAAGAACATTATATTTAGAGCCCTGAAAAAAGGAAAAAAAGATAGATGAAGGAATGATAACATTTTCATACACACTGTTGAGTACAGTTATATGGGGTTGGTGGGAGCTGACCTGCCTGCATGTCTATAATGGCCTGTTGGTTTACGGAGGGTGTAATAAACCCCGGTGGTTGGTGCTTACATAAACAAACATATTAAACCTTAATATGAAATAAACAATAAATACAGAAAAAAATATATACATAATAGCTCTTTAACATTAGAAAAAGGAGGCCGAATGGGTTAGTGCATTAAACATCAATCAGACACAATGTAACAAAAAAAACTGGAAATAACATTGAAGGTTTACAATCTTGGTCTGAAGTGAAATTGCTCAACAAGAATTATAGATTATATAATAAAATTTGGTATAGATATCCATGGTTCCCATGAGGATCCTAATAACTTTGGTGATCCTGTGACGTTTCAGCTTGCACAAATTCTCTCACGTTCAGTGAAATATTTCAACATCTACTAGATGGATTGCCAAAATTTGGTACAGATATTGTTGGTTAGATGATGTATCCTAATTACTTTGGTAAGCCCCTGATTTCTTCTGATGGATAGTTATACCAAGGCGCTGCAAGAACATGGCAAGCACAATCATTAAAGAACCAAACCACCCGGCTAACATCCTTTTTTCCTTGTTGAGGTTTGGAAGAAGGTACCGAATATAACAGACCAGCACTAAGACACTCAGGAGGACCTTCTACCCTGAAGCCACTAAGATCCTAAATGAGGAAACTGCCTAAGACTGCCCACTCCCTAATCACACAATTATTATTATATTAAATAGTTTTATCCGTAATGGTTAATTATTGCGGCCCTGTTGTTAAATTCAGCATGTTCAGCCTCTGAGAGACTGTGAAATAATGTAGAATAAAAGTCTTATTTGTCACAGATCTTACATGTGCCTTTTGTTGAAGATCAATCATCAAAGACAACAATAAGATGGATATTTTTTTAACAGCTGCAGGATTAAATAACAAGTGCAGACGGGTCAGCACACCCCAAAGAATCACAAATATATACTGGTACATTATAAACACAGGGGGGATAAAGCAGCTCAAGCCTTTTAGAAGAGGACCTTATTTACAGGCGGACACAGATGACACGGCCGCACTTGGAGAGCAGAGGCTGTGAGACAGGTTTGCAGATAATAGTCTGAAGGGCAGATGCCGTGACATGTGTTGTTGGTGGTGTGCCACTCTTTAAGCCACCAGGCTGAAACGTCATTCTCTTTCTCGGTGGTTGCATCATACAGAATCCTAGAGATGGCAGCGCGTGATCAAACACAACAACATCAATGGTGCAATCACCCAAAGCCAGGACTGCCTTCATATGTTAAGTACAGAAGCTGCAAATTCTTATATAAGCGTCAATTCTTTTCTGTCTCCTCCCATCTTCTCATTCACTCATTCATCAGTATCAAAGAATTAGGATTCTGTCTATTTAAATATGTATAAGAGACCAAAAATGGCTCAGACTGATTTATTGGACCACACTGAAACAGATACAATTAGATGTAATTAAATCTTGTAAAGCCTATGCTGTTTGCCAATTGCTCATTGGGAGATGATTCTATTTGCAGAGGGGCTTTGGTAATGTTACAAACTCCCAGTCAAACAAAAGAAAGGCATAATTCCCCTCTTCTTATATTGTGGGCCATTCGTCTGAATTTCATCTGCGGCTTAAACAGATTTCATTTACAGCAAAACCAAATGGCAGGGACAAATTGACAGCAGAGCAGATGTGATAAATAATTCAGCAACTTCTTTATAGGCGTTTACCAGTTTTTTCAAGAAACCCCCAGTCTCCTTGAGTTGAGCTCTAGCCTTATTAGCGTTAGTGTTGAGTTTCATAAAGTTCTGGAATTCATTCCCCTCCCATGAGACTACACCTTGACCTTGTCTAATGTGCAAAAAAAACAGAGCTGACTCCCAGCAATTTTGCCACAGGATGTTTGGACATTCATGTATCCATCTCCAGAGGAGATGCTGAGATGCAGTTTTTTTTGTAGAAATAAATTCATGCTGGACACAGACAGGGAACTGCTGGTGCTCATTCTAATCCAAAGCAACTAAAAAGAGAGTAAACAAGCTGGAAGAAAAAGCCCAATGAGACAAGGGCTACTTTCAACAACCCCACTCCAAACACAACAGGCACCAAAGCCAAAACCAAAAGGCTGAACCAAGAGGTTGAAAGCTGTTTTGATGTCTCCTTGGGTCAGGTTTTCTTCTGAAAATGTGGCTTTTTGCCTCAATAACTCAAATCTTTTCTCTACAGCTATTTTGAAGCAAAGCAGTGATTTTGAAGCAGGGGTAGCTGTACCACAGCGGCACTTCTGCAGTTCCCAGAGGGAAGCTTGTACACATTTTAAAAGTAGCTCAACTAATTTGTTACTACTAGTTTGCAATTAATAATTGAAATAGTTAGCTAAAAGTAATGGATATATGCAGAGGTGCATATAACTTTTTCAGTGAGTTACTCTGGTGAGTACCAGCAGATGGTGTCTGGTACTCACTCCATATGTAGCATGGTCTTAATAAGTGCAGTCTTCCTCACTGTCCTCCTCAGTGTTGCCCTCACTGTCCTCTGCTTCAGCTTCATGCATGGTAGATGATGAAGATGCTGCAGATGCACCTCCCTGTCCTTGGTTGAGCCTCTAGATTAGCTTTCTCCATCCACAGGTCAACAGCTTGCTTTGGGTCAAATGTCTCTGTGGTCTGCTTTGACAGGTGAATGTGCATCAGGGCTGAAAGACAAGCATGTGACAGACGAGATTTGTACTTGTTTTTTACTATGTTGAGATGTGAGAATCCCTTATCACAAGCTACAGTGCTTAGAGGTAGTGTAAGAGACAGCTTAACCACCTTGTTGGTGTTGGAGTAAGCATCTGGGTTACTTGTATTCAATGTTTGGACCAAGTCATACACAAAAAAGGCTCCCAGGCATTTTTCTGCCTGCATCCATTCTGTCACAGTGGTGTCTTTGTCAGGTTGCTAGGTGGCCTCATATTTCTTGAGAATTCTGCAAACTGTTGTGTTTCCAAAACTGTGGAGGTGTTGCATTTCCTGAGGATATTTTGCCAAACATCAAATACTAAGAAATGATCTCATGACTTGAGGAGTCATATCGGATTTCAAACTCTTCAATTAACCCAATGAGTAAGTTTGCCTTGTCTCTGTCATTAAAAACAGTGTGTGCCCTGTGGCCTTCACCATCAAGCAGAAGTGTGAACTGTCTAATGGCCACCATGAGTTCATCCTTACATTTTCCAATGGTCAGCTTTTCCTTGTGAAACCTAATGAATGTGGTCTGAACATGTTTGACAGAAAGCACTGAAAATGCTCTGTGTGCGGAGTGCAGATGCACTGCAAGTCACTGTTATCACTCATAGCCAGTTGCATTTTAATGGCTGGCAATAGTCTTGGTATATTTAACAGTGTTTCATGACTACATGCAAACCATCTGATATCATGAAACTTACCCAGTTTCACAAAGGAGATCCCATTTTTTGCAGCAGTATTTTTTTGCTCCACCTTTTTGTAAATAAAAGTCTTTTCTTCAGCTCTGGCTCCAGTTTTTTTTGTAGGTGGCAAAACACCAAAGAAGATAAGTAATGTCTGTTGCTTTTTGGACATCTCTGACAGTAGGTGACAAACAACATATAATTTGTAAGGTTAGATGAAAAGACCGGTGAAGTATGCAAAGGCACGTAGTGAGTGACATTACGCATTCCTGATTTTTGTCGCTTGTGCGTACCTGCGTAACAGTTAAGGGCACGCCTGGACATATGGTCGAAATTGGTAGCTAAAATCATTAAAAGAAATGGTGAAAAAGGTTAACATAATGGAAAATGGTTGAGATATCCAGCTTCTGGCACTTCTGGTGGTAGTACAAATTTGAGAACAATGACCTTTGACAGTTTAATTAAATGTAAAGATTGTTGGACCAATATCTTCTTTTATAATTAACAGTGTTAAACAGCTAGTTTAAAATCATTCATATGAACACGTCATCCGTGCATCACATGAAACATATTGGCAATCACTGCTGTAAGGATTAAGTTTGGGTAGGTGACACTCTTGCCTCTGACTCCCTTGAGGCTCGAGGTGGTGGTGCTCTAAATCTATTTTGTCACTACAAGAATATTTGTGACTATCTGAATGGGTTTTTTAACCTCTGGCCTTGAAGACGAGCATTTATTCTAAACAAGCCCTCCAAGCTGTCCTCTCTGGCACTCACAGAAACTGCCACCACTAATCAGGATACAAGCACTGTGTGGATGGGCTCACTTCCTGCTGTGCCTGTTGATGCAGACAAAATGTAAGAATGTGATATAGAGACACAGTTACTATGTGAACTTCCTTGACTGGCTGTGCATGCTGTCCCTGTGAGCACATATATGCTTCTTTGTTGTCATGTGAAGAGAAACTTTTCTGTTTATCAGTTATGAGGAGTAAAACCGAGGCAACACCGCAGACTCCCCATTTTTAAGACATTTCTGCTAATTATGCAGCTATCCCCCAGGCCATATTCCATCAAATTGGCTCATTGAAATTCAAGCAAATTCAAGACTTATTTCTCTTGATTTGCAAGAATGCAATGCTTATTGCATAAATAGAGGAGTATATTTACCCTATTACCCTTAAAAGTATTTATCTGCATTCACACCTAGCTCTTTTTGCAAACTGGCCCAGAGTAGTGCTTAGAGTTGTTTAGAGTGCTGGACTAATTGTTGATGGCAATTTTGTGGGAGGCGATTAAAGCAAGGCCTGACACAAATTAAAGTTAGGGTCTATTGTTGATTGCATTTTGACTTCTAACAAGGCCCAGGCTTTCAGATACCCAGGCATTTTCATGAAGTCAGTTTTTGAACAGAATGGGAATAGAGGAGCAAGTCTTTAATACTCAACCCACATAATGGACTGGAGAGGAGCTGAATGTTTAAGAATTGTCCCTTGGCCCCCCCAGACCAAATATCTTTCTGCAATGCCTTGTAATTAAGAAACACTGATTGCTGTTTTAATGACTTCCTTCCGGTGCTGAATATATTGGCAGTGAGTTTTGGCAGCACTATGTGTGTGTGTGTGTGTGTTACTGTGGGTGGGTGGGGGGGGGGGGGGGGGAGAGTCTGAGTATTAGAAGACCATAGTGAAAGGCTCTAAAGTCAGAGTGTCATTCTCAACCCATTAACAGACCGGATCCCTTTAATTCCCATCATCCACACCTATGATTTATATCTCTCTTTCTCTCTCACTCACTCACACACACACACACACACACACACACACACACACACACACACACACACACACACACACACACACACACACACACACACACACACTCAATCTTTTGCACAGTGGTCCACAGATACATGGTGAGAATACATTTCGGCAACATGCCTATGTCTACTTTTATGTTACAGAACTTGTGTAAAACCTAAATACTTGAAAAACAAACTCACCTACTAGGACAACCAGGGTGCTGAGTGCTGAGTGCAACTTTCAGATGCAGTGATAATTACTGTCAGACTGGCAACAATAGCGTTAAGCTAGAAACTCACAGAGGTAAGCCACATTCAGTACTTTGCTTCATGCGGTAGCTTTCTTGTTTGTTAGTTAGAATTTTGGGGCAATTTATAGTGATTTAAACAATTCACAGCGATAATTCACAATATGTTATCTGTATAATTAAGTCACTTCATTAAAAATACCTAGTGCTGAGGAGAGCTTTCCTGGAAAAAAAATCTGTGCACCAGAAATGAAGCATTTTTTTGTTTTCCGCAGTAGCAACAAGAGTTTAATTGCAGCACTATGTACTGGCATAAATAGGCATATCAGGAACCGACAGAAAAATGCAACAACTAAATGCCATACTACATGAAAATTCATGCACAACATATCACATTTTGTTATTCACACCACAGTTGTTACCAAAGTCAAGAAAAAGTAGCACCTTGTGGTTTACTAGTTCAAACATTATCTGTTTAACATAATATGTACACACTCAGTGTCTCAAATTGACAGTCACATGGGAGATCACTACTCTCATTGACATTGCACTGAGGTGAAAGCAGGAGAGAAAAATACGTTTTACAGCTGAAAATAAGTGGCACTGCCCTTTAGCCATTCCTTTACTTATCAGTGCACACTGGAAAATATGGTTTGAAAAGGGGTGTTGAATTAATTTGCTGATGGCACAAAGCATTCAGATGTTACCAGGTTGTATTAAACTAAAACGTGCTGCATAATCTAAATGGATAAATATTTATATAGATTGTGAAATGTCATTTTCACTTGTTGCTTACATATATTAGTTAAACCTGTACGAATATTTAAATCATGGCAGTTGGCTCTAAGCAATATTTACACTATCGTAAGTGAACACACATCTGCTTTTATTTCACATTCATTCTACATTTGGAACAAATATGCATTTATTATTAATGCCCCCATGTTAAATTATATAAACACTTTCATAGAGTCAGTTTGAAGACTTAATGGAGCTTTGAATAGCTACTTCTTTTCTCTCACACAGCTGGTGACACAGAGGTGGAACATTGTGCCTCTTTTGTTCTGCATCTAAGCTGTCACCAGGCTCAAACCTCTGAGAAGTAGCAGGAGGTATGTGCCATGCTGCAGAGAGCCGCGGCAACAATTCTGTGACAGGTTGTGTTTCTCCCTGTTTGGTACATTACATTAGTCTTGATGAGCGAGGGAGTAGGGAGGCGCCGGTCCGATCAGGCACAATTTACGGGAATTATCCGCCAGTGTTTTACTTTCATTATCACACCTCTATCGCTGGTGTTTGCTCATGAGCATTGTGTGTCGCTCAGTAGTGTTGGCTGATTAAAATAAATGTGCAGCTGAGGTAGGTGATGCTGCAGCCTCGCTGAAAATTAAGTGCCTCCTGTAGTCTGCGGTTTAACCTAATCAGAGTGTATAATGCACTGTGCAGCATTGTCTGTCTCTCTCTCCTGTGGGGGTCTTTCTTTAAATAGATCACACTGCCCACAGGTCGGAGGAGCTAGGATGCTGGAGATTTATTGAGTATCAGCCTGAACCAATGGTGACGTCACCAATTGGTTTGTGGACTACCGTTTGTGTTTGTGTTTGGCATTTGGCAGACGCCATCTTCTTTTTTTATAGCCAGTGACCATATTTAGACAAGAGACAGATGACTAGGCTAAGCCAGTGTTGCCAGTGGTTTAAATGTGGCTGCGCCTGGCTTTGTCTATATCCTTCACGTTACACTTCCAGGATTGCTCCGATGCCGCTGGAAATTCCGCCAGATGCATGTATTTACCTTTTCCTTTGACTTTCTTTGTGTTGGAATTTTGGTCTCAGGTTTAACTCCAACCTGCGGCCCTTTGCTGCATGTCATTCCCCCGTCTCTCTCCCCTTTCATGTCTTAATCTATCCAAGGGATATTATGAATTTTATGTGGAGTAGCCAGACCCTCCTTCAGTGCGCTTTGGAGGAGGGTTTGGCAAAGTAAGACTACACTAAGCTTAACACTAAAGAGGGAAACTTTCCGATATTCAACCAGCTGAGGCGAATCATCCAGCAGAGTTTTGCCGGCAGGTAAAAGGGGCCTCCGGGCAATGGCGCCACTCATCTGCATGTACGGCAGTACACAGACAGAGCTGGTTGAAAATTGGCAAACTGAAACATTTGTGTTTGTTACCTTCATGTATATTGAAATAAATAAATAAATGAACAACAAATAAGGACTCCAAATTATTTTAAAACTCACAGGTCAGTCAGAAATTCTGTTGCTGGTCTGTAATATGAGTTATGAGTTAAAATCAAATAGCAGGGGTTTGGGTACACAGTACCATCACAGTAATAACATCTTTAGTGTCAGCGCTTATTTGCCCTAGAGTCAAACAAAAGAACACTCTTTAACAAAAGAACACTCTCTTCACGTATGAGCAAACTAAGTTGACAGAACAACATACCCAACTGCTGGAGTGTTACTTCCCTAAAGCAAAGTTAGCACTAAACTCCAATCATTTCAGCTGCATGCTCAAAGAGGCTCCTTGCAACGGAACTTATTAGAATAGGTTAGCATCATAGTCAAAGCATTTTTCAGTCCCCTGGAGTGAGAGTCATTATGCTGTCTTGCCACTGGATCATGTATCCACGATGAATGCTAAGAAAGCCGTTTCTTATTTTGGAGCAGAGCATTCCTCCAGGCTAGCTGAAACTGTAATTTGCCAGGATCTTATACAGGATTCCCTCTCAACCATTTGTGAATTCTCAGGGGAGCCAAAAGTCTTCTGAGCCTGATCTATCTCTGTATAATGTCTGCATTTTTCTTTAGCGGCCATGACTCAATGGAATTAAACAAGAATAACCTGTGCAACAATTTATCGTCCATTTATCTGGGTAATGCTGATAAACTCAATCTGCTCTTTATGCATCTCAGACAAAAGGAAGTGGACATTTGTCATGTGATCTGGACACAACCAACAATGAAACACTATGACTCTTGCAATCTATATGAACTATTGTTTGAAAAAGTAAATAAATAACCCTCCGGACATCTCATTGATCTTTTTCATTTTCAAAGCAGTAGATACTCTCTTGAAGTTTCCATTCACTCCTGAAATGCTCCACATGTAGGCCAAAGCTCAGCACTGCATCGCTTAATGTGAATTCCCTTCTCGGGGAAACCTCTGGAGGTATTCATTTTTCATAGCAGCATTATGCTTCCAACTAATCCAATCTTAGCAATTAGATGACTAATGATTCATATTGCAAGTAATTGAAAATCACTGCTTTCGCTCGTCTATTTCTTGAAATCTAATTAACAAAGCCTTCATTTGAGTGATTTAACAAGCATGTTTGCCTGAATCAACAGCTCTCACTCTCCGGGTCATGCCGTTCTCTCTGACCTGTGAGGCTAACACAGGGAATGTTGAGAGGGAAGCAACATGGACAACTGCAGGTGATGGTACATGGATGATTAAGAAGCACACATAGCCCAAAGAGCTTTTTCACACTGTGTGAATCATATAGGTTATACAAGATGGTATTATACAGAAAGACAGGCAGAATGAAGGAGGGGGGGGGAGTGTAAAGGAGCTAAGAAAGAAAGAGGCAGAGAGAAGGGCAAAGGGAAGAAAGCAAGAGCAAACACTGGGGTACAGACTGCAGCATAAGCTACTCCTGAGGGAGCCACAGAGATGGGTTGGAAGACAAATCAGGGCCACAGAGGTGATTCTGCAGGTGCACTTCTTCCCTCTCCTCTACTACGGAATCTAACGTATTATATTTCAGCTATGCCGATTGTGACTGGAATTAACTAACTTAACTAACTTGTTTATTCACAGAAATCATTATTCACAACATACCTAGAATTACGGGTATGCTGCCACGTTATTCCTGCATTTCTTAATGAAGGGCAGAATCAGTCAGCCTTGGCGTATTCCTTACAGAGCTGATCGAACAATGACATCAAGCTGTGCTGGATAAATTGGAATCCTACTGGGTCTATGCTGGAGACCAGCTCACACAGCGTTTGGAAAAAAACACACAACCTTATAATTGGGCCGGTATCTCGTTAGGGTATGTCCATCACAGACCTATTCTGGGAACAAAAGTTAGGCTTACTTGCTGCTAAAAATATACATTATCACCTCAGGGAATCGTGTCTGTGGCGCTTTTAACTTCACAGAATTAAAAACGGTACAAATACTGTGACAATTGAAGCTGATGAAAGGTAAACTCCCAGCAGTTAATCTATCCTGATGCCACCACAAGAGTAATAAGACGGTTCACTCCAAGGCATCCTTTCCCTCTGCAGAGGGTGATATGCTGCAGTTGTCAGTAATCAGAACAGAATCTGGTGGTGTAGAAACAGGGAAGCTGAACAAACTATAAGATGGAAGACACTGTTAGCAAAGGGTTTGTGACCTGGATGGATGATTTGGTCATTTTTGAAAGCAAGTGATTGCGCAGTGTGGACACGAAAAACTTGCATCTAGGCGGCTAACAGTGTTTGTATGAACATTTTCTGTTTGGATGTTGTTGTGTACTCTTTGTGGGCGTGCCCCAAAACTGCTTTACTGCTGCTGGAATCCTGGACGCAACTTCTACCCTCCTTTTATCAGAGTACAATACATGACTAACAAGAAACAAAGAGCTTTGGTGTCCGCTTCAACAACAAAGGCGACATTGAGTCAAAGACCTAAGTTACATCATTTTGAAGCCTTTGTTTAAAAACTGGTCTGATCATATGTGATACGCTTGTTTTGCTTGGAAAATAGAGAACAAGCAGTTGAAAGTTGAAAGGGTGGGGAAGGCAAAAAAGACACTAGAGAAAGAGGGGGGCACAGCGAAGACAAGGCTTTCACAAGTGCAGTGTGGGGAAGGATACTGGCCCTCAGGGAGATATCGTGGTGCAGTGATGACATTTTTAGGGCAGCTGTGAGAGTTATAGATGAGCATCAGATGGTATCTATAAAAGAAATGTATGAAACCAAAAAAACACAACAACAAAGAACAATGTAGAATTAAGAGGAAGAAAACATAAAATCAAAGAAGAGATTTAATCAAGGATCATAACAAAATATTGAGTACAATCAACTGGCTCTTAGGGTGCTGCTCACTGTCTGTGGGAGTGTGCCTTGCGCCGCAATCATGTTTGTGATTGTAATCACAACAAATGTGTCAAAAAAAATTGGAGACAAAAAAATACATATTCACAACTGAATGTCAAGGCACTGCAGGATGTTTTCCTTTTTTTCTGTGTTGTTGTTGTTTTTTATGGCGCCCTTAATATCCATGAGGCTTGCTCTCTTGCATGAATAAACAATAGAGGTGAATGAGCAAACATTCTAGTTGCACCCTGCTGTTGGTTGAAAAGTTGAAAATGAATGCAGGGACTGGTAGGCTGTCTTGTTTTGTGCTGCATGCTCTTTCACCCTTAAAATTCTTCAGCGTATAACCTCCTTTGGAGCTTTTACCTCTGTGTAACATGTAAACCAATAATGTGCTTTCACCCATGTTTTTATTTTATTACTCAGGGATTTGAGACCTGTTTTCATTTTTTTTAACAGTGCTGAAGAGGGACCTACTCATGGCTTTCATAATCACTGCATATTTTGCAAACTAGAGTTTTCACCGAATCGTTGGCATATGTGAGTTAGTCTGATTGACATTTTCTATCCCTCCAGCGTAGGCTGCTCAAACTATTTCATGTTCTCAAGTGTTTGCATTAAATCAACTGTCACCAATACAGAGATGGAACATAGCAATATTAATGTAATATACGCGCTCAAACATGAACATCAATAAAGTCCATAACCCAGTGGAAGAAAAAAAAGCACATTTCGCAAGAAAAGTAACTAATTCTCGCGTCTAGTGCTGACATGTTTTGACTTCAATCCCTTGCCTCGTCATTTCACCAAGTTTCTGCAACTTCATCCGGCAGGCGACTAATTCCAGCCACTGCTTGTGCAAACGAGCAATATTAAAGCTTCGAGACAGTAGGCGCTTTGGCATGACCCTCTTTTGGCTCTCGGTCGAAAAGGCAATTGACATGACCGCCAAGACGATGTACAGTTTTAATACAGCAGCCCATGCCCTCTGGGGAGTTGAGTGGTTACACCTGCAGATATTATGAGCGGCGAAATGAAGCACATCCATTTCCTGCAGCCTGAACGATGACATGTGGCAACTGGGGCCTCTGATGGGGTTTGGTTTGTTTCCTCATCTGTCGCACAAACTCCTACTGGTTAACAGAGCAAAATGAATGCTTGAATCCCCATCCCCTGCATGCTAGTGAGAGAAGACACTTTATTTCATTCTCACACTTGATTTTGATTATTTTTGCTTACAGCATAGCAGACAATACTATAACTATCCAGGCACTGAGCGCTGATGTTAAACTGCAAAAATGGTTGCTATGGTAGAGATGTTATGACTGCTACTGTATGTCATTACAGGCTGCCGCTGTGTTTACACGCTGAACGGAGAGGATGGAGATTTTGGACAGGTAACTCATAAAAATTTGTTTCCGTAAGACAGGCAGAAAAACATCAGTGGAGACACAGAGAGTGCACTTCACAAGGCATGATCATAACGAGTCTTTACCAAAACTGCCTTTCAGTCTCGAGGCTGATCCCTCAGGGTTAGAAAAAATCTGCGAACGCACATGCGTATCCGTTCATGCACATTTACACAGAAGCACAGCACCACACACCCACACAAAACAGGTTGGGACTGCGTCTAAAGCATCTCTTTAAACATAGCCCCTTCCTGCTGCAGCCGCTGTCCCCCCCTAGGATCAGGCGATGCATAATCAATGCCCCAGTGCGGTCCACAGCCATCACATCGCCACTGCTCCTCCTGCAGCAATTGCTCCCTGGTACTAACACTCAAGAGGTTGGAGAAGCAGTCCACAGATGTATCCAATTAACACCTGCTCTGATGGTTTGTCACCTTTTTTTCTGTCACGCGCTGACATCTCCCCACTGCCTATTCCATCTGCAAGCCTAATCTGCAACTTTCCAACACCTCTTCCACTTCTGCTGACCCTTGAAGTGTTCTGTTATCTCAGTGGATTTGGGGTGTGGAGTGTGGGAGGAAAGTGTGCTGTGGTGCATCATGAATTTGGCCTGGGAACACAGAAAGGGGATTAAAGACATTTTAGTGTGGGATCTCCTCAGTGAGTTATCATCTTTGATTAGCAAGTTTATTCATTGTGACACCATCTATTTCTAGATAACACAGTGCTATTATAATAGCTCACAATATGCAATCCTGGTGAGGCAGCACCTTTTAAATCAATGTACATTTTCCTCAAAGATTTCAACATCTTTCTTCATCTTTTGCATTGTCTGCTTTTCTTTACATCAACACTCAATCAATAACAGACAAGGTTTTTGCAGGATTCACATCATTAGTGCAGTTCATAAAGACGAGATATTACGACATTGTAGATCCTTGTCTCACATTAAACTGAAATATAGCATTTTCATCTACGAGGAAAGCCTCAGGTAAACAGACAACTTTCAGTATGTGATGCATGGTGCGCATCTACATCAGACACTGTTTGCATCACGTTGCCTCTCATGTGCTCCGCTACGACACTGTTGCATCGGCAGTTGCGGTTCCGTTTCCAAAGGCAAACCTTTTACAGTAGAGCAGTCTTACGTACCTGCAACAAAAGGGCTGTGTGCTCCTTTTGTTAGTCGTCTTGGAAAACTGAGAATGTCAAAGCACATCTTCTTAATGAAGCAGCGAAAAATGTAAATAAAATCTGTTTGGTACACAACACTTATTTTGATGTTGAAGGGAAGGACAACATTGCTTAGATAGTGACTATCATGACACTAATAATTTTCAATTTTTAATGTGAGCAGTGTCAAGGTCATTTTGTATGAATATGAGGCATGGAACTACTGATTATTTACATTAATGATTAATCTACCCATTATTTTTTCAATTGCTCAATTAATCTTTCAGCCTGTCAAATGTGGAAAATGTCCATCCATCTCCCAGAGCCCATGATGTCTTCAGTGCTGGTTTTGTCAAGCTAACAATGTTAAACCCAAATACATTCTAATAACATGGTATAACCTAGATGGGCACTCGAAGAGCACAGACCTAGCCAAGGAATGCCCAATTGGTACATGTCCACAAGGGCCATCATTTCCATGCTTTCCATTAATTGACTATGTAATGCATACTGTACGTGCAATGCATTGTGGTAGGTCTGTGGTGAGTTTCTAGAGACAGGGTTTTATGATCCTTACTTATAAAGTATAAAGTTGATGTCCTGATTATTTATGCAAATCAACTGGGGTGCAAAGTGTGCATGGTTGTAGGAGGTTGTAGCATGTATGTTTTCTTTTTTGGTCATTTGTGAATTTGTGGATATCTTGCAATGTTAACTTTCTGACTAATTTTTCAGATTATTTTGACATCACACGAATACAGGACAACAAAAGTAAAAAAAATTTTTTTTTTTTTTTCTGGTGATTCAGATGTGCTCCAAGATGTTATGGGTTCTTCCTTGGGCCTGTGTTACACCCTTCCACCAAGTCTCATTGCACATAGAAGATTGACACAAGTTAACTTATAGCTTTTTCTGGAGCTTCCAACCTCATCTCAACCAAGTCTTTATTGTGAGTCTCAATTTACACTTGTCATTTCAAGTGTCTTGTATCTATCCTGATGAGATTGAATACACTTTGATCATGGATCAGATAAACACTGTAACAGCATGTTGTTTCACTCACAGTGCTGTGCCCGTTGAAAATGTGCCTGTTGGGAATGAGCCGATTACTTGGCCTGTGGTATTGCTGCTTGTAGAAGTCATCAAAACCAAATTGTACCCCAAAATTACTTAGAGAAGGACCCCAAACCATGTCATATGTAACTCCAGTCTTTAGCCTAACACTGACTTACTGATTTACCTGACAGACAACGTTGCAGATTCAGAATGTAATCACAAAATATCACAATGAAAATGTGATATTTTGATATTAGCCTCGTGGACTCATGGCAGTGCAATACCCACCCGGCCCGTTATGAGAGCTAATCAGTACATATCTGCGTTAATCATACAAGAACTGGACTGTGTGTGTATGTGTGTGCGCACAGAGAGAGAGAGAGAGAGAGAGAGTGGGAGAGACATAAACTGTGTCATATGATCAACAACGAATTTAACAATTTAGCAGAGTTGTTAATTTCCATAAAGGTTTATATGGGGTGCCGTTTGAAAAGCAGCTCGCACTGAAAGTAACAGCAACATTTTGTCACATTTAGCTTCAAACAATGTTTGAAAAACTGGCGTGAATTTTTGAGAGTCACTTTTTTGCACACTTACAACAATATTTGTCAACTTAGAGATATTTTAAATAGTTAAATTCAAATATTAAATGTTATACCTAAATGTTAAATCTAAATGGTAAATCTAAATCTAAATGTTAAATCTAAATGATAATCTAAATCCTAATGTTGAATCTAAACATTAAATGTTAAATCTAAATGTTTGTTATAATCCGGGGAATTGGACTCTTGGACATGGATTATCGTGATATCTTGGACGTGGATTATCTGCCCTTTTCAGCTCTGAGATTTTTTCCCATTGCGTAACGCTGTGAAGGATAATCTCTGAGGTTACTTTATATTCTGCCTGTTTAGAAGTGGTGAATGTAGGCTACAGCTCACAGCAACTTAGTACTATACATTGTCTGGTGTTTGTTTGATATTTAGTGTTGGCAAATGGCTTTTTGTTGAGTTTCATCTTTTTTTGCGAATGTTCCTTTCAGCTATCTGCTCGTGCGTCAGGAAAGTGAAGAAAAGTAGTTTGGAGGTAACCTTCCACTCAAACATGCCCCCAAACACGGACAACGATGTGCCTCGAAAACAGTGTCTGGTAGCCTGCCTATATGTGGCATCACGCTCTGTCTGCCACTTGTTGTCTGTAGCTGGTTGTGCTTTGCATGTGTGGGATTCTCAAACGTCCTTAAGTTCTAGAATTGTTTATTCAAAGTCAAAGACAGTTCAAATATATATATATATATATATATATATATATATATATATATATATATATATATATATTTAACAATATCTTTTCCATTTCTAATCCAAAGTCAAACTAGGGAAATCAATCAACAGCTAAATCAAGTGTAATGTTACTGTAATTCAGTTTCTGTGACCACAAAGGACACACCATGAGAGCACTTAGTGCATAGTTCCACTTGGGATGAACATATGTGTCTTGCATTTACACCTTTTCAATATTTGGCTAAAGTGCAGTTTGATTTTCCACTCAGCTTTTTTGATATCAGATTGCAATCCGCCAAAGATTTATGAGGAGGCCAAATGAGCTCTGACTGTTGATAATGTCTATAAGTTGAGGTTCAAAGCTCTGTTAAGCTACTATTTCAAAGGTCAAGAATGAACTTTTTTGCTCAAAATGAATGGACTATTGTTTTGATTGATTGTTTTTGCACTAATCAGAATTCAATTACAATAAAACTAATTTAAGGAATTATCCGTTTCTATAGTACAATACTGTGTAGTTTCATTTTTGAGGCTTGGCAGCCTCAGTTGTATCTTCCCCTTTCATTCCGGCTTTCAATTATATTACTTGGTTTCATGACTTGAATGAACAAAGTGAAAAAACATTCTGTGAGAGCACAGAACTGTGTCATTTTCCCTCATGCTGCTTTTCAATTAAGAACAGTCAATGACTCATATCAGTGGTAATCCCTTTAACATGCAATTGACTGAATATGCACAGTCAATACCTTCATCCTAAGTCATCACATCTATTCTAAGGACAGCAAAAGTCGCCTGTGTTTACCTCTTGCAGCACATTGGCCTTGGATCTTCAAATCCCTTGTTTAGCTTAAGTGGCCCTCTTGGGACTGCGGCAAGCAGAGGATGAGGAGACAGAGAGTGATGGAGCGACAGAGGGAGGCCGAGCGTGAGGCTGTTAAGATGGGGAAAGATAGAGAAATGAGAGAAAGAGAAGAAAGGATTGAGAAAAAGAGATATACACAGAGGAGAGAACGGCCTTGCCCATCCCCAAACCCCCACCCACCCACTCCCTCCTCCTCTCCCAGCCCTCATTGAATCTCCTTGGTTAGACTCATCAGGTATTCACAAAGCCCCTTCTCTGACGCCCACCTCTGCTGCGCTCTCTGTCATGGATGGAATGTTAAGGCTTAGGTCCTTTTGTGGATTACTATTGCTGTCATATTTTGTAAAGACACCACCTTCCACTTCAGCTGGTGGTGGTTAAAATAAACTAGAAGGGGAAAGGGGGGCGGCATATTGGTCCTTGTTTCTCCTTTTATCCCCCCCCCTTATGCAGGTATTCTTGTGGAAAAAGTAAGCTGGATACACACCTAAGTTGTGATGTGGAGAAATGGTGGTGGAGTGACAAGGAATTGACGTTCGGTCGTGAGCAAACAAACACGCATAGAGCAAGTTGCGGTGAGACTTGACAGCATCTCTTCTTTGTTTTTTGATGGATGAATATTGCTTTTGTTTATAATTCATCTGCTTATCTGCAGCTATGCCAACTGTTTTCCAGACACATTGCCACAGACACGCACGCATGCACGCGCAAGCAGCACGCGCACACACACACACCGTCCTACCTTCATTCTCTTTTTGATGTACTTACTTCAGTGTTTTTGTTCGCTAAGGAGATAGCAGCAGCTGCACATCATTTCTATTTCTAAATAAAAAGCAATGTTATCGACTGGCACTGTCGTACAGTATACAGACACTGCTGCGACATAGCAGGCAGGGGAGGACAAGGAAAAAAAGCAATGGGGGCGATCAATACGCAAGTAATGAGGGCTCAGAGCAGAATGGTCATGTGGGGGGAAAAACATGTTGTGTGAGAGAAAGGAGGAAAAAAGAGAGGGAGGGGGAGAGAGACTTAGGGAGGAGGAAGATACCTGGCCATGCATAATACATGGTGGGAAAAAAACATGCACATTCATATATGTGTGTACATGCACTACACCAGTGACATGTGGTAGATTATTAATTGTTGTTTTTACTGTGACCCTGCAGAACCTGGCACTCACCACAGAACACAGTACGGCACAGTTGTCCCCACTCTTCCATGCCCTAAAGGCACAGCAACGCCACACAACATGGACAAAGTGAAACCCTTATGGGCTTTGCAGGATAGTTCAACCTGTCGAGTCTCTGCTATCGACCTGAACAAAGAAGTGAACAGCCTTCTTCTAAATTGCCTTGTCTGTGCATCCATGTTACAAAGTAACTTGTCCTGTACACCTATGAACAGATTAAAGGGTCAGTCAACGCAAATTATTTTATATACCCAGGTTTTGAGAAAAAAAAACATTATTTTCTACCAAGAAATAGTCTCTAAACTGTGTGTATGTGAATTATTGGGGACACAATTTCTGAAAAGACACACTGTTTTCATTTTTCAATGCTTTGAGCACCACCCACAAAATTCAATTTACATGAAGGTAAAGTTAACTTAGGTTCAGGAGCAGGGCCACGCCTCATCCTTTCCCCCAACACTATTGCTCTATTTCCATCCCCCAAAAATCATCACTATCAGTTGCTGGTGTCTGAGTAGAGTGACAGTTAGTGTGAGTTTAGAATTCCATTCAAGGTGAGCTTCCAAGGTTAACAGAAAAACAGTAAGTCCCTAGTTCAGTAGGTCATGAATCAGACTACGTTAACTTGGATTTCAGTCAGTAATTAGTTTCCTGTTTCATTAAACATTCGGACACTGATGAGTCGCAGTTCGAAGGCAAAGTGGTTATGATGTCACATAAACAACAATTTCCCCAGAGTTAGGTAGACTGTAGAAAAAGACAAAATATAGAATATACAAAAATAGAGTATGGCTGTAAGAAGATCTACATTTGATTTTCACAGGAAACAAAGCAGCATTTTCACAAAGGTGACATAGCATGTTAAACAGAGCTGCATCTAATACAATGATTAGATAAGTTTGCTTTGCATGAGCTAATGAGCAAACTTGGACAATAACAATGCTTAAAACAGATGCTGATGCTTCAATCATACAGGGCTTGCCTCATCAGGCTGCTATAAGAGTGCTCATTCCTCAGAAACAAGAGGCTGAATAGAAAGTAAAAAGGTTCAGGAAATTACCTTAATTCCTTTAGGGGGTTTCTGAACCTCTGTTGGTCAAAGAGTCAAATGTAATTCATTCACTGAGAGACTTGCTTTTCTTTGGGCATCACAAGTGCCAGCAGTAGTCTCCAGTAGTATGCTAATGAGGACACTAATGACACCTCAGCATAACTTTACAGGCCACCTGTACATCTCTGGAGGGAAAGTAAAAATTACATCAGTGGCCTTATCCCTTCTGAGAGTCTACCTTGGTTCGCTAGGCCTACTTATAATACCTTATAATGCCTTTTCTTAGGTATCACTGACTCTTCCAAAGCATCAGTGTGCAGCCCAGTGACTTTAATTTGATACTTAAATCACCTACAAATATAATTTTACTTATATTATTCATTATTCCAACATTTTGGGTCAAGTTAGTTTGGTGAGGGAACCGAAAGTGGGGGAGGTGGATGGTCTGGACTGAAATATCCAACACAAAAGATTGTGTGTGAGGTTACAGACACCTGTAACCAGACACCTACCCCAGTCTTCCGGGTGAAAGTCATGTGTTTGGAGTTGCTCGTTAACAACTGAAACCAATACAAAGTTATTTTCAGCATTCCAACTTGGAGTTAAAATTGGAAGCTGATGTGAATGTTTTTTTCCACTTGGTTGCTCTTTACTATGGCCTAATCAATAGGACGTGAAAGCAACATAAGTACAGCCTCAAATGGATGCTAGAGTGGCTGTAGTATTATTAATAAGTGATGAGTAATTGATGACATTTCCCAGCAAGACACATCAGCCTTTTACTTCCTTTTACAATAATTGCACAGTCACACATTACAGAAACACAACACTGCAAACTCCGGCCTGTACATTATACTGTACCATTCATGAAGAGTACCGTTCATCACAGAGCTGTTGTGTTGGATTGCATTATGTTGGACAGGTGGTTGTGATGTTGTTTCCACCACCGTATCTTCCACATGATGTTTTGCAAATAAATGTTGTTTAGTTAAAAGTCCGTCTCTTGAAAGAATTTGAAGTCTTCACAGGCAGCACTGTCACAATAATGGATCCTGACTGGCACAAAACACCAGCTTGTCTCATTCAAATGAGGCAAACCTGCTGAGTGAGGGAAAGCAGGATGTCAGTTCAAACACTGCAAGATTTTCTTTCGGACGCATTCAAGCATTTGTTTGTGTTTTGTAACTGCTTGATGAAAGAAATTTGAAAAGTATAGGATAACACAATAATTTTACATGCAGTCAAGCATATTGTTATTCTTAAAGAGTCAGCATGAAACACATTTAACAATGTTATAGAGGTAAATTAGATGTTATATTATAGAGCCTCTTACTGTTCATGTTTACAAGTTAAGTGTTTCGCCTTCTTGTCTTGAACCATCAGTTCTGATAAAACGGAACAGTTGCCAGGGAAGTGGAAAACATTAACGGCTAGAGTAAAAAACAAACAAATCTATACTTGTACCTTGAGACACTATTGCACCATCTATCATTTAAGTTCAAGTTTAAGTTCATTTATTAAGTATTACTCCTGTCATGACACACAATTTTCACAAGAAAAATATAACCTGGCTTAATTTAGGTAATGGACAACCACAGATGTCATAAATAAATAAATAAATAAATAAATAAATAAATAAAAAGTCTCTTTAGCAACTTATTTACCATATAAAATTAACTAATCATAGAATATGTTCAAAAGATGATTTTGACACAGTTTAACTAATGTGCAAATGTTATTGTTGAAAATGCATTACCCACCCAAATACTGTACACTCATCTACAGGTTATTACCATACTAGTAACACTTATACCACTAATTCCCCCACGCCCACTGCAAACCGACAATGATAGGAAATTAAAATAATGAACTGTTTTATTTTACAGCAGCTTTTGTACAAGAAAGGAACACTTTAAAACAGCAATACATATGAATATATTATCCAGTAATTTTTAAACAAACATATTTTGATTGGATTTCAGATAAATGAAGATTAAATGAGGAACAGCTGGAAAAAGGGAAAAAAGTGAAATGAGGAATTAATAGCCATAAAATATCGAATGTATAGTATGTATAAGTGACAAAGTGACAGCTAGGTTAATAAGGTGTTGCCAATCAAATTATGGCTATAATTATATCCATTATTATCCATCATGATTCTTTGTGGCTTGTCATTTTAGTCTTGTCATGGTGGAATTGTGACAGTGTATTTTAATAAATAGTTGTAAAATTATCTAATGTGTGGTGTTTTTTCTGTCTTATACCAGATTTGTTGTTTTTTAAGATGGGTGTTGTGCCGCCATATCTGACTTTGTTGTTTCTTTTTCTACTGTTTTAATGAACCCACATGCAGAGATTTGAAAAAAATAGTCAATTGTCCGTGTAAGTCATAAAAACCAAAGAACTGCAATGCTATACTCAACATTCTAACATGTAGAACTCAGCAATCACATTGATTATTATTTTAAAATATATAAATTGTCTTCCCACCAACAGAGACACAATCATAGCTAATCTCCCACAGAATCCTCTCTCCGGTCTAATAGCGAGGCATATCGACATTTCATTCCCACCCTGCTGTCTCTAGCTCCAGCAAGATGAGTCACATCAAATTGAAACCCATCAAATGTCAAGCTCATAAATGAATGGAGGTGTCATGAGTCAGATTCTTTATTATCAGGAAAGCATTACCTTTTTCCACCTTTCACACATCTGCACACCCTCTCTTCCACCGGCTCCCTAACTGGCATTCAGCAGTTTACTTCAGATCAACAGAGATACACCAGGAGGGGTCATTCAATCATCAGGTGCAAAAACAGTCTGCCACTTCTTTCTTTGCAAGCACAGATTTGATGGTTACGGGTAATCTAAAGAAGGACGGAGTGTTTGGATTTGAACCATGCAGTTGCTGAAGTGTAATTGAGTGCTGACAATTGCTTAAATAAATGTCTTCTAAGTCTTCAGGCATCGTTGACTTCCTCTCTAATTAACTGTGTTCTCCACTTTCCAGTTCATTTCTCCCTCCTCTTAGATGATGTTATTAGGAAACTCCAAAAGAGATGGCAACTGAGCTTCCACCAGCTGAAGGGTTTTCATTTTATGCTACCATTTACAGATCACTGAGCTTGGAACACTGGAGAAAGTTTTTTGCTTCACACAACAACAAGTAAACAGCCATTGAAACTGAATTAGAAAAGTGCAAGTTCTAAGTTTTTGCTTGGCCATCCACACAACAACAAGGACAAAAACATTTGCCTTCACAGGTGAGTGAAATACTGTATGATGCATCCTTTGCAGTGTGCAGCTAAAATAACAGTGAATCAGCTAAATATAGTTAACGTGTGAGTCTACATAAACACTGAACCTTATAATTTCTTAACAGGCTTACAAGCATTTTGTGCGTTAAAATGTAATCCCTTTGTTTGAGTTATTATACCACAGAGCATTATTAACAAATGTGCGTTGTGCACAGGAACTGATCGATAAATTGTTACTTGACAGGTCAGTTTAAGCTATTTGAAAAGAAGTGGGAAGCACAGGAAATATTGGAGAAAAATTTATCAATAAAGCATGACCTAAATTCTAACTGCTTACACTCCTGAATCAGAGCCAAATAAAGGAAGTCAAGGGGTTTCTTTCTATGACTCTCAGGCAAGACATAACGACAAGGTGCAAAAACAAGTTTGCACAGGCTCGCCAGCATCATTCATTCATGCATTCTGCTGCTTAGAAATTTTACTACATATTCACCATTCAGTGAGAAGTTCAGCACCTGCTGCTTTTACAATACAGTGCACCTCAGAGCTCCAGTAATGTGTTTGCCTTCAAAGGACCAGGTAAAATCACCTGAAGGTGAAATATAAAAACATTCACACTTTGCATGTTTTTAAAGAAGAAAATAAATTAATCCATTCATTACATCCATCCATTACAGATTTTTTACGCCACTTTGGTGCAGCAGAAACACAATGTAAAAATACAACAATGACATACTGTCACGTTTTAAGCTGATATGTTGAACTTGTTAGTTTACACGTACCAACCCGGTCTCACGTCAGTTCCTGAAATGGTCACGTAATTTTGATTTATCGATTCGTGTACAGGTCACAATTTCCGTGATCATTTCACAAACTGCCATAACACTGGGCTGCTCTGGGCAATGCAACAATGGGGAAATGAAATGCCACACACCAGAAACAACAACGGGACGGTTGTGGTTAGGAAAAAAAGAATTGGGAAAGGGACCGTCACACACACAGGACAGCTGACAACAACGGGACGGTTGACGCCAGACGGGATCCCCGGTCTCCACCCCGACCAAGCTCCCTGCACGGCTTTTCAATACTTTGTGCTACCATAATCGTTCTGTGATCACGTAATAGGCTTCCCATTGAAATACATTATTTCAAAATTTGTAATCAACCACACAAAAATAACGACATTAACGTGACCTGTACATGAATCAATCCATTTGTGTGCCTCCATGTCCCAGAAATGCTTGTTACTAACCTAGTACTTAGGACCCTTTCCTTTTTGGATGTCGTGTATATGGAGCTCTCCATGGCTTCTTCATTCTAGTTCATATCTCATTGCAATTTTTCACTTTCAGATTTATTCTGCGGGCCAGATTAAACCCCTTGGCGGGCCGGTTCAGGCCGCGGGCCGTATGTTTGACTCCCCTGCTTTAAACCAATCACAATCCGTTATGGGCAGCAATAAGCGCCTGACATAACCACGGTGACGCTGCAAACTATCCTTGGGAAGGAACTCCTTTTACATAAATGTTGTCATTTGATCCATAAAAATATTGATTACACAGCCACAAAAAAGCAGGTTGGTTTGATGACATGTAAAAAATAACAAAATGTAAACCATACAACCATGTATCAACTTCAATTTTAGTATGTACAGTATATTGCATATTAACGCAATTATAACCTGGTCGGCACAGTGTTTTTTACTTTCCAGAATTGACAGTTAGTGTGAAACCAATGTTGTTTCAATATAAATGTAAATTAACTCCTATCATAAGCCCTTTTAAAAGCAAACTTTAAAAAGACTGCGTTGGTGTTTACAGAGGCGACAGAATAACATGATCTTGTAACATATAAAAGCAGCAGCTAATTAAAACTAAGAAACAAAGTGTGACTGAATGTCATTTGTATTTAAAGGCACTGTAGCACAGGGGAATAAATGCCCTTCACAAAGTCAGAGGGTAATGTGATAGACTTAATAATGAACTCAATATTTTTAAATTTTCATATATATTAGTAACACAGGGATGGTGCAAGAAAATAGTCAAAACTTGTTGGCTTAATTGATACTGAAATAGAACACCCACATTACACACGTTTTTTACCTCCTTCTGGTAGTTCCCCTGTCATATTCTTTATACTTTGTATTGACTTGTGCTCTGTGGCATGCTAATGCCGTGCTAAGTTTCTTCCACTAGCTGCTGGAGGGTTGTGATAAAGAAGCTTGGCTGTATGAGAAGGTGCTTGGGTTTTTCCAGTCTGTTGACTTACCAGAATGTTGTTCTGTTGACTAACCTCAAGTAAATGACAAGTGTTCTCTTGTGTCCCCTTTGCTGTACACTCTTGCTGTAAATAATCTGCTATTATATAACTGTGAAAAAAAATGCATGTCATGTGCCCACTTGATTGAAGGGCGTAATTCACATATTTTTTAAATTCTTTTATTAGCAAATAGTCTTGCTGATTGTCATGTTATAGTTTAATCATTTTAAAGTACAGGACACCGAAAGTATCCAATTAGCATTCATATTTCATTTTTTTCAATTCAATATTATTTTAGTATGAAATCATAACAAGAGTTTACAGAAAGAGTACACTCTAGACCACCCTCTATAACTAAAAAGACCCAACAATTCCAGTAATTCCCCCACGAGCTAACATTTAGTGTGACAGTGGCAAGGAAAAACTCCCTTTTAGGCAGAAAGCTGAAGTAGTAAGAAAAACTTCCTTTTAGAGAGTAACCTCAGACAGACCCAGGCTCTTGTTAGGAGGTGTCTGATGGTGCTGGTTGGGGGTGTGATGAATAGTGGCAATTATAGTCACATTAAAGATAATGGAACTAGCATGCGTAGCAGGACATAGCAGGGCGTTACAGGGTGTATCAGGATGCAGCAAGGTGTGGCAAGGCACTGTAGGGCGTAGCAGGCTGTAGTATCACCACAAACACACAGCAGCGCTTCCAGTCCATTGTCTTCAAATTTCAAGACCCATTTGGTCAGGATTTGGAACTCAAGGAATCTATTTTATGAATTCTAATTTGCTTAAAAGAATAAATGGGCTGAGTATTAATCCTAGTGGAATGTTTTTCTGCTTTGTCACATTTGTATAGTTTCAATTCAGACTACCGTCTTAAGTTTCTTAAAGCTGCATTCATCCATATTTTCACATTGGTAACCCACAAGGAATTATCGCCCAACTCTGAATTTCTCATTTCTACAGGCGCCTTTTCATCTACTTTTTTGTCATTGTTTTGGTTTTCTGGCCCAGACTCAAAATGAAGAACTTCCTAACAGCCTTGTGTCTAGCTGCAGCAAGCAGGCTTTAAGTGAAAAAGCTTGGATAAACTCATTGTGACCAACATGTAGTATCAAACCACACTTTGCAGCTAGCTGGTGAAGATAAAACAACTCAGGGTTTGGTGTAGACCAAAACAGAGCTTAAAGGAGAAGGAATTTTGAACTTAAATTCATGTGGTAATAACTAAGTTTGCCTTTGCAACTATACAAGGTGATATTATGTAAATGTTCAACAATAAAACCCATTATTGCAGCTTTAACATTATTGTTGCATTTACAGGATTGCAATTTGCCTAAATATACTTAATGCAGTATTCAAAATCAGTTCAATCAGTTCATGCAAAAAGTCTTCGAGTAAACACACACAGACACACACACACACACAATAATCTGTTATTCCCCCCTGCCATGCAAGCATATTTTAGAGCCAAGTTTAAGGGTTTGAGGGTTGTGATCTTTTGTTTCGCTTTACATTTTGACCTGCAAATCATTTGAATTCAGCCAGTGCCTGCTGTCCATTTCATGCACTCAGAGAAGTCACTGCTGATTGAGGGTATAACTGCCCCCTGATTACTTGATTTGCTGTGCTTCACTGAGAAAAGCAATCTCCTCATTACTCCTAAGTTGTCTGTGACATCAAAGAGGCTTTCCAGACTCTCCCTTTAAACAGGAAAAGACTCTGGTCTGAGTAATGCTTGTTTGTACTTCTACAGGGCAAAATTATAATGAAAACCTTCTGCAAATATCTTCTTGGAGGAACATTCATTTCTGGGATTATGCAAACATCATATCTTCCTTTGTCATGACTTATTGTTCAAACATTTCTTTTCTCTTCCTCTGTCTCATATTCTTTATCAGCATGCCAAACAGACATTATGTGTACTTGATAAATATTCTCCCCCGGAATTTACACTACCTTGCTTCAGTGTTATTCTGATGCAAATCACTGCACAGATCTGAACAATTTAGGATCAATTGCATCATTGTTGGTTTTCAGAGCAGCACAGGTGCAGCTTTGTATTCTCTGTCTGAGCCTTTCAGATTCCACAGAGGCGGAGTTAGTGTTAAAGCATAGCAGCAGCTTGGGGTTGTGAGCTTTTACTTGTCATTGAACAATTCTCTGAAACGACTGCTGCTCTCAGCAGGGGACCAGAAGTAAAAAGAGGTGAGGGGAACAGTAACGACTTCCAGCTTCATATTTGAACTATGAGCCTTGTAAACAATCTACCAAGCATGGAGGTTGACATTCGCACACCATTGAGGTGCACGCAGGGCAATAAAGTCTCCTGTGTTGACCCCTTGCTTATCTCTCTCTGACCATAAAGCAATGGAAACTCCTGTTTTGGTGATTTTTACTGCACCTAAGCACAAAATGAGTAACAGTATTATTGGTCTTGCATTGCCAGACCTTCCTCCACAGCGCTGCGGAGGAAGGTCTGGCTAGTCCACACAGCAATCCGGGATGGGAGAGAAACGTGCGGATTTCTTTAAACCAAACACAACAGATTCAAAATATGGTCTGGCTGTCTATCTAGATTTACCTGCAGAGATCTGAAGAGCAGTTAACCACAGTCCTCATAAATGCAACAGAGTTTAAAATTACAACACAAAGAAAGTGGAAGGTGACAGGATATCTGAAAATGGACATCCAAAAAGAGTGACATCCGGCGGAATTTCCAGCAGAATGAGAACAATCCCTGAATTGGACCGCTGGGATATGGACTACAATATTATATATGAAGGGGATTGATGGGGTAGTTGATCATTGACTGTGAGTTAATGTTTACTTTACTGACATTTTTGGCTTCAACACTCAAAGTCACTTCCTATCTAAAATATTTTCAGTAACTCCAAACCCTCTTACAAACCCCATCTCCAAGAACTTATCGATGGTGTGTCACAACACATTTAAAGCTGAAACAGCAAAGCGGTTTTATTATGGAACATTTTAGAGACACTACATTATCCCTGCTTTAGATATTTTGTTGGGTTTCCACTCTAATGAGTTCGCTCATTTGCAGCAGTTTGCTTAGTCATATATCTGTTAAGGAAATGTGACTTTAATGTTTGTGTCATTACAGTAAACTATAACTCAGGAGGTTATCAGTTCTGTCAGTGCTGTAGTGAGTCACTGACAGAGGCTCATTAAAGGTAATAAATTGCATAATGCCCCTTTAGCTTACCACTAAAATATCCTGACATGGGCAAAACTAGCCAGACATTTATTTTCTCCTTAGAAAGTTTTTATGCTTTGAAAGTTATTTGAGTTTATAGCCCTGTGGATCCAGAAGCAGTGCCACAGCCTAAAATGTTTCACATTTAGCAACAGAGGCCATTTAAAAGTAGACCAAATGATACTCGTGAGCATTGTTGGGAGCTGTGTTTTCTTCTGCACCTCCGGGGAATAAAAACTACAATGTAAAAAGAGCTGTCTTCCCACATCTGCAGAACTGTCACTGAGCTACGGGGTGAAGTGGAAGGGAGAACAAAAGTCGGAGGTTAGCAAACAAAAAGTCAAAAAGAGTTTGTTTCAAAATAGAAGCAGAACATGCGGGCATTACGTGCCCTGAGGAGTACTTAGACTGAATTAAAGATCTGTCATAACACTTGAAGTGCCGTGGTGAGCTCCAGCAATGTGCATTCGAAATGACACAGGAGTTTCATTGTGCGCTTTGTTGTTTTAATTAATCACATAGACTTGATTTGTCTATTAATATATCAAAGTACACCCTATAACCTCTGTTTATTATTGCGAGGCCTGGTAAATATTTAATTGGAAGCGTCTTAATTTTGTTGGTTAAATGCCTCATGTTGATCTGTGCAAGGAAAGGCAAAGGAACCCCCCACAGTTTGTATTCCTTTTTAAAGAAGCCAGAAGTGATATTGCTTCCATCTCTTACAATTAATTCTTCACATAACATAAAAGGCATATTTCATATACTGTATATACGGTCTAGTCTAGGTATCCAAGATGTAGACAGGTTAAAGAGGTAAAACATTTTTCTTTTCACTTAGTGCACTTTAATGCAAGAATGCAATGATTTCCCTAGGACCACAGCAAACATTAGAGGTAGTATGCAATTTAACAACAGCCTAGTTTCAAAGTGGGATTTCGTTTTGCCCTGTTTTAACTAGCGATGCAATTCAGATTTTATTTTTTATTTTTTTATTTTTTACATGAACGTGTTGTTTCCATATCCGCACGCACTGACTGGGATGGAGCTATTCATTGATGGTAGGTGTGTTTAACTGGGAGGTAGAGAAGAATATCGAATATTATTATTGTCAACACACCAAGTCTATCCTCAACATGTAAAGTAATACTAATGGAAGCTCCAGTGGAAACAGTTGGAAACTGGTTTAAGGAACTCTGGATGTACACTGTTAATTGAGGTCACTACAAAATGAGCAACCAATATAATTGCAAACCAAGAAAAATGGAAACGTGCATTCACCTCTCCACAGTCCCAGGCACTGGCTGCAGCACTCCATCAGCATCGCTGCTGGTGGTGCAGACTTGCAATGTCCACTTCAGTGACTCAAGCGTGGCATGGATGCTGTTCTCTCCACTGGAGGATGGCTCCAACAGTCACTTTGTTCCAGACCACCAGGCTCCTGGTTTCCTCCTCTGCACACCCAGTTGGCTGTTGTTCTGTCCTGCACCGATTAGTAAATCTCCTGAGAACAAGGTTTCAAAGGTTTAGAATGTCTTTATAACATTAAACATTCATGACTTAATAAGCAACTGTCAAAGTTAATGATGTGAAAAAAATAAGTTTCAAATCTACTTTATCAGGACTGTGTGGGTGCGGTTTGACATTTTTTTGACAGTGAACAGAAGCAAACTGCCCCAAAACTGTCATGTCTTGATTCACATGCTACTAAACTGTAAACACATGGCATCTGTCATCTCATGACATGTTTTATTTCCCAGAATGGCTCTGGCACTCTGTAAACCTGTTTCCCATGTGGAAGCATCTCAGGTCAGGGGTTAAAGCTTCCTGAGTTGGATAGCACCACCACCGTCACTAAACACACACAAGCACATAGTATTTGTCACACAGCAGCCTGTTCTTTTTTCATTTTTATACAAGAAAGGATTAAAAGTAATATTGACTTACAGTTTAAACGGGCCTGACTCAGTTTAAAAGCGTGGCTGTTTGCATAGTTCTGGTAAGTCAGAGCGTCTGAGAGTGTGAGTGCAATGTAATGGTGAGACCACTTTGGAAGATTTCTGTGGATCTTGAGAGCTCAATTGTATAATTGTATGCTATTGGTTCAGTAATTTCCTTAGTGGTAAGATCCAAGATATTTGGAAGTCTTAGAGATGACAAAATCTTGGTTTGCAAAGGTAATAGAATCAGTAAAAGAAAGACTTATACATAGGCTACATATAAATACATACATTGTTTCTTTTACATTGATGGTTAAGTGGTTCTTTTTCAACCAGTCATGTAAGAATTGAAAATCAGATGGTCATTTAGAATGCATGACATCAGCATTTAAGTCAAAGAGAAAAACCACAGTATCTTCAACATACAGTAAGCATTTTGAGTGTTTACACACTGCCTTCTGGAACATGCTGCCTTCTGGAATGCCCATATCACAGACTAAAGGTTGGGATGTTGCATGATTCATTTTGACAGCTTGATTTTGATTTCTCATGAACCATTTGTTCAAAAAGCTACGAAAAGTTAAGCACTTTCGGATTGCTGGATTTTTTTTTTCTGTATTCACTACATTGACGGTCACTGTATAACAATGTGGCTGGCTGTTAAGGGAGTAGGTCAGGGGGGATGGGTGGGTGTTTACATACAGGAATATCAAGCCAGAAAGCGGAGTTCTAAAAAACTAAAACTAAAGTCTTTCATCCAGGAAATGTGTGTTCCTTAGGAGTTATTTAATCCAAACCACAATCTTTTCCTTAATCTTATAGTCATTTTGGAGCCTAATCTTAACTTTCATTGCAGCAAAATGGTCATAGGTTGTGGACTAAATTTAACCGTAATGTTGGCCCAAACGACCGGGAGCTCGAGGGTACTTTGTACCCAGCTCAAAATCACCTATTTTCAGGTGACTGATCCACACACTGCCATTGATACAGCGAGGGTCTGTAGCCGAAGTCACAAAGCTCTATAGTGGCCACTACCAATATCCAGTGACTACTGAATTAATCTTCTCTAATGTTCTCACCTTGATAACAGAATTTGCCCTCCCTAATGTTGAAACTTAACCTATGTCCTTGAACTGTAAACCCCCTGACACTAACACTTCTAGTCCCAAACTTCCTGGCACTGTTGTTTTCTTAGTGGTAAAATGCTTGCATTGTGAAAATTGCTTCCTCCTTGGGGAACTATTCAATCACTCTAGGCTCCAGCCCACAACAAAACAGGCAGTCCACACAGAGAGAAAACTAATGTGTGATTCCTTCTTTGCCATGGAGGCCAGGGAAAGCAAAATATTCCTTTTGGAGGCAATAAATGGGCTGCTTCCTGGTTATGGGGGCTCCAATGACTTGATTAACTTCACAAGGACAAAATGAAACTTTTTGCTGACCAATTTATGTGATTGGTGGCGAGCCAAATGCTGTGTTAGAGGAAAGATGGGTTTCACGGCACCACTCATCTCTTCAAATGAGACTTGTGAATTAAATCAAATTGAGAACATGCATAGGAATAACTGACTACCACTTTGGAAGGCCATGTACACAGACAATTCAACTTAGTGTCTTCATTAAATGGGCAGTCTGGAAAAACACAGCTGATTGGCTGTGTGTGGTCTTGCATAGTGGCCCTGTCATTAATTATGGATATACTTGCTGGTGATGACACACCATGTCTGACTGACCAGAGCTGAGATAATGACAACTAAGGTCAAAATATCAAGCTGTACCTGCATTTGTATTCAGGTCACTAACTCGAGGCCAGCCTCACAGGCATAATACTAGGCTAATGGATGTATAGAGCAGTGTAATATTTATTCAGCTACCGGTGTGTGTGTGTGTGTGTGTCATTTGACTCTGTTTGTGCAGGGAATAACATAATAATATTTTTTAACATGTGAGCATGTATGCTATGATTTATTCTTTTAAGTACTGTTGTTTGCATCGGCAGGAATAAGAGAAGTTAATTGTATGAAATGACTGAAGAATATTTGACCAAAAAGAGTATCTTTATCCTGTCAAAAGAAAGGAGGCATTTAGAAGACCTCAATTCAACTTAAACATCCAGCAATTTCAGCAGTGTGCTAAGCTGAGGCAGACCTCTACCTATGTTATCTGGAAAATGTGCAATCCCACATGATCTGTCATTTAGCCTTTGATTATAAGTTTAAGAAGTCTCACAGTCAACACTGTCTTGCTTAAGATTCAGACTTGCTTTTGCTTTTTTTTGCAGCCACAGAGGTCTTTGGCACAAAATATAAGTCAACAACAGACACATAGAAATTATTGAGACTTAAAAGTTATCCGCTCCAAGTTCTACTTGGTTGTAGAATGCTAAGGTAACTTTGATTTAAAGTACAAAGTGGATAATGTCTCACAATCTGGCTGTGTCTCGTTATTAGTACCGTACATGAAAACTGTGTTAAAGCTTTTAGCTCATTGTAGCAAAATTAGTTATTTTCTAGTTACTAGAATTGATTCTCAGACTAGCCAAAGGTGGGAATAAACCATTTCTGGCAAATTCGTTTTTTCTCCATATCTCCTTAATCATTTGGTGTGCAGTTTTATTTCTAAAACTTTGTTTAGGTTTAATCATGTACCTTCAGTTTGTGAATTAACATTTAACTTGTGTACAAGCTCAACTAATTAATCATACATCCTCATTCAGTTTTTTTCCAGCAATGCTGACTACTCTGTCACATCGGCTTGATGGCCAGAGTCATTGGCATTTAAACACACTCAACCTATCTCTCCAACCCCACAAGGATTATAGCATGGAAGTCATGTTGCTATGTAGTAGGAGGTTTTGTCATCTATTCAGCTTTCCAAGTCCCACTCTTCTTGTTGGTGAGTCACAACCCAAAAGTAGCAAGGAGTGTTAAGTCTGCTGCCAGCTGTCTGCCCATGTCTCTTGACACAGGGGAGTGATTGTCCCTCGGCTTTTCTGGGACTAAGTTGCTCCATGGGTCAGCCCTCTGCCCTTTGCCTCTGGGACAATGGTTGACAGTGGCAGCCTGTCACAAAAAAGACAAATTTCTACCTAAAATGGCAACATCTCTGACTGTGCCTCTCATGAGTATAGCTGCCTCAAAAAGACATATTTTCTTGAACACATTTCTGCTTTTTTGTCCAACATCAGCTCCCACAATGGTGCAAGGGAGTCAGCCACTTCTAAAGGGTTAAGAGAAAGCCGCCTTTTTTTAGTTTCAGCCAGACCAGTAGGTTACAGGAGGTCACGTTTGGCGACTTTCCTACCGCTCTGAATAGCAGGCAGACCCAGGAAAAAAACTGACTGAAATTCTGACTGCTTCTTTAAGCCTTTTGTAATTTTTCACCTGTTATCAGAGGGATGTTGAAGATACCTGATATGATCTGGGTCTGTGTTTTGTTTTTTTTAACCAGGGAGACCGTGAAGGGGTAAGAGACGGATACAGATTTTCAGGTATAATTATAATTGTATTTTGAGGTTGTACCAGAATAGGTTTACATGGTTTAATTTTCAAAAAAACACCATATTTTTGTTGTACCGCACATTGCTGCAGATCCTGTTTTCACCCTGTGTGTTTTCGTCTCGGTTGCTACTTAGTGAGACATCTCACTTGTTTTAGCTACAGAGTGAGACATCTCACTTCTATACTATCTTTGTTGAAAGTCGCACATGCGCAGTAGCTAGGTAAGATCACATCAGCTAGATAACTCTTTCTCCAACTTTGGTCAGTAAAAGGCAGGATTAGCTGGGAGACTTCTTCTAAACAAGGGTACACTTGTGGAATACCTGCAGAAGAGGGCCTTGGAAGTAGTTCTATTGTAGATTATAGTGAACTAGTGTGTGTTGTAGCAGTGTTTTGTCATTGAGAACGAGCTAGCATGCTAGCCGTAGCATGTGCCACGGTTAGCCACCTCATCTTGGCTAGTGACGTAGAAAGCAGTGCAGATTCTGAACAGCTCACCCGGAGACTGAAGGTAGAGGACATTCAGAAACCTGTATCTCACTCAAATCAGCATGGATAGTTTTGTTTCAAAGTTTGTATGCGTGTGGAAGCACAAGAGACACAAAATAACACCAAATCCCAGAAAAAGTGTTTTTTTCATAATATGGGGACCTTAAGTGTTCACTGAGATCTGCCTTGTGTGACTTAAACTATACTTCTCACTTGCTCAATAATGAACCGGGAGTCTCACATGTCTTTGATAGTGAGTTTCATATGTTCAGGTTATTCTCCACGCCAAGTTATACTGGCTAGCAGCTGTGGGTGCACCGAGACTAACCTTGTGTTAGACAGCTGTTCAACACCACCTTCTGTCTGTCAATTATGATGAATAAGGTGTGTCAGTCAGTCAACCAGGCTTGAATGGGTTATTGCTGACCTATGGATGCAGGATGCAGCCTTGCACATTATAACCATGGTTCCACAAGTACAGACAGGGCCCTCTCACCTGCTGCCCTGTCAGTCTCATAGTTGCTGAGGAATTCATGCATGAGGAATACAAAGACTCAGGCTCTTACAATATATGGAGCCAGTTTCAATCTCATTGGCTAGACTCCTTTTCACATATACAGTAGATGAGGGCACTTATTATTTTATTGTTACATTGTCTTGGTTATGGTTTCATAAGTTTAGGTCCCCTCTTACAAATATAGCTTTCGTTATGTATTAATGATATTAAAAATAATAATAAATAGCTATTAGGGGCTAGATGAGCTAGAAATGCTATTTTTTAATTGCATATCTACAAGCTGTTCACAATGCCTTAATCATTTGCATCTTGAAAATGTTGTTTTATTGGGATGGCTGTATTTGTAGACTCCTGCAGTATTGTCAGGCCAGCAATTGCATTAGTTATTAGTCTTTCATTCAGATACACTGTGTCTAACAACGGTGTCTTATTAGCATTTCAAATGGAAATGGAATGGAATAGAAATGTAAAGAATCCAAATCTATCCAAATATTTTAGATTCCTTATGCGTTATGAAAAAAACAGAGGCCCTCGGTAACATCAACACATGCATAAACTTTTGGCAACCAAATATATATATATATATAAATATAGACCCCTAGCCCCTCCAAAATGTTCAAATATGGAAGAGAGAGAGAGAGAGAGTGAGAGGGAGAGCTAGAGAGAGAGAGAGAACGGACGGACTAATCCGCCTCAGCGACTTTGGGACAGGCTTGCTTCTCCTTCAGGGATGGTGAACATAGCTGAGAGCTGCCAGCCTGCATGCATAAAGACAGAATGATCCCATGTGAGCAGACAAAAATGAGAGGAAAAGGAGAGCATAGTGACAGAGCATAGTGACAGCGTACAGCACCATGTCAGAAATGGAAGGTCATTAGAGCAGTGTCTAGTTATGTAGTCGTAACAGATGTGGCTTCAAAATAGGACGTTTCATCAAACATGGTTAACAGCTGAATGTGAATTATTCTTTTTTCCCTATTTGAAGTTGAATCATCACTAAAATAACTGTAAAACTTTAATTAGTGTAGACTCATCGCATCTCATCCATATATTTAGTAAATTCTCTTTTAGGCCCAAGACTTTTGACAGAAAAAAATATTTTTTTTCTCGGGGTCCCATGAGTAGTTACTTAGCCACACACTGTTAATGAGAACACAGACATCACAGGCTCTTTCTCAGTTAGACATTGAGCCTGATTGTTTGATGCAGAGGCCTTATAAACAGCCTCAAGTGCAACTCAGAGAACAGGAGCTTTTAACTTGGAAGCAGAAGGTCATAATAAATTTTAGTCATGCAATGTCTAGGGACGTAGAAGGACACTGCAGCCATTTGATGAATAAAAATAGTTCATTAAATGCTGTGCAACTATTCATAATTTTTAACTTTCTAAACAGTAACAAGACCTTCAGTCACAGTTTTTCATGGTAAAACCTGTTAGCTCAATTTCCATTAAAAGCTTTTAAAACAACAATTACATTTAGTTTTGGTCACCAATACAATGCAATTTAATTGCTCTCATGGCTTTTATCAAGGTATTATCCAAGATGTGAAATAATAGGAGCAATAACATTTGGCATCATTGTGATCTAGATGAAACTAAATGAATTGCTCGGGTCATATTGAATAAATTCAGGTAGAATGAAGAGAATGAAAGGGCATGTTTTGCATTTGAGCTCTTCCGTGAAATAAGATTTAAAAAAAACAAAAAAACAAGTGCGATAAGATTAACAGCAATCCATATATTTGCTCATCATTTTGCACTGTGAGGAAATAATTCAACAATTAGCCCTGCCAGAATTTCCAATTAGAGGCCAACTGTAGCGAGGATTTTGCTTACAGCTGAGCACTCTCTTTATGACTGTCATTATTTTTCACTGGTTATACTTACTTTATTAATCTAAATGTAATATCTTATGACATCCTGTTTGGTTCAATCAGTTAATTCTTACGCTTAAATCCATGTAAAAATTGGAGGAGAGGAGAGATTACATTTACTCCACTAACACTGATTATGACTATTTTTCTTCTCTTCTTTCTGTTCACATATGATTGGCTGCGTATAGTCTTAGATTGGTTTTGGACACTACGCGTTGTTTATCTCATCATACTGGCTGTACTGAGTGTGTGTGTGTGTGTGTGTGTGTATATGCTTGTGTGTGTTCATTCATGCAGGCGCATACAGACCATCTGTTTGGGCTAGATAGGCCACCTTTTACCAATCCTGTGTGTGAACAACCCTCAAATGAATCCTGGCTATGCTCTGACTGATGTGGACGACTTGGGCTATCTTACCGACCAAAAACCTAATTGCCAGTCTTATCTCAGTTTAAAATGTCAAGCAAAGGATAAATCCTATTTTACTATCATGGAATTACAGTCATGAATATCACCTTATCACTGGGTGGAAACAAATAAATTGTGTTATTGCTCTGATTGATATGAAGTGAAAGTAGAATGTTCTGCTTTTGCTCTCTCACAAAGGCTCTCTTAATACCACTCTAGCGCCTTTTTCAACAGGAAATGTACCTGCTGAGCTACATGTACCTTGCAAGTGTTTATTGACTCTGGGCAAGATAACTCTGCAATTCACCCTTGCCACACTGCTGCTCATTCTTTGAATACATTCAAACTCACACAAAACAAGTTTACGCTTCAGCCAAAGGCCTTATCTTCACCTGTGTGCTTAGTTAGTCTGCATGCTGGGAAAACAGATCAGCTTGTCATTATGATGACAGAGGTGTCACTTGTCTCTCTGGCAAAGTCTACTGTATCCCTGGTTATACAGCTTTAGGATAAGATTAGAAAAGCCATCTAATATACAATGGACTGTGCATGTCTTTGTGTGTGTGTGTGTGTGTGTGTGTGTGTGTGTGTGTGTGTGTGTGTGTGATTGTGTACCACTCTGAATAAGATTAAAGCAATACAAACAGACTTCTCTCTTCCTCTGCTCCCTTACTTCCCTTCCTCTCCACTTCTTCAGATGCTAGTGTCAACGTTCTGGATCAGTGAATGGGCCAGATGGCTGCAGAACACAGTCCCCTCTCTCTCCCTTCTTTCCTCCACTCCTTACCTCCCTCCTTTCCTCCACTCCTTACATCACCATTCTTTTTCAAGCCTCCCCCCACCGACACTTCTCATTCTCTCTTTTTCATCTCTTCTCACCCTTCTATCTGTACTCACACTCTTCTGTCTCTCTCATGGCGCTGTAGCAGATGATACACTTCTTTTAGTTGCCCAGGGCTCTGCTGTCAAGCCTTTCCCAAGCTCAACTTCCAAAGACTGACGGCTGTGTGTCTCCTGCACCGTCGCCCTGAAAAATTGAAAAGGAGCCTATACGGACACATTCCTCACTCTCCTGCTCCTCATCCATCGCTTGATTTTCTGTACAATTTAGACGCATTATCATTTTTTAAGAAATAAAAAGTGGAACCAGAGGGATTATCAGTAAGACAAAACCACAAACAAACCTCTCCTTTTATTTTCTCTGTACAACCTCCCACAGTGTGTTCATAACAATCATGTTTGGAGGTGTTTACTCAAACTCAATGCATCAAGTAACCACAATGGCACCATAAGAACTTGAAGGTCTCAGTGCTCTGTCATGCCTGCTATAGTGTGTTGCCAACTCGAAGACCAAACTACAGGAAACTAAGATTTTATGACAGTTACTCATTGCTTGAAGAAAGCAGTCTCGAAAATCAACCAATTGAAATGGTAAAATTCAGATTTGTAGTTTAAATCTTATAGGTTTGCTTCTAATTCCGTAGTGTGCATCAAATAACAAATATACATAAAGTTAACTTTTTGCTATTGTTTGGACACAAAGTAAAGAAGGCTGTGGCTAAGGAATCACTATGTGATAGAAAGTGGATTTGTGTAAAGATATACAGTATGATTTCATAGTGGTGAAATGTAAGGATGATTATTGAAAAGTTCAGATCTCGAAGATCAAGTCAGGTGGTATGTAGGATTGTTGATTACAGCATCTTCATTTTTGGAGACATGTTGCCAACGCTATTGCTAATATTGGGCAATTCTGCAAAACCCTGAATTCAATTCAATAAAAAAGATTTAGAAAGATTTTTAAAATCCAGTGCAAAAGTTCGAACCAAGATTCAATACGAACTTAAATCAATAATCAATCAAATTCAAACAATAGTTTCCACTTTCTGTCTGACCTCTCACAAACTATTAACTTATAATTACTCTTAAGCTTTCCCAGACCTTTCACCTGTCACGTTGACTGTCAGAGTATTTTATTTGTCCGGCCTATGTAAAGCTATAAAAAGCAATTGTATTATGCCTCACAAGGAGGGGGATCACACTGATTATGTGGTGAACACACAAATTCTTACACTCGCATCAAACAGCTAAGCAGCATTTTTTTTTTTTTACCTGCATTTGGCTGTAATTTTTACTCGTGCTTGTTCAAACCTGACCTACATGAGGTCACAGGAGAATATGAGAGTAATATTGTGGTGATGGCCCCGAGGGAATTTATTATCATGGATACCATGCAGGTTGTGCTATCTAAACCGTCAAATCAATACTCATCATTTAGTGGAACATGTGTGAAAAGTGAAAATGTGATTTTCCCTTCTTCTTGGCTGCTGCTGACTAACAGCCTTGAGTGTGGCCAGAACACATATAGTGCAGACATTAAAGTCATCTGTTCTCATGACGAGTCATAACCCTTTGAGAATGGTGCAAATACAAAGCTTGGTTAGCTTTCTTTTGTTTTATATCTCCTTTCTCCTGCAGAATAGTGACTGAAGGTGGTTTTGTGTGTCTCTCTGTGTGCGTACTGTAGTCCATACACATATACAGCTTTTCATGTCTTTAAAGGTTGTGGGTGTATATGAGAAAGCCAATTACAGTGTTACAGCTCTGACAATATGACAGCTTTTCCACCATGATATTGCAAGAAAGCTACTGTTTGCTGAAAACTTTTTTTATCCAGATCAATACCCTTGAAGGTGTAATAGCATATGCCCAGAATAAATGATGGAACATGTTTCTGTAAGTGCATGTAACAATCCAGAGAAGTGTATCCCTGAGGCATTTCTCTCTGGAGCTAATTACAGCATAACCAATAGGCACAAGGCATGCTGGTCTCAGTTGGAATTGAGATTTAATTGGACCGTCTTAATTGGTTTATTGCACTTGGAGGTAGAATTGAATCTGGCGGCAAAATCTTGCTTTGAGGTTTTAGTATGGGATCCGACATGCAATGGCTACAAACCCGTTTTACAAATCTTTTCCTCGGCACGGAGACTCAAATTAACACATTGATGCAAAGTGCCAAAGCTATAATCTGTTGAAAGGAGGAGTAATGGTTGGGCTGTGTTCCCTAATGACCGGGTTCACACTTAAGTTAAGTGGGTAATTTAAACAAGGTTCATTGGTAGCAATGGTTAACATGGTATTATAAATCCAGCTGCTCCTCCTCTAGTGACATTTAACCTTTTCATTATCTATTACAATTATGTTACTGAAAAAATAACCTCCAATACCTGCTCCGGTCAACATACTGTTTGACCTGTTCCTGTCTCTTTACTTCTCAGTTATTTAATATCAGTCAAAGCACACATTAAAATGACACCAGCTGGTCTACAATAATGTGCACATTCAAGTACAATTAAAGAGGGCATAGTCACTCTTTCACAATTTTGCAAAGGGCATGAAACTCATGTTAGTTGTAATGAAATGATAATACGAGAATTCTCCTCTTTGTATGAGTTGAAGTTTTGTAAGGTGCTATAGCTAGTGATATGAGCAGTAAGATTCTACACACATCTTAAGGAAAGGGGCACTCTTTACAAACTCAAATATAGTGATAAACTATATTGTAAGTTTAAATGTTTTTTTATATTTACTAAGAACTTGAAAATAGGTTGTCACATATCCAGACAGCGTAAAGCCACTGTATATTGTGTAGTTTCTGTCTCCCCCATGAGCAATGCTAAGTAATGTCAACAACCACTGTCAGCGCGTCCATATGATAAAAGCCTTGTGCACCACCTCCCAACCCTCCTCCATGCAGTTGCTTGTAGCCAAGGAGGACACAGATGATCAAAAAAACATGATGGATTCTTCAGAAGAGGGAATTATCTTTGCTTGATTTTCTATTTTCTGCGCTTAAAAGTTGCCAGACAACACCATTTTCATAGCCATACTCAGAGAGAGTTGTGTGAAGCTGATAGTCTTAATTAGCATTGTAGCAACTCATTTGGCAATAACAGACATTCATTAATATAAAAAAGTTACGCTCTAAAGCTTTAAATTAAAGTTTCATTCAATCTATTCAATAGCTGGTAAATAATCCCTGTATTAACTTTATTTGGTTATACTGATTTGTGCACTACTTCTAACTGAGTAATGTCAGACATTTACACTGGAAAAATAATAAAATAAAGGCTCAATTCTTTTTAGGTGTGGTCTTAAAGGACATCATTGTCACAATGAAATACACAATGCATATTGACGCACATATTGAAACGTAATGGGGCACAGTTCAATGATTAATCCATTCTTTGTTCCTATGTTTTGTTGAGAATTCAAATTCCATATGTGTGAATTTAGTGGCACTATTGGTTGGTTAAACATAATGCATGGTTACCTGAATTACCACAAATGCATGTGTAAGCTGTTTACTTGTATTCATTGGTTTATTTGTTTCATTCTACACTACAGTGACTTACCAGACCAAAGGTGACGGTGCAGTTCTCAATGTCATTGACTGAAATGTAATGAGGATGGATGAAACTGGATGGAGGAGCTGCTAAAAATAACATGGGGAGTTTAACATTTGCTCTGTCGAAAACTCAATTTTACATCACTTTTGGGAACTAAGATTTCTACATGGTACTTTAAGGAGGAAATTTGCACCAGACAATGCAGTAAAAAAAAGCCAACAGGATAATCAGGGACCCCAACAACCCCAGCCACCAACTGTTCTACCTGCTGCTGTCTGGCATCCAGTCCCACGCGACCAGACTCAGGTCATAAGACATTACAGTTTATTCATTTTGCATTTGAGTGCTACTACAAATATATATTATTCTATTCATATTTTATCCTTATATTTGAATTTTATGTCTTAAATTCCCTTTCATTTAACCTGTGTGATTATCTTTGAGATCTTTTTTTTCATTGCTAATGTGCTTTGTAATTGTTGCACACATGACAATAAATACATTGAAATTTGAGTTTATATTCAACAGTGCCTGCAAATTCATTTCACATAAATGAATACTAAAACCTACAATATCTTAAAGATGAAGCTCTCGACATCTCTTCAACATTTGTTGTTCAGTTAAATGAAAACTGTCTTAAGTTATATTTTAAAAAGCCACATCCTTTAGCTCACCCAGTAAGAGCGTCCACCCCATGTAGGCTGAGTCCTTTACAGCGGCTCAGGTTCGAGTCCAACCTGCGGCCCTTTGCTTCGTGTCATCCCCCATCTCTCTCTCACCTCTCTTGTCTATCCACTGTCACTTTCAAATAAAGGGAAAAGCCCCAAAATAATCTTTAAAAAAATATTTAGCATATTGTTACATACAGTATATTTCTAATTACTGTGGATCACTTGCCAAATGTATATGACACAAGGCTTGTTCGAGATGAGCCAGGTCTGCGAAGAATCAATTACCGGCGATCAGCAACCGCCGCATGCCGGTTAGATTTGTGTCTGACTCGATCCCCACTTACTCTGACGTCATGCACACATGGGCCACAATAATCTCACGAGATCAAGGCGGCCACAGGTTTGAGACGCAGGCAGCGCAGTTGCTTTTCACCGCTTGCACGACCCAGGCGGACACAGAGCATGCAGGGAAACGCCGGCCTCTCAGCTTGTTTAACAGCTGATTGGTTCAGAATCAACTCAAAATGATGACGTTTTATATTATATATATTGTTTTTGAATCGGAGGGATTTTAATTGCTATTTGTCTGATTTAAAGGCTTATTCTTCTAGCCAAACCACATATTTGGCTAGAAGTCGGAGAGACTAAATCCATTCAGATCACGAATCATATACAGTACATGATCATCGACAGCTACTCTGTCTTAATAAAAACAACTGGAGACTGTATACAAGCTGATATACGTGTCTGATATGAGTGTTTCTTTGACGTCCTGCTCAGCATGGAGGCTGCGCTGAAATCGGCTGGAAACTGTCCAACTTTACCGCAGCTTTTTATCACGGCCCCCGGCTGCTGCTGCCTGCTCTCATCCACTTTACAGGCGAGGCACAGTTCATCTCAAACGTGCCTATTATGTCATGTTGGTGCAACTGGGGTGCAATTTGAATGCAATATGTTAGCAGAAACCTTTTAAATCCAACAATCAGGATAAATCCTTTGTAGAAAAGGCAGAGAAACTAATTTCTCCCTACGCAGAGGCCCAGAATGCAATGTAGTGTTGTGGACACAGTGTGCGATATCACAAAAAGAAAACTACAGACCTGTTTTTTGCTTTTACCTACTGTATTTGTACAACCCACAACTTCATGCAACAAGTTCAAGTCTGCTCCCTGGAGGGCGTCAAAAGTAACTGTGGGAATTGTAGTGAGGAAGAAGTGATGGAGGAAGTAGACAAAGCAGAAAGTGAGTGTACCAGAAAGTAAATTACAACAGTTAATCACAATTTCTCTTCTGAAACACACTGCACAACAGAGATTGATGAAGTGTAACCATGTTGAATTTGATCTAAAGCTTTTTTTCTTCCTGAAATCCAAAAGGCATTCCAAGAAAATAAAAGTCCCAATGTCCAGATGCGTTTTGAGGTTACACTGTTTTGATTTTTGTTTTTTGAAACAACATCGAACACACACACGCACGCACGCACACAGACACACACCCACCCACACACACCTGTACGCTCCTCAGTCTCTTTTTCTTTTGACTTTGAATACTTCAGATACTGTACCAATCCTATACCTGGGCCTGCTGCTGCTTCTTATAGAACAAATCTTTCCCCAGGTATTTTTGTACATCATAATAAGCCCCAGTACGCCGTGAAGGCATTTTACTGCAGCTAATACAGTGCCTGCATGAGAAACCTAAAAAACAGAAAGCTAGTGTGTGTATGAATGTTTGAGATATTACAGGGACAATCAATATGTATAGTCTAGTGGGAGGTGTGAAAGACTGCAAGATCACAAAATATCATGGCAACAGAAATGTAAAGTAAAGAAGAGTCAGTTTTCTGAAACCACTCCATGAATCAAAATTGAACCCACATTTCAGGATGGAAATCAAAACGCAGTTCCAGTGTGGAATGACATAGTGACTCATACAGATACAGTATGTGGGAAGTGCTCAAAAAGAGATGTTTTTTTAATCTACTTGTAACATTCATGAATAACTTTAGAAATACACTTTGCCCTTGCAAGGGTTGTAACAAAGGAAAGAGAAAAACATATAACCCGTGTCACTCCACTTTTAATGGAAAAGCAATCCCTTTGGCTTTTAGGGGTGATTCCAGCTGTATTTGAAACTTCTGAGGAGTTAGAAGACAAGGTCATGCATCACTTTGTGAATAGACTATTAAGTTGTTTTGCTCAAGGACGCTGGCCACAGCAAACCTGCAGCTCCGCTCTCCACTAGTGTTTCAAATGCATGTCAAGGCTAACTGGCCTCAATGAACGCACTAACAGATTGAGAGACAACATTTTGCTGCAAACAGTTTTCATCATAAATACACTTTTCAAAAGTAATAAAAGTGCAGTAGCATTACGCGGGTCTTTGGTGTGTAAGGAGCTTAATCTTTGGCCTTTGCATTTCCGCTATACCTGTGTCTAACAGTGGTAAGTTTCAGTTTTTTTTTTTGATGAATCGTTAAAAGGGGCTGTACTCGTCATTCACAACATTACTGTAACAGCAAATACATATTTGCTATGTGAAGATATAGTGGAGATAAAAGACACACTCCCTCTGTGTGTGTTGTAATCTTGGATTTGACACCCACGTGAGCATGTTTATACATATGATTGTCTTGTGTATTGGTTTCAGATGCTGTGGGTCTTGATAAAGCGCCAGAGATGGCAAAAGTAGTCACTTCCCATACTTCCCCCATAGTAGAAGTACAGATACTTGTCTTAAAAAATACTCTGGTAAAAGTAGAAGTACTAATTTAACTTCTTTACTCAAGTAAAAATAACAACGTACAGGCTTGGAAATTTACAAAAGTAGCCTTGGGCCAAAGCTACCTGGACCACACAAATGTTACTAGAGAGCATGCTGAGGAACTTCAGTGGACATGAAAACATGCTCTTTATATGACATTGGCTACATTTTGAATTGATGTCTGCCAGCAGGTCTAAAACATCACATACTGTATATGATAATTGTGACAGAGACCGGGACTCAAGGTTAATAAGATTCTGACTGAGTAACAAGATACATGAATTTAGTCAGAATAGTAAAAGTAAAAAGTTGCCAAAAAAATAGTAACATAAAAATATCAGAAAAGTCTACTTTAGTAAAGTAACAAAGTATTTGTACTTTGCCAGTATTTGATGAGTTAGGGAATGGTGTGTGAGAGACAAACCCAGTGGCACTTTTTTCAATGTTTACAGCACCTTCAACAAAATGTGGGGCTTGGAAATAGGCACGTCTGACTAATGATGAATAGTCTTAACAGAGTTTTGAAACTTGATCCACTGGTTGTGGTAATACTCAAGTAAGATTCAAAACATGCATGTGTTTTAAGGTTATGTTGACAAAAAATTGTTGTTCCAAAACCATAGTTGTTCCATAACAATAACCAATTGATTATCATTGTAATCACAAAGACAAATGTCCCCTAACTCACTGTTAAAAATACAACAATAAAAAACATGCTGTGATGTAGCTTTAATTTTAACATGGTATTACTTCTTACAGGATATATTATATAACCTTGTGTTTACAGTTTTTAAACAGAAGAATTCAAGAAAAAAACTATTCACTATATGTCTTTAAAGTGAAGTACTAGTGAGTAGGTGCTGCTATTTCACAAGGAGAAGTTGACTGCTGGCTCCACTGAGAGATCATTAGAGACTTGCTGCTCGGTGAAGGACACACTCCCTGCTGAATTATGGGGTACCGCTTGTAAAGTGGCTCACACTGAAAATAACAACAACATTTTGTCACATTTAGCTTAAAACAATGTTTAAAAAAATGATATGAATTTTTGAGGGTCACTCTTTTGCACATTTACAACAATATTTGTCAATTTAGAGATATTTTAATTAAATAGTTAAATCCAAATATTAAATGTTACACCTAAATTTTACATGTTAAATCTAAATGTTAAATTTAAATGTTAAATTTAAATCTAAATGTTAAATCTAAATATTAAATCTAAATGTTAAATCTAAATTTAAATGTTAAATCTAAATATTAAATCTAAATGTTAAATCTAAATTTAAATGTTAAATCTAAATGTTGAATCTAAATCTTAATTTAAATGTTAAATCTAAATCTAAATATAAATGTTAAATCTAAATGTTAAATCTTAATCTAAATTTAAATGTTAAATCTAAATATTAAATCTAAATCTAAATGTTGAATCTAAATGTTTTGGTGAACTAAATATTTAACTAATATGCAAATTCACAATGCCGGTAAACGGAAGTACGAAAATAAAAGCTTGAGGAGGTCAGTGTGTGTTTATAGTGTAACATAACAAATAAAAACCATCTCATCTGGGGAAATAGACTCTTGGACAACGATTATGGATGGATTATCATGATAATAACTACCTAAAATAACAAACATGTTTGGAGAAACTGTATTTGAACTTTAAGTTTTTAGTGTCACTTTTATGAAGGGTAAAGGACCTGTAGCTGCTATAGTCAGCCACGGGGGGGTCTAACTTTGACTGAGCTGTTATGTTTGCTGTCATGCAAGCAAACTAATACAGTTTCTCCAAACATTTGTATTATTTTAGGTAGTTATTATCACAAAAATCCATGTCCAAGAGTCCATTTCCCCAGATGAGATGGTTTTTATTTGTTATTTGAGACTATGAACAGACACTGACCTCCTCAAGCTTTTATTTTTGTACTTCCGGTTACCGGCATTGTGAATTTGTATATTAGTTAAATATTTAGTTTCACCTGAAACAGATTTATTATTTAGATTTACCATTTAGGTGTAACATTTAATTTTTGGATTTTATTTAAGTTGACCAATATTGTTGTAAATGTGCAAAAAAGTGACCCTCAAAAATTCATACCACTTCATTGTTTGAAGCTAAATGTGACAAAATGTTGCTGTTATTTTCAGCGTGAGCCGCTTTACGAAACGGCACCCCATACTGAATAAGACAAATCCCCGTTTAAACCAAAGGGATAACCAAAGGAATAACATGAGCTCTGCATAAGAGCAGCTGTCTCGCCACCAATCATGGCAGCTATCTTAATTTATAATTTCAGTGTGAGATTGACAAGTTTGTCAATTAGCTGCTTAAGAATTAAACTGATCATTGCTGCTGCCATGTAAAAACCCTGTGCCCAATTATCAAGATCTGGGAAAACAGTGTTGTTTTCATCTTCACCATCTCGCTTATTCATTCATCATTTGAAAGGTCTTCATACAACTGCAGCAATAGGTTGTTGGTCTGACAGCTGCCTAAAATGTCCTATTTTTTGTACCCTCAGGATTCCTTTTGTACATAATGCCTGCAGTTCAAATCTGCAATACTGTACAGATGCTTTTTTCTGCATTTGCAAATTATTTGTAGTTTGTTTGTTTCATGAGGTCCTTTGCGAAGGCATTTACTATAGCCAAACGATTTAAATCAACTCAAGCATTCAGCTTAAAGCCTCCTCTCCATCATCATGATGTGACTTATGTGATGTTTCAGTGGAGTGACAATATCCCCTAGTTCTTATCAAACCAACCCAGTTTGTCTACTCATCAATCATAGTCACAATATGCAGAGGCTCTATTGTTTATTTTGATGACCCCTGTGGGATTTAAGGGTTAATTGTGAGGATGCTTTTCTTAATGAGCATCAGAATCAGTAATTCCGATGCTCATTAAGAAAAGCAAAACGTACCTTGTACCAAGGCAAGAATTCAGTAATTAGCATAAAACAGCAGGGCTAAATGATGCCAGCTCTCCCCTTATTGTTGCAAACATTGCAGTATTTAAAGACAATGTCAGCAAGGAAATAAAAACATTTACTTGGAACACTTGGGATTAATGACAGAAGTTGCCCAGCTTTGTCTAGTAGGTGAGAAATTAGATTTTTTTTATATGTTCTAGCTTAGTCACATGGATAGAGACATTCGTTTAAAAGTAAAGTACAAGCTTATTGAGCTCTCCAGTGATAAAGCAAGACATTTTGTTCTGACACCTTACAATGTACCTTTGTCTCCACAGCTATTTTTGTCACACGCTCTCAGATGAGTAAACCTTGGGAAGGAGGCATGCTCTTAAACGCAAAACTTGATCATCAAAAATGTCCCAATCGGAACAACTTCACTGTTGAAACTGGACATTGGATATGTTTTCAAATGTGAGATGTCAAATGTTACCAAAAAATAGGTACAAATAGGTTCTCACTTCAAAGGGAATAATACCCTCTTTTATGCAGCTTTTGAACCCTGTAAGGTTTGACGATCAAAGTGCAGACATGCTGTCTAATAAAAAAAATGCTATATTCCTTGGTTTGGAAAAACTTTGCTGTGTGAATTAAGGACTCGACGGCAAGGGGATTGCAATGTCAAGCTGTGTTGGCCAAGCAATGCATTATACTGTTACTTTCCCTCAAAGCTGTGAGTTTGAAATATATAAATGTCACACTTTTCTCCAAATGGATTACTGTGGAAGAAATGGATCTTTTCAGACAACAATGAAACTTAATCATTTGTCTGGACACCAAATACATAAACCCTATTTAAGGTGTATTGTGTAACATTGCCAAAAATATTGATTCTTTTTGATGGTGTTGTCAAACTTTCATCACTTTATATACATTAAAACTAGGTTGTAGAAATCTGAAGACAGCTAGGCAGGTATCTCAGAGTTCAAGGAAAGTGTAATTGGCTTTTTTCCTCTGGATTCCTTACAAAGCCAAACTGCAGACAGTTTAAACCACTTACTAAACATTCTACAACCATTTACACAAGGCTCTTTCAGTTTGTCCCACTATTAGCACAAAATGCTTTAGAATAAGGGAATCAACTGTAGTAGATAAGTGCTTTACCCTGTCATGATCATCTTTTGTCGGAGAAAAAAGGCTCCTCTGAGTAATTTAAAGCCTGTGTCCTAGATGTGTGAGATTGGATATATGATGTCGATTACACAAACTGAGACCCTTTTATGCGACCGTCATAGAGCAGGCGAGACGCCACTTTATCACCTTGCAGCACACATGGGGCTGGTGGGCACTGCTGGCAAATTTACAGTCATTGGCAGTGTTTGCCTTGCTATTTCATTAAGCTAATATATTCCACCACGGCTGAGAGGCTGCGAGGAGCTGGCCCTGATGTGCCTTTACACACCTGACCTGAATCTTTGCTCCACCTCTGTCTGACACATCCATTACACTTTCCTCACTGGTTCAGCCATCAACTCTGCCAGCATATGGCAGGGTATGAGTCATTTCTTCATTTATAAGATGGTGGTTGGGTGGTGTTACACTGCAAGGAGATGTTTGCATTAATCTGCCAGGATTAGCTGTTAAATTATGTTCAGAATTTGGCTTCCAGTTTCACATGTAAGAATCTGTCGTCATCAACAAACAATTGCCTCAAATCAAATGAGAGTGACTGGTTGGTATCAGCTCAATTAAAAGAAATCCTGAATATGTTTTGAATTAGTTACATGCTTCAATGCTATTTCACCTCAATATTTAGACCCAGGGGTGAGACTTTTTCCATTGGTTTTCTGGTACTCTCTGTCTCAATCCTCCTGCGGATTGCCTCACAGCGTTTTCTCACCAATTATTTATGAATTCCAATTCATAATACATTCTCAGGTGACAGTTCTCAGATGGATTCCCACAGAGAGATGAATGCATTGGTTTACAGAGTGGTCATATTCACCAGGAAAGGCTCAGCATTGCCTCAGACAACTGGAGAGATAGAATGATGGCAGAGCAAACTGGAGCTGAGGCCTTGAAAAAGCCTTTGCATGAATCTTGATCTGACTGTTGCATGGTATTACTCTAGATTATGATATTTCTTGCAAACCATCCTCAGAGGTATTGAGTAATATAAGTTAAAACTAATACAAGCTGATTTAAGATGATAAGAAGTTAGTGTGATTTATTTCAAAGATACCGGGCTCACGACACAGTCGCACTGTGGAGCCATTAACAAGCTAGCGGCCAGGTCCCACAAGTCATCAACATCATCTTTTCATATGGAAGGGATTGTCTACCAGCCTGTTGGTAGTGTATGTGTGTATCTGTGTTTTGTATGAGACATGGGGCTTAGGGTAACTGATATTATCATAAAATGCCTGTTGCAATGCATCAGAGACCCATTATGCAAGGTGTGTTTGTTGCATGTCTTTTGGATTTTTCTTTGGTTATTTTAAGTTTATATTTCTCAGGATTCTTTGCTATTGTGAGAAAAAAATTTCTATCCTTCAGCAAAGAGCCTATTACTTCAACAACCTTGAACCTGACAATACGGCTACAGCTTAGTGCTGTGGGTAGAATTTATAATTAATTCCATACTCTTACTTATACAAATAGGGTGTAACAACAATGCATTAAAGCACTTTTTAAGATATGGCTTGTGCATAGCCAAATTCTGAGTGTTAAGGGTTTGATTGGACTCGCCTAAACACAAGCCATATCTATTTTAACCCAGGCAGATTTAAAAGATCATAGTGGTGTTTTAACCCATTTAGTTTACATTGTTACTGAACATTTACCAAGGCATGCTATATTTTTATTATTCTAAATTTTATTATTTATTCTGATGAATAAATGTCTATCTTCCCAAGCAGCCGAAAAAATCAACCCGACAACACATGAAACTTGCTTGAGATAGGCAATTGAAGGTCATCCATTGCAGTAAATATGCGTTTGTGGAACTGTTTGCAGTGTATGGAAAACTGAGCTCTTGAGATGCCTCTAAAATCACATTACAGTCAACAAGCAAATATAGATGTTGAAATGGATGCTGTTAAGTGGACTGATTGCTGTATTTAAAAGGTTGTTGCACAACATGTCATTGCTTCCAGTTCCTAAAACTGCTTGCTTAATTTCCCATATAGTCATATTGCCAATCACTAACTCTCCGTGAAATAGATCTGTTTCTAGCAGCCATTTTGACTTGTCATTATAGGAAAAGCACATGCATAACTACTAATAACACTAGCTCCGTTCTTTCCATGAGTCCCAATAATCCATGCCAGTGAGACAGTATGAACAATACCATCCTATAACGAGAGCAGCTGAAATTTAGCCATCAGTAATTTCGTTATTTACACCTGTCCTTCTCCTGCGGCAACATGACAAAATGTCTACCATGAAAAAGGCGAGCCTGCTATTTCCTTCCTGCCCCGCAGTAGTCCTTGGTGTTGTCCATCCCCACCCATCACCTAACTCCCACACAAACTTGCACCCTTGTTCCCAATGGCCAATGGCCTCTTGCCTCAGGTCCTGCCAGATTGTCCATTTCCTGAATTCTTTGGACTTGTTGTTGCCCGCCTATTATCGGTATGCCACACTTACTTTGTTTTCGGGTCAACTGACGACTTGTAGGTTGGAGGTGGGGTGTCACCACAGATTTTTGCGGGGTCAAGTGGACAACATTGCTAGATTTATTTCTGAAATTGGAAAACAATTTGTGCTGCATCTCACACTATGAAATTGGACCAGGATTAATAGGTAGTTTCTGTATTAGATATACCAAGCAACTTTCAAGTCTCTGCAATTAATTTTGATAATGCCTATGAATGAAAGCGAGTATGTCCTAAGGAGGTAGAAAAAGGGGCACCTGGATGGCTCACCTGGTTGAGCATGCACCCCATGTGCAAAGGCTCAGTCCTTACTGCAGCGGCCACGGGTTCGGTTCCGACCTGCAGCTCCTTGCTGCATGTCATTCCCCCACTCTCTCCTGTTTCACGTCTCAAGCTGTCGTGTCTAACAGAGATGGGGACTCAAGTCTGAGACTCGGTCTCAAGAAACTTAAGTGGCACAAATAGCTGACTTCAGACTTGTCTTGCGACTCGACCCCAAAGGACTTCAGCCTTGACTCAAACTTTGAGACTTGTCAACAACCTGTTTTCATGCAGTTATTGCTTTTTAAATCTAACGTAGTTCTATTTTCTTTCATTGGCGTGTATATGTTGGGAAAACGTTTATGACGAGCTGCATGTCCCCTGCCCTTTGCCATAATATGCAACATAAACACATGCGCTATGCCTTATGTGTGCGCACTCATATGTAAAAACAAAATGCCTTGACGACGGTGACACCAAGTCCTCCCAGAGTTGTGCCTTTTGTCATTGTCATAGTTTTGATTTCAATCACTTTGTACACAGTGGCAGTAAGCAAACAGCTACATGCAAGGTGTGTGGCACCAAGAGAAATGATGCCGAATGAACAATGTTGAACTTCATCAGGTATCTAAAAACACACCCAAATAGGTCAGTCACTTGCAATGTGAAAGAGACATTTAGCATATACTGTATATCGTCAAAGTAAGAAGCTAACCATCCCAAAGTGTTTTGCTAATGCTGGGAAAAGGCAAATTGTATCTTTATAGTTAGTAGTTCTGGAGGCTCAGACATCCATGGCGCACAGGAGATGCAACACACGGATCCATGTCCCCAGGAACAAACGCTGTTTTGCAAATTTTGTGAAACAACATGGGTCATATGCAGGCTGTAGGGCTCCAGTAAGTCAGAGAAGGATACAATTGGTCTAGCAGTTAGCAGAAGATAGCCTCCATGTCTGCAAAAGTCTTAAAATGTCTGGATCTTAATAGTAAGTTCAGAGAAACAAGCTGAGCTAGCGACTGCTTCCAGCCTCTTCGCTGATGTGCCGACCAGCATTGGAGAAACAGAATTGTTACGTAAAACTACTTTATTCAGCTGTTTAAATCACTTTACTTTCTTTTTTTTTGGAGAAGAGAGACCTCTATGTCGTTTGTATAAAAATAGACTTAGGAATGCTCTGCTGTCTTAACTGTGATCTTGTAAAAAAAGATTACTTTTAGAAACATTGCATTTTAAATCTGTTACTCTACATGCATTTATCTTTATTACATTTTTAATGACTGTTTTTCACACTAACACTTCCCTTGCCCTATCTTGCACGCGGCGCAGCGCAAAGCCCAACCCAAGTGTTTTTGCTAGTTTAAGACCAACGCAATTGTCAATTACCTGTCCAGCGCTCACATTGTTAAAATAACGAATGCACCTGTGCCCATGGGCGTGCTGGTCTTACAGGGAGGTGTTTTCAGGTGAATTCATGGCATATTGCTATCTTGAGGCAGCGGAAAGTGATCGCGCCATTGACCAACAAAAACCTGGTCAATAGCACATCATTTACTTGTTATTTTAATAGCAAATTGGTAAAATGCGCCTATGGCTTATGCACAGCAAGCACATTTTAGAGTGGCCTTTTATTGTGGCCAACCTAAGGCACATCTGTATCATGCTGTCCAATCAACATCTTGATATGCCACACCTGTGAGTTGGGTGGATTATCTCAGCAAAGGAGAAGTGCTCACTAACACAGATGGAGACAGATTTGTGAACAATATTTGACAGAAATAAGCCTTTTGTGTATGTAGAAAAAGTCTTAGATCTTTGAGTTCATCTCTTGAAAAATGGTTGGCAAAAATAGAAGTGTTGTTTCACAAGTCAGCTTTTGGCAACAAGCTTCTCTTCTGTACTTGCTCTTTAGAGCAGACTCATCACATGTGCTCCTGTAATTGAAATGTAAAGCCAGACCTCCAGCATAATCAGATACTCCCTGATTTGTTTTTAGATTAAGCTCAGGAGTCATATGGTGTTTGTGCAGTGACTCTGCTGTTATGATTTGACTGCAGTCAAGCTGGTTATTAGGTTTCTTCCAATATTGTGCCGCGCAATATGTTTAGTTCATATAACATTAAGGTTATTATTTTGACACATCATGTAAAGCCCGCTCCTTTTGTAATACAGTAGCAAAAATGGACAGAGAAAAGTAAAGATAAAAGAAATCTGAAAAGAAACCTGCTTATTTTAGGATGGGGGTTATCATATCATCAGTGAGCATGTGCACACTAGCCCATTATCCTCTTGCTGTTTAGATCATATTCGGGATATATTTACATGGACCATGGAAACCTGGTTATTTAAATCCATGTATATAACATATTATATTATATATTATAACATTGTCCAGGTCTCTAATCACTTGTTGTATGCGGGTGGTGTCTTAATTCCTCAACATTAACCACTCATTTCTGTAACGACTGATGTTCAACAGTTTGCAGATTTTCTCAGTTGGTCTATGGCTGTCTGATCTCTGCTGCATTGACGACTGTTCTGGATTTTACTTTTCTATCTGATCACTGGTAATAGGTGAAACACAAGTGTGGCAATACAATTTAAGATCAGTCAGACCTTCCACTTTATGTATTGAACATCATTACATTATTTACAATCATATCTTTTGATTTACTTACTAACTACTACCTGAGTTAAAGATGCACCTGCAAGCATGGCAGATAAACCTGGATAAGGTATTTACATGCCATAGTATCTATCTAGTACCCAGGATAAGGGCTTATCCAGTTTTTAAATGGTGTTTACATACACAACACATAACCGGAATACTCAACGCCTTTATGGTTGCATAATGAGATGTAAGCAGTGAAAAGTCCCTTTCTCAGATTATTTTATTAAATAGTTTTTTTACATGGCTGAGGTAAACCCGACAGCATTTCATAAGATGGAAAGATGTGAGAAATGCCCAAAAATGTGTATAATTTAGTGCAACAGAATATATTTTTTATTATATTTTTCAGTGGCACCAAGGCTCTGTCTGGCACTTAGCGGCACCTAAGATGAGTCTAACTGGTTTACAGACATGCCAATAAACCAGAGCCTGTAGCCAGACCCTCCTCCTCAGTGCTGCAGGAAGGTCTGGCAATATGAGCCTAAGCATCATGTGACCTTTAGGGGTTCCAAACCCCAGGTTGGAAACCACAGAATAGGATACGTCAGATTTGCTTACTCTTGTGGACATGTTGTCATGTTTTTATGGTAAAAACACAGCAACTGTGTCAGGTTATGGTCCTTGGAACTCAAGAGGCAGAGTAATACGCCATGTATTTGTAAAATCTGTGTGAAAAGTGTGCACAACATATTTGGCATACAGACAAACTAGAGAGGTTAACACTGTGTCAACTTTTTTTCAGTAGAGTATGTTTCCGCTGAAGTTCAGAATGGAAATTGGTTTGCATTAGAATCCTAATCAAAATGAGTTCAAGCTGACAACAGTTAATGAAGGATGAAACTGCTAACTTTTTACAGCTACCTTTAAAGTGAACAGGGGTTAAGTGTTTGATACTCAAAAAAGAGATTAGGTGGAGTTTCACTTTAATTTTATTTAGATTGCCCAGGGAATCTCTTCAATGTCTTTGTCATTTTGGGGTGGGTTGACTACCAGTAACCTTGGTGGTCCACATGACAAGCACAATTATTCATCTGGCAAAGTCATATTTCCCATTTAAGAGGAAAAGACCCCCATTTTTTTGCAGTGCTGCATGTGAGATGAGAGCAGAAAGCAGTAGAGAAGTCTTTATGAAATGTTTTCTGTGCCCTGACATTTCCAATGAATAGACTCACACAAAGGCACGTTGTTCTAAATGCTGGAATATGCCAAGACTATTAGATCCTAAGTGAACCCAGTCAACAGTGTTTATTATACACATTATTGCCTACCCAGTGTGAGGTGTGGTATATTGAGAAATCAATTGTGTTTACAACCTAAAACTGCTTTCAGGAGGCAATACTTGTAAAAAAATAATTGTTGAGTAGTGTTCAATTTTTGATCAGGCAGACAGACAAGCACTGCCTGCTAAAAGCATACACACATAACTTGCTGATGAGCAAGTAACATTTACTTTGCAAGACCTTTCTTATTGGTAATCCATGTGTTTCATATTCATTTAAAAGTGCGACAATCAGGGGCATCAGACTATATATATGCGTTAGTAGAGTTTGCACTCATCTTCCAACAACTCAGTGGAAGTTAGTATGAGTTTTGAAACATGTTAAATAAAAATGACAGTTTTTAATATTTGCCGTTAATATTACAGTCTGTAAGCAATCTGTCTCCTCCAGGTAAAGGTTATATTCTTCTCAGAAGAGATCAGAAGGGGAGGCTTGGGGCACAGCATGTAACAGTGCCAGACCAGTTTATACCATTCTGAGCCATGCTCCCTAATTAGCCCAAATCTGTGATGCTCCTGGGAAACCACACATCAATTTCCTGGTTGTCTCCTGCAGACTGCCACTGAGAGAATATTAGCAGCGGACTGCATTGTTATGGCTGACCAGCTTCCTCTGAAGCTGTTACCATAGAAGTCAGAATAATATGATTAGCCTCTTGCATCTCATTTTTACAAAAAGTAGTTTATGAGGCTGTTAGTGTTTTGAGATGCTTTTTATAGCTCTCATTATGTGTGAGGCAAAAAAGTTTGATCACAGTGGCAACAGTAATGTATGAACAGTATGAGCGAGAAGCTGTGCTCATGGACTAGAGATGCATCAGATGGGGGTCCCAGGGGCAGCGTTTTGAAAATAGAAGTAAATCCCCGTAGCTTGAAAAATTTAGCAAAATGGGAAGAGAATTAACTTTGAGCATGAATGGTGGGGCTTAATGATATTCAGGCACTGAGGACATCTTGCTTGGTGTGATAAGTGAGAGCTGTTGTTTGACTTTGTCAAAGTAAAGCTAAAGCCCCATATCTACACAACTTCCATTATCCTCCTGTGTTCACAAGACAATTCAATAATCTTTGAAGGAACGCAAACCATCATCAACATAAAAGGCTCTTTTCAAGGTTAAATGAGTATTGTATTGAAGAACAGAAAAAAAAACATTTAAGTAGAAGTAAGCTTCTGGCAAAAAAGTATAATTTAAAGAATAAACATGGACTGTTTTATGAAAAGGGCATGCACTCCATACATTTCAATCCATCAAGGAAACAACAAATCATTCTGGTGAGCCGTTGTCATGGGGCTCGTGTTCCTTGGGGTAACAAATTGATGCGGGAAGTGAAAGTAGGTGCTATCAGTGTATTGTTGGTGTTTGCGTGCAATGTATTGATTAACTGAATGGAATAGGTTATGGAGCAGAATCGACGGGTACTGCGTCGTTCGCTATGTGGTTTACAGATGTTTGGTGAGTAACTGAAAGTTGTGTAAATAAAGATCCCACGTGAATGAATCGCGCCGTGGTTGCTGGCACTGCGTGTAGTGTGTGTGCGTGTAAGCATGTTCGCCTAGGAAATAATTTATACTTACTGTCTGACACACACATCATAATCTTGCATATTTACCCCTATACTCATATATATACACACACACTATTATACTAATTTTACATGTATGACAGGGTATAGCCGTGCATGTGAGAGAGTATAGTAGTGTATGTGAGCGAGTTTAGTAGTGTGTGTGAGGGGAAATGTAGCATTGTATGTGAGACAGTATACGTAGTTGTGTATGTGAGAGAGTATAATAGTGTGTGTGTGTGTGTGTATGTGTGAGAGAGAGTACAGTAGTGAATAAGAGAGAGCATAGTCGTGTGTGTGCGAGAGTATAGCATTGTACATGAGAGAGTAGTGTATCTGAGAGAGTTTAGTAGTGCAAGTGTATAATAGTGTGTGAACAAACTGTTAGGATCTCTTCATCACACACGGTAAAACATTATCACATTTCTTTCAATAGGCATATAGATGGAAACCATATACGGGTCAGGTGGAGAATGGTCTATTATGGATGTTTTGACGGCTTTAGTAGAACTATCATATACTTGCAGTGCCTATATAATAGAACATCAAGTATTTGTCTTGTGTAGGTTTAGAGAATTATGGCCTTCCCTTGAGAAAACGCTGTGATCATGGCATGGAGAACACTGGGGTTGCCCTGTATATGCTGGAATAAAGAGGGTTAAATAGAGGTAGTGTCATCACTGGATGCAGTCTTCACAACCAGAGGATTGAGTAGTTAGGGCCAGAGTTCAAAAGAGTTGTCTCTTTCTATTACAGTCATATTTTCTCCTTCATGGAAAATGAGGGCATACTGGACTCTACACATGAACTGCACTTATTTTTTTCTCCACCACATCTACTTGCCAAGAGTTCAAAGGGCAACTGCAGAATTCAGAAATCAGTGCAACCACCAATCACAAACGCCTCTTCATCTGTGACTGAGAGGTGTTCTCAACAGTACAGAAGCAATGCAGAACATTTAAGTTGGCAGTCACAACTTAAATGTACATTTTGAGACTTCAAACAATGTTCTTGTTCCAGAAAATTACTTTATTGTCAATGAAACTGTGATGAGTGTAGCGGAATAAGGACCCAAGAGCAGAGATGGAGGCAGGCGGGAGCAGTTTAACACAAATTTATTCCACAAAAGTCCAAGGAAACACCAGGAGCAGGGTATTTCTTCCAACAGTCCAAAGAGAACACAAGGTTAAAAATAAAATAGCCAAATCCAAATATCAAAAACAAAACCCCCAAAAATCCAAAAAGGGAACAGGGAAAAAGACAGGACAAAAACAGGAACGAAAGCAGGGAAAAATTCACGGGGGATACACAGATCACGGGAACAGGAACAAACATCGAAAACTCAGTTAGGAAGACCAACGATCTGACAAGAGACAAAGGGAACACAGAGGTTAGGGCGGGGCAGGACAATCAGACAGAGAAAAGTAAAACTAGACGAGACTGGACAGAACAGGAAACCATACTATCAAAATAAAACAGGAAACAGAACATACAAACACTCACAGGGGAACACAAGACAGAGACTACCAAACAAGACCGGGGAACACAAAGAGACAAGACAGGACCAAAAAAACAAAGAAGGAGAAAAAAACACCAAAGCAACCTCCCAAACATCACAGAAACAGTTATGGACAGAATTCTGGAAACTGAAGACCACCTAGCCACTGACGGCAACCATGGCATGCAATTAATTTTGGGTCTGGTGAACTCTATTAGTGAGCAAGTTTGTCAGTGTCAAGGCAAATAGGACACTATTGGAAGGTTAATAAAAGGCGAGTGACAATTTCTGCATCACAATGTTGAAAAATAAAATAACAAAATGGATTCCTTTTATAGTTAAATGATTGTTCTATAGTCAATTGGTTATACAAGACATTAATAATGTATTAGGAAATATAATGTCTCATCAGTTTAATAAAGTTCAACAGGCAAACGATTTTAATGGTGTATGTTCAGGAGTTCTCGAAAGTCTTTCCTGACCAATTCCCTGAGTGTTTTTTTATGCAAAATCCATAGTTTCCTTGAAATCCTCAATTTTATTGTTTGCAGTGGGTGAATGACAGCCTTGTTTGAGGGGATGCTCATGGGGAATATCCACTGAAGGTCATGGGGAGAAGCCCATGGGTGGAATTGCATTTGCTCTCGTCGTAAATGCCAGGATACCCCCCTCTTGCTCTGAAAAAGAAATACACGAAAAAAGAAATTAAACTTAGCATGTAGAAACACATTCCATATCAAGCAATAACACTCACCCTCAATATCCAGCGGGCAGTCCCTCCAAAATGCAACCACACATTCCTCTGCCCTTCTTTTGTTGCTGCTATACTCTCACACACACTACTGTAATCTCTCACGTACACACGTGCACGCACACTATACTCTCACATACACAACTATACCCTCTCATACATATATGTAAAAGGATAAGAATAGTGTTTGTGTATAGTGGTGAATATGCCATATTATGATAGTGTGTGAAAGACAGAAGTATGAATTATTTCCTAGGGGGGTGGTCTCATATGTGCGTGTAGTATAAGGTAGTCAGTTTAAATGTCACAAGGAATGTCAGGTGTGTTGGGAAAAGGAGGGGCTCTACCTTTTCTGTGTGTGTGTGCGTGCATGTGTGTGTGCATGCGTGCCTGCATGTCGGAGCTTGTTGTGCAGCATGTTATAGCTGTTCAAGATCTTAAAAGATATACCCCAAAATAATGTGACTTTGCGATGTTCAAGGCGCAGTGACATACCCCGCGGTCGCTACTGATACATACACTATGGATCATCATAATATTGAATATTCTTTCAATCTCTTAGAATTATAATCTCTTGTTATATGGTTTTAAGCAAAGCTTAAAGACACAAAGCTTACCTCAAGCTTAAAACCCCAGCATGAGTTTTCTAAAGGTTGACCTTGAGTAGGAGGCTAAAATGTACAAAAATGTAAAGAAGGTTTTGCTTTTGTAAGTGATTAAAAAAAACAATGAAGGGCAGAGAGTTCAATTTAAGCTTATTTACTTAAAAAAAATAATATGAAACAAGCAAATCATTAATCATGGTGTAGTATTGGAGGTATACAGCCCATGCCACTTCTCTGCACCATCACACTCAATGATTTTAGATTTACTATTCTAAATGGGAAAGATAACGGAAGGGCTGAGTAGCTGTTTTGGATCAGATGACATTCACTGACCTTCTCTAACCTATTCATCATTTCCCTTACTCAACAACTCCATCTATCCTGTAGCCTTTCTCTCTACCAATCCATTCATTCTCCCTCTCACATCCTCCAGTCTTTCACTTGATCCACCCAAAAAGGTTGCTGCAGGCACAATGTAAGTATGCAACCGTCCCAATAATGTATATATCGAATGAAAACATTGTTCAAAGGCACAGGTATTGTTCTGTACTATGGAGACTGTAGTCAATTGAAGCATTTAATACCAATTGGCATGTTATCAATTGCTTACTTATTGTTTCCTTTTTATTGATGACTATTTTTTACCTCCTTTGGGATAAACCAGTGTTTAAATTGTGTTTGTATTGAATCCAATTAATTTATTGTGAAATGTGATGCACATGCTTTTTCTAATGCAATCTACAAACTCCGAATAATGGAGTTGGTGAAAACATGGTGAAAAAAATTGTATTTTTCAAGATATAGAGGGAAAAAGATATCCAACTAGCTGGCAGATACTTTTTCCTCTCTTATTTAAAAAAAAAAAATAACATTGAAAAACTGGAAAAAAATAAGAAAGCAACCTCAATAGAGAGTAGGAAAGCCCTAATGAAGTATTATCGGTGTATTGAAAGATCAATGACAGAGGACAAAAATAAAAAGAAACAACTTGATAGCCAATGGGACCACATGTATAAAGCCCTCTAGAGCATGTCTTTATATGCATGTCGGTGTAATCAATAGTTGAGGGAAAGTTAATTAAGGGAAGCATAGTATGTAAAAATAGAGATGACATTCTGATGAAACTCTGATTTTGATGAAATTGTTTTGTTTTTGTTTTTTTCTTTGCTGTTTTTGTTGTTTGATATACTTACTGGTACCTAATCATGATGACCAACAAAAATTTATAAAAATAAAAAAAGAATTCTGAAAAAAACAACACAAAAACATGGTGATGTATGACAATTGAGTCAAAACATTAGTTAAATTACAGTCAAAAAAAAAATTACAATGAAGTATCAGAAGACAATAGGCAACTAATTGCAATTATTCAGCCCATGTGCTTATTAATCTGCAGTCTGCCCACTCTGATATCTGTTTTCAGACAATTCTATATTATTGTATTACATGTTTGATTGAAAGAGTTTAAGTATTTACAGTGGGTACGGAAAGTATTCAGACCCCTTTAAATTTTTCACTCTTTGTTTCATTGCAGCCTTTTTCCAAAAATCAAAAAAGTTCATTTTATTTCTCAGTAATGTACACTCAGCAACCCATCTTGACAGAAAAAAAACAGAAATTTAGAAATTTTTGCATATTTATTAAAAAACAAAAACTGAAATATCACATGGTCATAAGTATTCAGACCCTTTGTTCAGTATTTAGTAGAAGCACCCTTTTGATCTAATACAGCCATGAGTCGTTTTGGGAAAGATGCAACAAGTTTCTCACATCTGGATTTGGGTATCCTCTGCCATTCCTCCTTGCAGATCCTCTCCAGTTCTGTCAGGTTGGATGGTAAACGTTGGTGGACAGTCATTTTCAGGTCTCTCCAGAGATGCTCAATTGGGTTTAAGTCAGGGCTCTGGCTGGGCCATTCAAGAACAGCCACAGAGTTGTTGTGAAGCCACTCCTTCGTTATTTTAGCGGTGTGCTTAGGGTCATTGTCTTGTTGGAAGGTAAACCTTCGGCCCAGTCTGAGGTCCAGAGCACTCTGGAAAAGGTTTTCGTCCAGGATATCCCTGTACTTGGCCGCATTCATCTTTCCCTCGATTGCAACCAGTCGTCCTGTCCCTGCAGCTGAAAAAACACCCCCACAGCATGATGCTGCCACCACCATGCTTCACTGTTGAGACTGTATTGGACAGGTGATGAGCAGTGCCTGGTTTTCTCCACACATACCGCTTAGAATTAAGGCCAAAAAGTTCTATCTTGGTCTCATCAGACCAGAGGATTTTATTTATCACCATCTTGGAGTCCTTCAGGTGTTTTTTAGCAAACTCCATGCGGGCTTTCATGTGTCTTGCACTGAGGAGAGGCTTCCTTCGGGCCACTCTGCCATAAAGCCCCGACTGGTGGATTGCTGCAGTGATGGTTGACTTACTACAACTTTCTCCCATCTCCCGACTGCATCTCTGGAGCTTAGCCACAGTGACCATTGGGTTCTTCTTTGCCTCTCTCACCAAGGCTCTTCTCCCCGATAGCTCAGTTTGGCCGGACGGCCAGCTCTAGGAAGGGTTCTGGTCGTCCCAAACGTCTTCCATTTGAGGATTATGGAGGCCACTGTGCTCTTAGGAACCTTAAGTGCAGCAGAAATTTTTTTGTAACCTTGACCAGATCTGTGCCTTGCCACAATTCTGTCTCTGAGCTCTTCAGGCAGTTCCTTTGACCTCATGATTGTCATTTGCTCTGACATGCACTGTGAGCTGTAAGGTCTTATATAGACAGGTGTGTGGCTTTCCTAATCAAGTCCTATCAGTATAATCATACACAGCTGGACTCCAATGAAGGTGTAGAACCATCTCAAGGATGATCAGAAGAAATAGACAGCACCTGAGTTACATATGAGGGTCACGGCAAAGGGTCTGAATACATATGACCATGTGATATTTCAGTTTTTGTTTTTTAATAAATATGCAAAAATTTCTAAATTTCTGTTTTTTTTCTGTCAAGATGGGTTGCTGAGTGTACATTACTGAGAAATAAAATGAACTTTTTTGATTTTTGGAAAAAGGCTGCAATGAAACAAAGAGTGAAAAATTTAAAGGGGTCTGAATACTTTCCGTACCCACTGTATATCCACCTCTTGCTACTCCTGTCTGATGACCTTTGACTTAAAAAGGACCTACATTTGTCCCCCTCACTTGTCCTCAGGCCTTTAGGTCAGGGTGTAACTTGGCCACAAAATCCCCAAGTGTCAATAAAATGGCATCTTTCATGGCTGTAAGATCCAATATGTGCATGTCAGAGGCCAGCCAGAAATAAGTCCTGACATCAGGGCAAAGTGAAGAATAAGCCGAGCTGTCAGTATCTCTGTTAAGAGTAGTCAGTCGGTGTGTAGGAACGCTGTTGTGCAGAAGCCTCCTGGATGCTTTCCAAGGATACGCATTTGACATATGTGAGGAAAGGATGAAAATATGGCATCTCCTGGATGAATACAGCTGTGATAGGTTCAAAGTCTCCATTTAAAAATAGCCTTATTTGTCCTTTCCTCACTTACCTTTAAAGGTCTATCAATCACACTTGTTTTCATGGATACTCCATGTTTTTCATGTGAGTACAAGATTGAGATCGAGTACACAATGGTTCACCATACAAGCATTTTTTGTTCACGGCCCCTTTCCCATGAATGATCATTGACAATGGCTTTGTGCAGTTTGAGGGTGGACCATATGGGCATGCTGTGGATGTTATTCCCAATCTAAAGGGACCACATTATGAAACAGGCTTCAGGGACTGTACTCATCATTAAGTTGTTCACACTCTTATTAAAGATTCATGACACTGGTTGTTTTGCTGTGGCAACGCAACAAGAGTCAGAGCTACAGGTGAGCTACCACTGAGGCAAATGGTTGCCTGAATAATACTTATAACGTTTTTGTATTCCACTGCTAAATAATAAAGTAGGATTACCTTGGATGCAGGGAACCTGTGCATGTACTCTGTATATTACTTTCCGTATAAAGGTCTGCAATTGAGTAGATATCAGTCAATGTATTCTGCCCACTTATACAAGCACTCATCCACAATTGGTTTAAAGAAAAAAAACTTCAAACATGAATATTATTCATATGAATTGGCTAGGCATTGATTTATCAATTATTCCAGTTAACATTGATTCACTATTGACTTTGAATTTTAATAGCATGGCTGCTGGTTGGGTATATTACATTGTCATCTTTATTTAATGGGAATGTGACTGACTAGACATGGAGTATAATGGAGGTGCTAAAGCTGTGCTAAAGAAATTATTACCTGCAAATTCTGTTAGGGATTCCGCTTGCTGGATGCTACACAAATTTAACTGAAGCTGTTAAAATTATGTTGATACAGTGTCACTGCTGCTTAACTACTAATAAAGTATCACTTCGAAGGGAGCTGCTGCTCTGTTCAATTTTGTGCATGAAAACCAGTGTTGGGCAAAATATATAGCATCTGACATGATTCCAACAATCTCTTTAACCTCATATGAATTATTGATTAGAGGGAGACAAGAACACAGACAATCACAAGTCAATATTTAATCAAGGACCCTGCCTTTCCCTACTGATGAGGGAAAATATGTCTTCATTATTACTGCACCAGAGCCAGCCTCTCATTTGGGTTGGGTTCCATCACACTTACAGCAAATGACAAAGGGGGATATTTATATTATTATACCTCTTCTGAATTATAGATAGGGTTCGGAATACCTGGACAACTGTTTCCTTCCTGTCACCTCCCGACTTCCATGCTCTGTTGTCATTTCCTGTTTTACTCCTGGGAAGATGGGGAGTCAATCCTCGGAGAAGCCCCCTCTACCAGAATATGAATCTTCCCTCATGGGTGTGCGTATAACCATTTTGATTGTGGCAGTTAGAGATGAAACTGACAGTTTGTGAATTACCCTTTTTGCAGCATGGTGGATGAATAAAAGAGACATTTTCATGACATGATAAACGTGAAACCACCAACAGAACTACCTCGTCCATCAAACAACAAGGCGTGACACTCATGTAATGGTACATGTTAAGTTGGCCTGGGGCTTTTGTTGAGGGATTGTGTGATTCACATGCGTAATAGGGAGGCCATGCAGCAGGGCAATTACACAAGCAGCCAAAAGGAATAAGATGTATGCCAGGATGTGCCAGCCTGCCATACTACAGTAGCAGCAATGCACACATGACCTACGCTGACCTGCCCGCAGATGTACTCTCGCTTCAATGGAGGTTGGAGGAAGTTTAAAGTGAATTACTGTAGCAGTCCATCAGCTGAGGAGAAGCTGAGTAGAGTCCATGGTTCACTGGTTTAACCTTAACCATCCAAGAAAAAAAAATCTAACACAAATGTAGTTTTTCTCCCTTTTGCAAATAATTGTGCCTCTTCAAAAAATGTTTAAGCAGTGTCACACATGAAATTGATTAAGAGTAATAAGTATTTAGTGCTAAAGTGCTCAAGCGTCGGGTGAAAATCAAACATTTATTTGTGTTAAGCGTTTCTCATTTGAGGTAGATGGAGGACAACAATTGCATTAGTTTTCTGCTCTGCATTCATCATTAACATAATTAATGAGATACATGTGCCTCTGTTCATCATTGTCCCTTTTTGTTTTATTAAAATATGTATATTGTGTTCCATTTCTCCTTTTATTAAAGGCAGTGGAAAAATTAATGGACTGTTGTGTACTTAGGAACCAACTGATAGCTTACAGTTTTGAATGATTGTGGCTTCACATGCTGTACATTTAAATGCTGAGTGATGCAGTGACCTATGCATTTCCGTAGTCACAACAACATACATATCTCCTGGCAGACACCATCTTTGAGGTCAATTTGTGTTACGCTCTACTTCTGACATTCAACTCACTGCTCCCAGTTTTGATTATTCTAGTAAGGCTCATGAAAATGGGCTTGGCTGCACAGATTCTCACCTTCTGCGAATACTATTTTATGTCTATCCAATACTCATTGAAGACTGGTTATTCACTATTTAGAAGGAGAACTCACACATATCACTCTTTTGCGGTATTATCCTGCCGTAGCACTGTGGCACAGGGAGCAGCGTTTTTTTGACAATGCAGACACCGTAGGGCATTTGTCCCAGTAGTGGTTTCCTGTGTGGCTTTAACACTCAGAGCAGGCATGTCAGCGGGTCCAGCTTGCAGTGTGCTCATCCCGTTTTCTGGTCATGTATTTGGTCCACATGAATAATAAAGCTCTTGGCAAGGCTGGCTGGGGTTACATTTGTGGTTGTGAGCAGGAGGGGTTTGAGCCAGCACTGAGCGACAGCAGCTATTGATCAGAGACAGACAGGACACGTTTCTGAATAAAATAAAGGCAAACCCTGTGTTCCTTTTTCCTCTTCCTTTGTATACCACCTACTCTCTTTTAGTTTTCATCTTCTATTCCATGTACTTAACTTTTCTTCTAATTTTTTCTTTAACACACATTCCCCACATGCAAACGCACAGACTTTACATTTGTCTCTTCTCTTTACTGCCACTCTTGCTTCTCACCTTGCATCTCCCCTCCTCTCTTTATCTTCTCTCTTCCAAGTTTCACTCCTCATATATTTATTTTACAACCTTGGTTGAAACACAGATGATTCTAAATCTACATGCACGCCATCACACAAACATCTGTACAGACTATATTTAAACCTCGTCTTGCAACAGATGCACCACCAGGGGGATGAGGAAAAGGTAAAAGTAGGCCATATTTGGGCCTGCAGCAGCATCTCTGATAAAACAAGAAAGATACCCTGTTTTCATATTACATGCTGTCTTGACAAAAACACATCAATGTTGTAAGAGGAATGTACATACACTGGCCTTATCTCTATGCCTATTCAGTCGTGAATGCTCTCAAACTCACAACACGTGTTTGTTTTAGCAAACAAAGGGTGGTATTGATTTAATGAGATCTACAGTGTTTGCTGCTGTTCTGCCAATTGTAAAAAGTTCCCTCCTCAAGCAGCTCAAAGGGCTGATACTATTCTGATGAGTTGCAGTCTGGGTTTCAGGAGATGCCGAAATACATTAAGGAGAACATGTAAACAACATTTCATAGATATTGCACAATTATTGATGCACAAATAACTTGCTTTCATACATTGTAGATTCATACTTTCATTTAAAGGCATTATGTTCCACCAAGACAACATCCACTTCCCAGTTGGGATTTGCTGATATAATTAGAACAACAAATGCATTCATTGAGGCACCAGAATTGCGAACCTATTTCAAATTAACTTTAAAATTTAGGACAGAGAGCATAATTCTTGACATTGTAGGGTTTTGGTATCTGATTTGTATGCACTCCCACTCCCCTAATGTCGCATTAAAACTATGGAATTAAAGTATTTTATAGCAAGAAATTCCCTTAGGCTGGTCCCTCATAACAGCTTTCAGGCAACGGCACTGCTCTCTTTTGTGTGCCTCAGTCTATTGATGCTAATGAGATGGTAATCTGAATGAGGGTCAGCTGTGCTAAATGCCACTCACAGACATCAATCACATCCCCTGAGTAACTGGTGGGCAGAGTGCCAAATTTTCAAAACTCTATTCCTTTCCTAATTGAATTCCCTCAACCGTTTAGGAGTCCATCAAATGACATAGTGTTTAGAGGGCAGTGTTCATAAATTTGGAATTCACTCTGTTTTCTCTGCAATCTGAGTGGCAAAAATAATGACTGTGATCCGGAGAAGCTGTTGTTGTGTTACAAATGGACAAGGAGAGCTGCAGTATGGCCTGAAGTCATGGAGAGGCTCTCTATCCATGATGATAAACTTTCCCTGCCACAGACAACCAATACTCAAGGATACAACAGGAGGTATCCACCACTATTGTCACCCAAGATTGATCCCTTCTCCCAGTGGGGCAGACACTGGTAATTACACTGCGGAGGGCCAACATGGCATCCATTCCCGACAAACAACCAGGAACAATGCAACTGGCAGTTCAATTAGGGGTTGCTCTGTTTATTAGATATACAAGTTTGAGCTGTTAATTAACAGTGACAGAGTAATGCCACTGTATCTGCTCTTTTGTCCTCTTGCAATGTTTGAATTAAGAACACTGAATAGTGAAAACATGTAAGGTCCTTCAAAGAGCCTCTTTGGCACAAAGAGGTGCAACAACTAAGAGCTTGTCCTCATTTGGAAAACAACAACAGTGGTTAATTGTTGTAATGATTTATAATATATATTTTATATTTATAAATATATTTTTCTGGCGAACAATCTCTGACAGTCGTGCAGACTATGACTTTCCTGTCTCAAAAGCAAGTTTAAGGTGGGAATATTGGTGGATATTTGGACAAAAAACACAGCTTCTCCTGTAGCCATCTCCTTACAACATTCAATGATATCCTTTAGCCACCCTATCTTATCCAAGGAGTTTCAGTTGCTGGACCTGCGCTTAACCAAAGACACAGCAGAGTAGAGAAATTGTATGAACTATTTTTGGTAACGGCCATATAAGACATTTTGGAAGATATTGACGATAAAAAAAGATACTTTGAAATAATGAAATTTACAGATAAAAATGAAAAGGTACAGTACATGATGATTCATTTTTTTTAAGTAATCAGTTATACACGTGCTTGCAACATGCTGAGTCAGCACTCTTCAGCCTCTCTGAGCCTTTTACGTACTCCAGTCTTAAACTGTAATCAGGATGTTGTGGTAAACAACTTTCCTGTGTTGCCTCTCAAAATACTGACTGGCTTTTGGCGAGGATTAGAGTTCAGAAATGTGCCAACTGACAATGTCCATGGATTTGGCAAAGATGTGCGTTACATGATGTTCTTTGTCAGGGCTGCAAACACAGAGCCGTGATTTAAAACACTACGGTTTGTTGAGAGCAGCTTGATAAATCCTATAAGTATCTGATCACAGCTAAATCCAGAGCAATCTATTGCTAGCCCCAGCAAGGATCAAAACAAAATATGTTTGCTTCCTACAACCACTTGAAACAGCAAAAAGCATGTGCATATCCACACATGCGGCTGTGGCTCAGTGGTAGAGTGGTTGCCTGCCAATTGGAAGGTTGGTGGTTCAATCCCCAGCCCTGCAGTCCCATGTCGAAGTGTCCTTGGGCAAGACACTGAACCCCGGTTGCCCCCGATGCTGCGCATCGGAGTGTGAATGTGTGTGAGTGTTTATCTGATGAGCAGGTGGCACCTTGTACGGCAGCCCCGGCCACAGTGTGTGAATGTGTGTGAACGGTGAATGTATCCTGTACTATGTAAAAGCGCTTTGAGTAGTCGCTCAGACTAGAAAAGCGCTATATAAATACAGCACATTTACATGGTCTGGATAAGATAAAAGCATTGAAATGTATTTTGGCCTGGACATTTAAATAGACATGAGTGGGAGATTCAATGTCAAGCTTACTGACAAATACATGGTTGAGTTTTGAGATAGTGACACAGTTGGCTGTTTCTTGCTACAATGACTTCCTGAACTACCATGTCTGAGCCGTTTTTTCATATCTAAAATGTCCCAAAGCAAAACAGCATCAAGTGACTGCCTCAGCTGGAGATTTGAGAATTGCTGCAAAGACTTAAACATCAAAGTCTTCAGATCTTTTTCTCTGAGAATTTCAAATGGGAGAATTGGTTTGTCAAAGTTGTGAGAGAAAGAAAAAGAATCCACAAAAGACTAGCGCAAAGAACATACATACACAAAGGAATCCGCCAGCTAGCCGCTATTTTTCCTGTTACAGTAAAAAAAATACCAAATTCTCGAGAGGGAACAGAAAAAAGGGGATAAATGGGAGGCATGATCCTGAAAATATGCCAAAAAGCCAAGGCCATTATGCAGAACTTAGCCAGCATCCTGTCTCATCACTTTATTTTGTGCTTCAGTATCTCTACTGTTAGTCTCCTCTGCAGAGGAACGGGTGATCAAGGCTACTTTTTTTTCTGCACATCTGCACAGAAATCTGTTTTCTCCCATAAGAGGACAGGCGCTTTTATTTTTTATTTTGTTTTTAAAGATTGCGTGCAACTGTCTGGATGCTTGGGGTTTGTGTTGTTACGTGATGGTTTGTGTAATGTGGTCTCAGCTTTGTGAAATGTTGATGTAATATATTAATATATAATGTATTTGCATAACTGTGTAACTCACACTATGTAGTTCTTTTAAAAATTATATTTGGCAGCCCACACTCACTCCCTGCTTTACTCTGTACACCTCTACCATCACTAGTTAATAATATTAAGGATAATATAATTGTAACTTAATCATTGCACATCGCAAATCAGTTCAAAAGTTGTCTGGGTATTCAGAGTATTTTTATTCACTCACCAATAATACATAATAAGGCGAGTAAAAAGGTTTTAATTTGATCTTTTGTCTGTCTGTTGTCTGGGACAAGTCTGTCAGGTTGATTTTGGGTTTAGCCTGTACACACATGTACACATATTGTTATGTTTATCTGGTGCCCTTAAAAGTACACATGTGTTACTCAGTGTCCATTAATCTTCACCTACAGCATTGCAGCGGCAAACGTACGAGTCCTAAGGAAGACTGGTATCCTTCACATTGGCTGTGACTTTGCTCATGATTGATTGCATGTCTGTTTCTTGACAGCCAATATTCTACAGGATTGGTGCCCCCCCCGCCCCACCCCGCCTTCCTCCACTCCTCTTCCACCCCATGGACGTTCACCATTGACCGCTGAAGCATGGGAGGGAGAGAAAAGAGTTTGTATTTTAACCTTCACAAAGTCGAGAGGAATTATTGTTAAATCACCCCATGTGGATTAGCATAGTATTGTTCTATTGTTCTAATTTGCAACCATGTATTCCGTGGTGACTTTCTGTAACCGATGGTTCTGCATAAATTATGTACGACTGTATAGCTAGAATAGAAGAGGATATACAGCACAACGGAATAGGGGGAGTAAATAAAGATATTACATGATTTTGTCGCAGCAATTAGGGGACAAATGGGAGTTTGATTTTCAGAACATGTGGCCCAGGAGATGGAGACAACAGCTGGTGAGTAGCATATGTCAGAAAGAATACCTTTTGATGGGTGAGTTTGAGGAAAGCATCTATATTAAGTTCTTAGTATTGTCAACACCGCTTTTAATCCCTTAATCAAACCAGCTCCTGTTGGAACACATCAATGCTTTGTTAGCAAATACTCCTGATCTAATTTGCCTTTATTAGTTTTCTCAATTGTGGAAGCCGGAGTCTGATTCTTTTAACACCATTGCTGAATGTGAAGTAATTCTTAAAATGGTTTTTATTCTATTGTATTTGGGTATATTTACTCAAGGAGTAAACTCAGAATGTTTGTTATTGGTTTGTGATGATCCGGCTAAATGCGCACTAACACCAGCGCAGTGAACATGCAATTATTTGTTTGGCTGCTATGTATTAGAGTCTTGCAAATACATCAAAGTCAATTTTCTTAACACAGTAATATGATGTACTTACTATTATGTTCTTAAACTTACAAAAATGCATTACACAATCAATACTTTAGTCTTTATTCTTGACAAATATCTGCCAACAATATAGTTAGTAATTTATTTATAATAAAGCACTTTAAAAGGGGAAATTCACCTATTTTTCACATCATGATTGGTCTACCGCAATGTTTTACTCTGTAAAAGTTAACCTTGAGTTAGGATTTATGACAGTACTAAACAGTTGCATAATGTTTTTCTGTGGCTTTGGAGCAGCTTTGTCTGAGTCTGAGAAAATAACCCCTGATGATGGCATTGGGATATTGCTTGGACAAAATGGGGGCTTTTTTACAATTACCAGGCAAGGAGTATCCACTGAAAATACGCTGTTTGTTGCATCAGGGGAATTGTAGTTTCTATAATTTTGGTGCTTTGACAGATACTGTAATAAGGGAGGAAATCAACTGTATGGAAGAGCAATAATTAATTGTTGGACCATCCCTTTAAAACCCATGAATATGTGGCTTCTAATCTTAAAGCATTTCTTTATGACATTACATATTCATAACTTAAAGGCAGGCTACTATGGGAAGCAATTTACATGTAATAATCCCTTTGCATTGCCCATGTGTGATCAGATTGTAACGCAACTTAAAAACTGAGACCTTACCTAACTTTCTCATGTGCCTACAGCCTGTGGACAGATGTTTTATGTGGAGTTGGGGCAGTTTTGCCAGGATAATCCAAAGGATGTGACGTTTATGTGCGCTCCCAAGTGCTTTGCCTCTCTTCAGCTCCCCTAACGTGCCAACAGTGTGCAACACTAGCTAACATTAGCTTAGAAATGGAGTCCATTTACGTCAACAAACATTTACGGTAAGATACCATCACGCATACTAAAAAGCTCATTAAAATAGATTCTCAGGGCCTTTAAAAACAACAGTCCACTGTGCTTTACAATACAGAGAGTAAGAAACAAATAAATGGACAAAAGAAAGAAACAGACGATAAAAAATATAGTATAGAAAAATACTGCAGTTTAGCTTAGAGGTCCAAGACACACATTTTTAAAATGTGTAAAATACTGTAGTAGTAAACATAATAATACCAGATTGCCACAACAACAAGTGAGCAGCAAAACAAGATATTTTAGATTTTTCTTTTCATCAACAACCTTTGGAAAATCTAAAGAATTAAGCTCTCCAAACCTGGCAGTGTAATCACTGAGTCATTGGTATTGATCAACAGCCTAACAAGCCCTAACAGATGATATATTTTGATCAATCTGTGCTATGGAGCAGTAAAATTGCCCATTCACTCCAAAGATTAATACACTTCTAGTTTAACAATTGCAAAAAGTAAAGCACAGGCACTCCTATTATATCCAAGAAAATGCCTAGACATTTAGACATCCACACCAGTCTTTTTACCTTCACGTTGAAATCTTCCATCGACACTTCCTCTGCAGTAGGGGGCAGAAGAGACGAAGCTGTCAGCACTCCTCACAACACGACTCTTTCCGTGATATCCAGCCTTTCCCCAAGAGATTACACACACAAGCTGTGGGTGGGAATCTTCAGCACGTTGCATTCCTGCTTTCTTTCTCCTCCCTCTCTCACTCGATCTACTTACTGACTCTTCTCATGCATTCTTATTTCTTTCTCTCTGCTACATCACTTCCCCACAGTACCGGCTCTCCTAAGGGGACATCCCTATAAGTTCCTAATAAGGCCCTGCAGCAGTTAATTGCAGTGAGAATTAACTGCAGTGTCCAAAGGGACAGTGATCACACTAACAAGCAGGGGATGGTAGAGTGGAGATGGTGGACACCGTTGTGGAGCTAGATGTGATGGTGGGCATCCTCTTGTGACCACAGACCATCTTACCATTCCAAAACAAAAAAAGGCCTATCATGGATATTTCTAAGCATCTCTTTTAAGAGACAGACACTGAGACAGATGTGGTCCCATGTTACGCGAATACATTTTCAGTTAACTCTACAGAGTAAAAAAGAAGAAAAGCAACGGCTACTGTAAAGACACCTCTGCCCATCTTCTTAAAGGTGCACTACTCCTCTAAGAGCTTTCCATTGCAACCACTTATTTTTTTTGAAGTTTTTTTTTTATCTACGCCACTTATCTCCCTATCTCCTTCTCCCATCTCCCTTTATAGTTTCCTTCCTCCCTTCCTCACCGAGATTGTTCTCTTACGTGTTCCTGGCTCATGCTGGGTGGTGGGAGAAAAGGCTGAATGCTGCGGCTGCTAACTCTGGCTTGGCGCCACTCTGCTGCCCCGCTCTTGATACTACTCCTGCTGCCCTGTCCAGACGGGTGCAGGCCTGGGGGTAGAAGACAGGCCGGATTCACTGAGCTGTCTAAGAAACCTTTGGTGTGTCCTTTTGTTGACAGTGTAGACCCCTGTGAAGAGTGTTATCAGCAGGCTGCCGAAAACACCCACCTACCTGTCAGCTTCCCTGCCACCTCTCTGCTCCTCTTCCCGGTGGTAATTAAAGAGGGATATTGCACTATCACCACATTAAATGCGGTCTTCTGTGAGGGGTCCTATATCATTTGCTGTGTCCCTGGATTTATAATGTGAATCTACATGTTGGTTTTAAGGATTAGTCTGCATTTTAATTGACCAGAGGAGGTCTGCTGCTTAGATGACTTAATAAGTATTAGGATATGATCAAAACACAAGGAGCAAATTGGGATTTGAATCTTTTAATTCATGTGGCCAAACCAACTTTAATGAAGAATGTAATGCAGTGGTGCACGCGCTATACTTCAGGACACTACAGGAATAGTCACTACAGATCACCTAATCTTGAGTAGTCATGATACTGATTTTAAGTGCTAGGGTTCATCACTTGCATGCAAACATTCATGTACTCATAGCCGCATGCAGCACCCACTCCTTATCCCACACACACACAAACATACACACAGCACACACTTGCACAGGCTGAGAGCTCTATGAAAGCACCTGTCAACCCATTATGCACACGGCAGGGTAAAGCGATCCAGTATAAGTGTATTGATCTTCCAGGGCCTTATTCAGTCTGATGAAGACCCGGGCCTAGTGATAACATTTCTCAGCCAGACAAGCCACTGTTACAATACAGCACATGGCTGAATGTAAAGTAAGGAGCTGATACACAGAGTTGGTAGAAAAAAAGCATATCGTGGCCTGATTGAGCCGAACATCTTAACGCAATTGAAGAGAGCTTCAATGGGCTCTTAAAGAAATGTTAAAATACAGTATAGCAAATATACTGTTTTTCTTGGAGATGATTACAGGCTTGGCTGCATTGTGAAGTGTATTAAGCCACACATAATGGTAATCTCAGCATCTCTCAATATGTCTACCACTCCCATCTAGGAACACAGTCCGGATTCAAGGGTTATAAGAGCGTGAGATTGAAAATGGTACGGATACCCACTGAAGGTGTTTCCGGAGGCAAGTCCCAAATAAATCTGGATGATGTTTGCCTTTTATCAACAGTGACTTTTTACCATGGGTAGGCAGCTACAACAAAATGCCTTTATTCTTAGGGGAAATGTGCACTGAACTTGTCTAGCATCTCACCATAGGAAGTTAGGCTGCCCTTTTCAGGAGCCACATTTATATAGTTTAAAAAAAAACACGGCTAAGAAGATGTAAATAGCGAAGCGGGAACTAGTTGCTGTCACTCTGCCCTTGGATGAAGAATATCTGTCTGGCAGACAGTCGCCCTTGGGTGAACCTGGCATTTGATGCAATTTGTCTGGTCCCAGGGCTGATTAAACAATAAAGATGGTTTTGGTGAGCTCGCTGTCAGATTTGTATTCTTTTTGTATGTGTTTTCTTTCTCTGGAAAATACTTTAAATTGATTGAATTGAAAGGCTTCTCAAGCTGTATAAGAGTCTTAAGTGCATTAGTGAAATAAGTTTCAAAAACTATTTGTTTTGTTTTGAAATGTACAGTCTGTTAATCGGCATGCACCACATGAAGTATATTGTGAAATGCCATCAGGGATACATCAGGCTGCAGATGAGTTTTTATCTTCAAAGCCCAGGAACTTGCTTCATCTGCAGGGTATAGAACTTTACAGAGTGTTTCTCCTGCACCAACATGTGAAAAGGAAACGGCTTGTACAAAAGGAAGCCTATGATACTGGATTGGTTTCATTTGTAAGATATTTACACATTAAAACAGTTATATTACCACATTAATCCCTATGCCTGCTGATGAACAGAAGATTTATAACACACTTTGCACATAAAACAGAGAGGTAAGTGGAAATGTAACTTCAAATCCTTATTTGAATACTGCCTTTTTTCGCTTAACCATTTTACAGAGCTACCCTGTGACATTATTCCACTGTGATCAAAGGTGCTTTGTCAGCAGAGTAGACAGCTGACACCAGGTCAGTGTGAATCAAAGTATGAAGGTAGCAATAATACATAACACATGTCTCAGTAGACATCACTCCCCCAAAGTTCCTGCACGCCAATTAGATTAAAGCTGTATATTACCTGAGGAAGGAGCACAGTGAGGAAATCAATACCAAGTCTCCAAGCCGAGACCCTGAAACAACAGCCAGTGTCAGTTTGAGACTTATGTCATGAGGACCTAGTAAAGTGGGTTGCAGTGTCCATATAGGCTGTCCTGTCTGAGCCCATGTGGGTTTTTGAAGAAGCAATTACATCAACTGTGGAGGAATGTGGCCTTTTTTGGTTTTTCAAAAGGGCAATGCGAGTTATTGCAAGATTAGATTCAGTCTTCTGATATCTTTTTTTTGAGCCACACACTTTTACCAAGATTTTTCAAAGCAAAATTTGACATGAACACCAATAATTAGACACTTTGAGAACTATGATCTCACTCCCACTCTCCTATATGGCCACTAATTTTGAAGCTTCAGCCAGCAGCTGGTTATCTTAGCTTAGCAAATCGATTTCAACCATGGGTAGACTGCTAGCCTGGCTTTGTTTTGAGCAAGGTTATAATCGTTATAATCTAGGTGGGGAAAAAACATTGTTGTTAACTGAAATAAAAATAAATAAAAACAATAACTAGTAATGTGTGTTTGCAAAACAAACTGAAATAAAATAAAATTATCAAGTAAATGTCCTTAGTTTTTATATTTGTCAATGTCTTTCATAGAAAAAATAACAATATAGCTGTCAGAGTTGACATTTCCGACCATAGACCAATACAGTCTATGCCATGTAGTTCCCGACTGGAAACCCAGAAATTCCATGTCGAATTGATCACAACTTAGCCAGTGCCCCTCGCCTGGCATCATGGCGGTACCAAAAGTCGGAAGAAAGAGTCCTAATTGATTATGACTGTGTCAGATAAAAGCAAGTGCCTCGCAGTTGAAGATGGTAAAACATGTGGTCAATTTTTCAAAGGGAAAAATTCCACAAATTTGCCTACCAGCCCCTCTAAAGCTCACTATAGAACACATGTTTAATGCATGCAAAAACTGAAGTGTAATGACAATTTGTGGTTTCATGGTTGTTGTTTAAAATAATCTTTAGAAAGAGTCAGGCTAGTTGTTTTCCCCCTATCAACACTCTTGATATTAAGCTAAACTTACTGGCTTCTGGCTTCTGGCTTCATATTTAGCAGACAGATATGAGAGGTGGATCTTCTCAATTCAAACTTGGCAACAAAGGGAAGAAGCACATTTCCAATATTTCTCAACTAAAGAATAGTTTGAATTAAGTGAAGCTACAGTTTTTCACAATGCATAAAGTGATCTAGCATAAAAGGTATAAAAACTGGAGAGCATTGGAAACCAGTGAGCTAGATAATGGGTATTGCATCATAATTTAAACAGTAAAGTTTGTGAGTACATGGCTATATTTATGGTAAACAGTGTAAATATCTGATTAATAAAGACCTAATGTTATGCAAGATTAATAACACTTACCCCATGCAATTACTCAACCTTCTTTTGCAGGCTTTGAAGCATGTGACACATAATCAACTACAAGGTCAATGGAGAGCTCAGGTCAGAATACGATGCAGGCATAATAGGTCTTTTATACACAGAGATTAATCAGAAACAAAGATGTGGTGACACTGCTTTATGAGTGTGTCTGCACTCAAGAAGCAGTGCTGAAACACATCTGCAGTCTTCAAAGGTCGACAGCAGTTTAAGGAATCTTTCAATGCTGCCCATAAATTATCCTGATGAGCACTGTGTTGGTCTGAGCCAAAGGGGTGGCTCTAAGAACCTTCTCAGATCTATTATACACAATGAAATAGGTAAGGACCATCATTAAAAACAGACCTAGCAAAGTCATGCTGCGGAAAAATGATTGCATGATTAGGTCTTGTGGTAACGAGATCAACATGAGTCGCAAAAGCGAAGACATAATGCATCACAGAAGGGGGTAGAATTAGATTTAATCAGCTCTAGACAGAGATATTAAGTTGAAAAAAAGTGCAATCACTTGACTCATTTAGGCACAGACAACGCATTGTCATAGATGAGGTACGTGGGCCCTGTTTTGAATGGAAAAGGTAAACAGTTTCTATAAGGGATGATGTTGAAAATTTGATAAAGTAGAAACGCACATACTTGATGGATTGCACAACAGTCTCTTTGTCTGTATAATGTATAATAAATAAGGCAGACAATTAGCATGCTAAAGATAAGAACAGGAAATGACTGGGTCAGTGAGCAGACAAGGAAGTTGATGGATGAGGATGTTATGGAGACAGTTGCGGTAAAGGGAAGGGGATTGACTAATGTTGATGGGTTTTGCGTCAGAGAGTGATAATGGGTGTGGTGTGTTTCAGGTTGGTAGCATGAAATGGTTAAATTATCAGTTATCCTGGTTTATTGGAAAAAATCAAATATTTCCCTCTCACTGTTTCCCAAAACTGATCACAAGTTAGGTCTTGTGGCATCCCTTACTTGAAAGTGAAAAATCTCAATTGTACAAGTGAAGAGGCGTTTTAGCACTCAATAGGGTGAAATAAACTCCCTCGCTTTCATGACTGAATCCTCCTTTATTGGATTTTGCCTCGAGAACAAAAACAAATTTGAGCAAAAATATGGGAGTCTGGGTCTTGTGCCAGAGCTAAGTGTAGCGGCTGTTGCTGCACCTAAATGACAAATGCAGGGTTATGCTATCAACAAACAATGGACAATTCCAACGGGAGAGAGAAAGATGGTGGTGGTAGCAGTGGCTTATTCTTCATGGTCTCCAGACAAACAACTGCCATTTCAGAGCCTCCACGGAACACCATGTCAGTTGTTTTTTGCCTGTGACAACAAATCCATGAACCACACTGATTCTGTTTATTGACCACATCTTTACACCCAGTTTACTTTTTACTCTTTGTACGGTTCTATTAGTTTAATTTCAACAGAATTGCTTTGTATACTCTACATTCAGTGTTTGTACTTACTTGTAACCTGTAACAATAGATTATATCTCAAATATCCCTGTTTATATTTCAAAAAAATGCCCTCCTCTCTTACATCAAAATCGCTCATGTCATGTTTTGGTTGACAGTGACTGCAAAGCCACTGCACCATGTCAACTTGCCAAAACCTTCACGGAACTCAGACTTCTTTTTAGCATCACATGCTGTAAAATTAGCTACTTTTCATGCAATGAATCAACAGCACACAAGGACACAAGTCTGGTGGTAAAACAAAAAGCTAGTCAACCATCACAATGAAATAGATCAAAGCCACAGAGAAGAATGGTGCTCATCAAATAGTTGGTGTAATGAAACTTTTAGGATTGGGGCCTATCAGGTAAATCTGAATGCTCAACTCCATCGTTGTTTAAAATTTATATGCAGAGAGGAACAGTGAGAGTATTCCCATGTCTAGCGTCTGAAATTTATTTCAGATCCACCAGCACTGTAATGTGCTTCAATGGGATTACAAGTGATTTGCAGCCATGACATATTTTACTGTGGCCCACTCAAATAGTCAAGGCTGTGGTAAAACAAATGTTCACAATTCTCTTGCCAGAAGCAAGACAGGGGTTTTGCATTTCAAAAACAACTTTTGACATTAGATATTTACAGAACATATTGAAGACAAGGATGAAGACACACAGATTGGGAATTGTACAGACAAGGTGAGAAAGTATCCAAACTCCTGTCAGATCTCAGAGATTTTTTTATTGACATTTATGTGGCAACTGACCATCCACTAAGCTATATAAAGAGATTATGATCAAAAACGTTAGTGTTAATGGAGTAATTGAGTCACAGATTTAAATAAGGAAAACATTGGTGGTATGCCTACATTCTTTGATATCTTTGGAATTCATTTACAATGCATAGAAGGAAAAAAATGACCCTAACAAGCTGGCTACATTGCAAGCGTAACGTATGCAAGTTCCAAAACTACGCTTCCACTATAACCAATGGAACTAGCTACACTGGACGCCAAAGCAGCGCGCAGTGGTGTGTATGCGCCGTGGAGATATGCTCTACAAGCGTAAAAATAAGAGAGTCTTGTGTTTATATGGATCATAAAGTTTTTATATTTCTTTTAAAATAAGCTAAAGATACACAGGAAACTAGTGTCATTGAGCGCATAGGCGGTTTGGTTGTGAGTTTCTATGTTTATTGTTTCCTTTCCTCTGCTTCATTTGATAATAGCTGAAATAATAAAAAAAGATACTAAATGACAAGACAGTGATAAAAGTAAAAAAAGGAAAAGATGAGTGAGCGTATTGCCTTTCTGCAGATTAAATCTTTTTGCAACTTTTGCAACTTAAAATGATCTAGGGTACAAAAAAAATATGTTTAATTGCCACTGCCAGATATCATAATTACTAAAACTCATTATAATTATGGAGCAATGACTACTTTGGTAAATCTTCTTTTGCATCTGAAAAGTATTCCTTATTTAATGACTGATGAATAGTTTTTGATTCTTTGAACTAGTATATGTTTTTTTTTTTTTAGCTCCAAGCCATACTGTATGTTGTGTAATATTTACAGTATGTGTCAAACATTTATACAGGTGAGGAATCAATTGAATTTACTGAATGAGTGAGGTCATTGAGCTGTTGTGGGCAGCAGGTAACATCCTTATGCTGTGTTCAGTGAAGCTTACATTGCTTTTTGTTCATTGGCAAGGTTGCCAGTTAGTCAGTAGGCACTTAAATGCTCATGAAAGATCAGACTATTTGTCATCAAGTCCTTGCATTTATTTTATCGTCAACACTAACATGTTTTTGTTGCACGTCGGTTCTCAATAAAGGTGTAAGAAATGAGGTAAATATTTCATAAATGCCTCAATCTGTAATTTCAGTGATCCTGGCAGTATAACAGTAGATGTGATAACATTGGAGACTACTAAGGTGATTACCATCTGTAACCCTTCACCACTCTTTAAATGGACCTTGAATAGAAATATTATTTTTCTTGGAAGGGCACAACGCTGACAGGAAGGTTTGGGAGTTTTTCAGAGTATTCTGTTATCCATCACTAAGCTGAAATCTGTAAAAAGTTCCACTTCAGTGATTTTGTTTCTGGGATAGTGGAATCAGCCTCCTGTAATGATTTGTTAACAAGTAGTGCAGTCAAGATGATTTGAAACATTAATTTGAACAGCATATGACATTACATATTCAGATACTCTCAAAGGAATTATATGGATAACACCTTGAATTTTTGTTCATGTCATTGCACTACAAAATATTTAGATACAGTATAATTACACATCTTCAGAGATACCTAAGATCACAACGTCAAGCACCTGGCGCATGTACGTTTAGGACGTTTACGAATACACTTTTACTTTTTGTAGGTCAATGTCACTTTCTGCTGCCTCAAGATAGCAATATGCCAAAAATGCACCTGAACACACCTCCCTTTAAGACGAGCATACACATCGGCGCACAGATGTGCGCAGGTAAATTTGCTATTTAAACGACATGGGCGCTGGACGGGAAATTGACAACTGCGTCGGTCTTAAACTATCAAAGACACTTGCGTTGGGCTTTGCGCTGTGCCGGGTGCAAGATAGGTCCCCCCGTTAGACATCAGAGTAGTGTGAAACTAATAAAATTCAAGTAGAATAGAAACTTGTGCGCAAAATGTTTTCTTGGTTTTCTGAATTGATGTCACTTCTTAGAAAAAAAGGCTAAATTGAAACAAATCCGAAGTAGATATCTTAACCTGTCTTTACACCTTAAATAGAGTATATAATGTAATGTTGAACCTCTTTCCATTCAGAGCATTACATCCCAAATGAAACAATAACTATTTAACGTTATAGTTTTATCAATTTTAATTTCTCACTGGAGATAAAAGGTGTCTTGTGTTGATCTCACACAAATCTTAAGTAATTGCACTTTTAAATAATTAAAAACAGTCTGGTCTAAACACAGATTTATTTAGTTATCAAAAGGAAACAACATTATACAGTTCTGTTCAGAATAATAGCAGTGTGTAGTGAATAATGCTCAAAATCCTTAGAATAGCTTTTAATTCCATAATATCAGTGCATTAGGACCATCAAAAAATAGAATTCATGAGGGTAGTGATGTTGGACTGATATTATTTTGTACACAACTTTAGATCCCAGAGCTTAAAGTGTTAGAGATACTGTTGAGGATGCAGTATGTGAACATCTATTCATGAGGGCGGACGGTGTCATTAAGAATCAGACATATGTGGGAGTTCTTGCAAAGCTTTGAATTCAGACATAAAAGAGAAAAGTTGATGTAAGAAAGACTGAAGAAGAAGCAGGATTTGTTTGATCTTGTGATCTATTCATCCTGTTCATGGATTATTTGGGGATATTAAAGTGAATTCCTCACATCAAGGTTTTGTTCCTCGTGAAGTAGACTTGCATTTGTGTCTCTAAGTTTTATAAGTGGCTCATTTTATGAAGCATGTGAGTAGAGTGGATACAGTTGCTGTACACCTACTCCCAATCCACAAATTGCCAAAATCACATTGTCCAAGTCCAAGTAAAAATCCCCCTGTATATGGACCCACAAATGTGTGCTAGATAATCAGTCTGTGCACAAAGGTTTTGTGTATGTGGGTGTTTTCCTGCACAGTCCACTGCAGTTAAGCTAGCAATAGCCTGTACCCAGAGGGAGGAATTAAGTGTTGTGGCTGCCGCTAACACCTTAAATGCATTCTGTTTTAAAAAGGCACAATGGGCCACAGCGGCGGGTGCCTCCCATAAATAGTACTCCTATAAACTGAGCCCTGGATTTGAATGTTTATGACAATGGGAGATTGTGATGAATAAGAGGAGCTTGATGAGCTCACGCAGTGCCCTCTTATATGCCCTTAACTGAAACCTCTTCAGCAAATAGTTTTATGGATGAATGCTTATCCATATTCCAGTGAGGTAAGTGATGCGATTTCACTGTTGATTGCCTCTGCTGATTGGAGGAATTGGTTTAATGTTAGATAAATATAGGAGACTGCTGAATGGAATGATAAATACATACACCGTGTCAAGACAAACAATGCATGAATTATGACAGTAAGAAACACAAGATAAACCAAGAGGCTGATTTTAATAATCCTAAAGAGCTCTCAAACACCTGACCCTGCAAGATCAGTGTGTGACTTTAATTGAAGTTAATCTGAAGTTGGTTCGGTGTAAAGTTTGACCTTGTATGGCGGGTTATTTGGAGCATGTAATTTTGCAGGATTAACTTGATACCAATCCCTTGCCTTTAATCTCCCAGTAATTTAAACCCAACATTGATCCACATGCCTAAATGGACCATTTTTAAAGTCTGCTGCATATCAGATGTATTACTTCAGTGAAGCACTTCATCAGAACAACTCGGCGTCAAAGTGACATTTTGGGCAGCATTGAATTTCTGTGCCTGCCCTGAAAGGCTCTTCTCCTTCTCAGCGTTTCAGGGGCAATGACAGGGCTAGCGGCCAGGCAGCCTAGGCCATGATACATAAAGCATCAGATTGCACATGAGCACCAATCCAAACAACTTGTCATGGAAAGATATTTACTCCTCAGTTCAGACATTATTCACACACAACTATGCCCTTGGTGGAAAAGGAGCCGTCTTGGACTGAAAGAAGAGTAGTCCCATTCACCTCATCTGTCCCGGAGAGAAGGGAAGACAGACACAGGTGGTGAGAGAGAGGCAAGTGTATTGAGAATATAGCGGTTACGTGGAGAGAAGGAATTCTTGGCGCATTGCTATTTTGCGGCAGCAGAAAGTGATCGCACCTTTGACCAACAAAAACCTGGTCTAAAGTCAGTAACGCAGTTTTTCATTGAATTTTAACCGTGCATTAGTAAAATTCACCTAGGCTTGTGCACAGTGCACGCACACTATGCTTGTTACACACACACACAAGGAAGCGCAGCAGCACCCTTTTTTCTAGCAACTAGCAAAAGTGTATTTGGACATGCCCTACATGCACCTGTGCCATACACTTCACGCCGTACGCTTAGATTGTTAAAATAGGGCGTGTGTGTGTGTGTGTGTTTGACACGCATATATGCTCTCCGTCTGTGTGTCTGGCAGTGGCTCACTGGTAAGATGAATATTTCCTCCCGGCTGACCGTCCATCCTGCTGGCGTAAATCATCTCTGTCACTCAACAGCATCCGCTAAGCAGAGCCTCAGTAGTCTAACCACACAAGAACACCCTCTCACATTCAGCCAGGCATCTCAGCTATGTGCGGTGCACAACTCCCAGCAAATGCTGCCGGTTTTGTCAAATATTCACACCCCACACTCAGGCACTTAAGCAAGCAGTTGCACACACACAGTACTATGTAGTGTATTTCACAAAGTGTAATGCACTGTAAATTTGCCTGTGTGGGCAAAACATAATAATAATAATGTTAGGCAAGGTGTAGCCACATACCCAACTTAACTTTGGACTTTGGACTAAGAATCACTGTAAAAAGTTTTTAAAAACTAGGTGCAATACAGGACGGCCTAATGTGCATGTAATGGGGGCCTTTTAATTGGGCCGTAAACACTGCCTGGCATGTAGAAAAAGAGTTTAGAGTGGTTTATTTTTGTGGGATTTAAAGGAAGAGGCAGCATTATGAGCCAATCGGCTGCCTGGTTTCCAGATAATGTTATCTGGAGGTGTTGTAAGCACTAAGCCCTATTTCTCCATGGATCATCAAAGCTCGCTTTGTTTCCGGTCTACATATGCTCACACACTTTCGTAGTAGTCCAGTGAAGAGAAGAGCAAAGTGCCGCTGAGCTTTGGAAAGAGCCCAGAAAGCTCGTCAATGCTAGTTACTTTTGGCTGACTTGGGCTGCCAACTGCTACTTCGTTTAGCATCAACTCGCTAATTTCTAATGCCAAAGACATCTGCTCTAACTTTCAAAGTTAGAGCAGAGTTGCTGTATAGTTTGGTTGTGATGCTGAAAATAATATAGCTCAGAGAGCCAAGAAAGACCTATGGGCACAGCAAGGGAAAAGCACAAAAGAAAAAATTGTGTTGTTGTGCATCCTTTCTTAACCTCTAGAAACCTGCTCTCATCAGGGATTGGAGATTGACGTTTGAGCACAATCTAACAAAATGCAACATTTCAAGGTGTTTTAATTGTGTCATACTGTATGTGGGTGTATGTCAAAATGTGCACACATTTGGAATCATTTGTTTAAATTTGTGGGCTGTGTGCCTGCCTGTGTGTGTTTTTCTACATCTGCCCACAGCCATGCAGCAAGCTTGAGGAAACTCCCATCTCACCAGCTTTGCTTTTCCCCACAGCCTTTGCTCTGCACAGCAGAAAATGTGAGGAGGAGATGTGACTCATCCTGGGACGAAGTTTCTCCTCTCTTCCTGCCTCCCACTTTCCCACCCTTCCTTCTTGCTTTCTCTCACTCTGTAACAGATAGCAGTGTTTGTGTGCTTGGTTTTCTAGCCTTGACTTGCTGACTTGAGAGGCACAGTGGCACTGTTGCCCCCAGGCTAAAACAAGGCTTGATGAACAAAGACTCACTTTTCTCCCCCTTTCCTGTCCCAGGTCAGTATTTCATCCCTGTGTGTGGTCATATCTCTGTCTACCTATGACTGGAGATGCTGATTGGGTGTCTGCATTTAAGGACTGTTTTTACAGTTAGATCATAGCAGTTGTTTTTGGCATATTTTTCTTTAGCCTGCTTCTTCTACTATATTAAGTGATTTTCTGCATTTCTGTCAAAACGTTAAAGGGTTGTTTGACATCATTGCATTGTGTCTGTGCCCAACACGCTCACAGCTGTGAACCACTTTGACCATTGACGTACTTGACAATTGACAATTAACTTACTTGACTTGATTTGAGACTCAAACCAACCCGGTCTCACGCCAGTTCGTGACATGGTCACGTAATTTTGATTTATTATTTTATGTACATGTCAGGATTTTCGTGTTAAGTACATGTCATGATCGAATGTGACCATTTTACAAACTTCCATGACACTTAGCTGCACTGGGGGACGCAACAATAGGGAAATCAAACGGCACACGCGGGACGGTGACAACTATTTGCTCCGGGACACAATCTGCGGCATGTCAGGGACGCAACAACAGGGTAATGAAATGCCACTCGACGGCCACAACATCGGGTCCGACCACCACACGCGATACCCGGGTGCAAGGACACAATCCGCAGTCTCTGTGACACACAACAACGGGGAAATGAAATGCCAAACGCCAGCTACAACAACTGGATAGTTGTATTTAGGAAAAAAGGAACGGTCACACGTGTGACATGATCCCCGGTATCCAGTCTCCTCAACTTAACATTCTCCTCTGTGCTGATTAACTAGCCCCTGAGTCGTTGAAAGACTGACTAGCCCCATTTGACATGCTAGCTAACCTTACCTTAAATTAGCTTGTGGTAGCAAGACTGCGGTTAGATTTTTTTAGTAGGTTAGGCAATGAACTACAAATACAAAAATCTATTTGCTTGTTCATGTACACATTCAGCCAGTTGGAACAGAACACACTAGAATAGGCTTGTTTTGTAAGCAATATTTAATGGCCGCATTCCTACACTTATAAAATGCAATATAATGTGGAAGTAATCCATGTACTCAGATTAACGTAACGGAATACGTTACAAATTACATTTTTGGGCATGAATTCTGTATTCTGTAACAGAATATGTTTTGAAAGTATCCTTCCCAACACTGTGTATCTAATATCTGAAAATGACCGACCATAACTTTCAACTTTTTCATTCGTAACTGACCATAACACATGACCAAACTTCAACATGGACCAAGTATGTGCTTCACCAATCGCAGCTCTTTCATTATCTTGTTCACCAAATGGTTTCAAAAGATTATAGATTTTTACCTAAAACATCTATAGCATTCAGGTATGGATTCTAAGTTCACTTCAAATGAAGGTATATGTGAAGTTTCCATCCCATTCCATGTGTTTATTTTTAGCCCATAATTCAAACTGTCAAATCTTGGGGCTCCTGTCAGTGGTTTTGGATCAGAAGAGCCACGGCTACTATTTTTGTTTTTTTACTATTTACAGCAAGCAGGTAGGAGTATAAATAAGAAAAAAAAGAAAACCAAATGAAAGAATTGAAAGTCAGCTTTCATTATTCCCGCAAGGAGAGACAGGGAGATCAGAAATCATACCTGGGAAGGTTGTAATCTCCATTAGTAAGAAGTGAAAATCATTCAAACACGTGTACTGAGTAATACATACTTTTTTTTTTACTATTATTTCTGAGACACCACAATACGTTAGGTCACAGAAGTGCCAAAGCTGTCACATCAACAGCACTTATTGTGTCACACTGAATCATCTGAACATTGGAGTAGCTTCAATGGCTAGCCATTGCATGTCAATGGGCTATGTAATGTCATGCTAGGTAATTGGCCTTTAAGGATAGTGGATTGACAGTTTAATTGTTTAATGGTCAGTCAATTAGGCCTCTCACATGTTTGGGTTTCACAGAGACAATTCAGTCTATTACACCATGACACGAGTGGTGAGATTGTTATTGCACCAGAGCTGTTGGTCACATAAAGCAATTGCTGTCTCTGTGTGCTACAAAGGGGCCTCATGCAGGATGGCACTACTTCTCTCCATTAAGAACCTCCAGCACATTGCTGCTCTTTGTACACAAATCCCCTTTAATTATGGGATTTATACACCAGCAGAGTGTAAACATGAATAAATAACTATAGAGCAGCAGAGGCAAACAGCCAGTTAAGGCTTCCATAGAGCGTGTGATTTTGCAAGGTCACCATAGATAAGGTGCAGAGTTTATGACATGCATCTCAAGTAGAGCTAAATATTTCATACCAAAAAAGCAGTTAAGTGTATAGAGTATACTTTGCTGGGGAAAGAGATCAGTAGCTAAATGGCTACTCTGATCTAAAAAAAAAAAAACTCTAAAAATGTATATATACTCTATATGATGCAGCCATTGTTGAGTCATTTTTGAGTGGTTATGAGAAGCAATGCAGTCTAAAGTAGAACACAATGAATAAAAGACATTTGTCACATTAGTCTGATAACAGCAGATCAAGGTAACAAGACGGTGAAAGACATTGGCTGTACTGTATTGTCTCTGAGCCACATAACTTGTTCCTTGTGCATTGCGCCACTGGGGAAGACTATTTAAGATTCGAGGAGTGTGTTAGGCAGAGAATAGGAAAAGCCTTTTTGTGTCCATGAATACCGAGGCAATCAAGGCATCAATTATTCAAGCCGCATGCAGAGAGAAACCATCGCAAGCTGTCCATCGGCACTCAGTCCCAGGACTCCTAATGTTGCGCAGACAGCAGTGGAACAATACAAATCCAACAGAGCTATTAGAAACAAACCGATGCAGGAAGACTGCTGCAAAATTAGAGATAAGACAGTCCAAACATGTTAATTTGTCAATCAATTATGACAAGGTTTAATCACAGTATGTAAACAAGCATTGTAGGCGCACATATTGTGGAAATGTTACATTGACTTCAAGCCCACAATAAAAAAATAGCTAGAGTTACGAGTCCAAATACTATAGTCCCAATTATATTTCCTCCTCTAGTCAAAAACCCAAAAAATAAATAGCATCAGGTATGAAATAAAAGCCCTGTCTTTTAAAATATTACGTTCCCATACAATTGAACTGCATTCTAAATTGCGTTTCAAGGGAAACGTAATTTTCTATTTTTAATAGTTAATTTTTAATTTTCCCGGATTAATTTGTTTCTAAGTCCACCTAGATCTTTTTCCTAAACCTAAACAAGCAGTTTTGTCAATGTAAACCACATGTTTAAAACTGCAACCGTTAATCCAGAAGAAGATCTGTTCTGTTACATGTTGATGTTGGGAAGCAACAGATTGTAGCACTATGTCCAAGACAAATTTCCCCTTGATGACAATAAAGTGTATTCTATTCTACCTATCTTAGCCTATTGAACTACAGTAGCTCTCACACGAGGGCTAGCTAGGAATTTTAAATGGATTGTAATAATCTGTATAATCTACACTATTTTAATCGGCATGCTTCCATTTTTAATTGAATTTTGACATGTTTGTACAAATGTGAGGTTGCTTTCTTACCAGAGCAGTTTGGTCAATTTTAACCAAACTCTGGACTTTGTCGGAGAGTTCCGTTTGTTTAGGACGATGTGAAAGCTTATCCGAACTCTGGTGCGGACCAGAAAAACATGGTTCTTGGTTCGCTTCATAATGTACTAAACTTTGATTCACTTTAGGTGAGAATGCAATCCGACCCAAATATAGGAAATAAACCAACTAGCATTTACTAGCCTGCAAATTCAACATTGCACACAAAGGGATGACTAAGGGATGATAACTTTCAAATCCATAAACTATTATAACCATACATCGCTCGTCATCTGTGTGACAACACATCATAATCTCTCTCATCAGGGCCCGTAATCTCCTTATCAGCTGCATATAGAGTTTGCCTTCTTCTGAAATATTGGAAACACAATAGCAAAACCAAAAACCCAAGATGTTATACATTGAGTGTTGCTCCATTGTTTCTGAGAACAGGAGTGTCAGTCTGAGATTCACTGATATTCTGTCCAATAGACCAGCGACTGTTTCGTGTCATGTTTGTTTTTCCAATGCTTGGTGCACTTGACAAAGTGCAGTGTGAACTCAAACCGAACCAAATGAAAAATGCAACAATGTTGCAACTTTACCCCCAACTTGCACCAAACTATAAGTGTGAAAATGTGTGAAAGCGCCCTTAGGCTGTCTGTTTATGCAGCTTGGGAGTGTGATGATTTATTTTCTCTCAACTGATTGAATAAGGTGAAGTTTCTGTAGATGCTTGTGTCTGTTCTCGCTCTCTCCCCTGCTCTCTCTATCTCACTCTCTCTGGTTGCTCATGTTAATCAGCAGTAGAGAAAGCACAGTACAAAAGAACGCTGAGGAAGAATTGAAACGTGGGATCAATTCCCAGAGGAGACAAAGGGAATCTAACACACAGACAAGATGACTGCCTTCTCTCAGAGGGGACACAAAAACAAAAACAGATAGGTGATAGACATGTGTGGTTTCACGCAAACAACAACTGAAAGGATTGTAAGAAAACTGCACTGACACAACAACACCCCACTGCTGATACTTGAAAAAAAACAACTTTGTGATCTTTTGACTTTTGCATCAGAATCCTCCCATCATGCATTCTATTTCGTTAGGCTCAAACCACTGTAGTTTTCTAAAGCCGCCTACACATGGTACGCGATTTGCTTTCTGTCCACCGCTAGGCAGGGCGCAGAGCAAAGCGCAGTGCAGGTATTTGTCATTGAAGGTGGCAAGGAAGCTATTTCCCCTTTGCTAGGTAATGACAGCTGTTATCTCTTTGGTTGCGCTTTTGAGAGGTCAGCGGTACATAGCTCAAAGTCAAAATAATTAAAAAAATGCCCAAAGGACATATCTCATCAACATTCTTGTATACCGGACATAAACAAAAGGCAGCATCTATACTCTGTCCATTGCTATTAGTTGCCATGGTGACAGTAGTAGCCTAGTCTCAGAGAACGAGACAAAACGAACTATGAGACCCAATCAGGCTTAGAAACGTTGCTGTCAGTGTCAGTGTCGCCAAAGGTCTCTTTTTGCGGCCGTTGAGACTGCAACACAACCAGGCAGAATCCAACCAAAACGGGTCAGAAGGGTTTCCAAATGTCTCTGGTTTAAGGTCTCGGAAACACCAGAGCAGTGTGAATACAAGGTGTAAATGTAGCAGATATTTGTTTTTAAACCAAAACGTAGCAAGCTAAATGTAGCCTAAGAAACATTAATAATGTTAGTGTAATAAATGTTCTACAGTAACCAGAGTGAAAACATTGTAATTTCCCTTATGGGATTAATGAAGTATAAAATTATTATTATTATTATTATTATTATTATTATTATTATTATTATTATAATTATTAACTAATGAATCATTCATCGCCCCATGTTTACCACATTGTGCAACCATGGAACCTGAGGAACCCTTCAGATCAACACACAGAAAATGACCTCCCCGACCGCTTCCATGTTATTAGGCTGCAAAAATGTCAACATTTTATATCCATGCCTTATAGTTAATTCCCCTTTGACCGCCTCATGGCATTTTTTGAATCATCACTGTGATGACATGCAACAACTTTTCATATTGACAGTATAATAAAATTGGGCTATAAATGTCCAAAAGATTATTTGAATTGTATAGTCATTTATAGTGTGACTTCACCTGGGGCCAAATAACCTGCAGGGTGGAAGCTCATTTGACAAGCTGGCAAGATGATTTATGCAAATGGTAAACACATTTCTAATGTTATAAAGTACCCTTTTTTTTTTTGCTAAAAAAGACTTTTATATTGATTTGTATATATATATTGTTTTCTAATAGCACAACTTGCCAGTTTTTGTTGGTGCTATTTCAATGTAATGTCCTATTACAGCAACAATTGAGGGTTAATTGTTTCCTACAGTGTTTATGGTAAAATAGTAAATGATTGCATGTTGATAATTTAAAACAGTTTTAGATGTTTTTTCACTTTTAAAAATTCCCTCTTAACTCAAATCGTTTTAATTTCGTTTTTATGTGAAATCTGCTTTATATTTCTCAAACAGTGTTTGCTTTGTGTTGTTTAAACCTGATTGAGATTGGACCAAGAACACTGATGAAAGCATACCTGAAACATTACTTTTCTTCTGCAGTGTAAATTACCAACCAAAAATTACTCTATTAGACTAGAGAACTCTTACTTGCTTCTACCTAATTTTTTATAAATATGTAGCATGGACAATGTATCATGCTTGAACAGGTTTATTAATAATTGGCTATTAAATGGAATGTTGTACCTGACTGAACAGTGGCAGCACTTTGTATTCACTATAGTCACAGTGTTGCCATTTTGAGTCCTCATCCCTCATATACCAATGCCATTTGGGCAGTGTACCTCGTAAAGTAAAAAAACCAAAGCCCAAGTAATTTTCTCTTTTAGATTGATCTCTGCAGCTGTGATGCACTAAGGTGGCTCTCTGACCTGATATCTCCACCTCAACCCCAAATATATCCAGCATGCAAACAAATCTGCAGAAATAAACATCAGAGCCCACAACTACTATTTGAATGGAATGATGAGATATTTGTAGTTTTTACTTGTGGCCTAATGTCACCTTAAACACTGAACATCAGTCCCAAAGATACAGCAGACAGCTACATAGGCCTATTGTTACAACTTATCTAAAATATAACAAAATTCAACACATACTGTAATTATTTAAGATTAAATATGACTTATAAGTAAATCAATTAAACACTGTTATTTTACCATGGTGTCTATTAGTAATCAGGATTACTATGGACGTCGTCAGAGAAATAATGTAGATGTATTAGCTAGTAGGCTTCTTCCATTAGCGGTTAAAGTCATACACAACAGGCTCAATAAAAAAAAATGAAAATCACGATGTCAAAGTTTATTTGTAACATTTTACTAAATTGTTTAGAACCGGGTATAAATACATTCAGGTATTATTGCATTTTATAATGTGTTGCTGTACAAAACATTCTTAGACCTTTTAATGACATCTTTCATTAATCAATATTCACCCTTATGTCATGCTACCGCACTATCATTTGATTGTACTCCATTTGATGACTCATAATATTCTCTATTTCCCAGCATTGTGGCGTGATTAACTTTTCCCAGGTGTAATATTCTGTCTTGATTAAAACTGCAGTGCTGCCGTAGATGGGATCCCCACCATGTATTGCTCACACTTTGACGTGCTGCACCACTTCACTCTGATGAATAAGATAGAGTCTGAAAAAAAGCAATATTGCTTTCAAAATCTAATTTTAAAACTGCCAAACGCTCAAAATGCCTGACGAATATCACTGAACCAATTAAAGCGCACATCTGTTTCATTAGGGGGCCTCATATCCATCCATCTTATCTGTCAATCTTATCTCTCAGTACCTTCATGCACCTTATCTGATGTCCTCATGCAGGCAGAGCTGTGGAGATTAATTGAGCCAATTTAACTTAATTTCAGGGGAAGACGCAAACTTCACGCTCTGAATTTCTAAGCTGAATTTAAGTTTTATTGCATCATAAAGTCACATTTGCTGAACATACTCATATTCAATTATAACCAGGTGAAATATGAAACAAAATTGGGGCGAGGACAATTGAATATACAGTAATCTGCATCCATCCATAGGCTCACAAAGAGTCAACGATTTATTGAATGTTTTATTACAGTGTTATGCTGCTCAAATGAAGTCTGAAAAGCAATACTCCTTCACCAATTAAATTTCAGATGATGTACACAATTCTTTGACTCAACTATACAATGTGCATAGTTTAAAAGATGCTGAGTAAATGTGTATTCAAAGTTGCAAAAGCATTGTGTTTCCTTTCCCACAAGTTTGATTTTTAATATAAACAGCAATGCTATGCTGAGGGCAGATTCTCAATGTGAACCCAATATAGTGGGTTCCCCCTCCCCACAGGACTATCTGACGCAAAGCCACTTTATATGTCCTTTAACATTTGTTTTAAATTGTTTTGTGTCGGTCCAGAGGTTTACATGAATAACAGGTAAATAAACTATTACCTGGGGATTGTTTCCTTGTCTTTTTTAAGCCAACTGACAGTGATGTAAACCAACTGTCAGTCTCAGGGAGACTTTTTTTTTTTTCTTTGAGCACACTGGCTGCAGGTGTTTATGTAGTCTCGTTTTATGTAATCTAACCATTAAACCTTCCTACGCAAAGCAGTTGCCTGCCATATTAATTCCATACTCCAAAGGGTAGTGAACGGCTACACAAAGCCATTTTTTGGTAACAAAACATTATTCTCCTCCCATGTATGTACAGTACATTGAGACCAAAGTTGTATTTCTTATCCGAAGTGTACTGTCCTGCCAAATGGGATGAAATCCAGCTTTGAACCATATAATTGTCTCTGCTGTTTATTCATTATCATATTTACATTATTCCTACTTTTATATTATTATTATCTTTATATTATTTTTAAGTATTTCCTATTTATTTATATTACGGGCAATGTTTGGCTAGATATCGAGTGAGAGTGCCAGCTTAGTGCTTCACATTGATGTTTACATATTTGAAACTAAGATTGCTGTGTTCGATAGTGTGTGTTCATATTCTTTGGTGTTTCTTCCAAACTACATCTTCAAAATAATGTACAAGTGGGCTTTGACAAAGGTCACAGAAGTAAAATGAAGATGGAGGAAACCTTTTTGTTCACTTGAGGCTATTTTCATGAGATGTTATCAGAAGTATCCATCATGCATTGGTCAGTGGAGCTGACTAGCACCACTAGTGGCACTAATGAGAGTAAAATAGCAGAGCATGAAAACCCGAATAAGGTTTGGGGCCTTTAAAAACAGGATTAGGATTCAATTTACATGCATTCAGGCTAAATCTCATTTCATTAGATTTTAATAGATTTTATTTTCCTTTTTTATTGTATTTTACAATGTTCTATATTCATCTTTCAAATTCTTTTAAAAGGTATGAAATGAATAAAGTTAGGTTGTTGTTATTGGAATTAGGTTTTGTATGCAATCCTTAATATTTAATTAGTCATTATGTAAAATATGTTGGTGGCAACAATAATTTTTAGGTCACTTTTTTTCTGATGGATATCCAAGTTTGAACTTTAAAAGAGAACTTAATTTTGTTGGTTGGTGTGTCTCATATTGTTTCATGAGATTTAAATAGGCTACTAAAAATTATCTACTTTTTTGGTCCGTTTTTAAATGTTTTGTAATATAACAATACAACAATTTGAATGCACATTTGAGCTTTTTTTTTTTTTACATATGTGTTGTACTGTACAGTAATCCAGGTGTCCATAACACCGATGATAACTGACTGATTGACTTCAGTCTGTTCATCACTTCAAGTTTTGTTGTGTGACATTTTATTGTGTGATCACAACAAGATGGTATGCAATTTGGGTTTGAAATGAGAAGTTATAGAAAAAACAACTGGCATGGAAAACTACATGGGACACATAAATATATGTATATGCAGGAAATATCAGTTTGTAATTCTTCCATTCCTGCGTAACAACCTTATAGATATGTCACATATTGGCTGCCTGGATGGCCTGTGGTTTAGCACTAACTCAGGTTACATGACACTGTAGACATTTAAATGATAAAATAGGTGGTGAAGAAATGGCACTGAGTGCAGTGAAAATAGAGTGGCTGAGTTTAGCCAAAGTGAAAAGTGCCCTTTTCCTCTCTCACATTTTTGCAAGCAACATTAAAGTGCTGGCTGATTATAACCAGCTGTCTCATCGTTGTGTGTGTCACGAATTTGTGCAATGATATTTTAGCTGACTGTCAGCAGAAGTAAACTTTTAAGAGAGTGGTGTTGTTCTTTTTTGCTGTTTAAAACCAGTTCACAATCAAACTCAAGGAGCCACATAAAAATCTACAACTTCAAAGCTTTCTCCAAAGAATAACTTAAACAGATAACTGATAGGCAAGCAAAATAAGAAAAATCACAACACCCAAGGTAGCCAAAGTCATTTTCTGAACTGTCTGTAGTTTATTGATCAGTGTTTGTGCAGGTGCCCATGCATCCATTAAATCAGCCTTGGTGCACTTTAAGTCATCATTCTCGTTATCATCAGAGAAATACCATCGATTAGGTTAGATGAAAGGAATTTGCACGGAAATGAATAGCCACCGCCCTCTCTGAGAATCAAAGGCCAAGACCCAGTGTTCTCCCAGTGGTGCATGCTTTCATCTGCAATGTGTAGCATACTGCACCACCACTTACTTACATTACAGTGAACTGTATACTGATACTAGATTCTGAACATAAGAATGGAGTGTGAGCCGTGCTTGAACTGCTGCTAAACCTGTAACCTATTTTTCTATGTTTTTTTGTGTAAGTGACTGATAGGAACAACAATCTTTGAAATTGGTCCAGTGTTAAGCGTGAACGCTGTAACCGTCCGCCACAGATTGGGCTGCAATGTAACCCTGTAGGGCATGTGTTCAGTGTGGTCCACTAAAAATGCTGTTTTTGCTACTACAATGCACAGATTATTATTCTCAGTAGGATCCTTTCAGAGATAGACATTTAAAACCTCTTTAAGACCTTTCTTTTTAACCAGAAACAGCTCTGAGGTTGCACGCGCTAAACCCACCAGACGTTAGTGTGTATAGAGCCAACATATTTTCACATGTAAATCTGTATACTATGTGTTTATTTTAACCAACACTAGTTGTGATGGTTGGAAAAGTAGAAAGATGACCCAAAACAGCCTTTTATAGTTTTATTTTGTTTCTGTCGACTAAATGAAATATATTTAACGATGCTAAAATTACTGTTTATTTCCATGGAGTCGGTTGGGTTTAGTGAACACAATATCATGGCTGTTTTGATGTTTAATACAAAGATCTTACTTTTTAATAGAAATCCTTTCCATAATGTTGTCAGACACTTAGAATGTTAATCTGAGCCTGTCATAGCAAAACAAGCACTTTTGTGAACGAAAATACAAGCTGGACAATTACCCTATTAACTTTCATTGTAGCTTGTTGCACCGCTGCCAACTGTAGCGATCTTGCTTAAAACTGTAAAGATTGACACAAAAAATAGGAAAATAGGGTCCGGGTTGAAAAAACTGGTAGTTACCCTTTAAGTTTGTAGAGACAGTGTGTCACAGATGGCATCATCAGTTTAGCAAGTGACGATGATGACACTTGTTACAGTTTTTTCTGTGAAAATTAGTAAATATCTATAGTTTTAGAAATGAGGAGAAATTAATTAATTAATTAAGAGAAATACCATTTTTGACACTGTGCTGATATTTAAAAATGGAGTCAGATGACTATTTTCACTGCAGGCTGTAAATACCACAGCTTATGTCTCTCTCTTATGTTTTACAACTAATTGTCATATTAGCATCATATTAGTGCATTAACCAATACATTTTGTGAGCATGTTATCATCAACATGCGCTCTAGTAGCTTAGACCTATGTACAGTACATTTCACCAATGGATTCATTTATGGATTGCACCATAAACTAAATACTGCATATATTCTGCTCTGAACACGACAAATCCGTATAAATGATTGTTGGAATGATTTTGAGTATCTTAAGTGCAATTTTTTTTAAATGTCATGAAATGTCATAGCTTCAGGAATGTTCCTTTAGTATTAGTGCCACTGCACTAGTCAGACATGATGGATAGCTGGCACGCAACATGAACAGCAAAATAATGTGTACTCAGTGAGTGGCACATCAACATAAATGTTAAATGCTGTTAATTAACGGTTTCTATATTTTTTGTTCCCTGGAACAAAGAAAAACTAGACGTAGAAAATGGCAACTGAATGTTGAATTTAAATTTCAGGCACAACAATGTATTTTAGTACTTTATAAAAGCAGGAAACATTCCTCGTGAGTTTAAATGTTTCAAATTGAGCATAATTCTTTCATTGAACAGAGCTCCAGTTTCAAAGTATACAGCAGAATGAGTGAGTCTAACGCTGGTATTTGACTATTATTCACATTGAGCCAACCTTACGAGGATAAGACCCTCTTTGAGAAACCCATTATGGTGCAGTTCAAAGGTATCTGTTTTGCCACAAGGGGACCAGTGCTGGTCTCTACTCTCATTTTATCAAGAAGGTACAGTAAGTCAAGAATGTTGAATTCAAAAACATTTTATTGAAGTCTCATTTGGGCTGATAAATTACAGAAAAAGATAAGTGGCTTTGTGAGGAAATCTTCCTGGATTACAGATCCGTTTTTACTGGAAGGAAGACATGTTTGCTGTTGGAAGTATGTCAGTTTGTTCAGAAAAGATCATTATATATACAGTATATATAAAATGTCTGCAATGAAACAAAGAGTGACAAATTTTCCAAAAATCAAAAAAGTTCATTTTATTTTTCATTAATGTATACTCAGCACTCCATCTTGACAGAAAAAAACTGAAATGTAGAAATGTTTGCAAATTTATTAAAAAAGAAAAACTGAAATATCACATAGTCATAAGATGGTTCTACTCCTTAATTGGAGTCCTGCTGTGTGTAATTAAACTGATTGGACTTGATTAGGAAAGGCACAGACCTGTCTATATAAGACCTTACAGCTCACAGTGCATCTCAGAGCAAATGAGAATCATGAGGTCAAAGGAACTGCCCAAGGTGCTCAGAGACAGAATTGTGGCAAGGCACAGATCTGGCCAAGGTTGCAAAACTGCAGCACTCAAGGTTCCAAAGAGCACAGTGGCCTCCATAATCCTTAAATGGAAAAAGTTTGGGATGATCAGAACTCTTCCTAGACCTGGCTGTCCAGCCAAACTGAGCAATTGTGGGAGTAGAGCCTGGGTGAGAGAGGTAAAGAAGAACCCAAAGATCACTGTGGCTGAGCTCTAGAGATGCAGTAGGGATGATGGGAGAAAGTTCCACAAAGTCAACTATCACTGAAGCCCTCCACGACTGGTTGCAATTGAGGGAAAGATGAATGCGTCCAAGTACAGAGCTATCCTGGAAGAAAACCTCATCCAGAGTGCTCAGGACCTCAGACTGGGCCGAAGGTTCACCTTCCAATAAGACAATGACCCTAAGCACACCGCTAAAATAACAAAGGAGTGGCTTCGGGAACAACTCTGTGACCATTCTTGACTGGCCCAGCTAGAGCCCTGACCTAAACCCAATTGAGCATCTCTGGAAAGACCTGAAAATGGCTTTCCATCAATGCACACCATCCAACCTGACAGAACTGGAGAGGATCTGCAAGGAAGAATGGCAGAGGATCCCCAAATCCAGGTGTGAAAAACTTGCATCATTCCCAAGAAGACTCATGGCTGTACTAGCTCTAAAGGGTCTGACTTATGACCATGTGATGTTTCAGTTTTTATTTTTTTTTAATTTGCAAACATTTCTACATTTCTTTTTTTTCTGTCAAGATGGGTGCTGAGAGTACATTAATGAGAAATAAAATGAACTTTTTGGATTTTTGGAAAATGGCTGCAATGAAACAGAGTGTACAATTTAAAGGGGTCTGAATACTTTCCGTACCCACTGTGTAGCCATTCTCATCATTGAACAAGACTTATTATATTTAATGTCTTTTTAACCACATCCCCAACATGTTTATCTTTTATTATTACAAAACCAAACACAAAGTATATGACACACAGCCATCATACACATATACAAAAAATACACCCTCATTCAAAAACAGCAGGTACAATTTTGCTTTCTTTTAAAAATACATATTTTGAACTATACACATACCATTATAAACAGTAATTTTGATAACAATAGTTATCCTTATCTATATTCTGTCTAGATATCCAAAACCAATAAAAAATTATTTTGCAAACCAATTCGGCGAAGCCACACACCAGATGTCAGCCTTTATCCTGGCAATGTACCTCCTTTGCACTAGACTATGTGTCTATGTAAACACGACTACTGTCTTACTTCCAACTGTGTGTAAACTTTCCAGAAAAGAACCACATCCATAAAACTCTAACTTCACTACTTTTCCTACAACTTGTTTTATGATGCATCCTCTGTGTGTTATGGGTGTCATTACTTTGACGGTTGTTGCCGAAAGTCCATTGTTGTTCTGCATCGACAATACACCATGTAAACATGAACTAGTTTTATTAGTTAGACTAAATTTAGCAGAACATGGTCCCTGAATGTGAAACGTCCACATGCTGTTTACGCTACAGCGCCAATAAATCAAACTAACGCTGAGAAACAGAGCAAACATTTTCCTGTGCTTAGCGGACAGTTACAAAGTGGGCAGTGTGTTTTTAATCGCTTCATGCCACACTTCTCCCTTTGGAGGCAGAGAACAAGCTTGTCGATCTGTTCCAGTGAACATCAGGAAAGAACACCTTGACGCCCGGAGCTGCTATCTGCCATGGAGCAGTGGTGGTAATGATTAAGTATCAGTCCAGCGCACTCCTCTCATTTCCAAACTATCAGTTTCACCTTCTCCACTACATCACATTTGTGGAGCAGAAGGTAATGATCCACCTGGGTTTCTGCCAAGTCATTTTCTTTCCAATGCGCTCTCATTCCCCATTTTTACTCTCTCTGTCTCTCACTTTCTCTTTCTTCCACCCGCTACCTTCTCATCCTCATTCTTTCAGTTTCATTTCTCAAGGTTGCCTGTGGAGATAAAATAGCCATGCCCACTAGGTGAGAGAGTCAGCCCTTTGAACTGTCTACGGCAGGAAGTCACAGACTGGCAGTTGTTTTAAAGACTTCTTTATGGCTGTTGCAGAGCATCCAAAAGAGGCAGAAAGGTGAGAGAGGTTGTGCATGCTGCGATTATTGGCTGTACACTTTACCCCACTGTTTAACTTTGGATATCAATCAATTCCACAGGGAGAGGCAAAGAGTTTGACTGAACCTGTGGGCTATAAAACCTATTTTATTTAGATGCTGTACTGACTGCTGGTATATAGTGTAATATATTTACAAATAGGATTAACTAGTATTGCCAAGAATGATTGAACATTACACTTAATGTATCCCACTTATACATGTCTGGTTGTCATCCAGACAGGCGACAGTTCTGTTTGTGATCTGTTAGTCTGTCTGTTGCACATGCCAGAGGTAATATCTCACGTAACACTGCTCTGATTTTGACGAAACAAGGATTTATGATGCATTTTGAAGTTTGTTCAGGATTAAAAACAACTGTAGAATATATTCAATAATGCTGAATCTTCACATACAAACCTAATATTTGTTGCTTTCATGATGGAGCAGCATTAAAATACCACTGGCTAAGGGTGTCCTGGAGGTGTACAGCAGGTAGATGGTGACATCAACGGCCGCTGGGACACTATCTGCGGTCGCTGCGGGACGCAACAAGGGGTAAATGAAACACAACAATGGGATGGACCGGCACATGCGGGACGCGCCACAACAACGGGACGGTTGTGGTTAGGAAAAGAACAACAGGGAAAAGAACCGTCACATGCTGGAGACGGTGACAACGGGATGGTTGTGGTTAGAAGAAGAACGCGGAAAGGAACTGCCGCACACAGGACAAGATCAACGGTCTCCAGGGTGAAAATCCTGTGTGGTTTGACCCATCCACCACCCCAACCAACCTTCTTACGTGGATTTTCAGCTATTCAATACTACTTGCTACCGTAATCGTGTCATTATCATGAAAGATTCTTCCCATTGAAATACTTTAAAATTTTTTTAATTTTTTACATTTTTTTATTTTAAAATTTGTGCTCACCACCACGAAAAAAACAAGAAAATCGTGTCCCTGTGCACAAATCAATGGATTAAATAACGTCACCATATCACAAACTGCTATGAGACTGGGCTGGTCAGTATGGTCAAATTGAAAAAGGCTATATATCAGAGACTAATAATCTAAATTTTGTTAATTGGTCTTTTAAAAGGCACACTAATTACAGGTACAAATATCAATCTCTGACAGATTTACCTGCAGAGTACCATTTGAATGCTCAGCCTTCACATTTACTGCAATTATTTTCAGATGATGTATTTCATTTCTATTTTTACAGAAATACATTATGTATTGCTGAAAGCCATTGATCATATACAGCTCTGAAGATCAACAGAACTGAAGTTATGGTATGATGCACAAACACTGACCCTCCTCAGGAAAAGTTCAAGCAATTCCTCTTGAAAATAAAAAGACCTTTAGGCTTCAAACGGGGTCAAAAGAGCTTGATGATTCCAGTACATCCTCCATCGACTCACCACTCTCAGGAGTGGAAATTGTGAGTGAAGCTCACAGAGTATGCGGTGTGAATTTAAAGATGATCTGATGTGCTGACATGGGGCAAACCTGCACCGCTGCAGAAACTGAATCTGTGCCCTGAGAGTCACGTATACAAGAAGAGGTCACTCATAATGGACGGCGAGGGCGATAATCCACTCACTGACCACATCTTCCTGACTTAGCACACAACTTAACTTGTGAGACTCAACAATCTATATGGTGTGTCTATACTGTGGGTGCAGAGGCAGCCTTGCATTATTAGAGTGCACATCAAAAAGGAAAGGTCAGGTTCCCTCTATAGATTAAAGGAATTGAGGGGATTACATTTTCTAGCCAATGTTCCTCCCCAGTGCAATTGCCCTGTTTGAGGTTAGCCCATGCATTTCAATTAAAAATGACAAGACAATTTACACCAAGGTGAAAATATGCTTTTAAAAGACAGGTGCTGAAGTACACGACTTGAATACATTTCACATTGCTGCAGATAAACTTACCACATACATCCCTCTAGTCTTCTCCGTGCTGATAATCCTCTTAATATGGTAATATATGAAACACCTTGCTGGAATGGTTTTGAGTCATCTGCCCCCATGTTCATATTACTTACTAAGGCTCAGAATGACTTTAAAATCAAAATTGAAGAGAGATTTGATATAGGATTTGGGATTTCCTTTGCAAGCTCTCAGCCAGTTTACATTTCAATCAGGAGAGACTTTGTTGCAGATATGCAAAGATTTATTGTAAATATGCATAATATGAAATGTACAGTCTTTTGAGATTAGACTTTATCGTAATGAAATTATATTTTTTAAAGGGGTCCAATGCCAAAAGATAATCCCCCACCTCATCTCAGCATCCGGGTTTGGTTACACTTACCCTTGGCACAGCGTCTGGATTTACTACACTTACCTCGGCACAGCTTCCTGGTTATCCTGTTGTTATCCTCGGCACAGAGTCTGGGTTTGGTTTATTATTATCCACAGCAAAGAGTCTGGGTTAGCCTGTTCTTATCCTTGGCAAAGCATCCAGGTTTGATTTATTATTATTTACGGCACAGCTTCTGGGTATGCCTATTCTTATCCTCGCCACAGCGTCCGGGGGTTGGCTATTCTTACTCTAGGCACTACATCTGGTTAATATTATTTAATTTTATTATATGTTATATATATTAAATATAATACTTACTTCGGCACAGCGTCCTGGTTTGAATATTCTTAACCCTCACACGGCGTACGACTTTGAAATGATTACAAATACTGTAAATGTAGATAAGATGACAACACATAATTGTGCAAAATCAACTCATTAGAATGTGAGAGTATAATATCAGTGACCATGACAAATACACCACCATCAGTTATATGCATGCTTACCCGAAAATAATGGCTTTAGAGATCTCTGATTTGCGAGGACGTTGTTGATATCGGGACGAATGTAAGAGGACTAGGCAGATGATGACCATTTACCAAATTGTTGTAGAGACGTACATGAGAAACCTTGATTTTCCGCAGTAGTAGCAGCCCCTATCTGAATGAATGACCAGATGCTTAGGTGAACGTTAGATTTCATTAGAACTACCTTAAAATTATCAAAGTAGGAATAATGTAGCGATGGAGCTATAGCCTATAGCCTAATAAATATATTTATCATGATTAAAAGCATGAAGAGCGTGTGTGGGCAACAAGTGGAGCAGCACCTCCGAGTTTAGAATGTAAGTAGTTATGATTGAAATGAAAGGCTAGCTGTAATGAAGTTAGCCACATGTCAGTGATAATATCACAGTAATAATGCTGTAATAAGATGAGGTACATAGCTCCAAAATAAGATGTCAGTTGACAATGCTGTAAGACAAGGATAGGTTAAACAAGCTGAAAAGAAGAGGACAGGTTGACATGCTGAAAGAAGAGATCATCTGGCCATGCTGCAATGACTTGACGTAAAACATGCATAATGATGAGGATGTTGAACATGATAAGATCTTGTTAGAAGTCCAGTGAAGATGAGATCCCAGCTTTAAAGACGAATATTGTTAAAACTAATTCAGAGTGGAAACCCCATTCACCCTGTTGCAAAGACGATTTTGCATTAAACATGTTATGATAGGACAATGAATAAGCACCGCTTAACCATGTAAGCATGATATATCGCCACTATGGATAGTGTAGGGATTTCCCCTAAAAACTAAAACACTAAAACAGTCTACAAAGTATTATTAAATGACAGTGCTGTCCTTAGTACTCATACTAAGCTGATGCCTTGGTGTTAAGACAGTGAGCATCTGCTCAAAAAAGCAAGTGAATAGGAAACCATCATCAACAGAAAATAGAAAGTGCTAATAAATGCTGGAAGTAATCATGTAAAACATGAAGTAATGTGTCTGGTTAAATAAAACAAAATACCTACTTTGAGCAGCAGCAGCAAATATCTAGGTAAATTGAAAATAGAAAATTAGACATAGATACTGTATTAAGCTCAAAAGTGATTACATGAGAGGTCGTGACGACCATGATACAGTGAAGAGGACACGCTACTATGATGCATCTAAGCCTAAACGCTGAGTGACACACCATGAGTGAGTCTACGCACGTGAATGATGCATGAAAAACTGCCGAGGTCAGCCTTGACAAAAAGGTGATAAACAGCATGAATCTAAAGATCACACAATACGCTCAGGGGATATTTAATTGATAAAGACATCTAGCAAATAATGCATAAATCAATGAAGCACAATAAGACCCCCACAGATAATGTGATGAAGCTAAAGGTAGTATGATGATACGAGTGATTGCAACCTTTGAAATAATCAATGAATTGTCAATTAGCTGTAAATGATGATGATGACAATAAACAAAAGTAGTGCTAAGGATGCTAAGGATACTCTAGTATTGATAGATGACTTATCAGATACAAAGCATATGGCTAACTAGCCAACGAAGTGAGCATAGAGCACGAAGCAATAAGTATGCCGACAGCAGATGCGATGATGAATAGATAAATATTCACAAGCAGATAAGTCCTCATGCATGCTGCTTGACGACAGCAATGAACTACTGATAGTGATGCAATAGCTCCAAAAAAAACACTTTCCCAGTTATTAGAACAGGGAATTAACTCCAAAGCATGACACAAGTATGTGACAGAGCATAAGAAAGCTACAAATGCCTAAGACATATAATATCGTTGTATAAAACTAGCATTTTGAAGACTCTGAAACTTATGCCAGTTACTGTATATCAAACTATTTGCGCATGACATGTAACAAGCAGCTCTTCTGTGATTTTGCCGAGCCTGGATGGAGTTAACCGCCAGAGGGCTTCCAGTCAAACAGGAACCGTAAGTATCATATACCACCCGTGTCCGAAGAAGTGCCCGGAGCAGCCGTAGCACCGTAAGTTTGAGAGACCCACCATCACGTCAGCAGGGGAGTGGGAGGGGGCTCTGCCTTGGACTGCTTCCGACCACGACAGCTGCAGGAGTAAAAGGCGAGAGAACCGGCAACCTGCAACCTGCATGGGCAGCCAGCTCACGGAGCTCGGTAGAAAGCAGCGATCCTGAAGCTGACTTGAACCTGAGCTAAGGATTGCACCGTTTCGTCCAAACGGGAGCCGGGCATTGAGGACAGGCAAGAGCTTCTGCAAAAGCCGTCAGGAGAGACTGTGAAAACCTCCAGTGTCAAACAGCATCCTGGACCTGGATCAAAAATATGAAGCCAACATGGCAAAAACGAAAAGCAAAACGGAGATGATACAAGTGCCAAACAGCTGTCTGATTTACAAGTTGTGATCTTAGCCTGAAATGACAACTGAGCAGAAGAGAGAGACAGGTTTAAAACAGGGATGTCAGACTGGGATTGGCTTGTAAAATTCATGGCCGCTTCTGATTGGTTAAAATAAAAGTGAACGCCTCTAACAGCTCTTCCTGAAGGAATGTACACTGTGCTCCATTTAGTTGGACGATTTTATGGTAGCTCCACATTTCCCTGGGTTATTACATGACAGTTCATTGACGCCCTGACCATTTTTCAGAGTGCATCTGAGCTGCCCAAAACACAAAAGAATGGAAGGGAATCATAAACAGGTTGGATAATGAGATGGAGATAATTATCTTGGAGCTACAGCACAGTATGTAACTGTGTCATGCTCCTCTGTGCAATTACTCCATTTAAGACCCATTAACACCAAATGTCCCAACAGTATTGTTTGTTTGAAAGCATTCTTTATTAATCAAAGTGTATCTGTGACCTCTACTAATTACTTAATCAAATAGGGTGTGGATGCCCTTATGAATTAGACAGGAAAAGGAGGATTTGCTATATATAGTTATTGCACCTTTCAGTTCAGTTTGTAGGATTGTCTTTGATTTCCAGAGATATTCTAGAGTCAGTATCCAGCCTCTTGTTTTTTCACACTGCTCCTGTTTGCACAGTAAAATTCACCAGTTACACGCCTCTAATTCCTCGCCATTGGTGCAAAGAAAGCAAAGACCACCTGTTACTGAATGGTGCAGAATAGTGGTTTATTCCCTTTCTAATACAGAAGTATTGATGTGTCATGGTTGAGGATGCTGCAATTTCCACCTGTGAAATGCAAATGTGACTGGACCAGGGTCCAACATGGTGAGCATGCAAATTAGCTTATCGAATGGCCACGGGGTACACGCACTTCTGACCTACTGCTGCTGCATCCACAATGTTTCCGTGCTGTTTCCTTCTCTCGGCTCGTGGGCCGAGGGCCGCTCAGCAGCGAGTGGGAGGGTGAATTCAAAGAGAAAGCCTTGAAGTTACCTATTGTGAACAGCTGCATGTTCAGCAGTAGGCAATTGAATAGGGAGACACCTGAATAATATTTAAAGCAACATTTCAGGTAATATTCAAGGTTCGTTACTGTGTTTTTTATTTTGCTACATTAGGACATTAAGTAATGTTTTTACTGTAAAATACCTCCAATTTATCACAATATATTTGCAAGAGACTGATAAATCAACAGTTTGTCAGAATAGTACACATTAGCATATAGAATTGTCTATGCAGCTGTCTAAAAAAAACAGTGAAGCAAGGCAGAGATTAAATATTATTCAGTGGTTCAAGAGCAAACAAGTCTCCCTGCCCTATAAAGGAGAAATTTGGGCTGTAGAGGGTAGGAGTTTTTTTTTCCATAGATCATTGCCATGACAGCTCTCCTAGACTGTAATTTGAAAAATAATAAAGGAAAAAACACATTACATTACATTAATACATTACTATACATGTAGATAATAAATATATATAAAATAATATAAAATAATAATTCCTATTGCAAAACGCATGACAGCCACACCCACCACAATAAACGAGACAAGCATTTGTGTGCTCAATGTGAGAAATTATCTCTTGCATTTTGCTACAATTTCCACAAGCTCAACATTTTTCAGTGCTAATATTTCTTGTTTCAATGCCAAATTTTATTTTCAATACCACAGGTTACTGTCACTGTTCTAGCTCCATATATTGAGAGCTGTGTATGAAAATATCCAATCAATTTAGAAAGTGTTTATTTAATTTCAATAGGAAACATTAGAAAAACATGAAAGAAAAGACCCCCCCCAAACACACACACATACCTTTTTAGGTCTGATGATGACTCAGAGCATCAATAAACACTTACAATCTCTTTACTCTCATGCCAGCAATTGCATTTTGGGATTAGGTGTCATGATTTTCAAGTGGTGTTGTTGTCATTTTGAAATGTACCTTTTCAATTCACCCTCATGTCGGTCTAACCTATCTTTATTATTACATGCAGTTTGATTGACCTGGTGGCAAGAGCCTCATTTGCTTATCACCATGTTCACTGATGTCAATCGAAATGCCTGTTTGAAGTATATTATATTCTAGCTGCCACTGTGAGTCTAATCAGTATCTTCTTAAAGTTCCATAAGTAGCTACATCAAGTTGCTGCTATTAGATTTCAACATTAAGGTAATAATGCAGTAGTCCTCTTTTAAATTAACCTACCACGTGGCTGTCATAATAATAAAAGTGCTTTTGTTCTTCTTCTTCTTCTTTTTTTTACTGTGGTAAGGGTATAAATAAGACTAAACTATGAACTATTACTGTAAAAAAATCAATTCATACTTGCAGTTTCTTGTATGCACTGTATATCTCAACAGGCTTGCATTCTTTTTTAAATTATACATTGAATAATTTCAGAATAGAGAAATTATGTTACTTATTAGGCAAATTCTCATTTTACATCCGGATGCAAGTACTGCAAGTGACAGTCTCCTCTATTTGAAAACTAAAGTCTTGCAGCTTCATAACAGCACTAAAGTGACACTCATGGTAGTGATGATCAGAGTTCCTTCACCATTTGCTGAACTCTGTAGATTAACCCTCCTGTTTTCCTCAAATTTACTAACATCTGTTATCCTTGGGGTCAATTTGACCCTAGGATTTGAAACCTCCAGAAAATGTTGCTAATTAAAAAAACGTTTACAAAATTTTTATGTTGAAAACCTAAACTGGCAACTGGAATATTGTCTGAATGGACAGCAGCCATGAAATGCAACCAGACATTCATCCACAGTCACATGTGGGCCTAAATTGTAGAGAACCCACTTGTCCCATACATACCGCATATCCTGCCAATCTGTCACACTCCCGTCGGCCCTTTCCTTGTTTCTCTGTCATCAAAGCGGACAACACGGGAGAAAACATTGAATGTTTTCAGAGACAGTGGCTGAAAATATTGCCCTTCCAGTGTCAGCATTCCAAAGGCTTGCTTTAGCTTCAACTTTTGACTTGTATACTCCTGCCAAAATGTGCAATCCAATGTCGGCATGGAGGTCTGTCACATCAACATCTTTCCAACTCTCCACATACACACTACTTCCCTCTAAATTTGGCATCTCAAGTATATCTTTTTCAACTGATGGTGTCATGAAAAGCTCAAATTGCTGATTTTATGTCTTGGACATGGCTGACAGCATATCTGGTGGGACCTGGAATCATTAGCAGCACTAAGTCTATACTGTTGTTCAAGTGGCGAGAGGGACCATAATATTAGATTTTTGGAAGGTAACGTCTGCTGGTAGTTGAGAGACAACAGAAGGGTCAACCCCAGTCTCATTTTCTTCAGGAGAATGCCTCGTAATCAGGGACCTCCTCAACATTATCCTCAGTCTCGGACACACTCCTCTATGTCACGTTCAGTGTCTAAGAGCTGTGACAAAACTTTGCCGACAGCAAACCTTTTTGCAGGCCATTTTGGAATGAGAGTGAGTGTAGAAAGAGAGCACATCAAGACTTCACTCCCCAATGTGACGTTGTTGCCGAATTGACTTAATAAACCCGTGAATACCAAAAATGACCAAAACCTCACATTTAACACTATTTGGAGACATTTAAAAAAATGATATACATATCTTGAGTGCTTTTTGTACCCAATAATCAACAGTGGTGGATATGCGGCAACATGGGCTTTAAGGCAGACAGCTGTGGTAGTGCTGCCTTTTTTCAAGATCAAATATTAATTTTCACAGTCAAATGACATTTGACAATGATTTATTGTAACAGACTAGGCCAAGTGAAAGGGAGGAACATTAAATGGGGTCACGCCTACCTTCTCACAGCAGAGGGTGACCAGGCTTCTAATAAACTGCCGATATTAGGATTCTTAATGTTAATGTGGGATTCATGTGGGAGTGGAATCATTATCTATTAAAGCCTTCATGTGGCGATTGACTTGAGTAGATTACTGTCCGTTAAATGTGATACGCTTCGGCTCCCGTACACTGTCTGGTGGGGTGTTTATTTTTTTAGGCATAAATCAACAATCCACACTCCAGACGCTCTTTGTTGTAATGCGAAGTGCGTTTGTTGTGATGTAGTGCTTCAGTCAGCAACTACAGACATCTGAGAAACAAGAAGGCGGCTCCTGGACTCAGGCAGGTTTAGACACTTAGACAGGTTTCTCACAATTTTACACATTTCATGCATTATTAATGTTTTTGTACCAGAAAAAATATTTGGGTTGTTTTTTTTAACAGTTGCAGTATGTTATTCTTGTTGAATTCCAAAAGCCAGTTCATAAAACCTATCCTTGGAGCTGGCATAGACACATAATAACATTCAGTTAGATAGGCTTGATCAGAGGCGTATTGGAAGCAGTGGGCACAGTTGGAACCAGGGTCTGAAGCAGAAACTCATTATTTAAAGGTGCCCCACCTCATTATCCTACCAATGTGGCGTATAAGTACATGAGGTCAATTTTCTGCATTAAAAAACAGATTTATTTATATACAGTATATATATATATGACCCAGTTTCCCTAGTTTATAGTGCAGGTCACTGCAACCACCTAAGACTGTCGTCAAGGAGCTTTGTCTTATCAAACATTCATGCCCCATTATCCTGGCCAAGGTCCCTGGGTGCAAAATGTCTAGACAACATGCTTCATCAGGAGCTTTGCTTTGTGATTAATTATTACATAGATTTTAAAGATGCTTTTCAGTTCTTCTGCCATATCACATTCTTCAACTAGAAGGGCACTCAGAGAGAGCAGACCTCCGCCAAGGCTGTGCCCTGCCTTGCAATCTTAATGAAAGTGAAAATAATTTCAGTATTCGCCCTGTGAGTTGGATCTGCTTTAAAATGTATTGGGTTCATTCTTGGCCCATGCTTCACCATTCTGTAAAGTTTAATACAAATTGGGCAAATAGTGTTGTAGAAGGTTGGTGAATGGCGGACCCAAAATGCAGAGGCGGAAACTGAAGGTAGTTTTGATGAGTTAATAAATCGAGAAATGCACACAAACAAAGAGTCCTGGAAACAAGCAGTAAAAAAACAAAAATAAACCAAAAATAAAGTCCAAGTAAAAAAAACAGAAAACACAGGAATGCTAACATGACCCAGGAAGAGTAACAAAACAGTACGCAGTACACTACAATGATCGGACAACGGACAAGGGAAACACCAAGGCTAAATACAGAGGGTAACAAGATAACAACCTCAGGTGACTGAAGGCCTGGGAAACAAGTGGAAGACATCAGGTAATCAAAAGAGCTGGAAATCACAGAAAGTAAAACTAAAGACTTGACAGCACACAAAACCAGGCTATCAAAAATAAAACAGGAAACAGAACATGCAGACACTCAGTAGAGACCACAAGACAGGAACCACCACTGGACAAGACAAGGGAGCAACCAAGGACTAAAACATATACAAGACCAAAAAAATAACACAATCACAAGGACGAAATATATAACAAAATACCAAAGTATAACAAATAGTTTCTCCATAATCCAGCTGACAAAAAAGACAAACAAACCGTACTGAGAACATAACCTTCTTGGAAAAAGTAATAATGGGCATTTTACATGAGATTTTTTAAATAAAGAGGAACATTTTATTTAAAAAACGTTTTTTTTTTTTTTTTATGCAATGGTGGTTTACATTTTAAAAATCCACAAAAAACATGGCCATACAGCAGATATGGTACAATTAACCGACAGGTTTCAAGTGGTCAAGGAAGGCGGCAGTATTTTCTTCAAAAGGAAAGAGAGTGCTTTAATTTCAAAGAAGTTGTTATTTACCCTCTATCAGTGGGTTGTCCTTGAACCAAAACATCATTCATCAACGGCTGTCAATGGGGGCCATTGACTTCGTTTTTATAGCTCCCTGTGTTTCATTAACCTTCATAACCCGATTTTGCTAAAAAAAAATATTGTACATACATGGCTCAAAGATGTTTGGGGTCTGTTTGAAGGCATTTTTTACGAGTTAAAGTATGCGTTCCTCAGGGAGTCCCACAAAATGTGTTATCTGTATGAATGGGGGGCATAACATTTCTGATATGTTGTAATTTGTACACGCTAACACATTGTGTTTCTACACTTTTTAATGATTTCAACAATGTCTATGCATGACGAACAAAAGAAGCAAATACACAAACTGGCAGCCAGAGATAGATAAATAGATAGAGAGACGGACAGGCACACACTAATAATAACCCTCTCCTTTTTTTTTTACCAAGATAATGATTCCTGGTAAATGAGCTACTGTTTCCTCAATCATTGGATGACTCTCTATTATAGGACTTTTTATCAGTCGGTTTTCACTTGGAGGGAACAAATTACTTGAAAAATTGTGAAGATAAAAGTCAATGAGCTTGAAGGACCACCTGAAGATAATGATATGTGTCGAGGGGAACATATTGTTTCACTGCCGTCTTGGAAATGACTTCACTCAAAAGGTAGGCGGACACAAGCTGATAAAAGAACAAAAGTGATTTACAGTGGTGCTCACATCTCTCATCTGTAAAAAACAACTCATTAATACCACTGGAAACCTCCTGCATTGTGTCATTGCAGCTTCAGACCTGACTCTTAATCAAAATTCATCTGTAAATATTCATGACAGCATGAGCAAACACAAGGGTCTTGAATACCCCAACATGAAAATGACCTCTATCAATATGTAAATCATTTAAATGAAGAAATGGAGTGGTATCAGGACATTCTGGCTCATAGGCAGGGTGATCCTGTTTGGCAAAGCCTAAAGTCCCCTCTGTCTCTCTACAACAAGCCCTCTCAGCCAGTGTGCCTTGCATTATTTACATGTTTATGATTAGTTAAGCCTCACATGGAGCTGCCATCTGCTGGAGAGTGGCATGTAGAATTGGAGTGCCATTAGGCCTATTTATTTTTACTGATGGAAAGAGAAAAATCTGGAGGAAGAGCCATGTGGCCTCCAATACACACTCTAACTGAAGTCCACTACCATGAGTACCCTAAAGTCTTAAAATGTGGTATTTATGCCTCATTAAGTGTTATACTGCTCAACATTAGTGTCTAAAAATTAACCCCAAAATAGAATAAAATGCACAGATGGCTCGCAACAACCAGCTCCCCATCGAATGAACACCTACACAGCACTGCAATATGTACCTTGCATTAGCCATTTAGATTCAAAACATTAAGCAATATCAATTCCAATACATGCATTTCATTGCAATGAATTACATGACTTTAGTTTGAAGAGTGTGACGATTAATCTTGCTGTATTACCATTCCTAGAATTACAAATACTGCAATAATGCTCCAAAATACTTGCCAGTAGTTTGTTGCACTGCGGAAACGGCCTGTATTACCTCAAGAACAACAAGGTCACTTTGGATGAGAAAAATTATTTGCCAATGGCCTTGCTAAGACTTCAGATTCAAGAAGTGCATTGCAGAGAGACAACATTATACACACAAGGGCCATGGGTTCTTCACAGTATGTAAATTATTTTCAAAATGAATGTGCAGTTTTAATATGAGCAGGAATCCACAACTAAAAAACAGTGACTGCTTCAGGCTGCTGCTGACAGTGCTGCTACCCAGCTAGCGTTTAAGTTGCTTGGCTATAACAGCCAGTCTGACTTGACAAGTGGCCTGACTGGCTGCCTAGTTGCTAGTCTAGCAGGCAGGTACAGTGCCTTTGTGTCCAGTTGACCACTGGTGCCAACTGAAAGCAAATACTTTATATGTTTTGGTTGGATTTATGACTGTTTTTGTTGTATTCTTTTCCTCACAACAGCACCGAGGATACAGTATGATGTGTGTGTGACAAAGGTCCACATTCTATGTACTGTATATTAATTAATTAACAGTTCTTCTTTAGTTTCTTCTCATTCCTGGAGACCAATCTAGAGCTAAAAGGAGAATGAATATTGGATTCAGAAAGCAAAAAACACAACAAAGGTGTATTTGGATTGCAACATGACACATGTCATATATGGTTCTAATGAATTCTTATCATCTGTGTAACTGCGATACTAATTTAAGGCATATCAAATTGTTGAATGAGTGAGTTCTGAATCATAGTACTATGATGTATTGTGGAAGAACTTGTATATGAGAGACGAGAGAGGTCATTAGCTTGCATCATCCATTTTGTTTTGAAATTGCAACCTCCATTGTTTTGGTTTGTGTATTAAAAAAAAACACAAACAAACCTTTATGCAAAAAGGGCTCTTACAAAATGTTGCATCAGCCAGTGCATTCTGTGTCTTTTGATGTTGTATTCTGATTGATTGGTTTGTAGACTTTGGTTGTAGCAGCAGTCATATTGGGGGAATTTGGTCATTCATTTCTTACACTATCTAAATTTTTTGTTTGGATTGATGACCAAAGATTTGATGACGTGTCTCTCACAATTGTTTTGCCTTAGACAGGTCAAAACTGCACAGTGTATATTTTCTTAGTTGCTGTCAGTCTGCAACATGCTTGACTGAAAGCAATGACAAGTGAAGCACTGTGATGGCAGTATCCCTCCTGTAAGTGAATCAGAACAGATTGTTCCAGCACTTTGTCTTCTCATTGCAGGAGGTGGAGCTCCTCCTGTCAGACACAGGTGCACTAACTGAATCATGTAATCAGCTGTATACGATACGCTTCACTTGCCCACCAAGGTAGATAACCCCAATGATACATTTGTTCGTTCCTAGTATTTTTTGATAAGGGGGAGTAATACAGCCACAAATAAATGAGTTGATATTAACCAATAATAGACAGATTGCACATTCACACAATCTTCAAGAGGAATGTGTTCTGTTGTCAAGTGTTGGTCTTTATGCACAGCAGGTAAAAGTGAAAATAGTTGGATACATGTCCACCACATCTGCAGGAAGCATTTTTAAGCAATATAACATCTCACAGTAGGGTACAACAGCCCATATTTCAATGTCTTTTCATTTTAATTTTGGTGGGAGAGTTTTTCATTTTAAAGTTCTTAATCCTTTAAGTACCAGGCCAAAAAATTGTTTTTGTACAACTTCTATTCATCTTCTTTTCAAAGTCTGTACATAGTGCATGTTTTCTTTTTCTCAATAACAGCAGCTATTCAAAAATGAAGAAACATTTGATGTGAAAAGCTGCTTTCAAGATGTATGATGACTCATTTGGGATTAATTTAGGCTTAAGTAGAAAACAAAAGTTAGTTACAAAGCAGTTACAAACTAGTTACAAAACACATTTATTCTATTCTAAAGGTGTCAAATATTGGTGGCACTGGTTGTTCTATTTCGTATAGGCTTCGCCCTCTAAGGGCTACGCTATTGGGTTTATCCCTTCGCGCATGCGCAGTCGTGAAGATTTTCTTTCCCGCCCTTGCGTCCAGCACGGGCCTCAACTACGTCCGCATTTACTGTATATGTACACAGCGGACCCGTTGTTCGTCTCCCACTTTTTCTTCAATTACGCAGTATGAAGACAAGCTTAAGAATTTCCAGCGGTGCTCGCGTCTGCCCCTCCTGCCGGACCGGCTACATCCTGCCGCCGGACCTTCACCCCCGCTGCGGGACCTGCCTCGGCGCCGTTCTCGCCGGCCAGGCCCTTACCCGCCACGCCTCCTGCCAGCTTTGCCCCCGCCTGTCATCTAAAGAGCTAAACTGACAGGCGGAGGCTTTTCTGGTCTTGCCAGGCTAGCGGGGACGGGAACGGCAGTGGGGCAGACAGGCGGGAAACCCGGCGACACCCTGGAGCCGCTGGACGGCGGCGTCTTTCGACGAGCATGAGTCCGCTGGCTCGGTTCTCGACAGCGCCGCCGTTACGGTTTTTCTCCTCCCCCTTGGGAGGAATCCCCCCCTCTCTCCTGGGGGGATTGGGCCTGGAGACGGCGATCGACGCCCTCCCACTGGAGCTCTCTCCGTCTCCCGAACGGCCAGGGGCACCGCCGAGCGGCCTTCCCCCTTGCCTCAAACGGCCCCAGCCTCCACCGCCAAAGCTCTCTTCGTTGATCTGCCAGAGGTCATCAGGAAGGCGGCAGAGCGGAGAGGCATAGCACTCCCGGGCGGAGCTGCCAGCCCCGCCGCGGCCTTTGAGCGGGGACATTACGCCCGGAGCCGCCCTCTTCACGGGCATCACTCTGGCTGCGCTTCACAGAGCTTAGGACATTTTTTGTGGAGGAGGCTTTCTCCCAGCCTGGGAATCTGAAGGCTTCCCTCTCTCTCGCTACGCCCCGTTTAACCGGGCTCAAGGCGACACGGATGCGGGGTTTTCCCAGGGGCTGGCGGCACTAACAACATAGCCACCGCCATCCTCACCCTGATCACGGTGGCGATGTCCAGGGTCATGGCTTGGCAGACTGTGGCCCAGCGAAACACCTGGATCCACATGTCTCAGCTGCCCGCGACAGTTAGACGCTGGTTATGCGCCTGTACGGCCCTATAGCCCCAGACGGGCCTTTTGGCCCGGTCCCCCTCCGCAGCGACAGCCGGCATAAACTCGGTCGGCAGGCTGCACGAGGTCGGAGAACATGCGAGCGGCCCCCACTGGGTCCAATCCGCCTCGCGAGCCACCCAGCGAGCGGCACGGACGGTGGCAATGACGGGGACGGGGATCGTCTGTCCTTCGGCTGAGAGTCGGAAACACAACGGCATGTTGAGGGCCACTCCCTCCCATCTTAACAGCCGTTTTTTCCCTCATTCATACAGCCCTTATTTGTTCTGAACAACGCGCTGATATGACAGTCGTTCCCCACACAAGCACAGGCTGCCACACGCGAGCGCCACGGCCTCCTCGTAATGCCGGCAGCGGGAATGCGCCCACCCATTGTGGATGACGCCGCTCAATGAACCACCTCCCCACGGCGATGCCGGGCGGGACGTGGGACACATTAACCCAGTGGCCGCTTCCCGCCCCACACGGCGGTGACCGGCCACTGCCCTTTCTAAAAGCCCTACCACGGGCTGGCCGAGGCAGTGATCGTGTCGCCCAGCGGCGGGTGGGGCTCTGCGCTCCCGCTAGCCATGCCGGTGAACAACACTCAGACATGTGCTATCAGGGTGCAGCACAGCATCGATTGGCTTGACAAACATCGACTCTTGGATGTCAAAGCCGATAACACGGGGTTACACACTCAGTTCGCCTCCCCCCCCGCCTCATTTTCGCGGGTGTGTTGGAGGCGACGGTATCATCTCTAGCACAGTCAGACGTGATGACGTCAGAGCTAGAAGGGCTGCTGACAAGCGGAGCCTTTTCCCGCGTCCTTCAAGGGGAGGAGAACGAGGGTCTTTTTACTCTCGCTACTTTCTCACCCCGAAAGGTCAGGGGGACTGCGTCCCCATCCTTGACCTGTCACAGTTCAAATGATACATTATGGAGCGCACTTTTTCCAAATGCCCATCAGGCACGTGTTGGAATGTGTGCGCCACCACGAATGGTTTACGCCAGTGGATCTGAAAGAAGCTTACTTTCACGTCTAAATCATTCCTGGGCACAGGAAACCCCTGCGGTTCTCCTTCCAATGGGCCCGGCTCAACCGGCTGCAGTTCGGGTACTCACTACCCCCTCGCACATTTTCCAAGTGCATGGAAACGGTGCTCCAGCCGCTACAGAAGAGGGGCATCAGAGTCCTTTTTATTTGGACGATCTGCTCATTGTAGCCTCCTCTCGGGAGCAAGCGGCGCTGCAGACTATAGAGGTCCTGCGGCTGCAAACGCTGGGTTTTGCCATAATTTGGCGAAAGACCGCTCTGGTCCCCGCAGATAATCGATAGGTTATCCGGGCGTGGACATAAAGTCGATCACCATGAGGGCCAGGTTGTCAGCACCAAGACAGGACGCCCTGACCTCTCTGTTGTCCCGCTTCAGGCCACACACGACAGTGTCATCGCTGTCAGTGATGCGGCTCCCGAGCATAATGTCTGCGGGACAAACGGTGGTTCCCCTGGGTCTTTTCTACATAAGGAAAGTCCAATGGTAGTTTCTTCGCGGACAGCTCGATCACATTCGCCACAAATGGCGTATGCTGTCCATCCCTCATTCACTCCTGTCAGACCTGGCATACTGAGGGAACCCCCGGACCCTGTCTTCCGGGGTTCCCCAGGGCAGTGACGTCATATGTGACGGTGTACACAGACGTGTCCCTCACTGGCTGGGGAGGGATGTGTGAGTCACAGGTGGTGGGAGGGGACTGGCCTCCTTCCCCTCTCACATAAACTGCCTGGAGCTGTCCACGGTAGTGAAAGTGTGAAACACTTCACCCCAGTGGTGTCGGGGAGACATGTCGTCGTGCGGACAGGCAACATCACGGCGGCAGCGTTCATAATCCGCCAGAGCGACATGTATACGCTCAGCCCAGCTAGTGGAAATAGCCTGACGCCTCCCGCTGTGGACGCACAGTCACCTGCTGTCTCTCGAAGCAGTGTAGGCCTATAACCCGATGTCTTTCGAAACGGGCGGCCGACCTGACGTCGAGGGGGGGCACAACGAGTGGAGATTGAATCACACTATTGTTCAAATGTTATGGAGCAGGTTCAGGGAAGCGGAGGTGGATCTGCTCGCTCCACGAGAAAAACACACAGTGCACTCGGTGTTTTTTTCCTTGAGCATGCGGGACAATTCTCCTCTTGGCGTAGACGCCTTCTCCCTATATGCTTTCTTTTCCTCCCTCGATTCCTGGAGCGCATCCAGGAGAAGAATCTGTCAATGGCTCTGGTGGCACCGGAGCGCACGAGCGGCCCTGGTTCCCGACCCTGTTCAGCTGCTGGTGGATCCTCCCCCTAGCAAATTCCGTGGCAGGGGAGACGCACTGTCGCAGCTGAACAGCTCGATCTGTCATCACCCAGTTATAACCCAGAGACTTTGGGGCTGGTTGCTGAGCGGTAACGCTTACAGAGATTGTGGTGCGCACCATCCAGGGCTCCAGAGCCCCTTCTAACACAGCATGTTACGCAGGGCGCTGGTCTGTCCCCAGCGCTGGCGCACAGGGGGGACGCTGGATCCCATAGGTGTCCCCTGCCTCTCGTGCTGACGTATCGCCAAACTCTGGTGGATAGCGATTTGACTCCATCTACAGTCAAAACATACGCAGCAGCCCTCTCCTGCCAGGAAGGCTAGAGTGAGAGGGAAGTTTTTGCCTATCCCCGGCGGCGTTTTCTGAAGGGGGTAGGCGTCAAAAACCGCCTGTTCGCCCCCTCACCCCCAAAGGGGCCTAGCCCTGGTGCTCCGGGCTCTGGGGAAGCCCCCGTTTGAGCCTCTGGCACAGGCCAACTCTCAGAATGCTGTCGCTAAAACGGCGCCTCTCTTTGCCCTAACGTCGGCCAAAAGAGTGAGTGATTTATGTGCACTGTCGGTTTCTCCGTCCTGCCTCTCCATTAGAGGGGACGGAGAGCAACCACATTACAGCCAAACCCCTCCTTCACACCGAAGATTCTAACTAGTTATTTTCGGTCGAGTGTTTTTCCCTCGGGGTTTTTCCCCCCGCCTCGTCAACGAGGCAGAGGTGGCTTCCCACCGGTTGTGTCCGGTGTGTGCCCTGTCTCAATACATTTTACGCACGGCAAATATCAGGAAAACACAACAGCTGGTTGTGCATTATAGAGAGCACTCCGAGGGTCAGCCCTCTCAAAACAGCGTCTGTCTCACTGGCTGTGCGAGGCTATTACGCCGACATCCGAAGGCATGCTACGAAGGCTCTGTCGGCGCCTGCGGCTCTATTTAAAGGCATGGCAGCCTCCTGGGCTTCCCGTGCCCTTTCATCCGCTTCTATGTGCGAGATGTGTCTGAACATGTGTATATGTTCTGTCCACAATCAACGTGTAATGCTGCGTTGGATGTGCGTTAAGAGGACAAGAAGCGGATGCCCGATTGTTACCAATCTAAGGCACCTAGTGCATGCCGCTGCAGTCTCACCCCTGCTGTCTTCACCTCGCCTGTTTTAGGCGCATTGTGAGACGCAGTTTCTTGTAGTTTCATAACCATGTTACTTCCAGGCACCCCTATGCCACTAAGTGGTGCCGCAGCAACCTTGCTCTGCTGTCTTACCTCTCCTGTTTTGGAGTATGGTTGTGAGACGCAGTCCTTAATGTCATACATTGTCATATCATGTTACATGCACGGATATGATGATGTCACTCCGTTGCATGCGTGATTTTTCGCCCGCATACGGTCCTCCCTCGGGCGTCCCTTGCAGGGCCAATCACGCACAATTCCCATTACTCATTGAACTACTGCCATCACATTGTGGGCCTTATGAACTTTTCAGGCCACGACGTTAGCATGGCAGGCTTTATCAGAAGAATGACTCTGATTGAGCCTCTGTACATTGTTGTTGGGAAAATGTGGTCTATGTTCGGCTTGTGGACCGATACCGGTGTCGCAGGTGGCATTGACTACATCAGCTTCGCCCTAACCCAATAGCGTAGCCCTTAGAGGGCGAAGCCTATACGAAATAGAACGATAGTTACGTAGGTAACTCCAGATTCTATGAGTATAGGCGTAGCCCTCTAAGGTCCGGGCCACCTGCTCCTAGAACATTGGTTGAAGAAAAAGCTGATGTTTTTGGGAGACGAACAACGGGTCCGCTGTGTACATATACAGTAAATGCGGACGTAGTTGAGGCCCGTGCTGGACGCAAGGGCGGGAAAGAAAATCTTCACGACTGCGCATGCGCGAAGGGATAAACCCAATAGCGTAGCCCTTAGAGGGCTACGCCTATACTCATAGAATCTGGAGTTACCTACGTAACTATCGATTCCAATTAAATATCTGAAATCACAAAATCAAAAAAAAAAAAACTGTTTATAAGGAAATGTTTTCTGTTGCCTTCCACATAAACATCTCCACATGTTAAACATTTAAACTTTTTTGCTCCAACCTGCTCCTTCCTTAAAAACTTCCATATGAATTTATTATAAAATGATGCGCTTTGTCCTCAAATAAAAACATGTTAAATTACACTCTGTTCATTGTTGTTTAACCAAACTTTAATGTTTTCTGAAAATACATGTCTTTCCTATTAACCAATTCAATATGGTTTAGGGAAGGCATAAACCAACCATAGGGGTACACTGTAATACTGGTCACTTCTTACTTCTTTCCTACACTACATCTGGAGTAAAGCTTTATTGTAATAGAGTTGCTCCAATGCACAGTACTAGTACCTACTGTAGCAGTGGTAACAGTAGTGGATTGGTGTTTGCATCGTTTCTAACACTGCTATTATGAGGTATCACCATATCTTATTCTGTGTTCTTTAGATTACATCACATCAAGGGGAATGGCTATAACGGCCCGTAATGATTGTCTTGATACTATCATAAGACATTTTTACAGCCTGTCTGTATGCAGTGAACTTCTTGTTTAGGGATAAGGAGCCTTTCATATGACTCAGTCTAAAAGGAATGGTAAAGTAAATATAAACAATTACAATACTGGTGCGTGCTGGTTGGGGAGGACCATGATTCTGTCTGAAATGTCACAAACGGATTTAGGCATCTTCAGATCAGCTGATCGCGGGGCGAGCTTCCCGAACGGAGGCTCACTCCCCTGCAGCACCCACTCTCCACCGCAGCTTCGCCACCACACACACAAGCACCGGCCAAACAGCGACACGTTTTCACCAGAGGAAGAGGTAAACACTTAGAAATAACACAAGGGGAAGCCTTCTATTCCTAAATCTAGATAAGTGTACCAGTACTTATCTGAACTAACGACATGATCACTGTCACTAGATCGATAGAAAGAAAACGTTCACTCGGTGCTATTCACTGACAGTAAAAAGTAAAGTCATTGTATGCACTGCTGCGTTGCTAAAATAAAGGAGATAAATAAAGGAGATAAATGAAGGAGACTTCCCCACAATCTTGACAAATCCTCATTTGCCCTCTCACGTCTGGCAGGTTCGTAATTATTCGGCTGCTGGCCTTTCCTCCTCTTCCACATCCCAGTCAGTCACCGTAGCTCTAGTGCCAGGCTCAGACTTCGCTCCCCATTGTGACGTCATTGCCGAATTGACTTCATAAACCCGTGAATACCAAAAATGACCAAAAACTAACTTTTAACACTATTTGGAGACATTTTTAAAAATTATATACATATCTTGAGTGCTTTTTGTACCCAATAATCAACAGTGGTGGTTAACTTGCAACATGGACTTTAACGTTAGCTAGCTAGCCAGCTAACGATGTCTAACTTTTGTCACAATATAACATTATCTCTTAACTTTAAATTTAGATTCAACTTACATTATTGAAAAGTAGCGCACTGCAACCGCTTCTCTACTTAAGTTGTCAGTTGCTTTTCTTTCAAACCGCCTTGTGCAACGCAGTATTAACAGTATTTAAAATAATGTCAGCTAGTGTAATTATTTTTGACCCACAATGCATTGCGATATACAGCTAAACTTTGTAAAATAACAGAACAACAATTAACCGTAAAATTTTACTGTAGAAACTACTACCACTACTACTACTACTACTACTACTACAGTCTAATACGTATGCAATTGAAGCAAACTGACAGCTGTAGGGCAGCTAACATAAACTTTAGCTGTCTCCATTAAGCTCCCAGCTAAGCTCTTATAACTCGCGACGCAGTTAGGAAACACAAACAAGATAACTAATGATAACATAAGCATTTTTTCTCAGTGGATGCAAGGGGGTAAGTGAGCATCCGAAAAGCATACCTCCTATGGGGGACGATCATAGGCGAACAACCCATCACCTTCTGCTAGCATTCTATTGACTGCCATTAATTTGGCAGAGGCTGACCTTTCTGTTACAGATTAAGATCATTCTTTTAAAACATAAAAGTCTGTGAAATTGTGTTCGCTAAACCCACCAGACTCCATGTAAATAATCAGGGATTTTAGCATCGTAAAACACGACTTTCTAAAACTTCTCTGAGCTCTGAGAAGCGCTGCTCGATCGACTCCGTTTGGTCAGAGTTTTCTTTCTTTCATTCCAATTTTGGGTCTGTCAGTCACAGTGAAAACCGGGGACATTTCCGGAGACAGATCCAGCCGGGGACAGGTCACCAAAATCGGGGACTGTCCCCGGAAACCGGGGACGTTTGGTCACCCTACGCTATATACTCCATTGTAGTAGCTCCAGCTTCAACTAGCTATTGAAACAAACTGGAGCGCACTGGATATTCCACAAAAAACACTGGCCAATCAGAGAAGAATGGGCTTTTTTTTGGGAGGAGGGATTAAAGAGACAGGTGCTGCTACAGAGCATCTCATACAGAGGGTGAATACAGGTGCAGCAGCCATGGGCAGTATGACAAAAATAAAGTGGTTTTTTTTAACATTAAAGCATGTAGACATGTTCTAGTACAAACACAAAATGCTAGTTTTATCCTGAAAATGCCATATAATAGTTCCCCTTTAATGTACAATTAATTTATGTTTGAGCTGGTTTGCAACAAACTACAGTACAGTCCCCAGCTGTTTCAGGAAATTGTATGATTTGTATTCTATATTTAGGACTAATTATTGAAGACTTTTGTTTTTTCACTTCAAATGAACTTACCTCTCTTTACTTCTCCACTTTCATGGTGGTATTTTCAGAAACTAATGTTATATGAAAATTTCTGCGCTTAAATGGTTCTGAGTAATTAGTTAATTAGCATGGAGTTAATTGAATGGTGTCTGTATTTGGTTGTGTGGCCTATGTGATGAAATACTGTGTTGGTAATGTGCTAGCAAATTTGAATTAATTAAATTAATAATTTTCTTTCCTGTTTTTCTTTTACTGTGCTGACATTGAAAATGTGGGGTAAATTTACAGTGCTTATATAAATAGTTTATGTCCATACTATGGAAGCTATTCTTTACTGACTTTTATGCCATGCTTGTCACTGTGTGTGTACTATAAATCATATTGATGTAGTGTGGCAACTTCAGGGTACCGCAGAAGACAGTTATTCCCCTTCATGCTTTTAGTCTGCCATCCTGCATTTATACGTCACTACACTGCATCTCTGAGTTAATTCATTTAGGGATACAGAAATAGTACAGAGCTTATTGTAAAATAATTTACCTGTGTATGGCTACATCTGTAGTTTCAGAATACTATATTTGTATTTATATTATTTTATGCCAAGGAACTAGATGTTCCATGACACAAGTACTGAAGGCGTAATGAAACTAGCATCATCAGAAATGACAAATGAAGGTCATGGTTTAGGGTAAACCACATCTTTATCATTCCAGCATCACAGGGATTTGACACACAGTTATTTTTCTTCCCACCCTCCTCCTGTTATGAAAAATGCAAGCATTCTATGCATGTTCAGAAAGTCACAAATTCCCGAATTTTTCCGCCTCTATTTTGAAGGCTGTAGCATTACTGGTTGTTGATTTATGAGTCCCATACATCACAAAGTTGTAAATGAATATCTATTATTTCCTCCCAACAAATCATCGCGACATCAGGACTTTCATGAAACCCAACTCAAGACCTGAGAAAAACAGCAAAAAGAGTTACATCTATTTGATGTATTTTCTTGCAAAGTACCTCTGCCAGCAAAAAGAAATAGAAATTTTAGAAGCTTTTTGCAACAATAGGTCATAATATATCTATGGTAAAAACATAGCATTGCATTATAACCATTTATATGGTGATCGAGTACAGCAAATTGCTAACATTAGGAGGAGCTACATATCAATGTCTGCCTGAGTGTATGACGTATGTATCTATGTTTCTATCTAGTCTATCTATCTTTCTATGAATCCATCCACCTCCTTTGGGGCTAATATTCTGTAGGTGACCTGCTGTGGGTAATCTACTCTCCCTGGATGGGGGCATTGAGCTAAGGATTTCCCACCCTGAGTAAAGTATCAAACTATAATTAAATGGTAGGGTTAGGGCTAGGTGCAATTTGGTATGAAAGAGTGAACCAAGTTTTTCATTGTGATGGGCCTCTGGCCTGTTTGGCTGTTCCCCTTTTGGGGAGTACCTGGGCCCAATACACTCTGTCACTATAGAAGCTGCACCTTTAGTCATCTCAGAGAGCTCTCTTCTTGTGCTTTAGTTGGGTCCTTTATTGTTTCCCCCAACTTCACCCCCACCATATCCCACACATCCAGTCACTCACAATCTTGTCACGACTCAGACAAAAAATGTTAAAAAACTGCTACAACACTGTAGAGTTGTTGGAAAAGAGCCCTGCTTGAGCAGTATATTGATCATCTTTCTGCAAAATGTTGACACACTGTGTAACTCCACAGAGCGGGTTCACCTGCTCTGCACCAAACCAAATCACCGGAGACTCTTCATGTTTACTGGCCCTTGGCAACATAACAATGAGACAAAAACAACAGCTACGTTTGAGAAAATGACGCAGATGTGGTGAATGTTTGCGAATATCCTGATAATTTATTTTAAATGAAGCACAATGGCTTAATTTCCCTTCACTCATAGCCTGAAAAATTGACACATCTAGCCCCTTAGATTTTCTTCTCTGTGCTGTTGCAGATGAAAGCAGGGCAGGAATCATGCAGCTTTAACATTCTCACTTGCAAATTCCCGGGATGACAGGGTTCCTCCGCCAGCTTCAATTATGAATGACAGCCTTTTATCTCCTGCCTGCTAATTAGGTGAGATGATGCTATATGCTCACACCACATTCTCTTCTCTTTTTTTGGTTCTCTTAGATACCTGAATCCAGCCTATTCTAGTGAAACAGATTAGTAGGGAGGGAAATGGCTCAGGAAGTATTATCTTGGAGTTTAAAAGAGGAAGGTTTTTAATAATAATGTATGTACTTACAATGTTTTCACTCTGTTGTTATTACATACACACACACACACACACACAGGCCTGAATTACACACACGTGCTCAGTACCTATCTGTACATGCACTAACCCAATTCCCTACTGACTGAGCTACTTCCACCCCTTATAGTCATGCAGGGGAGAAACCACAAGAAGAAAAGCAACTTCACTGTATATCAGGTACACTATCAAAGAAGGAGTGAAAATTGTTAACTGCAGCTCCTATGGAAAATTGCCAGTTGCTGGAACATCTAAGGGAGAGTCGATAGCAGCATTTTAATTGGGATTTATGGTGACTATATTAATATGGAACAATGCTCAGCTTCCCTTGAAATGTGTGGAACTGGTATCCACAACTTTAACAAGACAATTTTTAGAGTTATATGGAAGCATAACATTTAAATACATGTCAAAGGGGCCACTCAGAGGGATTAGGTCACAGTTGAGATATAGGGAAAGGATCTGAGGTCAATCCGACTGGATCCAATTAGCTGCCCCTGACAGGAGGCCATGACAAGCCTGACGCTGCAGCGACATCTCCTTCTCTGAGCCTGGGTCTTGCCTTGTGGAGTGATAGAGGGATAACTTGGGGAATAATAGAAGAACAAACAAGTCACGACTCCAGGAGAACACCCATACTCATTAGAGGAGAATCTCTGCCTCTCCTCTCCCTTTCCTGTGTTTGCCAGCCCCCTCTTCCCTCACTCAGCTTCCCCTCCCCCTCATCTGAGCCTGTGCTCTTTAGATTGGATAAGATGAGAGGAATATTCTTTTTCTGAGCTCTTGGACACTAACAGTATTTTTTTCCACATTGCACAATATAAAGTGAGCAGTATTGACAGCACTTTTGATAGCATTCAATTAATGCTTTTAAAAAAAAACAATCTGCCTGAGGTGATCCTATTTCCTGTTTTAAAGAGATTTGCAAGACTCTGTTGTTATGTAGTAGATTCAATTCCATGACGTTTTTGGGCTTTTTTATAAAGTGATGTCAATTATTCATTGTTGAACTTCAATACAATGTATATTTGATATGGGTTAATAAAAAGGAAAACAATACAAATGTTGAATAAGTGGTGTCACTGTTGGCAACATGCTTAGCAGATTACAAGATTTTTTAAAAAGTTGCAATGTCTTTTGTATATTTGTTGCCATGAAGTTGCGAGAGACAGTGGAAATTGCAATTGGTTTACTTTTTCAAAATGAAATTTGGATTGGGGAGATTAAAACTACTGGTCTGAGTTTTCCTAGTAACCTTACCAAAAAGGGTCAGGATGCTGCAAATGTTGGTATAATATGAAAATGGCTGGTGGATTTAAGACAAAAATAATAATTTATTGAATGAATCAAATTTGAACATAGTGTATGTGTTTAGTTAATTTCCTATCCTGACCTGGGACACACATTGATACGGTTTGATAAAGTACTTATTGGACTTAACTTATCATTGCACTTATAATAACAAGCAGAGTCGTCCTCAATTTAGTGCATCATGTAGGCTATGTTGCATCTCCGATTTTTACTGCATCCACAATCTTGGGTGGACTGTAAATTAATTTTTCACTGGGCGCGTCTGCGTTGCATCCCGGAGGCGCAACAGCCCCCGCAAGCAATCGCTGCCATTCACGTCAATGTTTAATGCTCTCCGCTTAAGCTACGTGCCATGGTCTATTTTCACGCGAGCAGCGGGGCTTCTGGGCCGCAGGGCAGCAGGAAGTGAAACACGAGAGCATCCAGTCAATTTACCCAAATACCAAGAAATATAAAAACGGGGCAAGTGAGTAGACAGTGGATTCTGGAAACAAGCTAACCTCCACGTGAGAAATATTATCCTACACTTGTGCATATTAAGCAGTTGCTAAATGAAGTGTTTGCCCAAAAACTGCACATAGTAATCTGTGGCCCCCTTAACACCTAAATAGTTAATTTCCAAAGCATAATCTAAACCTAGCTTAGAAAGGGAAGGTGATCAAAATGCAATCTTTACAAAAGGACATGTTTATCATGGAGTGGAAAAAAAGACGAAAACTTTTCAACAGACAAAGTAATTACTAACACAGAACACTGCTCCCAGGGACTAAACTCGTTCTATTTGTCAAGACAGTAAACAAGTGATGGAAACGGGTCTAAGGGGATCAGTAGTCCTTTGAAGTGTCCTCTCTTTGTTTAATATAAGCACAGTAGCTTGTCTATTCCCCTCCACAGCCGTGCTAAGAAGCAGCAGCTTAGACAGGAAGCTGTGTGGCCTTGGCACCCCATTTCAGCGACCCTGGACAGCAGCCTTGAATCAGGAAGCACTGGGCAATGAACTAATAATATTCAGGTCCCTGAACAAGTGCCTTCTAGGCCGACTCCCGCACAGCTGTGTGTGCCTCTCAACCATCACCAGCTGGGCTGAACAGGCCATCGAGCTAAGGTTATACAAAGGGCATGAGAAGATCCACAAAGACTGAGGTTTAGACTTTTTTGTGAAAGGAATGAAGAACATGTCCTCTATAATAAACAACTGTTGAATTCTTAATATAAAATTCATTGTGTAACTAGAAGGGTACTGAGAGAGAGTGAGCACTGACCTCCACCAAAGTCATGCCCTATCTCACAATGGTAATGCAGTGTACATTTTCCCAGGTGGGAAGTCATTATGGGAAGATTATTTATTTATTTTTTTCCTTTATTATTCATTTTGGAGGACTATTTATTTGTGGATATATTGTAAATTTGTTCGTACAATAGTGGATACACCTGCTGCAGCACACAGAGTTATGGAGTAGCAAGTGGTTTTTATTGCGGATGTGACCTTAAAGGAACACGCCACTGTTTATTAAAATAGGGCTAATCACAGTCTCCCCTAGCTGTAGATAGGTGGGCCAATGCATTTTTTGTCTCAGTGTATGCATTATTTTAGTCCGGTACAACACGCCGCCGCTGGTAAACTTAGTGTAGTGAATGAAATCCTATGTTGCCGGGTAACATGTTTTGAGCAAAAGTGAGCAAAAAACAACAAAAATCAACACATTAATTACTTCTTGTGACCTGCATATTCACAACGAGTACACATAGCAATGCAGATTAAGACTAGACGATTTACCTAGGCAGATATTGACTGGGATTATATCGGGTGGAAGCACAGCTATAGCACTGCTACATGGGCTCAGAGATCACACCGCACCTTAATTACACCACACCACTTCTGTCAACATATCTGGCGTGAATAGCTGGCTATTTTTCCTACAATAGACTTTTCTCAGATTTTGTGAGATATTACTTCTCAGACAGTCAAGATCCAGAAGCATACCTCTTCAAACCAGAGTTTTCAGAAGAGGAGCTGCATGCTTTGGAAATAGAACGAGAGGAGGAGGAGGTTGCGAACACTCAACAGCCCGAGGACGTGAGGCATCCTCCAGTCCTCAACTTATTTTTCGGTGTGATAAAGTCAACTGGGAAAAATGCTGAATGGACCCAATAAACCGCTGTCCACAGAGTAAGTGATTACTGTAAACATGACGCATGGTTATTTTACGGACTAGATTGACCCATATTAGACCTGTACTCACACAGAGTTGTTGCATGATATTTCGGCGCCATGTAGCAGCGCTTCGGCTGTGCTTCCACCCAATACAGTCCCAAATCAATATCTGCCTAGGAAATTGTCTAGTCTTAATCTGCATTGCTATTTTTATTTGTCGTGAATACACAGGCCTCAAGAAGTAATTAGGTTGTTGTTTTTTTTTGGGCTCACTTTCACTCACAACATGCTAACCAGCAACATAGGATTCCATTCACAAAAAACAGTTCATACACTGAGAAAAATGTGTTGGCCCACCCTTCTACAGCTAGGGGAGACCACAATAAGCCCTTTATCAACAATCGTTGGCATATTCCTTTAAGAGTGCCGAGGCTTTATTTTCTTTTATTTATTTTATTTATTTGTCTTGTGTGAACTTTTAGGCCAATTGCCAAATGTGCAACACCAGCCCCCTCCCCCCCCGTTTTTAATTAATTAATTAGTTCTCACAAGGTCTTCAGCTTCAAGCAAATAGTCTCAGATGAAAAGTACTCAGGGTCATAAGAACATAGGTAAGAACAAAGTTGCCCCAATATCTTTTTTACAAGCTAAAAACAACACAACATTTTTTTATGAAGATAAAAGAGATAACTTTATACATTATTTAGCCAACCTCATTATGAATTTCCAGAAGCCATAAAGCATATTGAGAATTCAACTGATGACTTTTCATCACATTGTGAAACTTACTAGCCTACGGCAAAAACTGACTTCCTAAAAGTTGTGCATAACATGTCAGCGTCTTTGCATGTCATTAACTTGGGCCTACTCACAATTGGCTGGAAAATCTGTGGATTAATTGTCCGTTCCTGCCACCTGGGAATATCAGGGACCGCCCCCATGATTGGTCATGCATCCTGACCATGTGGTCTGACTCACATGGTCAGGATGCATGTTCTTCTTTTCTGTTATATTGGTGTTTGGCATAAACAAATTATGCAATGTTTTTTTTTTAGTAGCCTAGAGCATTAGGTGTGTGAAAACATGGAGGCCACAATAACAAAGGACATCCCAAAGCTCTTCAATTACGCATTAATTTGCTCACTACACTTTGTACATGCGATCAAAACATAGGCCTACTTGACTTGAATAGGTTTACTTGTTACTGGCAATAGCACACAACTTTTATGACTAATTTAAGTTAAGCTCTGTTGAAACTAATGAACGACTACAGCCTAAATTGATAGCACATTGTGGACATTGGCAAAATATATTAAATGCATGCATGAATTTTCTATATTTAGGAAAGGTTCCTAACCATTAAACACATTTGAACGCTCGTCGGCCGTGTTTCTGTATGTCAGTTGTTAACAATGCGTCACCAACTAGAAAACTCTGTTAGCAAAATCTAGCCCCGGTTTCCCACTACTGATTCCCTCATGAAGTGACTGATGATGATGTTTTCACTGGGAAAAAGGTTTTTCCATGAACGCACAGTTAAACTCAACTAGATGATCATTGGCCATACACAGCACAACCCTGTCACCTTAAGATTTTGCATTTGTATTTCTAATTTGATTTCCATTTTATATTGTGAGGGTTAAACGTGGTTTAAGTTGTGAATTGAAACAAAACTACTTGGTTAGGTGTAGCAGAAGAGCATGGTTTCTTCAATATGTTGTAAGATGTAACAAAGCAAAATACAGGATAAAACTACATATACCCTTCCCTAGTTTTCTATTGGTCCAGACAATTGTATGTATGACAAATATACATATTGACATTACTATAAGAAGGCAGCACTGGGATAGATATCAAAGACAGAACAGATAGCACAGACCCATGATTTAATATTACTGAGGAAATCAGTAATCCTCGATGCTGTTAAGTTTCAGTCAATAGTACCACTTCCACAGACATATACCCCAAATCATAAGATATGAAACTTCACATGAATCTTTACCTGAAACCAATTCAGTTGCCATAATTACACATTTAATAAAATAAATTATTCTGTAACAGCCAGAAGCTGTAATACTTACATGAAAAGACTGAAGGGAAAGCACTGATAATCTGAAGTGAGTTGTAACCCGCTTAGCTACCACTGACAGCAAAGCTTCTCCCCATAACAAGGCTGGGGCTTGTTATGCTAATTGCAACGTGTGTATATATACACAAGTGAGAAACCAAGACTTGAAGTCAAAGCTGAGTTTATCTGTGTAAAGAAGATTTAAATCTTCAGTTAAATTTGAGGTGGCGGTTGTGGGGCGGTGGCGGGGGGTCTTTGCTGATGGACACCATGTTCTGTGTGTCGACGGCAAGGATTGCCAAGCCTTCAGAGGAGAAGGAGATTGGAACAGTGTTCTCATCATCCCTGAGCCACTGGGTCATGGTTTAAACACTAATCCTGAAGGATGAACGAGGTAGAAACATCCACCACAGCATGCTCCAAAGATTGCACCCCTTCTGTCTGATCGCATGATCATAAAATAAGTACCCGTGGTAGTGAAAAAAGGCAACTGCAGCTGTCAGGCACTTTCTCTCTGCCAGTGGGGGACCAAACAGTTTATCCAACTGCTCTGACACATATGTGACAGGGGTTCTAGGTGAACATAGGTTAAAGCTTGCACAGTCAGGGTATGGCTCGGTCTGACATTAAATTGTGGACCAAAACAGATTCCCTCCACAATGTTACATCACAGCAATCAATAACAAATTTGTAGACTAACCATGGGCATTTGCGTGACATTCACTAGCTGTGGTCCTGTACAACACTTAAAAAAATAAAACCCAACAGATGTTGTTGTCAATGGGAATTGAAAAGGTATTACAGCAAAGGTTACCTCTGGCTCTGCCTGCCTGGAGGCATCACTGCCAGTTTAATGATTGTTTAGCTGTCACAGAGATAATTCATTGCAATTAGAGTTGTGTTGTTGTGAAACATTTATAGGCTTGCCAGCCTGTCATGCTGGGCAGTTCAAACATGTACAGTGCTGCTTTGATTAAAACAAGTGCATCCTGTTGTCGAATAAACACATCTTCTGTATTGGAGCCGCCATTATTACTGGAGTTGCACTTAATGGTTCAATTACAGGAAGAACCACTTTCTTTCTGTTTAATTGCCAAGAAATCAATTACAGTCTATTTTCTCCACACTAAGAAAGAGATTCTTGTTACAAATGTGGCCAATTTGGGATTCAGTTACTGGAGAATTAAGAAGACAATCGCCATAAAACCTTAAAACATGATGCACCCTTAAAAGAAAATTTCGACCAGTTTATATAAACCTTAATGAGGCAATTAAAGAGGCAAATCAGGGAGCAAAACAATCTCTATATCTTCTTCTTGAAATGAGTAAGTGAGTAACTTGTTTAATGCCTATTAAGTCTACAACCGTCTTGAATTTTAAGGTGTGAAACAAAGAACATAATCTTGGATTTTGGACAAGCGGACAGAATTGTGCCACAGTTATTGTAATCCAAAAGTCATTGTTAAAAGGGACAAGTGTTTGTCCTTGTATTTTTGTCTTAATGTATACAGCACAAAAAGAGAGTATATGACTGGAATTGGTTTTTAACATCTTTCTCTGCTGCTGCTTACAGAAAAAGGGCAGTAAGATCACACAGCTGTGAGCACATCGCAGATGAATTATGGGAGATATTCCCAGCTCTGACATACCATGTACCTGCGAGCTGAGGCGATACCAAAAGGTGACATGAAAACCTGCAGACTATTGATTGGTCAGAGAGAATCATCACTGATCACTGCATCATCGTTGCTAGCAACAGACGGGGGCGTACTTAACAAACCTGCCATTTTTAAAAGGTTTAGCCTGCAGCATTTTATTTATTTTTTTCTGCCTCCAGCTTCTTTTGAAACAAAATGTGTCCTCTGGCTGTGGTAACAGCCACATGCCGAGAATCAACAACAACACACCTTCAAGGTTCTATGTGTTTGTCGTGTTAGGTCACAACAGTTGAAGACCAGCCACGCTCACCTCACGCGAGCCGAGCTGAGAGAGCTGGTACTAGCAGTGGGTAAGGGTCATTACTGCCAGGCACGCTGTCACCTGTCCCTGGAGAACCAATTATTCTGAATGTTTGCACCCAAGTCTCATCATTAAACACATATAATGTTTGAACAAAATATTCAGTGATGGAGGAAGTATGGTTCACTGTTGATGGTCTTACAGCTGCATCAATCTGTATGCTGACTGGTTGTGCAACAGAATTGTTTGTTGTCTGCAAACACACTGGGATGGGACAATTTCGCTAGCTAGTTAATAGATAAAAACTGTCAGTTTATTGGGTAAGGCTGAAGATAAAGTATGTATTGTCAACAAATACCATGAAAAAACTAAAACCTATTAGTCTCTCTCAATACATTTGGACAATATGAACTCATGACCCTTACCAGGACTGCACAATAATCAAAAACTAATCATGATCACAATTTTGGTTTCCCACACATGAATATGATTGACTGTGATATTGACATTTTAAATGTGTGCTCTGCTCATAGGGTGCTTGACTGTTTGATGTGGTCGGGGATATCCAAATAGTCAGTTGAATAAAACTGTGATTATCATATTGGCCATAATTGTGCAGCTGTATCCTCTTCAAACAAAGTAATAATCCAAACATTTAATTTACACATGACAAAAATAATGAAAGATTTAAAATACCGCAGGTTCACCAAAATTAAAAAAAAGAAACATTTTATAGCCCACACATGTTTGATCTTTCCATAAATCCACCGCATGGATAGAAGGCAAACAAACTCTAATTCATATCAAATTAAGGCAGGTGAGGCAAAGTTTTGTGGTAATCCTCTGGAGTCAAAGCTGTCTGGTCCTTGGCAACCTCACAGCCTGAAGGTCAGCCTTCTAAAGGCAATTGATACCCTGACTGCAGCTCTTTCTGCTCACCATCCATTTTGGCAAATGGCAAGACTAGGTTGATCAATCAAGTGCCGTCAAATGGCCAAATAGAAAAAAAAGGCAAAACCATCACTGTGATCCTCTGTATCGAGTGCTCGGATTATAGAGGATCACCTTCTGGGCTCTCTACATGATTTGGCCATAACTCCAATACAATCTTATGATGACAACTTCTAACTTCAGAAATCCAACAGTGTGCATCTGTTCTCTTGCTGGTCTGCCATTCTGTAAAATAATCAATTTGTTTGGATGAAAGAATGCATCTGTTCTATATAATGGCAGCAGGACATATTTTGTTAAAAGTTGTATTGTAGCCTACAGCGAACTGAATGTATTCCAACATCAAACATCATATATATTCCAAGAATTTCCTAAGGCAAATGGAAACGTAGCAGGAAACATGCAATCAATAATGGATAATCTATAACAGCTACATTTTTTAAACCAAATAGTATGCATCTGTCTGCTAATCTTTGTATCATTCTTGCCTAAGGCGGAGACAGACGTTAATGAAGTGAAAGTTAAAATTATATTAGAAAATCAAACTGCCAGTATTCAAAACACTGTCATTATTACCAGCAGTGAGCCAATGGCTGTTGTGTCAGGTGCTAAAATCTGTACACTTCCAAATGAATTTGAATTATTCTCCCAACAGTAATGGGATGCTCAAAGGCCACCTGTGGATTCCTTTGACCACTTCTTGCACAATGGAGCAAGGTTTTTAATAAGCAGGTCCCCATTTTGTTTGTATCTTGTGCTCTAGCACGTGCACTAGGATGCACATAAATTGATAGAATTTTATAGAATCTGAATCCAGTATTGATTTAAAATCCAGTTGAATCACTTATAGAATCTTTTTAGGTTTAGCTTTAACATTTACAAGTATGTGTATCAGACCTACTTTATTTTTTCACAAGCTTTATTGGATAATCCAGTTGGTCCAATGGATATACTAATCAAGAACATGAGGGTTAATGCACCAGTATCGGAATCATCAAATCATTCCTTGTTGGCTGAATTATCACTGTTGTTGCTGTCCCTAAAAGAAACTGTTGTGACAGTTGACGACAATGGAATGCCAGTATATTGTCAGTTGAGAGGCATTTAATCTTATAGAGATAACGTCACTCATGTGTTTAACATCAACAATTTATCTCATTCTGCAGTAGAGGTTCTGAGTGTGTTGAAAAATAAATGCATAGATTGCAATAGTTACCATTGTACTTTTTGATCGTTTTGATCGTCATGCTAACTCTTGACAGTGTTAGTCCTGGGTCTTACAGCCATGTCGTGTAGCTTTGTGATCAATACGGTCAAGAATTCTCCTTGAAACAAATCTGTTTAAGTGAATAGGTTTCTCAGCATTACATCATGTATCAGATTTTATACAGAGAGAAACATGTCAAATTTCCTCAGTAAATCACTGTGTTCATTCTGTAGGCATTTAATACAGCTCATGCATTTTCCAATTACACTTCAGTGTCAGGCTGCTGAATTGTAAATGCATAGTTAGCCATCATCCATTTTGTTTCTCGAAGGTTTAATGAAGTAATGAATCAACATAGGACTTCATTATTTCTCTGCCTACAGTAAATCCAGAAAGTACTACATACTGTGAGCTCATGGCAAAGGTTAAAGTATTGAAGCTCAGACTGCTGGTGATTTTATTACATAACAATTCCTTCAAGGGCTAAAAGGTTATGTGATATTAATGAAAACAAATCAACATGACAAAAATATTTATAGACAGTGATTAACACTAGTTGGCAAACCTGAAATAGATTGCTGGACAAAGAAAAGTATGAACTGTAATAGGTGTACAACAACTACTTAGAAATAGACCTTTTAATACATTTGTTTAGTTAACGCTTTCATATTTTTAATATTGACAAGTTTGTCATTGAAAAAGCCAGTGTAGCTCGATGTGCAACATCTCTTTGTGTTCCAGTATTAGGTTTGTTGCAAAGTGCTCCTTGTGGATTGGGCTTGCAGTCTCTTTGGGCAACTTAAGGCACGCATTAAATATTGAGTGTGGTAACCAGAAAATAACATAAATGTGCTTCCATGCATGATGTATTGACAAAAAACAAACATAAAAGCAACATATATAATATGTATGATGCCAAAAAGGCAGCTGCTGTGCTTTAAACACTGTTAGACATGTGCTAGTTTTCACATACAATGTATTTTCATAAAAAGCTACTCATTGTAAAGTGTCCCATATTCGGAAATTCACATTATTACATTAGAGCTCAGTGTGGACATAGTCCAACTCATATACTGAAAAGGCAGAGGTTGCTGCATTATTTATGACGGTGTAAATTCTTAATATATAAGTCTCAGTGCTTGATTCAGAAAGCAGGGATCTTTCCTGAGAATGAGGCCGTGTTGCAGTATTGATCCAAATGTTGGATAACTACAAGCAATTTGTGTAATGAATAACTTCTCCTGCCACAATCTATAAGTACTATAATCACAACTTCATTCACTGACATGCCATTTTCCTCCATCAACTGAACACACTGAATGCACTCATACACTAACCTCTTGCGCACCTTTGAGATTTCTTGGCATTTGCCGAGCTTTGACCCTGTCTCGTCTCAGCAAATGTACAATCAATGTTACCTTCTTGTCTCCTGTTTCTGATCCCCCAACTACCATAGTTCCTTGTTCGATACACTTTGGGTTTGGTACACTCACTGTGCTCGATGGTTTTTGCCCTATCAGATGCACTGGGGCTCAAATGTCGGCACTGTCAGGCAGCTTGTCTCAGTGCTAGAAGATGAATACCAGCCAGTTACTCCTTCTCTTCATTTAGCCTTACTATCCTTCACCTTGTCTCACATTTGCTGCCTTACCATTTTGCTATGCTCTGAAATTAATAGAAATCACAGCTATTCGCCACAAGTTCATTTCCAAAGGCTTAATCATGCATAAAAGGCCCTATTACGTTATTTTTATACTTATTATCAGTTCAATACAAAGGCATCTAAGAGGCCTTATTCCTTTTATGATTAATCAAAAGCACTTGAGGAAGAAAGCTTTACATCAGATACCTTTGAATAAATGTGTCCAATTTCCCACAGATTATAGGTAGTCATTTTAGATGACTACACTGGAATATCTTCCTTTTCCCTTTTTAAGGTGCTGCCACAATGTATTTTCCATATACTTCATTGCTTATAGGTTGGAGTCTCCAGCTGGGATAAAGGCATCAGAGGGGGAAGTTAAGATCTAGGAAATCATACTGTACCGTCTCAATAAATTAAAGCCTCGTCAATCATTGCCAAGCTGCCACGTTATAAAATGCCTCATTAATGGCTTAATGAATCACAATATAAAAGGTGTTGCCATCTCTGCCGTCTGGCTATAGCTATATAAGTGCATGTAACTATTATTGATCTGGGCTGGGCGTCTTGATATATAGTCTCAATCTAATTGCACTCAGTGAACATTTTTATGGGTGTTTGCAGGAAAGGACATTAATACTGGGTTGCTCGAGCTCACCTCTAGTCATGTGATTCTGTCATCAGGTTTCCTGGGACTAAACTGCACCTCTGTTATTACAAATAATCACTGGTTAGGGAGAAAGATAGAAAAAAATAAAGGGCACTGTATGTGTAATTAATAAATCCTTCAACAATCACTCTGTGGCTGCAAAGACAACAGCTTTAGAGTATAAGATGAGACAATTTAGGATGTCATACTGATAGTTGGAGACAAAATCACTGTTATTAATGAGCATGATATAACCTCTCAGTTGATGAGATGAAAGGGGTCATTCACTATGTATTTATTTTAGTTTGCCTCATGTGAGTTTGCTGTCATGTAAAAGATCAATACTACATCATACAGGCAAAATACCAAGGCATTTGATGTTACAATGTCCTGTATGAAACAGTCTCCTTGAGCACAGCCAGGGTAAAATACAATTCCTAAAGTGGTATTGCTAAATGTTACCTTCCCAAAGTCATCCATGGAATAACAATATACTATTTTCAGGGCCACAAAGAAGATATCGGATAGTTGTGGGCAAAATGACCTGCCTCGGTCCTACAGCCATTTCACCTCAGTCAGACAACATAAATTGTAGACAATAATGACTTGATAACTGATAACAGTTGTTGAACTGCCAGTATTATGAATGTATTCAGTTGTATTTTAGAATACAAAGCCCCTTACAGAATCCAGGTATCCATAAACTCCTTAGGCCAGTGTATGTGACTTTTGCAGCAGTAGTTAAATATGTAATACTAGGTACTTATCTCAATTGCCCTGACATGCTATATGTGACTATGACTATGATTATGTCCACATACTAAGAATGTAAAGAATATTTATGTGCCATGGTCTTAGGTATAAAGTAGAGAGTTATTAGATTTTTTTTAAATTAGCCAGTAGAATATAATAGACAATTTACCCTTTGCGGTGCTTTGTAATTATTCCGGAGGGATTCATCTTTTATGCATCAACTTTAAAGCCTGCTCATCCTTTCTCACTGTCAACCAAAGAAAGGCACAACTGACGTATTGATGCACTAAATTAAGTAAAATGAATGATTCATCAAGTTATAACATTCAGGGAATTATATTATAGGCCCATAAACATTTACAGATTTTTTTTCAAGAGTTTTCCACCATTCTTTTTCATTCTAACTTTTATATAGACAGCAAAATCCAAAGACGGAAATGTGAGCTAGACCTTAATTTCAAAAATGGTCATTGGTCACAAAATGCAAATGTAAATCATAATCTTCAATTTTTAATTTTGGTAACACTTTACAATAAGCTACAGGTTTAATTACAAATACAGTTTTTCTGGGAGCCTGGGTAGCCCACCAGGTAGAGCGCGTGCCCATATATAGAAGTGTACTCCTTGATGCAGCGGCTGTGGGTTTGACTCCGCCCATGGCCCTTTGCTGCATGTCATTATCTCTCCCCTTTCATGTCTTCAGCTGTCCTATATAAATAAAAGCCTGAATAAATACCCCAAAAATAATCTTAAATAAATAATACAATTATTTTCACAACACTGATGTGTTGTAGCAAGCATTTAAATGTGTAGGGCTGGAAAAGGTTAACAATTTTGCCCCTAGCAACCAATAATGTTTGATTGATTTTCATATAAATCCATGATCCATGTGATCCATAGCCCTCCTAATTGAATCCATTAGACTGTAATTATTTGGTGTTATTCCCTTTAAACCTTATTTTCTTTGGTTGTGTCTAGGGCATTGCAAACATCCTGACTTTTCAAATACCAATTCTGCACCTTTATGTTAGTACACACACACACATTCAATAACAATGTTTAACAGGTTTCAATAACATCTGATACTGACAACTTAACATTGATTTTGCTGTCTTTTTTCTAGAATGACCAGGCAGGTTACCAAGACAGAATGTCAGGATCATGGACGGTTACATCACTGTTCTAAATAGAAAACACACACACAAACACACACTGAAAAGCTGTGCTAAATCCCCCGAAGAGATAAAGTGCCATTGGGGTATGTCACACTTGCGCACATAAAAACCTGCTTTCTTGATATTTTTTTTATATTTACATCATGTTGAAATTAAGATGCATTATTTGTTTGAACTAATAAGACAAGGCCTCTTAGTGACATATTTTGCATTGTATTGGGTGTTTACTGCACTGAAGTCGGGAATTATTCTGTTCTGAGGCCAGTTTTGTAACCTTTTTGGTCATTGTTTAAATTGACTCAAAACAAGGGCCCCGGACCGCAGACTAAATTTTCAGTGACCAGACACGTGGAAGTGTGGAACATTTAGAAAGTAACTGTATGGGCTTATGATGTAACAGACAATGAAAATTCCCGCTACAGCTGCATTTAGCTGCATTTATCTGGTTGGTGGCCAATGAACCACTGAATCATTCAGCAATCAGGCTTTGCTCCAGGAATGTGGTAAAAGAAAATCACACCATGAATGGGTTTCCTCCAGTATTGTACATTCAGTCATGGTAGGAGGATGTACAGTACATTTAAAATAGATCACAATATTATACCCAATTTCAAGCATCCTCTCTCCCCATCTCTGCTCATCTCTGGTTCCTCCAGGGATGAGTAGGAGGCTGCCTCTGCCCTACACTGAGCCAACACATAATGTACTCTTCTTAATGTTGTTCCATCATTTCATAACACGTTAAAAGTGGAAGATGATAGATACTGACCAGCTAATGTTAGAAACTGGATACGCGGTTCATGTTGCATCCTTAGCGAGGCATCTCTCCGTGTCCTGTAGAAACTGAAGTCACAGACAACTTTAGCTCTGTGTAGCTGTAGCAATACGACATCCTTTTGTTTTGTGCCTTGTGCTTTAGGCAGTTTACAAAGCCATACTGTTATATGACGATAGATGGATGGTAAGATCCATTGAACTTTATAAAAAATGTCTTGTAAAGGTGCTCTAAGCCATGTTGGGTGACGTCACTTCTTGTTGTCGTTTGGAGCATTGTCAAACAAAACGGAGGTAAGCTTGCCCCTCCCTCCTATATGTTGTTTTCACCAAGGTTAGCCCTGACTCTAGCTAATTATATCCTTGTGTTGGTAGTAAGGCGAATATGAACGTCCAGTTAGAAAAAACAAACTGGATTTACCCATCTGTCCAGCAAAAACAGAGCCACCTGAATGTCGTTGTCTAGGACAGCTCTCCTCTAGCTAACTTCCCTCTTCACGCTTCTCTCTCCTCCACACCCCACACCCCCCTTCGTGTGCACATGCACAAACCCCCCAACGCCCACCCCCAAATCCTTCTTGTCGGTTATTGGCTGGAACACTGTTTGTTATGATTCATGGTGCAGGTTGGCACAGGTTTGTGGAGACTGGACTGTCTACAGAGACCGTGTTTTTTTTTTACGGTGTGTTCAGGGGACAGGCAGCTAGCGGATAGTGAAGAGAGGTTTGCTGTATGTGACAAAAAATATTTTAGCCCAAAAAACGTGTGACATTGCTTAGAGCACCTTTAACTTGACATGTTCCAATACTGATACCAGTATCTGTATCAGTATCGCCTCCGATGCCTAAAACACTAGTATTGGGAAGCACAGGAGTTTATGCGCCGATCCGATACCACACAATAAAGCTCTAAAGAAAATATACGTTAAATTACTTTATTCATGTTTTTTTCCCCGTTATAACTGACTGGATGATAAAAGAAAGTTCTGTGGCATTTATTGTTTGTGTTTGTTCATGTTTCACAACGAGTTTAACCTGAACCAGACCAACAACACATATGAAAATCATATCACATCCATACAGGGATAGTACTATACAGTTTTTAAAGGTGCTCTAAGCGATGTCACACGTGTTTAAGGCTAGAAAATTAGTTGTTACATACAGCAAACATCTCCTCACTATTGCAAGCTGCCTGTCCCCAGAACACACTGTAAAAAAAACGCGGTCTATGTAGTTAGCCCAGGGTCTATAAACGGCAACAAAAACAAAATGTGCCCACCTGCACCATGAAACACAAACAGTGTTCCAGCCAATAACCGACTAGTGTTTGAAGTTTGAAACCCTCATTGGTAATGTGGGGTACACACAAGCAGATCCCGATTCCCCCCTCCTGACAATTGTCAGCAAAAACCCTATTTTTGGATGGTTCTAAATATTATCTTGCCAGGATTTTGTTACGAGGTACTGTAGGCTAAGAGTGTTTTTTAACATTCCCTGATCTGCTCCAAAGTCAATCACAAATATTAAACATGTTCAATGTTTACGATCTGATATCCTGTTGCATGTGGGAAACGCTGAGGACAGCCAAGCATGCAGTCTAGTCTTGTTGTACCCAGCTCATGATTCTGTGGTAGAGCGCTGCTCATACCACAGGAAGAAAGAGGGTGGTGGAGAGGGGGTGCGCTAACAGTGCAACAGCAACACTGTTCTTCCATCGTTGCCATGCTGGTATGCTCTTAAGCAACGTTTGATCAAGCAAGATTTCCAGTTATGAGATTTTGGAGTCTTGGGGACCGGTTGTTTAACGTTAATGTAATTTGTGAGTGTGTAATCTGTAGGTGTTTTGTTCCAACCACATCGTTGCTCTCCACAGAATATAGGAACAAAACTGTTAAATCTATCATTACATCTTGTTATGTGTGGGGGCCTCTCACATTTTTAACATCTGTTAAGATTTAAAAAACCTTTTAGTGTGGGCCAGGCATTAGGTAGATGTACATACCTTTCAGAAATAGTTCCACCTTGTTGTCAGTCCAAGCAAATAAATCCCTGGTCTTACTTTTTGCCATTGTTCTTTCTCTGAAGTATTTTCTCTATTTTATACATCCCTTATAGGCCTATCTATCTGAGAGTAACATTAACGCTATCATGTGATATGAGCTGTCCAACAGGCTCATATGGACAGAGATTGTTTTTGAGCCTAAACACTTGGTGGAGATTGTTTTTGTTTCATAATACTGTTTAAAAATGAAAACATAATATTAGCCACTAACACTAACTAGCCACTAACAAGGTGTTGAAGCTGTTTTTAGTCATTTAAATGTGCACAGTCATTTAAATGTGCACCTGATTAATTGGCCACACTGCTTGAAGATAGTTCATCACCTCAGAGGAGCACACAGAGGACATAATGCCAGTCTAACCACCTAAGATAAAAACGTTGAAGGATGATAGATTAAAGAAAGCTGCGAATACTTTACATCTGATTATTTCAAAAATGAAAACAAACTCAGAGGATTTCATGATTTATGCTTGTGCTCCGTGGTTTCCTGTTCAAATCAACTTTGGTTTTGAATAGATTTTTAAGGAATCACACTCAGCTTCCTGGTTTAAATATTCTGACAAAACTTTCATAAAAGTCCCAAATGTTTTCATGCTGAGCTGAAAAAAACCAGCACTTTTCAGAATACTTTTCTTTTGTCACATCTCTTGAGTGTTTTGGGGGGATGATGCCTATGAGTCTGGTTGTCAGATGTTTTTTCATTCTTTTACAGGGAGTGCTGAAAATGTGGCAACATGACTTTTCAATCCCTTGGAGCATATTGTAGAAATCCAAACGACAATTATTTTCTTTTAAACCGTCAACACAGCACAAAGGGAAATGACACATATCATCTCAAAGATTGATTCATTCACATGGTACATAGCATGCACCCCATAAAAAAAAGCCTAATGATTACAGTAAGCGGTTATCGTTAGCATAGCAAGCTGAAAAAAGGTTCAATTAACAACAAGTTGGAAGTATATTTGTACAGGACTGTATAGAGCACAAAACAAGACTGTCATAATTTTTAAATCAATTATTATTATTACTATTATTACTTAATACTTTCATTTATAGGTCTGTCTGGTCAATCTGGCAGCCTGTTGTTGCCTGTTGCGCAATGTATATGGATACCCCTCGGTTTCAAGTAAGCTTGCGTCCTCCCTTGATTTTTTCTTTACCTATCTATGGTTTCAAGCTTTGGCCATAGGGTAGGGTAGACTGTATATGAAAATATTAGACACATTCTTTTAAATCTGTGGATTAGGCCATAGACAACATTGCAAAACAATGAGCAAGACCTGCTTTACTAGATTTTTTATCAATGTCATGGTGGTATTTAATTTAGCTTGCATGTCAAACCAAAACATTCATCTTAATTATTTTATCCATACATTTTCTTGATTATAATTTGAGAAAATGTACTATAACATGTTATATTTTAATATTGCAACATAAAATAATCTAAATAGGGAATTTGTTCTATGGTTGGCCATTCTGATTTTTAGCACATTTTAAACTAGACACTTATTACCAAAAACATTTACCTTATTTTGCAGTAGGCCCTGGAAGAAATGAAAGGATATTGGAAAATGAATGGAGCAAAATACAGAAACATTCTATATGATAGTTTTGAACAGTTTTGTAAAGAATAATGAGGCCAAAGGTGCCTCAAAAGGTAGATAATGCTGAAGCAATACTGTAAATCTTCTGGTTTAAAATTATACTTACTTAATTTAGATCACTTTGTTTTCACTTTAACATTTCATTCAATATATTCAGACTTTTATTCAATACATTCAAACTTCAAGGCATGACTGGGGTATCTGGCAGGTTCAGGCATTCAGCCCAGGATGGGCCTGGATATCAATTTAAATGCAACATGTCTTCCAGTCCAGCTCAAATTAATGCTAATAGCTTGGTCATTTCATCCCTCAGTTAATGACTCATATGACATCAAGATGTGAATGATTACCAGGGGTGAACAAGTCTGGGACCCCCTCCAACTGATGGAAGCCCCCTAAATCAGTTGTGAAACATCTTTGAGACCAAACAGCAGCTTATGATGACACACTTCCGAAAGAACGCCAAGGGCTGTTTGTCACTGTCTGATTTGTGGATGCTCAAAATAGTTTGGTTTTCAACTGCCTGCTAATTGTGATCATATAATCGCTACATGATAACATATATGGTTAGAAATCACATGTTTAGCAAACTCCCTGCACAATGGTGTTAAAAAACTATTCTGAAAACCTTGACCCTGGTGCAAAAATACGTTCTTCCAATTTAAAAAAAAAGGGGAGTATATTGCTATGTACAAGACCAGACCATTGTCAGCTCAATTTACAGCACATCATATTTGGTAGCTTAAAAAGGTAATCAGCGATCAGCATTGACCAATCAAAAGAAGGTATATGAGAGGAAGCATGTCTTTGATTAGTCACGCTTTGCCAGACCCTCCTCCAAAGCACACAAGCATTTGGGGATGGGAGGAAATTGTGCTCTGATTTATTAGCATTTCTTTAAACCAATCACAATCGTCTTGGGCGGTGCTAATCACCGGAAAAAAAGCTGCTGTGCCACTGCCAAACAGCCTTGGAAGGAACTTTTTTTGGTGGTGTACGTTTAAGAGTTGTTTTAGTCCTGCAATAGAAAACTCAGATTTGATGGAAAGTCTAGCTAGCTGTCTGGATTTACCTTGCAGAAATCTGAGGAAATAAATAGAGCAATCCTGGAAACGGAACGCCAAGGATATTTAAAGACTAGTTTAAGATTAACTCATCATCTCGGTGTGACCACGAAGGCCTACAACAATGTATCAGCAGATAAAACTCAATTGGTTGGTTTTTGCGTGACTTTTTCACCTTTTCCCTCATTAGGAAACATGAGGTTCTTGTAATTTAACAATTTTGATCTTAAAATTACATGACATTTGTGCAAAACAGCAAGAAGTGAAAGTCAGTCAGTATTTCAGTACCCTGCCACTCAGTTGCATTGACTCACTTTGCACCAACAGGTATGTTCAATAGCAAATCAAGAGAATGGAGTAAATGACTTCTCACTGGCCAACAGCAACACTTGATAGTCAATAGGCAGGAAAATAATTACAGGAGCCAGGCTATGTATTTATACAAATTGTATACACAATCACATTATAGAGGACACACCGCTGTTTGCAAACATGCATTGAAAAGGTTGCCATTACAATCAACATGACAGGTCTATTTCTTATTTTTAACCATTATAATGTAGTGTTTTGAAGGTAGAAAAATAGATCCATAAATGTAAGGTATCTTACTTCCAAATCCACATCTCCTCATTAATATTAGCAATAATTCTTGTTGTGGCATAAAAGAGAAAACTGGGTCATAAAGGAAAAGACTTTGTAATACTTATCTCTGGTTAATTACAATGAAAAAAGGATTTACTTTGCAAAAGAAAAATAACTTGTGCATTCATTTTCCTTACTTGAGGACAATGTGATGTATGTAAATGTTTACATACAACTATATTTTCTCAGAGGCAACCAATTGACTGGGTTATATTTCTTGACTGCCTCCTTTCTCTTTGGTTGGAGACCTTTTCATTTATCACTGCACTTTCCCTCCTTGTAGCACATTGGATTAAAGGCTGCTTTCCAAGTCCTTTGAGGCTTCCATTAATATAACGTCAAATTGATCTGTCAGCCGGAGACCCTCTGAATCTGGGACACTGTTCACATCCCAAAGGCATGATTAGTGATTAAAATGCTGCACTACATCCAAGGAGCAACTGGTGGCTGCTGCTGGTTGATCTTAAAACAATTAACATTAGGGGTTCACTGGTCAGTGCATGTCAGGCCTCCAACATTTTCCTACTTTTGTTCTCAACAATCACTTTGCTACTTTGCACCTCTGAACTCAACATGACCCTGTTCATCTGTAAATGTTGCCCTCAAAATGTATAACTTGAAACATCTATGAATGTTAACTCTTTCTTCCACCTGCTATGACTGCATAGCATTTATCTTGTGTGAACGTTAGCAACAGACGAAGCGTGTTTATCATTTTGATGCGGTAACTTGACAGTGAAAGGTATTGTGGTCTAAAATGTGTGGCAGAAATTCGACACGCATCCCCCGCTAGCACCCGATATGACTGTCAGAGGTAACCAAACAATGTTTGTAGGTTTGACAAAGACATGAATCAACTGGCGCCTTTGAGTGTATCCCATGAGATTTCTCATATCCTGTGCTGCTGTGTGCATTTTCCACTCACAAAAGCCAGAGGGAGAGCGAACTTCACAGACCTGAGAGGTGATCATTGGAAACATCAAGAGTGATGGATTCAAAGACATGTCTTGGCACAGTTAAACGCTCAGGGAGAGTCGGCTAATGATCTGTGACATATGGGCAATTTCTCTTATGGCATTGATCATTTCCTAATCAGAGTAGCGCCCCTTAAGGCTTCCATGCTGGATGGCTTTCAACCGCCTGCAGAGATGTCAAGGGTGAATGATGCTCAGCTGCAAAAAAAAACTCATATTGAGCATCATGCTTTTTTATTGCAGTTTTTGACAATAAATAATTGTCAATTATACCAAGGTATATTTCAAAATCAATGAAATTGAAAATGGCCTTTTTATAAGCTGTAGGTCCTCATAATATCCTCATTGACAATTTACACTCAGCTAGCTGCATGCATCAGCCATTCTCTCTTACATGAACCAAGCACCTAAACACAGCTTCTTGTGGAATATCATGGAAGTTCACATAAAATACTTTGTGCACTTAAACTACTACATTATCAATAAAAAAAAAAAAGAAACATTGTTTACCTCAATTATTGCAGACATTTGTCAGTTTACCTTTAAAGCAAGAGATGGTGGGAACATAAATCACTGGAACAAAAAAAAAATATTCCCCTTAGAATGTAAAATGTCTCTTCAGTGATATAAAGACATGCCTCCAGGAGGAACAACACACAGCTACTGTACACCGCTCCCACACAGGAGAAACTGGAATTGATATAACATTTATGTGACTATGAATAGACATATAAAAAAGGTTTATAGCTCTAAAGAGCCCTTTTCACTGGAGTTGCTCAATCAATATGAATCGGGCAGCTACAGTTGTGTCATTGCGTACTGTAAAATCAAAACTATTCACACTAGTGTATTTTGTTTTCTTCCTTTTAAAGGGTTATATTAGCCTCAGTTAAAGGTGTTTAAAACTTATAAAAACTGCAAGTTCACATTTGCAAATTGTTAGTGTTAATTTGAAAGAATAAAAACAGGACCGCATTCCTTTGACACAATTTAACACAGACAGCACTGATTTTAATCACTGTTCAGGTGGTTTAGAAAAATAAATATAAATTAAATATATAGGCCTATTTATGCCTTTTCAAGTCTTCTGCAATAACTTTCCAAAAAATACATTAACAATGTTTGAAAACTTAATTTTGGTTCAATCTGCTGGCACATATTTTTACCCAGGTTTACAAGCCCTCCAACAAAACCTGTTCTACAAATCAAGATCAACTTGACCTGGATTTATTTCCATTACCAGGCTTCACCTAACCTAACAACCACGGTCCCACATAAGCTGTGTCACGACAGTGGTTAACAACTAGTTCAATCAACCCAGGGTTTCCCAGTCCAGTGACGGGCGCGTTCACATAAAAGAGGCGGTGTTTTCACAGCATGATCATTGCAAACATCTAGAGCCGCATATTTTAAATAAAAAGAGAAAACTATAATTCTACATAAATATGAAGAACACAGACAGGACACAAGCAAAACACAATGCAGTCGCTGCTTACTACCCAGGAAGGAAAGTTGGCAAAAAAATAGCCAACGCTGTAAATGCGTAAATCATGACGCTTATCAATATCACTTCCCCATCAGTTAGGACCAAGATCTGACCATAATTACACTTGTGCTTTTAAAATCTATATCTTTCATAAAAAATACCCCTATGAGAATAACGGGGGTTGTCGGTCTCTAAATGTTTTAAGTTAACATTTATGAGCGCACCTCTCTCTCTGCGCACCGAGCTTCAGTGGATCTTAACCAAGTATTGTTTGGTCAGTAGGTAGTGCTTTTACACTCTAATCTCCAACATAACCTGCTCCCGAGCAGCCCACCTCATCGATGTTACCCAACAGTGCAGCATCTGCTGAAAGGCTAGCAGGCTGGGAAGCTAGTTAGCGGAGTCCCCTACACTTGTTCAGCCAAGTTTCCACAAAAACACAGCAGTCTCTGAACTGGAGTCTTGTTGAAGTTAAATGTAGTCCAGTTTGTTGTCTAATGACCGGACACTTGCATCCAGGATGGATCGGACAGGTAGCCGGCTAGCGTTAGCTTTCCACCTAGCTGGAACTCCTGCCCTCATTTGGCGTTTCTGCTTTAAAGCACACCGCCGTCAATGTCCCCTTACCCAGCTAGTCGCATCGGGAGACACCGCTGGCTGAGGTGCTGGTCTCCGTCCATCTACTCCGTCCTCCCTGTGCAGACTTTAAAGAATTGTCTGGGGTCAGTTATTTCAATACAGCAATTTTACAACAATACAATACAAGAGATTTTATGTTAATAGTAAGGAAGTATATGACAGAGGTGGGGGACTCGAGTTGCACGATTTAACTCGAGATCTGACTCAAGTCGCCAATTTGAGGACTCAAGACTAGCTTGACTCACACTGGTAAATGACTTGACTTGGTATTCAAGACTTGAGACTTGATTTTGACTTGAGACAGGTGACTTGAAAGAATTTGACTTTTTATTAATGTTATAGCAACTTCATCCATCATTTCAAGCAACGCAAACAAAGGTACACAAATGTGTCTTTTAGCTAACGTTAACAGCCATTTTTTTGATAACTTGACTTGTGACTTGCTTGACTTATAGCAGGGACTCAACTTGACTTGCTTGATTCTCTCCACAGTGACTTGAGACTTCCTTGTGACTTAAAGGTTAAGACTTGCAACTTGCTTGTGACTTGCACATGCGTGACTTACTCTGGTATATGATTAAACCAAAATAGGTAAACCTTTGTGATAGCAACCTTAAAGAAAGGAATGCAAACACATCATCATTCCAGTCTAAAGTTAGGTATTGCAGTTAGGCATAATATGGAGTGTTGGGGTGCTACACAAGCCAAACAGATCCCAGTGTTCATGAAAATTGGTGCTGTTTCTCAAGTATATCAAATGATGAAGAATTTATAAAATTAAAAAAATAAAGAAACACTACATTTAAATAAACTACTAACAGCTCAGTCTTGGCTGAGGGTGACTGCGCTCTTGGGGTAAATCACTTAATTAGCTGGATAGTAAATAAAAGAAAACAAAGTCTTGCATCAGGTTGAGCTTTGCGCTTTTGCAGATGAGGTAAGCAGCTTATCTGCCTTGCAATTAAAGGGATTTTCTTTTTCATGGGCCACTTTATTTAGAACAGTTAATTAGCAACTTTGGTGTGCCATCAGAGTAGCGATTTGGATTATTATAGAAATTTAATGAAAAGTCCTTCTATTATGGTTGCAATGTAGTAATTACTTTAGTAGTGAGAAGGTGTGGATAATTCAGTGGGGTTTAATTTTCAAAGGTCCGTTTCAAGTACTTTAGTGATTTAAATCATCAACCCATCTACTGCTCCCAAACCTCACCACCGGCTCTAAATCAATATTAGTCTCATTCAACAAGTTAAAACCCCTGTTAAAGGATTTAGTGGGTAATAGAACTGGTACCTCCTGACAGCTCCTCCTGTGCGTTGGCTTGCAGTATAATGAATCCTGGGAATACTGCAGAAGGAAGGTATTTACCCTAGCTGCAAAGCAACTGCCGTCCATTCGGCAAACAGCTTCACTGGCACACTGAAGCCCCAGTAATGAGCTGACAGGTGCATTGTTTACACTCAGATTGCCACTCAAATTTGAGGGGCTGATTCTTGGTTTAATCTCTTTTGACATTAATGATGCTGACCAAAATGGCTGACCTTTCCATTGATTGTCACATATTCATGAAAGGATCCTCACAAACTTTGATTGTGATACACAAAAATCCAAAAATATTTTTCTGTTTGTGAAGAACGTGTGTGATAAAAATGTATACAGCTGTCTTTTCAGTGTAAATGTCAAAGTACTACTAGCTATCTTTTTCCCATTAACTGAGACCTTTTAGATTTGCCGTAATTCTTCTTCTTTTGGGTTTGTACTCTTCCTAGTCCACAGAAAATCACAATAACACATTTGAGTAATGTCCAACACTATAAAACTAAACCCTAACAGCTGCATGTAAAGGGTTCTGTGCTTGCCTTTTTATCTTTTTGGGCATTTAAGTTAACAGCAAAACAGGGGTTAGTAAACATGTTTGTGCAGTCAAATGTGTTGGGATAAAAGCTTGGCATTATTTATACATTTGTACACCTACATACTTGTGCAGAACTTTCTTTTGGTTTTCCAACATCTAAGAATTGCATAGGTGCAGTAATATTCTCAATAGCAGTTCATTGACAGATTATTTGAATACAGTTGTCTTTTTAACCATTTCCATGCATAGGCTCAAACATTTGGGCTTCCTTGAACAGAGTAGACATTAGGCTTAACTTGTCAATGTGAATGAAATAGCCTTGAAAAGCCTACTTACTACATTCCACAACTAATGTTACTACCAGTATATTCTCTCATGCTCTCCTGCGGTCCGGCAGACATGTATGTAAAGCAGGCAGTGGTCCAAACCACTGTCAGGCAAGGGAGGGGGAACTAAAAATGTTTCTCAACTTAAAAAGCATTTTTGGGGGTTTGTATTGTTTTACTACTTCCACAGATATTTTAAGTATAGCCTACATTGTTATGTTATTTACAATGCACAGCATGGTGTTCAATTATATTTCTAGGGTGGGACCACCCTTAGATGGGGGGGTTTAAAAAACATTAAACATTAAAAAAACATTATTCATTTTGTTGCCCTTTCTGAGGTCAGCTCAGACTATTGTTCACCCACAGTATAAAATCACCTGAAAAGCTTGCTACTTAAAGGCACGTCAGCTGCCAACCTCCACTTGCTTGTGTGCCACAAATTCTCAGCTCCTCTGGCTGGTGTGTGGGCTAATGCTCCTCATTAAAGAGGTGACCTTTTTGTATATTGCCGCTGTGCACTCCACACCACCCACTGACAGTTACAGTTTCTGTTGCTAAAATCAAATACCCTGGCCATTCCCACAAGTCGGAGAAACAAATTTCACAGATGCTTCTCTTGGCAGGCAGAGCAGGGTTTGAGGAGTGGACTGGACATGATGATTGGGCTCATGTGTTTGGAAAGAAACTCTGGTAGTAGTGGTATACAGTCAACATGTTAATGTCTTGGGTTTACTCTGAAAGTAGTCTCGCTTTGCCAGACCATCCACACACTGCGGAGCGGAGGAGGGTCCGGCTACTCCACATAACCTTCCGGAAAGGGAGAAAAACGTGCTCTGGTTTATTGGCATTTCTTTAAACCAATCACAATTGTCATGGGTGGCATTAAGCAAGAGAACACTCAGATTGGAGAAATAGTCTGGCTAGCTGTCTCAATTTACCCTGCAGGGATCTGAGGCGCAGTTAACCATAGTCCTCATAAATCCACCAGAGTTTAAAATTACGACATGCGGAAGGAAGCGAAAAGTGCACACATCCGGTGGAATTGATATTGATGCAGATTTGGATAAAACATTTCTATACCATTTTGATCCTGTTTTGTAATTTCTATCAACATTTTCACATTCTAAAAATAGTGCAGCCTGCTCACAATGAATGTTTTCTTGTGTGTTTGTTGATGGAATTCAATGGAATTTGGTCATGCTATTAGGCTATGGTCCAAGGAATTGCAGTCTTACATTTTTTGTAGTTATCTTTTAATATAAAATAAAAGTTGTATGGATCTGGTATGTTCAATGTAACCTGCATGCACAACTCACCAAGTCACTTTCTCTGTATATGGAAATGTACTTGGGCTGAAAAACAGATTCTGATTGTACTTCTACTTAAGGTGAAGGGCTTTGTACAGTGAAGCTGTTCTAACAGTAAACATCAATAACATCCAGATTCATTGAGGCCCCCACAGAAATGCCGATACTGTGGATTCATTTATCACTGACCAACTATTTCTCTGGAATGAAATCTGAAGACTGAACTGCATCTGTGACTACCATAGAGAGTAACTGCAGTGGTATAAACAGACACAGTTGTGCAGAAGGTGTATAGGAGTGCACTGCTTTTACATGGCTTTTGAAGAGCAGAATGTATCCTGCTTCATGCTAGAGAGAATCATGATGCATGTAGAATTTGAGAAAAATGAATTGAATTTCGTATTCTTACTATGCAGTTGCCTGATCAAATTGTCCAGAAAATGCAAATAAATCTAGGAAAACATTTCATTATAAACCAATATGCTGAAGGCAGTGCAGCGGGACAGGTTGGAAACACTTCTTTTGAAAGTGGCATAAAATATAGGTTGCATAAAAACCTGCTGAAGGAGATGGTAACTGCAGTACCTGGCAGCTTTCACAGCTTTCTCCATAATCACACAAGGCTCCCTGTTCCAGGTGGCATTTCTGGCAACACACCCTGTATTCATGGAGGCGCCAAAACAAATTGATGTTAAACACAATGTTAATCATCATATTTTGTACTAAGTTTTACAAACCACATAAAGAAATATAAGGGTTTGCCATTGGGTAATTTTTCCAGTGCGATTATGCGCAATTTGTCATGCATTTTCCAAATGTCCAGCAACACGAGCGATCACTGCGCCTGCAGAGCAGAACCCTTTTAGGCAACAATAAAGATCGTGGATTGGGTTAAAATTAGCTAAGAAGCTTTTATCATGCTTTTCCATGAAGCCATTTGCAGCCATCAAAATGCACATTCTCAAACAGATAACCAGAATATAGATTCAGAATAACAGAATGTTAAATTATGAATATTTGAAATGGTAATAACCGGGTTAAGTACGGAACAGTGTTCTAAAAGCACCATAGAAACTCTTGCTTGAATCTGTTATTCTAGTATGATGTGGTGATGTGCCTCTGAAGAAGCACTGTGGCTGCATAATATATATTTTTCTTTTTTCCTGCAATTCAAAAATGTAATCATGCAATAGGCTTTAAAAAATGTTTGTCCATCCTTGATGCATATCCTCAGGAAGAAACTCAAATATTCACAACTTGGGTGGGTTTAATTGAATTTCAAATGATTAAAATTATCTTACATGAATACTGAATTGAAATTTACATTTAATTTTTTTGAAGCTGTGAAATATGTTACATGCATCCATATACTGTTTGCATTGCTCAAGGCCTTAATTAGTACTCATGAATATCACCAATAATTCCATCAGGCTAAACAGACAATGAAAAATATGTTGTTACAAGAATACAAACAGCACCGCTCAACCAGTGTCGACCATCTTAGCTACCATTGACAGGGCTTTAATCTGCACTTATCAATATTCTTATACAGTATGAACAATAAATATAATTATCACATTACATACGTAATATGAAAGATTGCTCATAGTGATGAACCCACAGAAGATTATCCCACAAGTGTCTTAGAGCACAGATATACCATAACAACTTGAGGTGATCTTTATCTGTACTCAGTTGGCCAGAAATCAATGAACGCTACACATGAAATTCTAAATTTGCTCATCTTGATACCAGATTTGAGTTGTCTTCTGTTATGCTTAAATTATATATTATGTATTTCTTCACTTAGAGAATATTTTTTAGAAACAAAGGAAAATGTAATTTGTGGTAACTGTATGCATATTTTGCAGTTTCTAATAGAGATGCAAGGGGGATCTCAGGTAATAAATGCTGCTGTACAACATTTAACCAGTTTGTTGTTACATTAATGACATTTACGTAGATATTGACTGACACTTGAAGGCAATGTTTTACTGGTTAAGATATTAGGATTTATTTTGTCATAGCTAAATAAAACAGTAACCAATCACAGTGTGAACACAGCAAAGCTCTTCCCTGAGAGTAGGCTCATTTCTCTTTAATGTGTTTTATTCCAAGAAGGGCTCAAAGGGTAAATTCCTCTCAGATGACCTCCCCCAGCTTTCCCCTGAATTTCTGCACAAAAACACCCTGTGATATTGCAACAGCGCGCTCGGAGCAGTCATATTGAAAAGTCATGTTTTGTCAGGTGCAACTTAAGCTATCATTTGTTTCTTATATAAAACGAACTGTCTTAGGTTTAAATGGAATCAGGGCCAATTATATGCTTATTTCATTCTGTGAAGTATGGTGGCTTTTAGATTATTTCCTGTTCAGTATGAGTTGTATTTAAAAGGCAACAATCCTTTATACTGTGCATCATAAGCAGTGGGGCTCACCAAGGAAATAACTTTCACCCAAGCAGTACATGAAGCATATGGGATGTGGCAAACACATAATAGACTTCTTACAGTGGGATATGAAATGAAAGAGTATGACACCCTGCTAGAAACACTATTGGAACTGTTTACAGGTATATATGCATACTGTAAACCAGCCATGGAGAAAGTTCAACGAATCTTGTATAACATACATGGCATTGTTGTGTTTTTATCAGTGTATTGAGGTGGAAGATGGAGCTTGGCAGAGTGTAATGAAACTCCCACTATACCCCTCATCCCAGGGGTTGACATTTGTCTGATACTATTAATAATGACTCGCAAGTCAATTATTCAGCAGCTGCAACAGAAAATAGATGTACTTCACTGAAACATGGGAGTAGAAGAGAAGCTGCTTATGTTACACAATGTACGCATAGATTCAATATAGAACTGGCAGTAGAGATGAGGAGGGGATAAGTGCAGGCTATACAGTCCCACGGCGCGACAGTATTGTTGGGAAGTTACAACTAGGACAAGAGAAACCATTGCAGAAGAAGGAGGTGTTTTTCTGTTGATTATTTTTGCTAAATAATTGAGTAATTAAATGTATGCAGTTTTGCTTGATAACTTAAACTATGGGCCCTTTATCATGTATCACTTATGTCAGCCCTAAAGATTTGATCAAATGACTCAATAACTTTGAAGTTGCTAAACCATGTAAAACAAATCTCTTCATACAGTATACTAACATGGCTCATATTCCTATTTAAGATATCTAAGTTATTTGAAAGTTACAGCAGGTCTAACGTCTCACCAGAATACCCTGTGCATTTTGGCAAACTTCAATCGCTCTTTCTTTACATTCATTTTTAATTTGCCTTATGATTATCTTGCCATAGTGAAAAAAATAAATGAAAAAAATAAAAATTAAATAAGCTTGTTAGCTTCTTTCACAGAAGCATATATATATGTATATATATATATATATATATATATATATATGCATATAGCAGCTGTGACTGTTTCTATGGTTACCACATGTGGAGATCCAGGTGGTCTTTCTCCTTAACTGAGATGCAGTGAAAACACTCTTTAGACAGAACCTCAGATACAAAGTTTCCTGTATCAATGCAGTGTGTGTGTGTGTGTGTGTGTGTGTGTGTGTGCATGTGTGTTTGTGTGTCTAATTGCACAGTATATTGTTTGTTTGGTAACAGAGATACACAACTCGCCTAATTGCTGAGTGGAGAAGAGGTGGTAGCAGAGGTAGAAATCTTTCATGTGCAGGATCCTTATTTATTTCCTCACTTCCGACTTCATATCTTTATTTTTGAACCAATTTTTAAACTATAATAAACTCTTAATGTAGCAAAAAGCACAACTTAAATGGGCATTTTGTCCTCTGTGACCATCTTTATTGATTTCTTTGGCAGCAAGCAGGATTTACCATATCAATACGACTTATCTCCTCCTACACAATTCTCTGACATGGCAGCCTCTGACCATTCAGATCCTCTACAGTCACCCTGTAATTGACTTAAACAACAAACTCACATTTTCACAACAGAACAAGCCAGCAGTAATAAGCTAAATGCAGTACTAGAATATATTAAAAGGCTTAAGAGTGAGACTTTAAAATCCTTGCAATGAAATGAACAGTTATAATATATACATTGTGTGTGTGTGTGTGTGTGTGTGTGTGTGTGTGTGGTAGTGCAGTGTTGATTAGGGGGTGGAAGTGTCTTCCCACTGGGCACATACTTTATTCCTATTTTTGAAGGCCAGAAATCTGCGCAGTTGGTAATTGTTTAGTCATTGATCAACAACCCCATTAACAATGTCCCCTTCAACTTATATTACGGACATTTGGTGCAATGGGGCAGTAAAACCATAATTATCGCTACTTAACGGAGTTTGCAATGAAAGGAAATTTTTATCGGTGACACAGCTTGCAAATTAAAAAAACTCAGTGAGGGTATGTGCTCTAGAAAATGAAGATCATAAATGCAAGCTCACACTTAGTGGAGAGTTAGTGAACGAGTGGGGTGTTTTGTGCTTTATGTGAACTGCATATCATATTCTTATCCTCAGAAGTGTGTGGAAAATGTTCCAAATGTGAAAACCTTGCTTTTTTCCACCCTTCTGAACTCTGAGGTCATGAGGATGATGGTTGTGATATACTATAAGAGTCTATTCTTAACATTTTCCGTATTTAGCTGTCAGCTCTTGTCCGTAACATGTATGATGAAAATGGTACATGGCAGCTGTAACATTTAATACCATGTCTGTCATGTTTCAAGGATTGAACATTTGGTAATACGTACATGTCTCTCAATGCCTGCTTCAGTTGCATGAAGAAATCAACTAATCTAGCCATGCTTTTATGTAAAACCCACTTGCTCTGAGTCTGGCTTAGATTCCCTTAGCTGTCTGTGTGTAATAGCTCAGGCTCAAATAGAGGCAATATATGCATGTCTCTGAAACAATCAGCCTTGTTTATCCAGAGCCCTTGAACCTCCAGGATCAGAACATTTCTGCAATGAATTCTGATTTGCTAAATCCCTGTCCAATTCATTGCCTCAACTCTGCGCAAACATCAAAACAAACTCTTTCCCTTTTTTTGCCACCAGCTGTTAGATTTGGGCAAAAATAACAGAAAGAGAGGGTTGGATGGTAGAGACATGAAGGATTTCCAATTTGTTTATTAATGTCTCTTTCCTTCTCACCCGGCCTCCCTCCTCCTCATTTCCTCTTTCCTGAAACATATAAAACAGTAAAACTTCGATAGAGATCTTGCAGGGTGCCGTTGCAGGTGGATTCATTTGAAAGTTTTTGTATCTCCTGCCACACTCCAGAGTTATATTTGGTGTTGGTGAAATTCTGTTTTCTGAATGTCTAAGAAGTTGATTTAAGGAGACGGAGCAGTGTGGGTTGATAGCACGAATTCATCATTTGTATCTCAGGTGCTCACTGAAGTACACTCACTTGGCTTGAGTCACAGCTTTGCCCAAATTGTAAAGTATCAGTTCATAGTGCATCTCTCCTTTTTCAGCCTTGGAAAAAGTAGATGGGAAATGGAATTAAAGGGGTCAGATTTAGTAATCAGGAAGTAATTAATTGCTCAAAGCCACAGTAGCTGTTTGGACATCTGCTTACTCGTTATTTTGTCTTGTTAAAATAATAAATTATTAGTAATGCAAATCTGTATCCTTTTGGGTTTTGGGTGCAATGCAAAAGCAGACATCTGCGCATTGGTAATAATGATTCAGATGTGACTTTATTAAATGTGCAATATGTAATATATTTACTGTATTTAATCATAAAATGACCACAATGTGTGCTCAGATAAAAGGAAACATGCTACTGTAAGTTGAATTATTATGTTTTCTGACAACAATGCTAAACAAGTATTTTCTCCTTTTGAAATTTCAGTTCCGCGGTGGAATATCTGTTTGTGTTTTGGCCTGTGTGTTGTTATCAATCTATGCCTATTTTGACAGCTGGGCCAGGTTATACATGTAAAAACGCAAACCCAGCGTGCTACAGCTGTAGTACAGCCATGGAAGCAGCAAACAAACCAAAAGGATCAATGGAGATAGATTCATTCTAGCTGCCCTAAAAAAAACCTTGCCATCTTTCTTAATAGTTGCATAACTAGAGATGTGGAAAATACACGGGTAAATATTGGAGAGTCTTTTAAAAGATGGAGATGGAGAGCCTAAAAGGACACAGAGTTTACAAATTTCTTCCTTAACAGGTAAGCGTTGAGCTTCATTGTTGAGATCCTGACTGGTGCTATCCCCGCAATGCTAACACACGCTAATTGCTCACGTAGGATCTATGGCATATGCCAGAAACCGCAACTTTGACGTCCTCATAATAAAAACACCAGGTAGCCGGAATTGTTGGATTGGGACACAGTGTTCTCTACAGATCGTTTTGCAATGTATGTAATATTGTTATGTTGTGGTTGTGGTAATATTGTGTAATTGTGGCTAACATTACCATTGTCACATTCAAGGTTATGATATGTTGGACAGTAAGATGATTCCCACTTTCTTACAAACTGCCATGCAACCATAATGTGAAATGTTCTGACTGTACAGTGTATAAACAAGCTGTGTAATGGGTAGTAATATCGACAACTCCCCGCTGCTGAAATTTTTCCCCTGCTTCTGTTTCGCAGGCATAGCTGACAGACAATGACTTTGCCCTGGGTACAGACGACCGTGAGGTTGCAGTCTTTATAACGACTGTTGCAGTGACTTAAAGTCAAGGAAAGGTGGCTGACAGTTGGGCACAAAGCTCTGAAAGCTGGTCGTTGTAGTTAAGGATTGTCGATAAAAGATGTTTTTCAGCCGAGTACAGAGCTCGGCGAGTGCATGGGCTTTTATGACGTCAACATAGCAACATCCAGCAACTCCACTGTGCTGTGGAGTAATGTCTGTCAATGCTAGACTAGCATCAAGCTAACATTGACATTGTGTGATGTTGGGTTTAGCATTCTCAACTTGGCAACTCCCGTGAACTTCGACACTGGGGGGGAGAGGGGGGAAACAACTCTTTTCCGTATTTTGAAATTGGACTGCAGTAACCATTTTAATAGCTATCTGTCAGTTTTACATATTGGACCTTTAAATGTCTAATACAACATAAATCAAAGAAATAATATCCACAGTGCAGCCACAGCAAGAGGTGCATCTACTTCTGCCTATCAATGTATGTGGTGAATTGGGAACAGAATGGCTGCATTTTAACTTTTAAATTTTTGTTTATTTAAATATAAATATCAAAACACTAAAATGCTTGAGGGCAATGCATATTTGAGACGTGGCTATAGCACCTCATAGTATAATAAAGTATACATCATCATCATAGCCCCAATTTTTGGCAATAAATCTGTCTAAAAGTGGTGGACAGACTTACCAACCAACCAACAAACCCACCAACCATCAGATCAACATTGCTATCTCTAAAGTCATTGGATTAAGATAAAAATGTAAATATCTAGCACACAATGTGTTTTTTAACTTTAAATAACAGCCCTAGGACAACTTTTTAAAAAGCTTCAATTCTGTTACTTGCTTTGATCTTTTGCCAGATGTGCACGTCGCATGAGTTGGATGGGATTCAACAGCCTTTTTTGATCTGGATATGGTGATGGAATATAGACTAGAAATTCCAGAGATCTTATTTTTCTTCTCATCACAATTTCAGTGTTGTCTTTTGATATCCAGGGATATTTTAGCACATTTCTATTTTCCTTTTTTCTTTTCTTTCATTTCACCAATGTGGTCTAGATACAACATTTGACACCTTTATAGACTAGATAACACAGAAGAAAAAATGCAGCTAAGAGGAGAAAGTCTGGCTGTGAAGTGATACACTGCATATCAGTCTATACAAACCTCTCATATTACGCTTTTTAATCACATATCCACACCAACAGGGCATTAGTTGGTGGATCTCATTGCAATGACGAAGCATTACATTAGGACTTTGGTTGCGTGGGATATGCCATCACTGAATTTTTCCGTGGCTGTCTAGAGGCTCTCTCTGCTGCCGATTATCATAACAGCTTGAGAGTAGATGACCCGACAGATGTTTGTAATCTCACACCGAGAAGCTTGTGACTGGGGTTGCAATCAGATAAGGGAACATATAAGGGATTATAAATGGTGACAGTTGGGAAAAGGCTATAGATTACCCCATAATCGCTGATAGATGGCAAATGTCCTCTTTCAACCCCTTTAGGCCGGCTTCTCGGTGTATACACCAACCCAATATTTGATATATGCTTGTTTATTTTCCAGTGTATCTCCAGAGTGAATTTAGAGCTTGAACACAAGGCACAAGCTCATTTCTTCTTGCTAGTTTGTAAGGCCCCATTGAGAGTGTATGGTTGTGTGGACAGGTTAATGATATCAGCTTGAGAGTAGTTTTTAATCACGAACAGACTAATGAGATAGGTTGGGCTGGAGTTACTCCAGCAACAAACAGCATCTCAAATCCCTCACTTCCTCCCTCCCTTTTTTACTTTCTGCTTTCTTCACTGTCTAAACCCAAGAATGAAGAGATTTAGGAGAACCTGAGCAATGAATGAGTAGACAATGGTGTGGATTAAAAGGAATCAGTCATATTCACAGTGAACAGCAGGACATATTCACCCTGTGGTGAGGCACCAGCAGGTTATTGACAGTGAAGGAGCAGTATTGTGAGCCAATCCTTGTGGAAAAGTGGAAAACAATTACAGACTTCCTGGCTGTTTTTGACAAGAAGCAGTCATTGTTTACATATCCTAGACTTGCATAAATGAATATTATTTATAGTATTAACAGAATTTAAGAATGAAAAAAACTAATAAAAAAAACTCTGGTCAAATGACTTTTAAAGGGAACATCGTCATTTATTAATAGTAAATCAACATAAGAAAATATATCCATTTGTGCTTTTACTGTTTTGCGACTACAGCTCTGTTGTGCTGGAGGGAACCAAAGCTCCTTTTTTAACTGAAACATGTTTCACTCCATTAGAGAGTGGAAATTGGAGCCATGGAAGTGTTAAGAATTGGACATAAGTCCCCCTAGGCCCCTGAGGTACATCAAGAAATGTTGGCTTGCCAAGCTCACCCAGTTAAGCGCATGTTCTGTCTGTGAGGATGGCTTTGCTGTCAAGAGTACATTAATGCAACATGTTACTCTGTGCCGAGTCCTGCGGTTATATTTCATCCTGTAACTTATGGGTTTGGATGGTTGCTGCTCCTGATGAAAAGGCTCACACTTTCCTATCCGGTAGTCCTATTTAAAGAAATAATCCATGACATTTTGATATAAATAAATTATCTTTTTGCTACCACTGACTGAGATAGCGCTTGATGAGTCAACCTACAGTATACCTGGTTTAGAAGTGCTTTAGCATTTTCTTTTTTAAAACATCTAGTGATAATAGTCAGGATCAGACTAGTTTACTGGAAATAGCTACACCGTTCACTTCATAATATTTTTTTTTCTCAATAAAGGAGGTATATTTTGTTTATTCACTGGTATAAATATGCACTTTTTGACTGTGGTGACAGTTTAATGCAAAATTTTGGAAAATCCATCCATAACATATCCATCATCCATCAAGACAACCACAAGGTGATTGTAGTCTGTTACTGTCCCTCCATTTGAAAGATTGACTTCTTGTTTCTAAATCTTCATACATGCTCCTAGTTGTTTTAATGTCTATCATAATTCAACAAGTAGTTTTGTATCTTCTTAAGCATATTGTTCTTCTAGAAGCTTCATATTGTATGACTTCTGTCCATCTTCCTTGGTTCAGTTTTCAACTGGTTTGATTTGCTGTGGCTAAAAAATAAAGACATTTATAGCAAACCTTAAATCTCAACATAAATGCAAGGAAAAACACTACTGGCTACCCTGTTTGAATGAATATTATTATTATCATTTCCAGTGCACCCTCCTAACAATGACCATTTGACACCAAATATATTACATAAGGACATTCATAAAAAAGGAAACATTATGAATTTAAAACTAAAAACATGATTTGACAGATTATCACTTTATATTCATCCTGGTTGGTTTCTGTTTGTGTGTTACATCACAGTGGATTAGAAGCTCAGAGTGCTGGTGGGTGTTTGTTCAGTAGGCGTGGTGTGATTCCTGCTCATGGATTGTGGACATTTGGTTAGGAGCAGATTAGTCTCTGCTTGTGCTGTTAGCCTTGTGAGAATAACCGCACATCAGCACAGATCACCACAAACTGTGTGTGTGTGTGTGTGTGTGTGTGTGTGTGTGAGGGATGGACCAACAGAAAAAGAGAAAATGAGAGAGAGAGAGACAGAGGGAGGGAACGTGTATATGTGTAGCTTTTAATCATATTAAATTGGATCATTAGATAGACCCATTTACATAGTGCTTTCATAAGGTGAACAGGACCAAATCCTATTGAAAATGGGCCTAATCTACTGCAAAAGCTCTGCTGCATCCAATCACAGCTTTTGTGGGGACTCTGTGTCCCTCGGTGCAGGCCTATGTATGAACATACGTGCAGCATTAATTTGGCTGAATTAGGATTGAGAACAAATTGCCACTCTACATTCCAAAATCCAGGCGTGATTGAGAAATAATGAGCAGCTCAGCCCCACATAAATGGTTCACAAGATTATCCCCCTCTGAATTATACAGCTCACCCCTTTCCTGGCCAGGAAGTCGGATAGATCCATAACGTACAGACTTATCGTGGACATGACAAGCCTAGATAAAGTCCTCCGTATTGATTTCAATCTAACCATAACTACTCCGCTCTATTCTAAATCTTGTGCAAGTTTTCCAAGGTTGTGTCCGATGGATCATCTGCATCATAATTTTTTTTCATCTGCATCAAATATTGTGATAGCCCCATAGACTTTGACCTTCCTTGAATGGTGAAATTCTCATTCTCAGTCCACTGGCATCTAAACATGCTCAAATATTATCTTTTTATCAGCATTTCATGCTATGATAGCACTGATGGCAAAAAGTCATGCTCATCATGGTTTGAAAGAGGATCAGGATGAAGGTCTTGCTGAAATGACCTTTAGAGTGGGCTCTGCAGGCTAAAGCCAATACAGTCACAATTCTAGAGTTGGTTTTAAGAGAGCACTAAAATTGGTGATGATCAGTAGACTTAAAGATTATGGCCCCCTGTATTATATACTTTCGGTCTGCATTAAGGTCCTTCTGGAAAACCATTTGCCACCTCAGGAGGGGGCAGCGGGAAACCATCCAAGCTGTATACAGTAAGGATGGGATTCTGTTGACTTCAACTGAGGAGGTAATAGGGCGGTGGAAGGAGCACTTTGTGGAACTCCTAAATCCAGCTGACATGCCCTCTATGGTAGAGGCAGAGCAGGATATGGGGGATTGTTGTCAATGTCCCTGGTGGAAGTATCTGAGGTAGATTAACAACTCCACAGTGGCAAAGCCCCAGGGATTGATGAGATCCATCCAGAAATTCTGAAGGCTCTGGGTGTGGAGGGGCTGTCTTGGTAGACACGCCTCTTCAACATTGCATAGAAGTCTGGGACGGTGCCTAATGAGTGGCATACCGGGGTTGTGGTCCCCCTCAAAAAGGGGAACCAGAGCCAATTACAGGGGTATCACACTTCTCAGCCTCCCTGGTAAAGTCTACTCCAAGGTGCTGGAAAGGAGGGTTCGGCCAATAGTTAAACCTCGGGTTGAAGAGGAACATGAGAATGGGAATATGGAATGGGAGTATGCCCAACCGGTGTACATGTGTTTTGTGGATCTGGAGAAGGCGTATGAACGGGTCCCCCCGGGAGATACTGTGGAAGGTGCTGCAGGAGTATGGGGTGAAGGGGTCCCTTCTCAGGGTCATCCAATCTCTGTATGACCAAAGCAAGAGCTGTGTCCGGGTTCTCGGCAGTAAGTCCGATTTGTTCCAGGTGAGGGTTGGCCTCTGCCAGGGCTGCATTTTGTCACCAATCCTGTTTGTAGTATTTATTGGCAGGATATTGAGGCGTAGTCGGGGTGGGGAGGGGTTGCTGTTTGGTGGGCTGGAGATCTCATCGCTGCTTTTTGCAGATGATGTGGTCCTAATGGCATCATAGGTGTGTTACCTACGGCCCTCACCGGATCGGTTAACAGCCAAGCGTGAAGCGGCTGGGATGAGGATCAGCACCTCTAAATCTGAGGCCATGGTTCTCAGAAGGATACCAATGGGGTGCCTTCTTCAGGTGGGGAATGAGTCCTTACCCCAAGTGAAGGAGTTTAAATACCTTGGGGTCTTGTTCATGAGTGAGAGGACAATGGAGCAGGAGATTGGTTGTAGAATCGTCGCAGTGGGTGCGGTATTACATTCAATTTATTGCACCGTTGTGACAAAAAGAGAGCTGAGCCAGATGGCAAAGATCTCAATCTACCGGTCAGTTTTCATTCCTACCGTCACCTATGGTCATTAAGGCTGGGTCATGACGGAAAGTACAAGATCCAGGGTAAAAGTGGCCGAAATGGGTTTCCTCAGGAGGTTGGCTGGCGTCTCCCTATCAGATAAAGTGAGAAGCACAGTCGTCCGTGAGGAGCTTGGAGTAGAGCCACTGCTTCTTCATGTCAAAAGGAGCCAGTTGAGGTGGTTCGGGCTTCTGGTAAGGATGCCTCCTGGGAGCCTCCCTAGGGAGGTGTTCCAGGCATGTACAGCTGGGAGGAGGCCTCGGGGAAGACCCAGGACTAAATGGAGGGATTATATCTCCAACCTGGCCTGGGAATGCCTCTGGATTTCCGAGCTGGTTAATGTGGCTTGGGAAAGGGAAGTTTGGGGTCCCCTGCTGGAGCTGTTCCCCCCGCGACCCGACACCAGATAAACAGACGAAGATGGATGGATGGCCCCCTATATTTTAATGAGTCATTCACATGGTGGAATGTGGTGGAATCAACATCTGTTACAGTAAAATGCACAGTGTAACCTGTTAGAAAACCTGTGAAAAAAGCATTCCACATGAACAGTCAAAAGTAAAAAATATGTTAAAAAAAGTTTACATCAGAATTATGTAATTGCATGTTCTTTTTGTTTCTGCTACAATATCTCCAAACAGTAAAAAGACACAGGCAAAATTACCAATTCATATTTAATGAAGCTTTATAACCTACATTGCATATTCGTAAATTGTTGAAATGGTTGACAAACCACAACAGACATTTCTTAAATGTATTTAAACCATACATAAAGTCTTTAAAACTGGGAAGGAAAGCACAAACAGTGTATGGAATTCTAATGCACTTTCCCATTGTGTGAACTAACTGAAATTCATGTGTACTTCTCCTTGTAATTTAAATAACTTTCATTTTATTTTCTCCTTTCCATTGATATAGTTCTGTTAAGAAATTATTCTGATATCCTCTTATGTAAGAATACTTATGCTGATTGATAGATGATTGGTTGTTTTTTGTACTATATGAAGTAAAAAAACAATTGTCCCAGCAGACATTTTGACTGGGCGTAAAAGCAAACGTGTTACTAATAACACTCCTTCTATTCATGTGTCCAAGTAAGAAGTGAGCCAACATACACAACACCAGGACCCAGAGCAGCTTAATGGAATTAAGCTATCATTTATTTTATAATTTACACCCGCGCTTTTCTTGTGCCTGGTCAAAACGTTGTTATTACAATTTTTTTTTTGTACAAATTAAACAAATGAGATATAATATATATAGCTAGGCTGGCTGTTATAGCCATAGTTAGACAGAATGGTGTCAATCTTTTCATCTAACTCTCCACCAGAAGCGAATAAGCCAAAATGTCCAATTATACTCTATATAGATAGATAGAAGTTATATACAATTGTGTTTTTTTTTAAGATTTGGGGTTTTTCTGCCTTTAATTTTTGACATGACAGCTAGGTGAGAGAGCAAGGGGAAGACAGGAAATTTGTCACAGGTTAGATTCGAACCCTGGACCTCTCCGTTGAGGAATAAACCTTGAAGTAGATCATTACATACATAATTATACTTTTAAAACTTTTCGGAACCTCTTTGTTAATGTCCATGCAGTGTTTACAAAAGCTGCATGTTCAACAGGCTCCAAACACATCAAACACTTGTTTGAGTGACTGATCCTTATAGATTAAGTATTCAAAGAGATTTTCAAATCATGAATTATTAAAATGTGATGTGTGCTGGTGAAGAAAGGTGAACAGAAAGGAGAAAGAAGAAGAAAGGTAGAAAGATAGAGAGCAAATTGGAGTGAGATTTGATCGAAAGAGAGCATAATAGTTTCCGAGCGTTTAGTATGCAGAATAGAAGAATAACACTTTTAGCCCTTCTATCGAAGTCTGGGACTCTGCAGTAAGCAGTCTAAACTTTCTCATATAAGCCTTTGCCTCGAGCCATAAACTCAAATATTTCAGTCACGTTCACTGAAGCTAAGGAAAAAATGCCTTATTACTTATGATCAAAGGTTGGTGTTGGTGTTCTGGAGGAGACATGGAGCGTCTGCTAGAATTTACATAAGGAGTTGAAGGCGGCTCATTTTGAGTGAATAGAGAGACATCCAGAAACATAAATACATCTAAAAATCAGGAACAAATAGTTTGTTCTCTTTGTCCTATTAAAGTCACATGAGTAAAGAAAAAAGCCTGCTTATCCTTTATATCTTCAAATCTTTCCAGTAAATTTCTAGAGATACATTCATTTGCACTCAGTGTTGTCTTTTGCAGACCTTGTGACAATACAATGTATTGTAACTTTAGAAATCAGAAATATAAACTCATGAAAAATACTTGTCCTCTGCGGGTAACGTTGTATTATGGAAAGAATGGTTAGAATATGTTGAGAAGTCATAAAAAGTAAGCATTTGTAACTCCAAAATGGTGATGATGCTGTTAAAAATATAATCATGTGAATAAATACAGAGAAATTATGAATTCAACAAACAAAATATTAAGTGATTTCATAGATCATTAGTCAACATGGACAAAACTAAGCTCAAATATAGGACAGTTATGAGGGTAAATACTCTTGCAGTGTCCAGAGGGTTATGGTTGTTGAAGTATGCAAGGGTTAAAGTAGAAATATTCTGTTTGGTATTCATTCATTCTGTGAGGTATTCTGTTGATTTAGTGTTTAGGTGTGTGTGTGTGTGTGGGGGGGGGGGGGTGGTTGGGGGGGGTTAGTATAGGGCAGGAAAAATATATCAAAATACAATAAAATATTAATTATAGTCATGATGATGAAATAGATAAACCGAGGCAGTAAAGCAGGATTTTTTACTGTTTGCATGGCCACTGTTCTAGAACCATGTTTGCAATACTTAATATCCCTAGTTGTTCCTGATATTTGTGCTGGTTGGGGCTCCCAGGAGGGAAGACTGTCCTCCCCCTAAAAAAATGAGATGAGTCATTTCAGCAAACCCAACCTGAACCAAGTGTTATTATTGTAACCAGGACAAAAAAGGTGCCATAACATAGTAGTAGTTTTAGTCCAAACCATACTCTTTTCCTAACCCTAACTAAATCTAAACCTAACCAAATCTTAACCATAGCAATGTCACATTATAAGTCAGTGATTTGTAATAGTTTTGAAAGGTACAGACAAATGAGCCTTTCACATGCCCCAAGCTTGTTAGCTTGTGTTTGTTAAAAACCTATAGAAATATACTCTTTCTGCCCTTGTTAGAGGGACGATAATAAATAAATAACATTTGAGCTGAGCATTGTAGTATTATTGCATTATTTTATCATGGTTCATTTTTTCTGTAGGCTCTTTGTATAATATTTTATTCATGCATTTATCATTTGCTATTTTGGAGTTTCAGCAGCTACTGTGCAGTCTGGAAGTATACCTAAATGGTCATTGAACAAATTCCAGTGAAAAGAACGTCAGTCAGGCTTACTCAGCCTGCTTCGGAAGTAGCTGTTATAACACCTCTCACGCCTCACTCCTGTTAACAAAGCTTAGGGTTTTAATAGGTTTTTGAAGCTGTTTTGAGTTTGATGGAGAGCTTAATTGTGTCATGAGGTCTATCATTTCTATAAAAATTGTATGGGAAACTGTTTTTCTTCAATATCCTGGCATTAAAATGGTTTAGTTTGATAAGAATAAATAATGGGTTCTTTGATCCCAAAATATCCACATCCATTTTTTCGCTAGACCTATCACTGATATTGTAAAATTATAACAAATGTTTTTTGGTGAATGTTGAAAGCAAGATTCATGTCAACTGCAGAGTGCAGAATGACAACTAAACACAACATTTTGCTGTACTGATTATTTTCCTTTATCAGAGTCTCTTTCATACCCTCTATTTTTTTAATCCCTGCCAACATGCTCATCTATGTTAAATCTGGACCCTAACTGCAGATGTGTCCCATAGCGTCATTTCCCTTCATCAGTGCAAAAGGAGGGTAAAACTGATACTGAGACCAAGAAATACAGTCTGACTGACGGGTGAGTTTCAGTCTGATGAGAAAGTTCTTGACGTCCAGCAGGCGCCTGCAGGATCAGGCCATCTTGTTTCTAGGCACTGTTAAATGGAGCTGTGGCCCAACCATATCACTGCTGTCAGACCCCACAGCCTCTGCAGACAACTTTGGGGCCTTGTAAAAAGGCTAGTGCTAATGGGTTTTTAGTCTCCTTTGGCCGTCAGCTAGAAGAAAATGGGAATGATGGTTGGTGTGTGTGGGTTAGTATGTGTGTGGCAGCAAGACACAGTTATCAACTTTAAAGGTCCTGAAATAAAAACAAATACACACACACATATATATATATATATATATATATATATATATATATATATATATATATATATATATATATATATAGGCTGATGGTAAGAGAGTGGTGAATAAAACAACAACATTATGTTGCATCTGCTACACGAGAATAGGCTACACCAGTGGGAATACTACAAACAAGTTGACTCCACTTCAGTTCGACTCCAACCTGAGGCTCTTTGCTCCATGTCATTACCCTTTCTTTCCCCTTTTATGTCTTCCTCTGTCCTGTGATAATAAAGGCCCCAAAAAATAACCTTTAAAAAAAAAAAACAAAACAGCACAGTTATTATAATGTAAAATAAAATAAAAGTTTTAACTTTGAAAAGATCAAGACAGTCTGTTTCAAGATGACCTCACATTATGTGGTTGTGCATTTTTTGCCAGAGCTTTCTGCTTTTCAGAGTTTGCGATGACAACACTGAAGTCTTAGTTTTGGGAAACTGTGCAAATGTTTTCAGGTTGGTCTGAACACTGGTAAAAATCCACACTATCAGGTGAAAAGAATTGGTTGTTGGCACAATGTAGACCATGGCTACATCCTTAATGGGCTGCATACACCAAAAATGGACATGGACTGTTTTTAGGTGGATGTGTTTAGATATTTTACAAAATATACGTCAAATCCAAATTTGCGGTTATGTTGATAGAATTTCAGCTTAACAGTGGAGTTAGCAGTGATGAAGACCACAAGGGAATTAGCCATCCAAAGTAGGAAGAAAAGTGCAAAGAGTCCAATTTTAGCAACCCACTTGGAGCAATGACTCATAACCACGCCCACAAAACTTTCAAAATCCCCTAATTTCAAATGTCTATGAATGTGTCTAGTTGTAAATTGATCTGGGGGACACTAGATCATAATATCATATAACTGGGACCCCAAACATGTCAGTGGCTAGCCACATTTTTGTAAAGAAAGAAATCACACTGGGAAATCCACAGAGAGCTGCATGGGAATCAGGAATCTGCAGAAAAACAAAGAACTCTAAATACACTGTATATGCACAGGGACAAATATATGCGCCAAAGTGTGAATGAAATGTGATGAGATCAACTCGTGAGGGCTGGTCCTTGTATCAAATGTTCCAAATTTTATTAATGCCAGGAGAAACTCTAGCTCCCTCTCAGCGTGAGTCTCTTTTTCAAAGTCTAAAATCCACAGGCCTTCTGTTTGCATGGAAATGCTTTTGATGATCAAGCTTATTTAAGAATGTGCTCTTGAAGTCAAGACATTTGATTTTTTTTTTTTTTTTTATCAAAGATGTTCCTTTTAAGTAATAATCCAGGACAAGGACATGTATCACAGAACACAGTGGTAACTCCTTCCAGTGCACTATAAAGTGTTATGTTTGCAACAGCATCTACAATGATTTCTATTAAATGAAAACCAGCAGCAGTGGTTTGAAATAAACAGAAAAATAAACACGGAAGCATGAGCAGTGATAGCCAACATAGCTGAATTACTAACAGCAGACAATCATGAAAACAGCATCATGATTTATCCCTTTACTTTGTAAGGAGATTTTCAGACCAGAGATTGGGTTTAGTACATCACTTGCTGTCTCTTGAGACAGATAAACAAAATCTAGTAAAAGTGGAGGACGCTGCGGTGGGACACGTAGGTAACAACTGTGCCATGTATATTGGTCAATCAGGCAAACGTGCATAAAACGCGTTTTACTGTAAGCCTTATTTGGACAATACAAGATGTAAGACTTTATATTACACTTACTTACTTATTATTATTATTATTATTAGTAGTAGTAGTAGTAGTAGGCTAGTAGTAGTAGTATAGGTTTTTGTTATAATAGGAAATGTTTAGAAATAAAGAAAATAATGACCTTCCATCACACATTTAACTTATATTTGTGATTTAAATACATGTAAAATATGTAATATGATGTTTTTTGAAAAGTTGGTAAGAGTTAAGTTCTTTAATGCAATATATTGGAAATATAATTTTTGATCTGTACCATACAATTGAGATGTACTGGAAATCATGTCAATATAATGTAGCAGCATGTATGGAAAATAGTTTTAAAAAAAGAAGTTCACTTCCTAGTGTTTTCTAGAGCTTATAACCACATTTCAAACATCTCCCATTTGAGGGTAGGGTCTATGTTCAGGTTTCAGATATTTTGTTCATTTACCACAACTTACCAGAAGTCTTGTAAAACTCTTTTGCCCATTACAGTATAAGTGTAGACATAGAATAAAGGAGTAGCAGGCCCTTATGCACAACAACATTTTTAACAGTTTAACATATGAATGGATCTCAGACACGGAGTGCTTTTTTGATGATTGCCTGAGCAGATATACGAGAGGTTAGACTGAGTTAGACACAATTACTTGCATCCTCTCAGCCTGCAGCTGCTTGTGGTTCAGCAGAGAGTAGTGTGACTCGGATGGAGGGCCATGTTGATTTCCCCTGTTGATTACTACTCAACATCGATATCTTTCCAGGGCCCCTCCAGTCCTCTTACCTTCCACGTTAATCGACGACAATGGAAAGCTCCAGGGATTTGTGAAAACCCTGCATTCAAATCACTTACACTTACATGCAAGATTTATTGAGGGCTGTTGACATGACTTTGACACAATTTAGTACAGAATATAAGTTTTACATTATCCTGGCATGTGGACCAGAACTGTATGACAAAGTGAAAAAGCTTTATTTATTATGTATTCAAACATTACATATATGCAGGTAAATCTGGTGCTATGTTAAGAAATCAAAACAGTACTTAATATGACGCCTTGAGGGTCTCTTCTGCTCTTAACGTCAAGTTTGTGATGTGAGAATCCACTTTTTGAATATTACCACAGCATTTTCATTTTTCATAAAATGTTTAATAATTCATTTAAAATTATATGAAATGTGGCAGTGCTTGTGATAAACATAACTAGGTCTAATGATATGCAGAATTTTGTCAAGCTGCCGGGGGCATTTTATTCAACATCTTCATACTGCATGTGCAGCAGTCACTTAAGACTTGTAAATTTACTTAATGTGTGAATTTTTGATGTTGACCTTGTTTATAGCATATTATAGCATAATCATTGTTTTTTTTAAAGATTATTTTTGGGGCATTTTAATAATAATCATGTATAATTTATTAGGCTGTTTTAGGCCTTTAATCTCAGAACAGCTGAAGAAGTGAAAGGAGAGACGGGGGGGAATTACATACAGCAAAGGGCCACATGTCGAACCTGGGCCGTCAAGGAATAAACCTCTATAAATGGGCGCCCACTCTACATTCTATGCAATCAGGGCACCCATTGCTTTGTTTGATCTTTCAGAATGCCTTAGGAGAGTGTATCACAAACAGAGGTTGTAACTATAAAAGATCAGAGGCCTGATCATTTCATTCCAAAATGAGTTATTATTAGACCAATGGTTTCTTGAACAATATAAGATTTAAGTTAAAATAGGTGGTTACATTAGATGAACTTCAAGTGAAAAGTTCAAACTGCACATCAATACAAGGCAAATTTTAGTTTCCATTTATTGCTGCTGTTTCACTGCTCTTTCATCATTTAACTGGATGTGAGCTCGCATGGGTCTTATCTGTAGTTAGCACTGCAATGCCAGAGTCCTGAAGCTTATGAGAAAACAAACAATATCTGGATGCCTGAGGTTTGGTATGAGGCCATATTTGAGAAAGCAGTCCGTCATCAGGTCCTTACAATCCTGAAAACAATGAACACGCCACAATAGGCCCACCATCTGTTTGGGAGGAGGAATGTTGTTTGGCTCTCAGTGTGGTTAGTGACACATAATATGACCTGCTGTTATTTGCTAAATTGAAATGCATTTTGTAAATTCCAATGCATTTTGGTACTCAGAGCAGTTTTGCTGACACAATCTTACAAAGAATACAGTCCCTTCTAATGGAACCTTTCTTCATCTCCTTAAAACAGGATTAATAGTATACATAAAAAGTATTAAGTACAAGAAGTACTATTTTATTCTTGGGGAACTAGGGCTGCAACAAATTATTTTTTTCATTGCTCAATCTATTGAATATTGTTGTGATTATTTAGTCAGTAAAATTGTATACGTATATTAAACATTACAATTTTGAAAAAAAAACTTCTCTTTGCAACACTACTTTTCCACCACTTTATGTACAGTGGGTTTCTGTCATACTGTTCCGTTAAAGTATGAGCTGTTTTTTTCTGATTCTTCAAGGACAGAAAGTGCAGTTTAAAAATCTCTCACCTGCCAGTGTGCAGTGTGTTTAAAAATGAAATACATTACGTTCAATGAAAACAAAGTAGTTGTTTTGCACCCAGACATTTAAGAAAATAATACATTACATTTAGTCATTGCAATATCCTGACAAGCGTGATATACAGTATTTGCTGAAGGTTATCATACCGTCACAATCTCATATCGATCCATGCGTACAGTCAGCACAGGTTGGTCTCCCTGTCTGCCATGGTGGAGCTTGTCACTGCCATTTATGCTACTCAGAAATATGCAAAAAATCTTATTTTATTCAGGCGCCTACATTTCATTACTGCTGACTCAGAATGGCGGCCCAACAGACAGAGAAAGAAGACAGTTCGACTTAAACAAAAAAACTCACACACCCACAAGAGCATCGGGCTAATGTCGATTGAGATCACATCTAAACCGCCGGTTTATGTGTGCATCTTAGGTGTGACACAGACACTCTTATGGCTCGGTCTGTCTTCTCAGGTATCGAACCACCTTCTCTCCACGGAGTCACCTTTTTGGATGAACATTCAGGAAATGATAGCCAGGCTGGAAGCCACCCATAAAGCCTGAGAGAAGCTGGGCTCTCTTCTCCGCTCGCAGCAGAAACAGTCAGGGTGCCCCCAGTGGGTTTGACAGTACCGCTAGCCCACGGATAGCTTCGGGTGAAGGCAGCACCACCAACAACCCATTATTTTATTTATAAAGGGGAAAAATGTTGTATGGCCTCATGAATTGGGACTGGACTGGAGCATGTGAAGGCATCACACAAGGTGAGAGCTGCCACTCTAATGACATCATACAGTTGACACTGTTTGGTTTTGGAACTCTGGGAGATGAGGTCCCAGAGGCCCACCTGCAATTACATCTTGCCGCCAAAGCTGCTGCTAGAAATAACTCAGATCTTACTGACTAGAACTTTAAAGTATGAAAAGTAAAGTACTTATTGTGCAGTAAAATGCTCACTGTCAGTGTTAACTATTATATCTGATGTTTTTGGATTAATATTACTGCAGCATTAATGTGTATGTTGCCTTTTACTGCTGCAGATGGTTATGTTTGGGCTCTATTTACCTCCTTTATATACTGGTTGGTAGTTTAATATACAGTAATGCATCATATTCTATAAGATCATCATTGTAACGTTGATGTCCTGTGAGAACCAGGTATCTCTACAAAACCTTTTGTATCAGAAAAACAGCCCTGTTTTCAGCTTTGTGATGATGCATTTTCCAGCTAATCCAAGAGGCTTTTTTAATAGTTTATTCAGCTTTATAAGTAGGAGCATTTTCTCAACATAAAGGAACACTTAATCCTTCAGTTCATCACAAACATTAAAAATCAACACATCTGGAGAGCCATGGTTTTCACTGGACAGGAAGGGGATGAAAAGCTGTCAGATAATGTAGTGGAGCAAACAGTACAATATGTGCCTCTGGGATGTAGTGAAGTAGAAGTATAAATTAGCAGATAATGCCCAAGTACAGTACTTGAGTAAATGTACTTAGTTACATTTCATTACTGAAATACAAGACAAAGGCGGCAAATCATTGCATTTAAGACATCAGAGTCCATGTGCTCTTTCGTACTGGAAAATACCACACAATATCAAAAAGATCTAAGAAATAAGAACTTTTATTCATAATATATTCATACTTGTACACAAGTAAAATAAAATGCATATCTATGGTTCCATTTAAATCTCCACACACAAATTGATAGCATTCTTTTGGTAAATGCTACCCATAAACCCTTTCTGTCATGAAAATAGAACTAAACTTTGGGGAGATAAAACATTTGTTTTATAAACATAAAAAACATAACACTACCCAACAAATGCATCACTTTCAATAAATAATGGGGGGAGATTAACGGACCCAACATTCTTTGTGTGCGCTCTGTCTCTGATTTCCAGTTTTTGTTTTTTATACTTGTTATTTTTTTTCATCTTCCGGTGGTCTGTCTATGCAGTAAAAGCTTTTGAGAGGGAAAAAGGGAGTAGTCCTCGAAGTGTAGCTTAGACACAGTACAGTTAAGTACATAGAGAACAAACAATTTTGGGCACCGATTCATTATATACATTAGATCTGTGGTGTTCTGTAAAGGCATCCATTCTGTTAAATGTACTCTAAAGTCTTCATCATCATTGTTTGCCCACGCCCACAATGGGTCAACGTGACTCCTTGCTTTTCAGTATGTGTCTGTTGTAGATGTCACTGCATCTTCTTTTATCATTGTCATGAGCATCAACAATCTTGAGTCCTGTGTTCAGAGTGAGATCAGGAGTCCTAAGACATGGCTAGAGATATCCAGATCATGGGAATGAAGAGAAAGTGCAGCACTTGCAAAGTAGAACCACGGCCTTTGATACAGTGGGCGTCTGATTTGGGCTTTTTGGAGCACTTCTTTTTCTTTTTGTTTGATGCTGTAGATGATTCCAGATTGTCTATAAGGTCAGGGTTTAGATTTTCCAAAGACTTGTCCAGGGTGTTGGACAAGGTTCCCAGTGGTCCATCATTCTGCTTGTTTTGGGTCTCATTTTTCGTTCGTTCCGGCTCCTTATACTTAGTCTTAGACATGTTCTCCTTTTCCTTAAGGGGGTTGTTAGTGATTTGGCGGCTTTTGCCAGACAGGATGGAGGACTTGTCATTATCTCCAAGGCAACATCTGGGAATGGTGTCCCCGAGAGGATTTTCAGTGGAAGAGAATTTACCAGACTGTCCCTTAGAGTTGAAGAGATTGGTATGAATTTGAGGTGTTTCCACACAACCCTCCAAGTCTTCACTTTTCAGTCGTTTCAGGTCCTTTCCTGCCAGGAATTCGGGAACAATGCACTCCAACTCAGAACTGGAACCTTTGAAGCGTTTGAACCAGTCCCACAAGGTCCTCGCCCGGCAGTCACAGATCCACTGGTTCCCATTCAAACGCAAATACTGGAGAGACTCCAGCGCGTCCATGGTCTCACCCGTCAAGACAGTGAGATTGTTAAAGAACAAGAACAAGGATTTCAGCTTACCAAGATCACTAAAAGCCCTTGGTTGGACATAGATAACCCGGTTCTGGTGTAGCAGCAGCCTGTCCAGATTGATTAAGCCTCGAAACATGTTGTCTGTTACTATCTTGATCTTGTTATTGTGCAGATAGAGAAAGGTGAGGTTTGCAAGGTCCAGAAAGGTGTCATCATGCAGGGTTAGAATGTTATTGTCCTGCAGGTAAAGGTACTGTAGGGAGAACATTCCTCGGAAAACCCCAACAGGGAGCTCTGACAGGCCACACCTGTGCAGGTGGAGGGTGTGCAGCTTAGTTAAGCCCCGGAAGGCTGTAGGGTTGATGGAGCGGAGGTTGCTGTTGTCTCCAATGTCCAGTTCCTCCAGTCTTTCCAAGCCGTAAAAGGCACCAGCCTCAATGTAGCTAATGTTGTTGGAGTATAGCCAGAGAACAGTAAGATTGTGGCAAGAGCTGAAGCTGGTGGATCTCACCACCGTTAGCTTGTTGCTCTGAAGGAATATCCGCTGGCTCCGCACGGGGATCTCAGTAGGAATGGAAAACAGTCCGTGTTGTTGGCAGGCCACAGTGGGCTTGGGCTCACTGAAGCACACACACTTGGCAGGGCAGCTGTCACTTTGAGGCACAATGTTCAGCCACATCACCAGAAACAGGAGTCGCCCCCCTATGGAGAAAGAGAAAAATCTGTGGGTTAGGACATAATGTATGTAAATATTAAAAGTCACAATTCTAATATAGTCACAGAAATCTGTAGAAATAGATGAATTCAGGTCAGGATGTAATATGCATAAACTTTTGAAAGAACACAGTACATTTTAATCAGACAACATCATTTGTGAATCAGTCTGAAAAAGAACATGAGGGTAGCTATTATTAAGTGTAGAAGATTTTTGTAATTTTTTATATTTATGACTGAAAATACATTTTTTAAAACAGTATGAGCAAATACGCAATTTAAACCTATGACACTGTGCTTACCATCAAATCAAATAAATTAAAGTTTGAAAAATCCCCAAAACATTTTGTAAAGTTCAGCACATTACTACAGAATAGGGAATTCTGGACATAACTGTGATTTAGCATGCATTTTAACAGTAGTGTTATTTGGATCTGGGGACACAGCTCTTCCCTGCTCTTTCTGCTGACATGAGGACCTAAAAAGCTAAAGAGAATCCTGTGAAGGCGGACTCATTTAAAAATGATTGGGTGGCTTTTATGTAGAATTAGCTTGCTTTAATAGGGCGGACATAACTTATGGTGTTTCAGCGTTCCTGAGGTTGACATTTAGCCTGACGCTGGGAGATAAGCTTTCATGCCAGGCTGAGAGATTGATGCCTGGGGCCAAGGTGGAAAGATGGCTACAAAGGCACTGCTAGAGTTTCCACTGTGCATCCATGACTGAAGCATTTTTTGCGACATGAAGATGAGATATACAAGAGGTGTGGTAGCACTCAGGACAAGGCCCGTAAATGTCCATGTACAATGTATGTGTTTGCCCCAAAGGGTTTAAAAAAAAGCGTGTTCCTGCATTTGCTCACATTAATTATTTCTGCTTGTCCTCTGCCATGGATCAGCTTGTTACACAGTGGCATAGTAAGTGAAATCGACTGGATTAGCACATGTAAATGATTACTTCTGACATTTACTTTGTTAAAATGAAGTGCATCTATTGGGGCTCACACATTCCTTTATGTAAAGACTTCTGGTGTCAAAGTGTCACAGGTATGTCTAGTAGCAGCATATTATGACAGGTAATGCTTAAAATCTTTGAATCCTCTTCTGCTCCCTGTCCTTACTGAGGATTTCCAATCTCTGCTTCCACACATTTGAGGAATCCCAGGCTTGCAGGCACGACAGGTAGCAAGGCTCTGGGAAATGCATGAGCCTTACTCAGCCCTCCCTCTATTCCACTCTCCCGCTTCTCATTCCTCTGCAATGTGTTGTGGTGCAGCTCATCTCTGGACCTTGTTAAACGGAGCTCTGGTGTGGCCTGACAGCAGCCCTCTGCTGCACTTTCCTTCCAATCTCCCTGCTCAGCCGTCAGACTGCCACTGGAAAGCTGTCAAGACTTTCCACCCTTTCTGCATCGCAGCACTTTTCCCTCAGCACTGCCAAACAATAGCCATATTTTATCACATCGTGTATTTCCTCTGCTGTCTTCATTCCCCCTCCCCCCTTTGCCGTCTATTCATTAACAGGCTATTTCCACCCACGCGTTGCATGTCAAAGCCTGGTTTTCTCAGCTCTCAGCATAATATGTCTTGTCTTTGTTAGCATCTGTTGAATGACAGCATAAGCCCCACAATGTCATCAACTCCGTCCCAATCCCCTTTTTTTCCTCTAAAACCATATTCTCATCTGCATCATGATTGCCTTACCAGATTTGCAAGCAGATATCTGGTAGTTATGGCTTCCTGAAATCTTTGTACTCTTACGTTCACGTTATTTCTGAATAACCTCTGCATGACTTCTTAGTAACACATCTCACCTTCACTCTAGCGACTTGTATTTATGGACAGCCAATGTCCATCAGGTCAACAGTGTTGGTCTTCCCCCTTTTATTTTCATCACTACTGTGTTGTATTTGTTCCAAATCTAAACAGTTGCAAAGATTACACAAAAAGGAACTTAGGTTTAACTGTCCTCACAGCTGGTGTTGACACAAACAGCAAAAAGGTTGCGGGTAAAAAAAAAAGAAAAAAAAAGAATGAATTCCTTATCGTCCTCTGCCAGCTTTGGTTTCAACACTTAATCTGCTGTGTCAAAAGATGGCTCCAAGCACTGTCTTCCTGCCAGTGACCTTTCTTCTGAGAGCTATATTATTGTACAGTGTAGCAATCATCACTCTCTTTAAGAGCAGAAAAGCCTCTTTGTTTCCTCCCGACTGACACTGTAGACCCTTCAACTTTGAGTAAAGTACATCACATCACCCCCCTCCTTCTCCTCCAAGAAAAGCACTTCTGTTTACAAGATGAGCCTGACAATATATAGCAGGTTAAAGAATTGCGGGTGACTGGTATTCTGTAATTATAAAGCTTCCCTCGTTCAAATTATTTGTCATAAGAATTTCTCCAAGATGATGTTAGGCTGCTGAGGCACTCTGATTAGGATCTAAAATTGGGTTGATATTGGTCTTCTACCAAAAAAAATTGGCCTCTCAGTGTCCCTTTCTTTGATTGCAAAGGTAAAGATTTAATTCCATTAGCTTCAGACCTTGACAATCTGAAAGACCTGCAATGAAACCTGAGTTTTCCTACCTTGTCAACTCACCTAAAAGACTTGCATTAGTACAGATTTCAGAGAGAGTTTTGTCCCTTGGTCAAAAGAACAATTCGGGCATGATTGTAGATAAATAATATCAGCTAATATTTTATTCTCTAGAAGCAGTTAGAAGAAACATTCAGTAGCAAAACAGAGTGGTATGAGTGGCACAGACAGCTTTGTTTACTTATTGTGTGAGTGTATCATTTAGCCTAGGAGTCTAGCTCATTTGCATATGTCCCTGACATGTTTTGGAGCTATAAACACCGCTCTTCTGTCTTATTGTGAAAATACAACACCCATTTAAACCCTTCCTCATGCTTTGAAACCTGCAAAGAACACAGAGGGCATGTCGGGACAGCACATTCAGAGGGCCCTGTGATTCATCACGGTGGCTTTACTTTGAAGGCCTGGGGATTGGGCAGGGACAGCTAACATGACAGTCTTATCCCCTTGGCCCAGAGTGGAAGTGATGTCTCTGTCAGAAATGAATCACAGTAGTTCTCCAGAGGACCTCATAGCCTCTTTCTGAAATCATGCATTATTGTGTTGCTCCGAAGCGGGCCTGCATTTATTCATAGTCATGATACTCTGTCTGAGGTCATAAGGTATCTTGTTTGAACCCATCCATGCATACATAAATTGTTTTTATATCATGTTGAAAGAAATAACGTAGACAAACTGTACAGGATATGACAGTTGCATGACGTCCGATTTTAACACAGCTAATGTAGCTATAAACAACTTTGTGAACTGAATGTAATATAGGGCAGTAACTTGCAAACTAGGGATGGACCGAGCTGACTTTGATCCCGATACCGATGCCTGGGCTTTGTGTATCTGTCGATACCCGAGACTGATCCGATACCACTGTTAAATTAATAATAAAATGTATAGCTTCCACCGTATACCTTCCTTCCACCATGTTGAAGAGACTAAAGGCACCAGACTTTCCTAACTTAACATTACTTTCCTAATTAAGTCAAACTAACATAGATGTATGGTGCTTTTGGATGTTCCTGATTAAATTCACCATGTATTGAATATGCATGGTGCTTTTGGATGTTCCTGATTAAATTCACCACCCCTCGAAACATTTACTTTGCAGTCATTGCAAACAACCTGACCATTCATATCGGATGCGTATTTCCATGCACTGGTCACGACTCTGTCTCTTTCTCTCTCTATCTCCGATAGAAAGAGACAGAATGAGTGGACAACTGTGGTAAATGTAGCTTATATGTGTGTGTGTGTGTGTGTGTGTCTCTCTCTCTCTCTGTCCGTCTGTCTGTCTCGCTCTCCATGTGCCTGATCACGTGTCTCGCTGTGAGACGTCAAGACAGCCACAATCACCATAAATCTGGCTCTTTTATTTTGAAAGTGTATATTTTGGTAAAATATCCTGCTGCTCTGTGATCTTCCTGTATGAGATTAACTGGCTGGCTTGACATATACGCTTGCGTATCGCGCAAGGAATAGAGGAGATGCCAAAACTATTGCTGCAGTATGCAGGCCTACACGGACATTACGTGCCCGGACAGATTTTATAATATAGGTGCCAAAATAAAAATAACTACGCTGCTATACGAGATGATTACCCTGGATTTCCCCCAACTGAGTAGGCTGTGGATTGGCTCCGTGCTCCGTGGGTCCTTCAATACCCACCAGGTCCAGATTTGTTGTGGAACAGCTGCGGCCATGACTGACAGCTGAAGTCACAAGGACCCATGAGATCTTGCAAATTCACATATGATTGTGCGATATAACAGGATGTAGTTTCTATAAATGTCTAAGTATCTAAGTAGGTAAGTATCTAATCTAATCTAATCTAAACAGAACCACAAAACCTCTGACCTGTTGACTTCAGGCCTGTCTCCACCCATTATGACATTTTCAAGGTGTAGTGCAGGGAAATATAATCCGCCGTGAGCATGGTGTATTTTATTTTGAAAATGAACTGTATGTTTTATTTTGTTTCTGTGCTCAACTTCCTGTCCCGCACAATCTGCCCAGTGCTGAAATGCTGCGGAGCACTCTGGCATCCGGCAAAAATAGAAGCTCTGCGAATCTGCTCTGGGGGGCTGCGGACTGCAGAGTGGTGGTTATTATAAAAATGTTTCTTAATCACACTCACCCAGGACATCAGTCATGTTATTTAAATTCAGGCCCACCCTTGATGATTATGATTGGTTTATGACAAATAATCCGGCATTTTCCTTTTCTCAGATAAGTGGGATCAGTCGGACACTTCTCCTGTTTCTTAATCCATTGTAGAAACTGACACACAGACTGTACAATGGGGAAACTGGACATACATTTATGTTTTTTTTTTATTTTTTCAGAGTTATTCATCAAGCCTTCACTTTTGGGTCTGATGGAGTTTTGAGTGATGCTGTCCTGGATGTAAAGCAACAAATTACATGCTCTTGTTCTTGTAAATGAATCTCTTTGTCTTGTTGTACCTTTCTGAGTACAGTGCTTTTACTTTGACTCAAGTAGACTTTTTTGATAAAGTACTACTTTTGAAAGGCAAGAATTACAGAATAGCCTACAGTTACACTGTCATGGCAGACCAGGAGAATATTCCATTTTAGATGGCTTTGAACCTTTTCATTCATAAGCCCGTAAAAAAAGTTTTTTTTAAAGAGAATATATGGTGTTCACTTTCAGGCATTACTGACTTGCAGAGGGATTGGTTGGTTGGGCATACTATGGAAAAGGTTGTGCTCAGAAGGCCACATTGGCCCTTTTATGGCCATCACATTTACCTTGTCACAGTGTTCAAAAGAGCAACTTTTTTCTTTAACAACACAATTAGTCTAACTTCAAGGTTATATTTCTTAACTTGTTCATTACAGTATTTTTTCAACTGCGATGTTGTCTAATTTCATTTCTAATTATGTGTTAGGCACTACAATGTGATTCTGTTCATAATAAAGAGTGCATAAACATTTACTTTTGACTTAAATAATGAGTGTACAATTGACTATGTTGCCTATATTGCCTATATGAGTCATCTTCAACCCACTTCTTAAAAGAACGCACAAAACAAACACACAGACAGATTTGTGCTTGCCCGTACAACATTGATGAACCAGATGCTATAATCTTAAATAAAGATGCACACATCAGATCAAACAGGTTATTTAGGACATGATGGACCAGAGAGCAGAGCTAACTCCCTTGGGTAACCATGGAGTGTTGCATGGGCATCAGTGGCTGCTTCAGCATGCAGACGAGGACACAATTAGAAGACCAACAGGAGGGACAGATGAGGTCCTGTTTGACACGCATCTGACACAGCACTTGCCCAAGCAGATGGCTCATGAATAACTGAGGGAACCGGAGGTCGGCAGGCAGAAGGAAATACAGAGGCAGGCAACAGTGTGTGTGTATGGAAAAAGTGGGTCTATATAGATCTGTTAGCATATACTGTATGTGGACATGTGTACACTGCACAGGCATGGGAGAGTCTTCATGTCTGTGAGAAAGGCAGAGGGCTGGCAATATCCTGACAGTGAGAGAATGAGCTTGCAATCAAAGGGCTGTCAGATCGAATCCCTTCTCGACTGGAGAACAATTGGAAGTGAAAGTGGAAGGAAAGAGTTCTCCCTTTCAACAACTGACATCAAATTACTATCGAGCCTTGTGATGCACTGACTCAGTCAAGACTGTGTTGTGTTCAACATTTACAAACTGTTGTTGTTGTCCACAGTGGTATAAAAAAGTATTTGTACTTCAATTTTATGCCACTTTATAATTGTACTTCACAACATGTAACATTCAAATATTGTTAGTTATATCTAACATACACACTGCATCATCAGCTCACAGGATAGCATACATTGTTAAAGATTAAATTACCTTATGGTTAAGCTTAAGGTAACGTTAAAAGTTCACATTTGCTCCACCATAACCAGCCGCAACAATAAAATTGTGCTTGCACATTCATTCTTCAATAGTAATAATAAACACTGATAATTCTGCCTGTATACTGTAAGTGGTACCACTCCAAAGCTTAAGCGTAAAGCTCCAAAAACAATTGATCCCACAACTACTACTGCAAATTGAAGACCAGACAGGAAAGGTCTATAAACGATGGTTATTGCCCATATCTTTCAAACCCAATGATAGTGTGTATTGCAGACTTTCCAATACAAATTTATAGTCCACAAGCTAAGGTTGAAATACTCCAGTGTTGTAAACTAAAAAATATCTCAGGCTTGACAAAGCTCCTCCAGAGCCACAGAAAACATTATTTCCCTTACTTCTTACACCACTGACTGTATATATGGGCAGCACTCCTACAACTATAAATCAGATTAGTTGCTAAAATTACAATGCTTTTTCTTTTTAGTTGCATTTAAAGCTATAATAGCGTTATATATAATAGCTGAAATAGAGTTAGGTATGGTTAAATCCCACTACAGAGGATTAATTGTTGAATGGTAGTGAAGCGCCACTGGATTAGGGGGCAAAAATTGCACATTTCTCACAACACTTTTGTATAGTTGGCAGCAAACCAAGTTGCCCTTAGTGCTTCTAAAGCTCACTATGAAATGCTCCATGGAAGGCGTTGGGAGTCAAGTCTACCCGTGAGGTTTAGCAGACTGGCTCAAATCCAGCTTTGTGCCCGCCTCCACATGTCACAGACATGGGCAATTTCCGCATGTAAAACCATGTAAATGCATAATTCAAGTATTGTAAGCGGAAAATAATGCAGGCGTCAGTTGAGCATGAGTGTATGGGGGTGTCCAGATGCACTCTTCAGGCCACAGAGGAGTGGAAATTTGGAATGCCCTACTTTGGGGTTTTGTACCATGTGGGCTGCCAGTGGTGCAGCCAAGGATTTTTGCTTAACAGAGTGTATAGAGCTTTATCTTATCTACACATGGCTGGAGAGAGAATAAATGAGGGCAGCTGCTACAGTAATACATGCCCCATGTGTCTTGGTGCTGCTTAGCTCTCAGGCAGACATTAGCACAGGTGTTAACAAACATTTTAGGAGGCATCCTCTTTTTGTTTATGACAGAACATGTTATCCTCCTCAAGTACTTAGAGTATTAACCTGCAAAGAAATACACCAACATGAGGCAAATGCATTATAACAGTTGGGACTGTAACTCCTAAGTATCAAGTATCCCAACCAAGTGCCACAGCTGAACTCTAAGCTTTTTGTTTGTTCTTGTAAGTCATTCCATGTCTTATTCTGCCATGCAGGATAGCATGTTTTTTTAAGGAAATGTTTTCTGCATGCCCAAAAGCTTTAAACACCCCATAGAATGGAAAGAGGAGATTGTGATATGAATATAAGAATATAAGGACATGTTATACCTTAGTTCAGTAAACACATGATGATAGTTAATAATGATGCTGATTTTGATGATTTTAACTTCTAGTTTTTCCAGATATATTTGTTTACACTTTGGCATTTCTGTCTTAGTTTTCAACATTTCTTGTTTGCACTTCAATTAGCGACATACAGTACATTTAATAATTAATTGATTTACTGTGTAAAGTCAACAGACATTGATATCACTGGATTTAGTGGTGTTGATTCCAGCAGTGTGTGTATCGGGACTCTGAGAAGTAGGAGTGTATCATATTTTGAATGAGATCCTTACATTTCAGGTATTTAAAAAAAAAAAAAACTGGTCTGGTAATGCAGTTCTGGGGCACTGATGTCAACGATTTAAAATTGGTGAGGATTGCGAGCACTGCACTGGCACAAAAGCAAAGCCTAATGAATCACTGCTGTATCATCTAAAATGGATAACTGCCCCAGTACAGTACATTTCGGATGATAGCTTCACATAATGCTAACACCTCCTCGTGTGAAGTGCCAGCTGGAGAGGGAGGCAGCAATGACAGCACCCACAGGCAGCATCGTATATTCGGGCAAGTGAGGATTTGAAAACACATATAGGTGGTCTGAGCAGAGAACACGCTGTAATGAGTGGTTACAAAGTTTGTTGCCATTGCTTGTCTTTGTTTAAGGCATAGTTGAGTTCTCAAAGAATGGTCTATTCTGTTTTCAAGGCCTGGAGGTGGAGCAGGTGCAAACATTATCTACTTCACATCTTTCTAACAGCTTCATTCTACAAAATTCCTGTATTTGGCAACGACCCCCTTAGATTGGCACTTGTTGTGCTGGTTGAAGAGGAACTAGCTCCTGATGAAGTGTTGTGTTTGTGTGAGTTACAATTGGGGGAAAATACAGGCACTTAATCTTTGACCAGTCTAGACTAAACCAAAGTCATTCTGTGAGTAATCCATGTAGTTGGTTTGGAGAATTGCTGTCTTAAGTGTAGTTGTAGGGAAAAAAGGATTTATAAATTGCCAGCCCCTTTGCTTCTTTGTTCTTGACATGGATGCTCTATTTAACCTTGCAAAGCCCTTGTTCCCAGGATAGAAACAATTGCAAGCACACACATTAGTCATGCCAAGGTTGTGCATAGGTGAATGCACCTTACTGTACAGCAAAGAGTGGTATTTTGAATGTGAGATTTCTCATTAATGTGAACAAGCAATGTATGATAAAGGTAGATCCACTGCCTGAGGCAAGAGATGGTGAAAATGTGCCTAATAATTCTTCCCAAGACAAACTATTTTTGACACCCTTTTTACTGCCATAATGTATCATCTAACCTTCTTCTGTCTTCTCCAGTTTCGCAACATTGCACCCTGCTGGACTGGCAAGCTGACTATGCAGACCATCTGCAAATGTGTCAACTACAATCACCTCAGACTGACTGAGACAGGGCAAACCCCGAAATGCTTTAACTTGCGAGTGTGGATTCAAAGAACTGCAAACTCTGAACTCATCTTCACTGGATAGGATACAATACATACTATGCCCATATGTCTTGGCACGCAAAACACACAAGCACATAAACGTGTACACAGACCCATATGCTTTTAAGTATTTGAGCAAGCCATTCATCTGCTACCCCGAAATTCACATATTTAATTAAACATGCATGTTTATTTTACTTTTTTTCTTTCCTTTCCTTACATTATTATTAGAAATACAAAAATCTAAATGCATTGATAAGACACATGCGTTCGTCAACTAGATATTTAAAGCAGTTAATATTAATATAGTTATATAGTTTAAATCACTACATGACTAAGAAGATGGACAGACTTAGAACCTAGCAAAGCATTTGCAACTAAAGAGACTCCTGAAATTAATGCATCCATAGCCACACAACTCCAAAAGAATACTAATGTTTTTCCATATTTGCAAGATAAAGTAACAGAAAAGGGACATGTTTTTTCACCAAGTTTGCCATATCAACTCAAAAGCTGTTCATATGTCAAAGACATGTTTACAGCTTGTTTCCCTAAAGGGGAATAATATTGGTTAATGCATGTTTAAGAAACAAGAAAACCAAATGTAGTCTGCATTTTATTGAACTTCTTTAGGCGCATGCCTTTTGAGTTTAAATACAAGTTCAGTAGTTTTTGTATTTAATAGGTTTTTGATATTTAATTTCCATTCATGCAGTTTTTGTTGGTGACTTGTACATTCAAATTTCTATGTTGGTGGAGTATCCTCATACCTGGCCAAATGTGTCTAGTCCTTCATTGGATAACTGATAAAGAAAACAAGACCAAAACAATTTGTTTGAATAGAGTGTCAAAGTCAGTTAGGGTTGCAGTAAGTTTCCACACTAAAAATGTGGACAGAATGAAATGAAATAAAAGATAAATGAGACAGATAATTTGGATGAGGTGGTCAGGTGGCGACCACTTTGCAGTTTGTAGTGACTGACTGGTTTTTGTTGTTGTTGTGCGGGTGGTATTTACATGCTTTATTTAAGCACATCCAAGTGTCAGCATGTTTAATCTCTCAATTCATACTGCATATTTGATTACTCCATCTCACACAACACATGTACTCAAGCATCATCTCATACGGTAGCCATTAGTTATCCATTATCTTGAACAAAGAGTGTTTAATTCCTTTTTGGTCCCCGTATATGACTCATCAGACATGCAGTGGAAGGAATCCAGAGACGCTATGTGCCCACAAACATCTGTAAGAAATCGCCAGAGGAAGAAAGATATCCTGAGAGTAGCAGAAAATGAAAGGAATCAAATAAATAAATAAGTTAGGTAGATCATTGTGCAAGCTTAACTAATTCTGGCCAGCTTTCTTGTAGATCCATCTATTTTGGATGTGTAGGCAGCCCTGGAGGCTTGTTGACCTGAAAAAGACAAACCTCTCCCTTCCTTTCATCTTTTGAGTCAGTTCCTGCAAGCAAATATATTAGGGCCAATCACACAAGGCCTACTTCTGCTGTTCTGCCCTGTAACAAGAGCAGTATTCTCAGCAGTGTTTTGCTCCCATCACATTTTTTTTTACAGGTCTTTTCTTCCATAATAGTGTTGTCAAAGGGATATGTTCGGATTTGTTGCGCAATGGAAACTATTGAAAATTCAATAAATATACCATACGTGGGGGCTTCAATACTCTCTATGAACGGAGGTGGAATTTTGACATTAGTGAGGTATAGGATCTCATATCTTCCCCTGCCCCCGCATACAACTGATTCATTCTCTATCCTAGACCTTCCACTTAAACCCGATGCATTTGAAAACTGCAGCTTTAAAATGAATTTGGCCATCCCTTGTTTGACTCATATATACAGTATTTACTGCAAATATTAGCACAATAGAGACCTTCAAGCACACTAGGTCTCTATTTTCTGCTGTTCTTTGAAGAGAAATGACAACCATTGCACAATCGTGACTGAAAATGAAATAACACTGGTGTGGAGTTACAAAATTGGTTGAAAACAGGAGGTGAACAAAAAGAAAACACTCATCTTTATTTGTAGAGAAAATGGGGAATAGAAAATCCATGATGATACTCAGAAAAGGGAGGGAATGCTAAAAAGGGCAATGCCAGAGTAAGTCACTTTCACGTTGAGGTTACAGCGCTGCTTTTCAGAAAGGTGAGCAAGCTTTCCATACTTGAATTTTATCGACCATTGCTTTGAATCCTGTCCAGAAGATAATGGCCATCTGCTTCTCTCTTTCAAAACTTACAATTCGAAGCAGCAACTAGATAATCATATTTTTCTGCAAGAGATGAGGCACAAACTGAATGCAGGATGTCTGCAGTGCACCACAGCAAAAGGCACACTTAGTGTCTTTTGGGAGCATGCACCTCCCATTTGGAATCTTCAAGTTTCAATGTGCAAGAGTTAAGGGAATGGGGTAATAGGCCTTTGCAGCAGAAATTTTCTTTAGGGACATTTTCACTTCTTCCTCACTTCCTTAAAAAAAAGAAAAGCAATGGCTGCAGCCTGGTTGGTTTAATAAGCCCACTTCTAAGAGGGTCCTAGTGAGTGCTTTGTCCATTGGAAGAATTAGAGGAGAAAGACTTGCATTATTTACCACCACCCTCAGTATGCCACACCCTGCGCAGACAAAGCAACCTACTGCAGGAAAATGGATTTTTCTGCAGAGGAGCTCAGATGAGAAGGATAGAGGGAGGAAAGGATAGAAAACAGAAAAGGAGGGGATTAAGACTTAAAGACATTAGGAACATTCCCACCCAGCCAAATTCCAAATCAGTTACATTTCTTCACACAAGCCTTTCTGCTATTTCCTCATCTTCCTCCCTGTTGGCCTGATAAGGGCAGTTCTTTACATCAGAGGCCTCCACCTTTTTCACTGGAAAGGTCTAACGCTGGCCCAAAGCTCAGTTCAAGCTGGGAAGACATCATTTCTGCCCTTTATCTCCCAGGTGAGGAATGATCCAAGCGCCATGGTAGTCTGCCCCAAAATGCCCTCAATCTCCTTCAACAAATCCCTCGCACCTCCTTAGGCTGCATCCAGAGAGATAGGAGGAGAGCTGGTGACGTGTGAGCGCTGTTTTTACAACACCTCACGGCAGTGCGGCCATCAGATAAGACCAGAGTAAAGATCCAATAGTGGAAAGTTGTCACAGTGGCACAGCAGTATCTGAGCGATGGGTTGGTAAGGCTATCTCCCAACACCCCTCACTTCTGAACAAGTGAGCCACGAGATGAGAAGATGGGATATACACATCACCATATGGCAACCACCTGAGACTTTAGCCTACCTCCCGGAAAACAAAACTCTCCTGCAATCTGCACACATCCCTTCCCTGGATATCGACACAGGTGTTTGGGGGTTTATGGGGAGTTTTTGGAGTGTACAAGTGTATGTGCGTGTGTCTCTGTTGTTGTCACAGTCCCAAAACGACTGTAGCACTGTAAGTGATGCGCTGGCGCAATTTGCGCGTCACTGTACTGTGGGACGACCCAACTGACAAGACTCCTTGCTTTGCTGCCTGGGTAATGAGTCATTCCAGCCCTGGAGAAAAACAATCTGGTATTTTTAAACTGCATCCTTCAGCTGTTCCTTTCTCCCTGGAGCTCCAGCTTGTGAGCTCTTGCTGGCTTGTAAAATGAATGCCATTTCTAGTGCTTGTGCTAATGGGCCTGATAAGTCTGAATAATACAAATGCATTACAGTGCTTTTAATGGTACTTTTGGTTCATCCATGCCCTACTGATTAAGACTTAATGCTCTCCACAATGCAACACAATACCATATGTGTGTGAGTCAAAAACCTAGGCTGGTCCTATTAGTGTGTAGTAAGGTTAAAACACCAACGTGTTTTTAAATCATTTTTCCTATCTACCCATCTACCCAAGTGCTTCAATTTCAGGAGCGAAACAGTATTGGACAAGCATGTGAGTATTGATTTGTTGAACAAATGTGGGGAAAATGAAAGACATTAAACTAAAGAGAATCAGTCCCTAAAATTACCAACACATCAATAATTAAAGAAGGCAATTCTAATCTTAGAAAATCTTAGAAAATCAACAGGTTACAATTAAATATCAAAGTAGAAATATCTCAATATTGCACTTATGCATACAGCTATTGAGTAAATTACTGCCATGGTCTTGGGATTTTGCTTCACTCACTCTTCTGTGTCATGTCTTGTTTTACTTCCTGTCCTTGTGTTTTTGAGCCTGTTTACCACCGCACCTGTGTTTATGCATTATCACCTCATTCCCCTCACCTGAGTCTCTCCGCCCATCTCTCCAGCTGTACTTTATGCCCTTGTTAGATTAGTTTTAAGCCATGGCTCTGAGTTCAGTCTTTGTTGAAGCCTTGCTTTTAGTTATGTTGAGACCAGCTTTGCAGTACTTTTCATGTTCCTGTTGTCTACTGTCTCCCGCGCTTGGGTTTTCACCTGCTCCATTCAACTGTAACAGTTACAAATTACTTAGTGTTTTGCAGCAACCAAAAAGTAACTAACAGGCTTACATTTTGATTTTTAAATTAATTTGATGTGTAAAAGAACTTCCGTGGTTCAATGATCAACTTCCAATTTTTTTCCTTTTCTTTATAACTATAACATAATCATACTCATAACATATTGCTCACTCATGCACACATCCAAGGGTCTGGTTGCAACACGTTTCCACTTAACGTCCTTTGATTGCTTGTTTGTGTTAGTTTATGTGGCAGAATGTGTACTCATCTATCCGTGTGATGCATTTGCATTAGCTGGTGGCTTGTAAAAGTGCCTCTTCACATTATGCATGTGTTTGTTACATGTGACATTTGGCTCTGGCAAAAAACAGGAGAGAAAAAGCACAGGACGAAATCCCTCCTAATCCTCTCTCATATAAAAACCTCTAAAGTCATTCTGCATCTGCGTTCTACTTAGAGTGGCGCATCACCTGAGCAGCCATCACCTGACAACAGGAATTTCAATCATTCTGCTGAGCTCATAACCCCGTCCCCACCACGCCCTCTCCCTTACTCCCAACGCAGCCACCCGCCACTGTCATGCTAATTTACTAGTCCGCACTGATGTGAGCAGTCACGTTTTATAGCTTTCTCATAGACCCCATCATGGGCTGGCAATTAAAGTTATGCGTGGTTTCAAACAGGAGCAAACTATAATAATTCTGCTCTCCCCCTGGAGTAAATCTGCTCAATCAAAGGTGAGTGCATGGCTATATACTCGTTTTCCAAAGCGGAAAATAGCTTCTAGGCAGAAAGCATTGAGCGTTAGCTACAGTACATGTAGCTTCACAGGTACACCAGTTCATTTCTACAGGGTATCTACAAATAGCTATGCAGCAACTGAAGTGGTAAACAATAGATTATGTTTGTTCTTCCATTTTTGTTGGCTATATCTATGGTAAATGGCCTCCGGTAAAGTAGGGTAAACAAGAAAATAGAGGCTCTGTGTCTGCTCAGAGCAACAAATCATTCTCCCAGTGATTATCATCAGTCTTACCAGCCAGCAGAAAGCAAGAGAAGAGGTTTGTACTGCAATGAATTAAGCACAAATTTGGTCATAAAGGAGAACACCAAATCACAGCGTGTTTGTATGAATCCAGGTTAACCAACAGAACAACCTGATCGGCTAATCTCTATATAGTATCCACAAGCCTCTGCATGAGCTTTTGAAAACAAAGCACTATGCAATTCCAGAGCTCATCAGGAGCTTATAAAGCTTCCACACTTTTCTCAAACATGACATGCCATTTATGATTAATGACATTACTGGCTGGGCTAAGATAAGAGCTCAATTAGCTGTGTGGGCAAGGACCTTGACTCTATCTCCAGTGACTAATCCCATGGCTTTTGTTATGATTAGCAAGAGCAGACTTTTAATCTTGGCTTCTGAGTGCCTGGTATTGGATTGAACACAACTAATTCATTAGCAGTTAAAAATGCACTTATTCTGTGAGTGGCACAATTCAGCGCTGCATGATGATGGTGGCATGGATATTTATATGTCCCAATCTTCCAATCTCTGCCATTTTAGTGCTTTGGCAACATCAGTGGCAACACTCATTGGCAGACAATTAAATTCAGTCTTTTAAGTGAAATGAACCCATCCACCTTGTTAATATTTTAGCAAGAAGGCCCCCTTGACAGTTGTCATCAGTAAGCCCACTCACTCTCTCAGCAGCATTGCCCAGGGAGTTTTCTGAAATGCATAATCTCTACAGAACTCGGACACTTTCAAAAGACTGTGGATCTCAAAGTACTATAGCACAAGTAGCTCCCATACAAAAAGCTCTTAATAATTCACCATATATCCATTGAAAACCATCAAGGAAGATCCTTTCAATCTTGCAGCTTTAATTTGGTGTGAAAACTTTTAGCGAAGCACTGAGAGTTTTAAATATTAAGCAAATAAATATGAGGATAAACCTTTTAAAGAACAGGAGGGAATGCTACAATATGCAGGGTGGTACATAGATAAGATGGGAATAAACCCAGTCTCACGTTAAATGGTGACATTATTTTGATTTATTGATTCGTCAACAGTAACACGATTTTCTCGTTTTTTTCTTGGTGGTCACCACAAAATGAACGGTCTCTGGGGGACACAACAATAGGGAAATTAAATTCCACACGCCGGCGGTTACCATTGAAAGGTGCTTCCCATTGAAATACATAATTTTGAAATTCGTGCTCACCATCGCGAACAAAACAAGAAAATTTTGTCCCTGTACGTCACTATTTCACAAACTGCCATGCTCATTTACCTGTGCTGCTAGAAAACACAAAATATGAGAGTTCTAATGTGGTAGTTGTTTCTGCAGTAAAACCCATCTTGCATGATGCTGTGCTTTGTAGCACTCTTCCTCTGCAGGGGGAAACGTAGCACACCATCTGTTCGCCGGTCCCCAGCAACAAACAACAGACAGACCAGCAAACACAGGCAGGCACCACTCCCGCACCAGCAAATAATTGTGGGAAACAGGGAGGCAGATACACGGACGCAAAGCAGCTAAATGTGGAATGAAAGCAGTCCTCAGCTGCTTGAGGCAAACACTGCAGAGGATCGCCATGCAATGAGAGAGACTCTCGATAGCTAGGGAGCAGGAGAAAGGGAGATGATAGGCTGGGGCAAGAGACGAAGGAGAAAGAAAGCAAATGTAGCCACCACACAATGAGAGAAATTTAAACAATTAAAGACTAGTGTATCTTAAGAGACAGCCTGCAACAACAGACTTGACAGTGTGTGTATGTATGGGTTGCAGAGAGAGAAAGAGACAGACATAGAGAGAGAGAGAGAGAGAGAGAGAGAGAGAGAGAGAGAGAGAGAGGGAAAGTAAGGGAAGAAAGAGAGGGGAAGATTTAGGGATGGATTTTATAATCCAAATGTTAGAGGTCCACACAACTTGCCTCAGTCAGAATAGTACATAGTCCAGTAAATGTTATTTTTGGATTACAATTAATATGGGTGGCTTATCAAACACAAGCCCTCACCCAAACAAATATGAACAAAAGTGGGACTTCACAGTCTGTCCCTTGCATATACCACTGTGAACACACAATCTAAAATGTTAAAAGATAGGGGAGGACAGGGGAGATATAATTGCCTAAATATGCTATGGACATGTGAGAAAGGCTTAAGCTTGCCCCCTAGTGTTCGTTCCCATGCCTGATGCCAGGTGCAAAGCAATCTCTGTCTAAACAAGGTATTATGTCTGTTATTGCATACCTAAACATACTTAAAGTCTGCCAATAAGGTGGTGTTCGTATTTTACCTATATTTAGCGCATAGTATTTTCAGATTTTTCTTTAACCATGTGTCATTTTCTTGAGTTTTGTGCAGCTATCTGTCTTTTCCAGTCTCGTTTCAAAATAGTAATGCTCATTTCAATAAATCTTGACAGTTGCATTGGGAATAAGTGAAATAATTGGGCCTAATTGGGGTTTAATTTTCATTTGGCTTGCTGTTAATGGTCAAGGATCATTTTAAAGCCATCAGTGTTCACTGTTTTGACATAATCATTTGCACAATCAGATCTTTGTATCTGACATCATTTGTCCTATTTTAATAATAACTGTGGCATGAGAATACATTATGCCGTATAATCATGAATAAAATTTGGGTTGACGTTTGACCACCTTCCCCTCCTTTTTTTAAATAGATAGATGGACAGAGAGAAAGATATATGTGCAAAAGGGAATCAAGCATATGAATAATGTCTGCTATTGGGTTTACAAGTTTGTTGATGAATAATAAAGATGTCTGGGATCAAAGGCCATTAAAAAAGTATGTCTTTCAGTGAGAAGTACACAGCTTCATAACTAATGGTGTAAGCCTCTGAATCGACATCAAAGTATGCACTACATTAATAGAAAGATTAATTATTTGAAAGATAAAAAAAGAATGTGATCCTTTAACTAGACCTTCCGCTTGGCTCTGGAAATTCTCTCAATTTTGTATTGCCAGCAGCAGATTTGATTTAATAATGTGCAATGATTCAACACTGAAATGCCAGCACCAGGCAAGCCAAATTAAGAAAACACAAAAGACTATTTACATTCAATATGCTTGGACAAAGGGAATGACAAAGGTATTTTAATGAAAATGAAATTGGATGGAGAAACTGTAAGACAAAGGTCTTATACAACAGCATCATGTTTATCAGCATACACTCTCGCTTGCAGTGCTGTTTGTCTTACATGCAGTTCATTTCCATTTTTGTTAACCTTTTCCAGCTGCCCAAGCAACATTTGTCTGTGCATGTGATAAATGGCATATTCATGAGACATGTTGCCCTTGTGTCCATGCTTTACACCAGGGAGATGTTCTGAAATGTTTTTGTGTCTTACATCTCTTTGTTTTCAGCTAAGCTTTGCAGTTTGACAGCCCAAATCCCAATAGCCAGTGGTATAAAAAGAAAATCCTAGCAAAGTGACTGGAGCAGCTTAGCTGTCATCCGCTGAACATGGTTATCAGTGGTGTTATTTAAAATATCAATGAACAGTGTCATTGGCCCTCACCAAGGTAAAATCCTATTATCAACACCATGTCAAGAAAGGATTTATCCTCCAGTTAAGTGATAAGAACAGCAGACAAGAGGACAAAACCCTGATCAATAATCCATTTGTAAACCAAACAGTAGCTTGAAACAATTAGCCAAGCCATGAGTTGGCATCAATTTGATTAATTTCCAAAACTGATGCCTCACATAAAAGTATTTAAATATTACACATATTTTTAGTGTAAGAACCTAAATTTGACTATTAACAACAAAGTGGACTTTGTTGGCTATGGACCAATATAGAGATGCATGTAAAGATTACTTTCATTATTGATTCATCTGTTGATTACTTTTTTTAAATTAGTTGATCATCACAAGTTCCCAGAAGTAAGTCATTACATTACTTGTTTTGTTTAACCAACAGATCAACAGCGATCCCATTTAGAAATGGTAGATAGTTGCATTTATATAATATTTTTATCCAAAGCACTTTACAATTTGTATCTTATTCATCCATTCACACACACACACTCACACACATTGATGCAGCAAGATACCATGCAAGGCGCTGGCAGCTTAACCATCGGGAGAAATTTGCAGTTCAGTGTCTTGTCCAAGGACACTGACACATGTGGAAAGGAGGAGCTAGGTATCAAACTGCCGGACATGTGATTAGTGCTTTACGTTATGTAACACAGGCAAAAAAATTATATTTATCAAGCACAAATGCAACTTTACACTTTCTCAAATTTGATGATTTGTTCTTCTGACTCAAGCATTCATTTTCTGTTGATCAACTTCAATTACTCGACATTTCAGCTCTAGACCAATGCATATTACAAGAGTCAACTGTTAATTCTGAACCTCATATTTCTATTATTGTATACATTATTCTATAAAAACATAGAGGTGTTATTATCATTACTCTGTGGGGTTTATGTTCCCATGATCTGCATTCTGGGGATCCTAATATTGGAAACCCTAACCATGTCTATGATGCTGGTTCCCAGTCAAAATTCTTGCTTGTTGAGGGCCAATTCTTGGTTGGGGCAGAAAACGCCAATGCAACAACAGTCTGTATAAAAACAAGCTGCTTATTTTGGTTGTATGATTTCACAATTAAAAATTTACTATTCAAGGTAGTGTTAAATATTCAAAATCAGTGCCAAACATAGGAAGTAATGTGACAGACGACCATGGTATCAGCCGTTCTATGTATGCCGTTCTACCTCACGCCTTTAACTTTTAGTCTCTTGTTGTGTCTCCTCATTATGATTTAACAGGGCACAGAAAAACAAGGCTGACATCCCCTTGATACTTAGAACTATTATCTAATCATTTCTGCCTCCCTTAGTGGAAAAAAATTGGTTGTCTTAACCACGACTCCCCTTACACAGTGCAAGATACAAAAGGAGAAAAGGCCACGGGAAGAAAAGCACATGTTTCTCACAAAAGAAAACATCTAATTAAATTGATTTTCTGCAGCATATCCTATGCTTTTTCACTTGAAGTGCTCATGTTATGTCTTTTTGGCATTTCCCATTTCTTGTATTGTGTTAGATATCTTTTTTGTGCATGTTAAAGGTTTACAAAATGAAAAAGCCCAAAGTCCACCCCAAAGGGACTTACCACCTCAAACAGAAAACACTGTTCACAAACTGCTCTAAACAGCGCTATTATAGTCCAGCCTTTACTTCTGTGACAAACGTGTCACTTTGTAACCCAAATTATAATGCTCGCCTAGCTGCTAGCATGGCACACCATCATTCTCTGCAACTGACTAGCTAGCAGTCCTTACCTAGGTACTGTGCATGTGTGGCTCCCAGCAAAGATGAAGTAGAAGTGAAATGCCTCACTCTGTAGCTTAAACAGAGAGCTCAACACACAGGGTGAAAAGATGAGCTGCAGAAATATACAGTGCAACAAAAATATGGTGTTTTTTTTTAAATTAAGTAAACCCATACTGGTACAACCTCTAAACAGAATTATGAACCTGAAAATGGGCATAATATGAGCACTTTAAGAGCTTGTTCCCCCATGAGAAATGATCAGTCGTCACAGAACTGGACAGAAAGGTTATGATCTAATGTCTCCACACCAGATCAGTCTGACCAAAGAATCATATATGGACAAGATAAGCACCTGCCCTTTATAACTGAACTAGCTTATTACACAAGTTTGTGCAATCCCCTTTGTGAAGGCTGCCCTCTGATACGGCTGGCAGAGCTTTACAGCGAAAATGCAAAGCCATCACTTTATTGCAAGGAAGTAGGAATATCACAGCACAAAGAAGGGATAAGCACACAACAGCAGGAAATCCGCTTGCACTTTTAAATGTACTTGCAGGCCTGTTTGTGTTTGAAATAGTTTCTTCTTTTTTAAGATTATTTTGTGAGGCTTTTTTCCTTAATTTCAGAGTGACAGTGGATAGACAGGAAAGGTGGGAGGGAGGTGGGGGATGAGACACAGCAAAGGGCCACAGGTCGGATTCAAACCCAAGCCGCTGCAAAAGCCTCAGCCTGCATGGGGTGCACCCTCTTACTGGGTGAGCTAAAGGTTGCCCCTGTCTGAAATAGTTTGTTGTTTGACACATTTCCATATGTGTGCCTACGCAAAGAGATTCATTTCTTGGTACATGCTGACCAGCTAGACACACAGCAGATTGGAGCCAATAGTCGGGGTGAAAAAAGACTCCAGATCAAAAGCAAACATCAATGGACCGTTGCCCCCTTAACTATTGCCATTATTCAAACTCCAGTTTTTCCTGTTCTGTCAATAGGATCTGGCACAGAGCACCAAAAGTCTGTTGAATTCTGCCCTCTCTTCAAGACTAATATACTATCAGGAGAACTTATCTGATGGCATATTATACTAAAATCAACATTTTAAAGATCAGGGCTGAGGTCACTATTTGGAATTTATTCCTTAAAAGAGCTTATACTTTCTTGTTAGTGTTGAGACTAGACACACTCCCCAAACGGAGTCAATAAAGTATCTGCTCATCAGGAGAGCGTGACAGCCTGACAGATGAGACCACATCAATCATGTGGACTCCAATAGCCACTCTGTGACTCAGATAAAATAGGGAGCGCAGACAGTCGGCTCCTTAAATAGGCACCAAAGGAGCCAAGTGGAGACCTTCTCCATCTATCTTATTTGGAGACAGGTCAAGAGGTCATTATACCCTCAAGAACCTTTGGATCTTTCACTGCTGCGTTGATTGAGAACCAAACAGTGAATCTTAAATAATAAGCTCTCTTTCTTTTTTTCTTTCACTAATGTCAGGCTGTTTTTTTCTGAAATGATTGCTCTATACAAAATTTGCCCGTACCCTCTGGGAGGAAATCAAATGCTATGCACATTCCTAAATAAAAAGGAAGATGAGACCTGGTAAGCCTTTTCATGTCCATGTCTCATTTCTGCCATAACAAACTTTGCAGAAATGCTAAACAGGATGCGGGATGAACCCAAACCAACTCTGGCACCAGGCTCCCCAGGGCAACTTCAGAGCAGGCAAGACACAGCAGCAGCAGCTGTTATGTTCTGGCACCTGTTGACGACGGATGTCAACCGAAATCTGAACATGTGTCTGTGAGGTACTTAGAATCACACTGCCTTTACGTCTATTGCTGGGGAATCCTTTGCCATGTCATTTCTCCGACGCTTCATTGTTCTAACCTTTCAATAACCCGGTCCTACAGCCCACTAGTCCGGCATCCCTTAGTTTCAAAAATAAACCCTCTGCGCCGACATCCCATTTTTCCAACCTTATAGCCTGGCTTATGTGGCTCACCTCCCATAATCTAAAATCTGAATCAACAATAACAACTGGTTTGCGTGCAGTTTAGTGTCCTAAATTCCCCATAACGTAACCCCAATTGTATAGGTCCTATCCCCTGACCAATCGGCTATCCTAACCTTAACCACTCAAGGTCAAATGCCTAACCCCAACCAATCGACTATCCTAACCTATATAACAACCCTATATGGTCAGAACAATGGGATGTCGGAGCAGTGTGTTTATTTTTTTCGGAACAAAGGGATGTTGGACTTGTGGGCTGTAGGAACAAAGGGAATTTTTGGGGTTATTGAGAGGTCAGAACAATGGAGAGTCGGAGAAATGTACGGTCCCCGGTGAATCCTGGGCGTTGTTGGTGGTGTAAATGCATTTAGACCAAGGTCCCATGCCAACTTCTGACCTACTTGTTTCTCTTAGAACTGTATTTTGACATTTTCTGTCTAACATAAAACCCTGCAGTTAAACATTGGCATTTGGTATTATACACAAGTCAAGTCAAATATTTTCAGAGTCCACATTTACTTTAAAAATACCATCCTGTTGTGTGCTGCATTCTTTAAAGCATATAAAAACACCAAAGTATTTTGAGGTGAACAAAAAGTTACTAAATGTAGAGAATACATTCTGGTATTTAATCAATATGACCTCTTCATCTTGTGAGTCAAACAGCACTATAGAACTTGTGTCACGGAAGAATTAAGCCTTTTTACACTCAAAGCTAATGCCTTTCATGGCTTTGAAAGGAGCGCTCATTTGTCTGGAAAAATATAACTCATATGATGATTGCAAATGACATTCAGCTCTGTTTCTACAAAAAAAAGGAGTCAGTGCAAGTGCAATTGTGATGGCCAGTTTTGTTTTCTGAGGTTTTATAGAATACACTATTAAACAATTAAATTCAGAAAATAATCAGCAGATGAATCAATAACGAAAGATAATCGTTAGATGCAGCCCTATGTTTAGTACAACTTTGGTCTTGGGTCATTTCTATCACTTATGCTGACATACTCATGTAAACATAAGAAACAAGCAACATTCTTAAGAAAACAAAATTAACTCGCCAACGTTAATTTCTGTACTCTGGGAACACCTGGGAGAGTAAACAGGTGATCTGTTCATTTGGATATTAAGCCAAAAGTAGGGCTGCACGATTATGGCCAAAATGATAATCACGATTTTATTTAAAATTTAAATTTTATTTATTTTGATCAATATTGTGATCAATATTGTGATCAATATTGTGATCACGATTATTCTCACGATTTATTTGTTGATTTTAACCAAAACAAATTGTATTGTCCCATAGGCTCAGAGAGACGGCTGACTCATTATGAACGGGTCCGGCACGGGTCGAACGGCAGATACACACGTTGTGTGTATGAAATGTCTGTATCGTCACTGCGCTGCATTTTTATAAACTATGATATTCTGGCCATGGGTCACATCTCTGGCCCAGGTCCAGGTCCAGGTCCAGCAGCTCCGTCTCACACGCTGTCACTCTACCAACTGAAGTTAGTTGCATTCAATAACTTCTTCTGTGTTCTTCGCCGTGGCGGCCGCGATTGCAGAGTTACCAGCGGAAACACTGGTACAAATACAGGTTTGCCTCTCATATTTAACAATATACAGCTGTGTTAATAACAATTAAAGCTGTAGACAAATGTCAAAAGTGTGGACCGGCGCTGTGTGGCGGGGCTGCGTGGAGAGTAAGAGGAGAGAGAGCAGAGGAGAGATCCAAACACTGGCACGGCTTTACAGAAGAAATGGGTCATGTAACGCAAAATTAAACCATATCAATATAACAACATTGCAGCAGATGCGAGGACATTATGTGCACCGGTGCGCCCTAGAGCCTATGAGCTAACAGAAGCTAACTAGCACCGCCACCGACTAGCACTGCTCACTGCTGTTGTCTGAATAACACAGATGGAACAAAATGTTGCGTTTACTGGTAAACTGGTAAACCTTGAGACCGACGTATAACCAACTGCTATCTGTTGAATTTTCCTCCCGTTACTCTTTCCTCTGTGACTGTCTACATCTAGAAACTAAGCTGCGCGATTCAGGGAACAACTGACTGGCACATGATCAGACAGTGGTTTACGGAGCGGTAGATGCGCTATGCAAAAAACCCGGAGCGTTCTATGAAATGATGCATTTAAAAAAAATCGCTCAATCACGCAAATTTAACTGTGGGAAGTCAAAATCGGGATCGTAATTAAAATTTGATTAATTGTGCAGCCCTAGCCAAAGGTGTGCACACCACAAATGTCTATAATAATCCCTTTATGCACTGGAAAACGTGGGCATGCAAACAGTAATGGAACAGTATAGGTCAGTGTTATAGTTGAAGCAGGAAGCTGTAAACTGACGGACGTTTGCAAAACTATTTGGGTAATAATATTTACTGTTCGTCTTTCTGCCAAATAACCTTCTGGGTTTAAAAAAAAATAACAACCTGACTGCTCACGTGTCTTGACAATTTTGACTTTTTTTTCTAGATCTCAGGAATTAATTTGGCGAGTGCAATGTCATTATTAAGGATGAGATTGATGGTCAAAATTGCATGAAATCAAAATGTCCCTTTGCAGTGTATGTCAACATATGACCAAGGTTATGTATGGCTTAATGGGCAATTGAAAATCATCCCTTTGATCTCCGCCTTTTACCGGAGAATGCCAACATCAGTCACTTTAATCTGTTTTCATTACCTCTTCTCAGACAGATAACCCGTTTGAGCACCTCCAAAGGTATTCACTGTGGTACAGTATGCAGCTAATGACACAAATATACTACAGGCACCCCGTCATTTATCTTCTTACTACCATCATTTCTAAGTCAATTAGCCCAGTCAATATGTTGTGGCAGTTATTACCAGCAATATACCATATGTAAATGAATTATATGCAGTGCAGACACCTTTATCAGGTTGACGTCAAGGTAAAGGCAGTTGGAGGAAAATCAGGATGACAGATTGACGGCACAGAATGTAAACAGGTTAGCTTGTTGATTCATGAGGGCTTTAGTGGGCAGGTTATACAGAGACATTGTGTAGGAGGAATCATTACATGCAAATAGTGAATTTTTAAGTTGAAGTAAAGACCTATATATACAAAGTAGTGAAAGAGAGACAAGAATCAAGAGGGTGACTTAATATGCGTGCTTCCCCTCTCCTTCTGTCTTTCTCAGTTCCCAGAGTTTACTACTGCAGTCTGATCTTCTGCACCATCACCAGCCCTGGTACACCATCTTCCAAGATCCCATTTCAGTGTTAATAGAGTGTTATTTGGTTTACTGACTGAACATTCAAATAATAATTTATATAAAAAATATCAATGAAGTGCAAAATGTCCCATTTAGCGTGGCTCAAATTACATGCAGATCTAATCATATCTGAATGACAATGACCCTAACAATTCTGTGATTGAATTATTACACCTACCTTTAACTTGTATGATTTGAAAATTTGTTATCCTCTGTAATCAGTCAGGACTTTTAAGAGACCATCAGCCGTGGAACATCAGTACACCTTATGGTTTGGAGAGTGTTTTCAACCTGAATTTTTATTCCTTCTCCCCTACCTTTGTATGACTGATATTTTAGGTTAATTTCACTCTCATTGCATTTTAATTTGGACTGGCATCCTTAAAATATAAAAAAAAAGATAAAAAGGGAAACTGGCACTATTTTAATATCTCTTTGAAGATGGAGTCAGTCTAGCAAAAGAATGCCAAGCCCCTATTTTTTCATTTTCCCCTTTCCTGTATTCAGCACAGTGAATAAGAGATAGCTGCAGACTCAGCTTAGCAGCAGCTTACTTTAGGTGGATAAACTGTTAAATCACTCTCCTTTCATGTGACAGAAACCAAGCTTTGTTTAGTCTTTTCTAATCTACATCTGGACATTGAATATTTATCTATGTCATTTCTGCTTATTCCTACATCCTCCCTTGCAAAGAGCCACAGACTGCACCTGTCTGGCTGGATTTCCAAAGTTATAGACGGTAGTGGAAAAAGTATTCAGATCTTTAGACAAAGTACAGACATTTACAGTACACAGCAACATGTAGTGTGGTATTATATGATTGGATTATTACACGTGCATTACTATATATGCAGCATTCTGTGCTGTAGCAAAGTATATACTGTTGAGAAGTTTAATGTATAACAATGCATCATAATTTATAAAATGATCATAAAGTTTGTATTTAAAACCTTAATCTGCAAAATTACTCATAACATTAGCTGTGAAATAAATGTAATGGAGTGAAAAGTGCAATATTTTCCTATAAAATATTGCGGAGTGGAAGTAACATGGAATAGAAATGGCGATAGGTGTAAACCGAGCCCTGGGTATCCTGCTCTGCCTTTGAGAAAATGAAAGCTCAGATGGGCCGATCTGGTGTCTTGCTCCTTATGAGGTCATAAGGAGGAAGGTTACTTCCCCTTTCTCTGCTTTCTCCACCCACAGAATATGCCCCACCCATGAGAGAGAAAGAGACATCATGGCTTTCAAATGAGCAAAGTGGCAGTTGGTCAAGGCTACACCCCCAACCTCCACCTTTCCCCCCTTCTCTCCTCCTCAGTACAGCTATAGACACAGATGTGGCACATACTAAGGAAAGCTCATTGTGGGACTACTGGCTCTAGTGGTTGTAATTCTGCACCAAGGCTTCTTTCTGATGTTTCTTGTTATTTGCTGGTTCCTACAATAATTAATGAAGACATATGGTTGTTAGCATTCTTTCGTATAAGTTCTATTTACATATGTTCAAGTTGATATGTTCATCCTCTGTGGCATACTTGATTTGAAAAGCCCCTTCTAATTAATTAGGCTATAAACACTCACTGATCACTTTATTAGGTACAACTGTCCTGCTTGTATTTCAAATTATCACTGATCAGTGCGGTCCTGTGGAAAAAGCATTTGATGGACATCTATTTTTCATTACAGACATTCATTTGTTTTCCAAGGGTCCTTCCAAGGAGAGCTTTTGAACAAAAAAGTGTGAAATGCGAGAGTTTTGATGACGTCTGTATCAGAAATCTGCACCCGACCCTCTATCTTGCCTCGTCTAAGAGCTGGCGTACACGTCACACTGGGACTTTAATACCCATTTAATTACTCTCATCTTGACCTGCCGGTAAAACGAGCCCAGCTGCCACTGCTGCCCATGTTTCTGTTATCTGTACAAAAATGCATTAGCGTGTGCCCCCTTTAATGGCTTTAATTAGTCGTAAACGGAGCTGATTCTCCAGTTAAGTGGATGTGGAGTCGATACTGTAATACAGTCCTAATATGCACAGCTCTAACTCTATCTCATTGAGAAGGTGATGCACAGGAGGATAGTCTTCCCGGCAATGGCAGAAGGCAGGCAGGATAAACCCATTCAGTAATAAAGAAGGTATCACATACTCCAGAATCATATCAGGCAGTATACTCACTCACTGCTCTGATATGAAAAGGACATAATTAGAGTGTTGTTGTATTTACAGAGGAATCCTTATAGAGGAGCTGTTTCAATGTCAGTTATATAATGTAGAATAAGTTTCCACAAGAGGAGATTAAACATCAGCAGGGCCTATTGGAGTGAAAGGGACTCCCTGTCAAAATAAAGTAAATATATCCTTTAGATGAATGGAAAGACAAAGAATATGGGTACAGCAAAATTGGTAAATTAACAAAAGCTACAAAAAGAGCCCACTTTTGTCAGTCTTTCAGGAGTGAAAGCTGTCTAAAAAGAATACTGGCAACACAAATATTGTTACTTCAGCATTAGTCAACGATGTTTGCCCAATAAACACTTCCCCATATAGAAAACCCAGCAGGTTCAGTAAATGAGGCCGCTTTGAGGAAGAGAGACCCATAAAGTCCATGTCAGTAAACCATATCTTCTTTCATATGCTCATCTGCAATAAAGTTTCCAGTCTCCAGTCCCTCCATTTGCTGAGTAATGCCTTGCCAGGCTGGTGGTGAGATACAGTGTTCTGAGACTGGAGGAAGCTAATGGCTTGTTATGGTTTCTAATGCATGATGCTAAAGCTTTTGAAATAACAGGTCTCTATTACGACTCTGTGTGCAGATAGAATCCATTGACGGAAAATATTGCGTTACCACAAGTGACCTCCTAGAATGTCTTATGTATGTCTTGTCCTACTTGAAGATGCATTTTAAATGGAAGAATACCTCTATAGGACGAGATAGGGATACTCATCCTCTTTTCCTGAAAAACAACTCTCTTTAATTTATTACAATAAAGATGATCTTTAAAAAAAAAAATTCAGATGTCAATTGTAATGTAAAGCAAAATGTATTTAACGATTACCTGTACTGTGGAGAAAATCTAAATTTAATCAACATCTGACTGACTAAGACCAAAATCAAAATAAGTAAAAATAAGCTACAAATTTCAAAATGCTACACAATGTAAAGCATGCAAACCAAGTTTTAGTTGTTAGTATTTCCTACCTTCAGAAGAAGAAAATACTTCCGAAAGAAAACTGTTGATAGTGACAATCTTTTTTTTTTTTTCTGGAAGGACATGTTGTACTTGTTTGATTCTTTAAGCATCAAAAACAAAATCCCATTCACCCCTGTTATATTTAAGTGGAGGCAGAAATCTCAGCAGCAGATAGTTAAAGACTGCATGGAGTACAGAGAGCCAATTCTATGAAAAAATATGAACGAGAGTGAACAGGGAGAGGCCAATTATTTTTTGATCCTGTTTGAATTGAGCCATGGATTACAAATATGATGTTCGTCAATGTAAAAGATAATTTTTCAACCGAATGAAGTCTCCTTTTATTGTTAGACTGTTGAAGTAGAAGACTGTGAAAATACTTAATTAGAAAGACTACACACTTCAATGTTGCATGGCTGACGTCTCGCTGAAGCTACGATGTCTGTGTGTATCAAACCGAGGATGTAACTTTACTAAAATAAGCAGCGGATCTTGCATGTTCTTTTGCTTATCTGCTGAAAACACTTCACTGGATAAAACACATCTGGTGAGATAAGGTTACATACGTGGCCCATGACATTATTTTCACATTGAGAGAAGAATCCTGAGACAAGAGCAAGAAATTGCATCAAGAGCAAAGACTTATGTTTTGAGAGCGAGAAGAAAAACGTTTTTTGAGAGAAATTTTTCTCACACTGATAGCAAAAAATATATATTTGAGAGTTTAAAAAAGTATTTTGAGAGAGATTTTGTTTCTCAGAAATAATTTAAAAAAAAAAATTATATTTATGTTTAAACTTTTTTTTAGTCTCAAATATTATTTTTTGCTGTTGGTTTGAAAACTTTTTCCCTCAAACATTTTTTTTTCTCTCTCAGATCATTTATTTTCTCGCATGTAATAAAGGAACAAATCTGGCTCCATAGTGTGTCATTTGCGAGATCTCGCAAAGCCAACAAACAATAAAAGGGGGATGGTTATTTATGTTTTATTTTGTAATGATTCTTTGTAGTTTCCTGTTTTCTCTCTAGTCTTGTCTTGTTTTACTTCCTGCCTTGTGTTTTCCCACCTTATGTGATTGTCTGCTTCTCCTTGATATGTTATACTTGTTCCATTTCCTTGTGTCACCTGTTCCTTCTTAACCTCGTTACCATGTGTATTTAGTCTCTGTTTACTTAATGTCTTGTCGGATTATTGTTCTGTTAGTTTTGTGTTCTGGTCTGGTCTAGCCTGTCCTGTACTATACTATACTGTGCCGTACTGTATGGTCGTGCCCACTAGTTTCTTGCTTCCTGGCCTGTTTGCCTTTTGGGATATCTTTTGTGTACGTTTTTTGCTAACCTCTGGACACTTTTTGTTTGTTTTTGTTAATAAACTCTGTACTCATGCATTTTGGGTCCAAGCCTCGCTACTTTCCTGCTGAAACGTGACAGGATCCATCCCGCCTTGTATTAACGGTTCAGGCTGGTTAGGTTGTGGTTAGATGGGAGATGCATGTCATGTGTGATGCTATCATGTCAATATGAACCAACATCTCTGAGGAATGTTTCCAGCACCTTGTTTAATTCATACCACAACAAATTAAGGCAGTTCTGAAAGCAAAAGGGGGTCCAACCAAGTATACCAGAAATGTGTACCTAATCAAGTGTCCAGTAAGTGTAAAGTACCCCTATTTATTTCAGATGAAGTAAAGTTTTGAACATGAAGATATTTGCAGAAAAGACAATTGATAAAAGTACAGCTCCTTTTTCGTCACTCTGGTGTATTGCTAGTGAAAACTCTGAAAATCAGTGTTTGTTGCTAATAAAAAAAAACACATTTATAAACTGTCGCAGAAATTGAATGGTACATTGGGCTGTTGTCTAAACTCTGACAGTTGGAGTCCAAGTACTCCAGCACTTTGATTTCTGTTTCCAGTATTCAGTAGATGAATTCCTAGGTGTGATTTTAAACAGCTGATCACATGCTGTAGAGTGTCCAGCCCTAATGTCAGTGTAACTGTAGAGGGCCACAATAAACAAAGTTTCTGGCGAGGTGAAGGTGTACCTATTTCATGGCAGTTTCATCAGTGTTAACTGTGGGAGATGGGAATGTAACATGTACCACTCACCCCACCTGAAATACGGTCCGCCTCCTAAACCTTGTGTGAGTCAGCAAGCAGCAGGGGGTTCTAACAGCAGTGTGTGTGTGTGTGTGTGTGTGTGTGTGTGTGTGTGTGTGTGTGTGTGCATGCCAAGCTCATCCCGCTGAAGTGTATATAAGCTGGGAGGAAAAGTGGAGGAAGAGTGTGCTCTTTCTCCTGTCTCATATTTCTCTGCGGTGTAATGTGCCACCTATTCATGCGATGCCTTTTAAGGCATGGTGGGAATCGCTCCACAGTCAGGCCCGAAACTCAATATGCTAATGCGTTCCAAGGGAGCGATGGAGGGGGAGAAAACATAACCTGTCAATTACCCACGGCAAAACCACTGAAAGATTTATTAAAAACCACAAGAAATTTTCACAAGACAAAAGAGCTTAAAGATGCGATAGATCAAAACACAAGCCACCAGTTGTTTGACTAATTATAAAATCATGTCAGTGAAATTAACCTTCTCTGACTTAATGGGATCAATTTGAATTATATTATGTTTAAAAGGTGCATATGGCAGTTGCATCTTCATCAATTACTTCTTGAAAGTTCCACGTGGAAATTTCCAGCTTTGATTTATGCTAACAGAAAAAAAACTGGATCTGTCAAAATCATTTATCCAAACAAATGGAGCGGGTCTGTGTTTTTGATGAGAGATGCAAAACAGGTAATTACTGCCAGGGAAGACACACACAAAAAAACCACAACATCCCAGATACACCATATGTACATCTGGAAGGCACTGCTGTAACAGCCAGCTATTCCTTCCAGTGGGGCACAGTTTCACACCCATAAGTGTTTGCTGTCGGAGGACCCAACAAGGCACAGCAGGACCATCAGCATTGGTCTCAGATTATTTTGTTTCTCACACAGACATCATAAAGACTCAGGATAATTTGTTTACAGCTCAGAGAGAGAGAGAGAGAGTTGGCATTGCTCATTCCCCTCACTGGAAAAATTGCTGTGATGATAGGCTTTGCTGGGAACACGGGCAAGCATATGAAAACAAGCACAATTTCTGATTAAAGGTTTTGGAAACCGAGCCAAGCATGATGACAGCAACATATCTCCCAGAACAATCTATTCACTCATCACATCAATCCTTTCTTTGTTGCTCTCCGATCCCAAATGTCAAAGGGGTTCCATTGGGAATTTTTTTTTTTTACACAGGTCTCCCACCTTCTGTAAAGTGTTAAAGGTTGTGTCAAAATGCTGTACTGGATCTAAACACTGATTGATAACATGATGGAGAAAAAAACCTCTATATTATACTGGCACCCAGTGTAGAACTTTCTTGGGGAAATTCACTACATTTTGCAACTAACAGATTCTAACAGCAGCACTTGTTAGAATAAAGACAAAAAACTGGTAGTTATCATGTTCTCTAATGGCTACCATATGGCTGAACAGAAATATATTATCATACACAAGTAAAACTAATACTTTACAAGGGAAAATGCAAGGATACATACGTCAAAACAACATTTATGGTGCATTAACACAACACCAAGGAACACTTAGCACTAAAGTTAAGTTAAAGTAGTGGAAGAAGAAAAAAAAGGTGGGGGTATTTTCCAATTAACACAACATACAATGGTTCATGACCTCAGCTTTGGATATTTCAGCTGTTGATGGTACTCTGATTTATGGGACTTAAACATATGGCCATATGGTCCTTTAGTACACACAACCCTCATCAGTGGAAGAAAATCCATGTTTCCTATCCCCTGCCAGCCACCAGCTACATACTGAATCCCCCTCTATCATCATCCCTCTATCTTCCCACCCCTCCCCACTGCTTCCCCTGAGGCCAACAGATTACAGATATCATTATAATGGACGTCCTGGCAGGCTAGCTGTGGTCACATTTAATTTGCCGTGGCCTGTTATCTACACAAGATAATCAGCATTTACACCTGGGAGTGAACACAGAAAGATGAGCGACAGTGTGTATGTGGGTGAGACAGTAGTAACATTCGAGAAGGAAGAAGGACTGGAAAGGAGTAAACGAAAGGTAGAGTGAAGGAAAAATTGCAAAAAAAATCGAAAGGAAAACAGATTCGGCTCACAATCCACTGGGACGAAAAGAATGTAACGATGAAGCACACCTGTCAGATTTACATTCTAATAGGAATGACCTACTTTGGGCCCCTGAGATGACTGAGAGCAAACCCTGATTCAAATGAACATCCCTGAACGCAGATGTTACATTTTTGCTTGGAGGGAGGTACCTTCCCTTCATGCTGCATTTTGCTTTGCGAGGTCAGCACTGTCCAATTACATCCAGATAAACAATAGTGTTCGTTCAAAGAAAAGGTTATAGGGCACTCCTTTTGTAGCAGACGGGTGGGAATCTTCATTGATTTCACTTTTATACTTGTGAGTATGTTTGGAAAGACTTTATTCCTGCAGCTGCTGCCAGATTATGCATTTCCTGCTCGACAAATCCTTTTACTCCCACTTGCTGTTAAAGTCATGCATTTGTGTATAAAAGAAAGTTATTTGTGCAACCTTAAATTTGTAAAGCCAACAGAACAGGTATCTATTATATATCTTTAGCAACTACGACATATTGAGTCTTCGCATCTATAAAAGATCAATTTCCTCTGAGCCAGAGGAGTGACGACCTATTTCCTTTGAAAGGCTTTCCATAAATATTTCAGCTGTGAACTACCTACCAAGCTCACAGGGGCACATTACTGTTGTGAATGTATTGCAATGCAACTGTTTCAATGCACAATCTGTCACTGAGTTTCTGAAAGGCACCCATCTTAACAAGTCATTTTGACTTAAATTATATTCCCAAACAAACTGAAAACTTTTTCTCAGCTCAGGTCTCCTGCCAGAGAAGTCAGGTAATTTCCCTTGTTCCAAATTACATTCAGTATTATCTCTCTACATAGTATTTTATTAGTAGTGACGAAACCCGCCTGGGATGTGATTCCCTCTTGCCTACGAGGGATTTGAATCCTTGGAAATGATTCATGTATGGCTTCGTGCACAGTTTCATCTCATTGATAACCGCCTCACTGTTTACTGTTCACTTTCTTTACATAATGTTAGAGCCGTAAGTTACAGCTCATGCAAATGCAACAACCTTATGCAGCTTCACATTGAAGATGTTCAACTAGCAAAACACTTTAATTGTGAAGTAGCCACAGAAAACGCTATGTGTTTATCACAGTGGTTAGCGCAGACCATGGCCAGTTAAAACGTGATATGGGACACTGAATTTGATGAATTAACTGTTCATCAGACCACAAATGAGACAAGAATTAGCTGGCTAGAGCCCTCTGCCTCATTCCATTCCGCTATAGGAGACTACTTCACTGGGAGGACAGAGGGGGAAGCTCCAGAGACAAACATTTAGTTAGCAGTTGTAGCAGCTGGAATTTAGCCAAACCCCAGCCCCGCTGCCACTGGGTCTACCTGCCTTCAGATGATAAGAAATTTTAGAAAGAAAATTCTAAAAATGAGCATCACTATCTTGAAACAAGACTGAAAAAGACAGATACTGTAGCACAGTCAATTAAAGTCTCTTGATGAAATATTGTAGGATGTGATAATGGGAACAATACGTTATGATGGAGACTTTTTTATCTGTTGTTCTTATAAATATAGAAAAAAAGTGATTAAAAAACGGCAAATACGTGACCTAGTTTCGGAAAGGCATATCAAATTCAGCATTCTATTGCTTATTAATTTATGGTTTGTCTAGCCTGTTTGTCTGAGAAAGCTTCCCTCTCTATCATTAAGTGGGCTCCGTGATCTCAAGGTGTTTTTTTCTCCCCACGCTGTAGAACTACACTTTGAAAGCTTGCTAAAATATGCAGTCTTTAAATTCAGCATACAACTGCCTTTGCATAAAAATATATGCAGCTATTTGTCACAGAGTACTTCTGAAGGGGTCTTTTAAACTTTGTCTTGAATAAAGATGAATAACATAAAAGAATAGGATTCAAAAATGTATACAGCAGAGAAAGGTGACCCCCATTGGCCTAAGCACCTCAACAACCTGGTGCCAGAGATTCAGTGAGCAAAGTAACATCAAAACAACTCCCATCTGTCGTGTTTGCACAACAGGCAGACCCACCAAGGATGATCACAAGGATTGGTAAGGAGTCCATTTCACATCGCTAATGCTAATGAGATCAATATGGCTAAAAATATCACAGAATACTCTATTTATCTATCCATAAAAGATTTGTGGTCCTTCCTTAGGATATCCTCCCTCTAACATTGTTGTGATGTTAAAAGTGCAGCAGCCAATATTGACTGAGTGCAGACTTTAGACCAGATTGTATGTCAGTAAATGTGACCAGTTATATCAAAATGTCCTCCATGCTTACTGAAGCCGAGTATTGATGGACCTGCCTCTTCGCATCAAGCTCTCTGCTGTACATCTATGAGAACTGAATGTTTGTAATATACACAAGGTATATTATATATCCAAAGTTGAGACATATCAATCTTGCATTATATCTTTAAATTATGCATCTATTTGTCTGAGTCTGACAAATACAGCATTAGACACAGTTTCTGATAATATTCTGATGATATTCTGAATTAATTATGTTGTTTGATTATCTCTATTTTATATTAAGTAGTCCCTTTTTTATACTCTCAGTCAGCATTGATAATTAAAAACTTCCATTCTAACCAAATGAAAAATATCAACAATTGGAAAAGGGTATCACAATTCTTTAATATTTCAGTAATAATTTAGTATCAATCTATCTATCTGTTTGTTGACCAGTTATGCTAACCCTCCTGCTAACAATGTGATCAATGGCATTGTAGGTGTGCTCACATCTTAGATCAGCCATCCACTTTATTTATGCGAGTGGCACTGAAACCTGCAAGAAGAGGAGCGGAGCAGGGTTGCTTTATAAGGCTGACAACGGCTCCATTCATGCATCTAATTTAAGAGCGGCTTCTGCTCTGTCTAATTAACAATTTACTAGGCCATCAGTCAGCCTCCCTATTGTGGTATAATCAGCGTCCCCAACGTTCAGGCAGCTCAATGCACACTTTCACATCTGCAATAGGATTAGAACAACCATGCGACTTTCTTGGATACACAGACAGAAAAGTGGAAATGGCTAGTACCAAGGACACAGAGAACAGCTGCGAAACCCCAGATTGAAAGATGACACTGTGCAGTGGAGTGAGATGGGCAACGTGTTCGATAAATTAGCCAGCTCTGTTTATGCATGCTAGACGTTGCAGCTATATAATGTTTTTGCCATGTTAAAGGGACCAAACAGATGCACATTTGCTCCCTTGGGTTTTTATTTTTGTGTTGCTTGCTGGCTCAACCAGTCGGCATGTATCACAACTCTGGTTTGAGTGCAGCTCTGATGCAACTACATATTTTGTGCACGTTCTGGGTTGGGCTTAGGCACATGTGAGGGTTTGATCTGCTCGCTCATGCATAGGCACCTTTAAAGGATTATGATACATTGTCAGAGTGGAGTTTTGTAAATAAATCCCCCCATAAAGGCTCCACCCGCCTCACCACAATACAATTGCTAAACGCTAATTCTTCTCATCCTCCCTCTTCTCCCACACTCTCTTAAAGACAAGCGCTAACAGTTATTGCTATTTTTTAATTTTTATTTTAGGAGTGGGGGCATCTGCTCATTGTCCCTCCATAATTCTGATAGTAGAATAATAACCTACAGAGAGGATTAATCTGGGGGGAATAGCATATTCCATTTCTGCTGCTTTCTGTATATGTTTCGCCCCTTAGCTTCTTATGTGTAAATAAATAGAATGTTACTTGTTTATCCACTTAGTTTCTCTGTCTTGGTGATTAGCAATGAAGGACTAGGAGGCTGGGATAACCTGGAGTGCATGGTTCCAAGGATATCCGAGGCCAGCAAGCTTGCATGTGCGTGTATCAGTGGGAACATATAAATGTGTGTGTGTGTGTGTGTGTGTACTGTATAAACAAATGCAGTGCTACTTGAAAGGCCCGGCCAATTAAAAGAAGCCCCTGAAGGAGTGTGCTCATCAGGATGCAGTGAACATAGCAGATCCACTCTCAGATAGCATGCTGCATTCTGTCACTGTAACTAAGGCATTGTGTAGCACATTATATTGACATCTTCATCCTTTAGACACTGAGAAATTGACAAGAAATATGAAAACAGTTGTTGTTATGTTATATCATGTAATGCATCACCTGAAGTAGATTTTAGACATATTTCAAGGGATTGACACAAATTTGACATACCATTATCAAACAATTATTGAACTACCAGTTGCTAAGAAACTTTAATTATGAATCTGGGGGAACAGGTACATCTTGGGATGTGAATGTTTTTGACTATTTGATGGAACAAAACAACGCAGTGTGGGTGCAGATAAGACAAAGACCATTGGGGGGAAAAAGCATGATGTCTGCATTGGACTGCGTTTGATACCCTTAAACATATTCTGTATTTACCACTTATGTCTCCTGCATCCAGTCACCACCCAGAAAGGGTCAAAATTATCCAACAATACAATGTTTTGATATTCTATTACTGCATTTAAACAATCCTAAGTATTAGGAGCAGTGGACAGCTATACATATAGCAACTTTGGGTTCAGTGTTTTGCTCAGGGACACTTTAATATGTGGTCAGATGACCTGGGATTGATCCACCAACCTTGTGGTTGTGGGGAAGCTATTTTACCTCTGGGCTACAAGCCCCCAAGAAGATGATGCTGATGTGTTTTGTGGCAGTACACAACTAAATTACCAAGCCAAACCCTCTGTTTATCCCCCTCAGTATGATTTGGTCTTAGGTTGCAGCCAAACCGCATGTTGCACTCATTATGACTGCTGTGTTGACTTCTGTTGGCCCCAAAAACTTCATCACAAAGGGACAATAACAAATCTGTGACATATATTGACCTCTATTGGTGACCAGAAGAAATTGCAACAACACTGGCTAAACTTATCTCCTTTTCTTGGAGCTGCTGGTCTCTGGATCAGGTAATGAGGCGTATTAGTCATCGCAGCTGAAAGGTCTTGCTCAAAGCACAGTCCTCAATTGTTAAATACTTGAAAGTAAAGAGAAAAGTGAATAAATGAGACCGGGGAAACTGGGACCAAAGAAGCTAATAATGAAAGCCAGAAAACTCAGCACCTGGCAGAGTAATCAATGAGTCAGTTGTATTGGACAACCATTCCAGCTACAGATATATTATCATCATTTTGTACGGTAGGGAATTAAACCTTCAAAATATTTCTCCTTGAATGCCTCAAGAGAGGAGTTGTGCTTTTTATTGGTGTTGTTGCTGACCATGACCAATTAAGAGAAAAAGAAAAACTTGGAAAGTAACACATTCCACATTGATGGAGTCAATGTGAACAAAACCTGCAGAGCTTTTAATTCTTTTTTTATCGCTGTGCTACAACATCGATGCAGATGACATATTGACTTGATGACAGACATTTAACTGGAAAACACATGGTGGCACGAAAGTGGCAGGCATGATAAGTCGCACAACCTTCACACTTAAACTCAATTTCATATGCATCCTGTTTTCTAGTTGTCTTTCTTTCTCTCCTCTCTCCGTCACACCTCCCCATACTCTCATAGAACGCTACACCCACACACACATTATCCCTCCAAGCCCTCCCTCTGTGCTCATACACACACCCGTACAAACACAAAGATGGATCAATTTCACATTCCCTTTCAGGGTGCGGAAGATGCAATGGTGTCTCATTGTCAATTTACGGCACGATGTTTGATCCCACCTAATGTTGCTATGCAAATCAGCCATTGTCATTGTTTTGTTTTTTTGCGAGCCATCTTTTTTCTTTACGCCTTAATACGTTCTAAACAATTATCTCGCCACCACAGATGTGGCATCTTGTGGCCTATTTTTTAAAAATAGGGCAGAGCTTTTGGCAAGGCACCACCAAAGCACTAAAAAAAGTTAACTAATTGAAAAAAAATGCCCTCAGTGTGTAGTGGTTTAAAACTCCTGAAGAGAAAGCTTTCAGTTCCACTATAATGGTTTTATCCATTCATTTGGGCTTTATTGGCTTTGCTTGGCAGTAGACAGGGAGCAATAGCACCCCCGAGCATCAGCTTTCCCACAGAGTCATTTGATCATATGCTGACTGGGTGAAGAAGAGTGTAAATTAAAGTCCCCCCTCACTCTGACACTTTAAACACAAGACAAGACAGGCCGTATTTTCTCAGCCAAATCAGAAGCCTTGAGAGATGGATACCAATTATAATTGCAGTGGGGGAAAAAAAATATATCAGACATAGGTGTGTGTCAGAAGCCTGGTGCTAAATCACACCAGCAATTGGATGATGAAAACCTGCCTGAAGGGTCTGAGGGACCTAGAGCCATTCTGTGCCAATGAAGTGGTGTGCACTTGAATTTGCATCACCCTGTGACATATCAAAGAGAATGCACAAGTAGACGCGCCTCTTTGATTTTGCTAGTTGTGAAATGCAAAGTTACTCTGTAGGCCCACAATAATCTGTGGCTTCCTTTCCATAATCCTGCAGTTTTAGCCAAGTAATGAACAACGTGAGAAAGAGGGAGTGTGTACAGCATGTTGCATAAGCACTCTGTGTGTGTGTGTGTGTGTGTGTGTGTGTGTGTGTGTGTGTGTGTGTATGTGTGTGCAGGGGTTGGGCAGGGTGGAGATGAGGAGCTTCCACAAGCTCTTGATGGAACAAATTGGATGTTGGTTACATGCACTTATCGTATCGTGTTGCTGCTTATCAAAGATCACGCACCATGCCATGTCTTATTCTCTCTGCACTGTTTTAAACATATTTACACAACACACTGCATGGGTACAATCAGGCGTGCAGGAACACATGCACTGACATGCCAGGTGCATCCTTCCACCTGCCCCTTTTCCCTCCTCCCTTCACCTGCACACGTAAGCGTGCACACACACACACACACACACACACACACACACACACACACACACACACACACACACATTAAAGCATGCTTCTGCCCAGAAATGAAATTCTTAGACATTTCCGGTGGGAATGAAGACGCATTTCTGTCCTTATTAGAATACCCCCACGTCCAGTGGGTGAAAGCTGTGAGGCTCAATTTCCTATCTTTTTGGCGGCACTCTAAGTGGGACGATGCTTCAGAAACACCATTTATAAGCCAAGGGACTGGAGAGTAAATTGGTAGGCTATTATTGGGCCGCCATGCGGACCATCTGCAGACTTCATCAAAAGATCAGTCCATCACGTCCAAACGGGCTGATCGGATGCCCGGGTTAAGTTGCGATATCATGCAAGGCATATTGACCACCACAAACATTTTACGGCCCTTGACTCTCTCACGCGCGCTCGCTCGCGCACTGATACACGCACTCACACAAAGAGAGAAAGAGAGAGAGAGAGAAATAAAGAAAGAAACATGCACAAAATCTGCTCTGAATTATGACTCAATTAAGAGACAATGAGTCAAGGTCGTTTACAGCCGCAATATCCATAAGTGATATCGACGCTGCTTTTTAATCCGCTCCAAAATCCGCAAAGGAAAATAGTGTGTGTGCAGATTAGAGATGTTTTGCGTAGATTATCATTCAGTAAACCTACCAGTTTAACCAAACCCCGGAGGAGCCAGCAGAGTAAACTCTAGTTAGGACATCAGATTTATCTTTGGTTGTATCCGTTCTCCACAGACCAGTACACTGCCGATGTGGACTTTATCATTGCGCAGTAACCAAACAGGATCATCCTGTCTGTTTTATTTTAATCTTTACAAATATTTCCTATTGTCTAAGGCTCACTTACCATCAATAATAAAGCTCTTCATGATTTTGATGTAGGCGGAAATCCAGAAGCTGTATAATTCCAGGTCGAATGAATCCCAGCGTGTGCGGAGACAGACAGGATATCTGCTATTTATTGCAATTTATTGGTAATTGCAAATCGAGTGCACGGTGGGAAACGGACACCCTTGCACCCTTCAAACTTTAGCCGTAGGTCTTCCCGAGTGGGGAGCCACATCTCCAACTGCACCCGAGCTCAGTCATTTGGACGAGGGATTCAAAAATAGTCCGCAATAAACATCCAAAATTGGGATCAGTTGACTTGACACACCAGCCGACACCTCCCCAAAATATAGGACGGGGAAACAGCTCCGGAGAAGAGCTCAAAGTGTTAATGCAGAAGTAGAGAAGGAACGACACAGAAGAAAAAACAGTATCGGATCCATGTTTTCAAACCGCAGCACATATCCAATCCTTTCACTTGCCCCGCTGTATATTTCCCAAGTAGGCTACATAGAGAAAAGTGTAGTGGATGCGCACGGATGTCAGCCGCACTGGTGAGCATCAGTGTGGCATTTACCACAGGGAGGTGGATGGAGGGCGGGGCAGCGAGGTGCGTTTGGCGGAAAGAGAGAGTAAGAGGGAGAGAGAGAATTCAGAGATAAATGTTTTATAGGTATATATCACGCTGCAAAAAATATATCTCTTACATCTAAAAGAGGAATTTTCATTTGTATTTATTTAACGTTTTTTTTTTTGCCTGTTTTCCCTACATTTAGGCTAAGATGTGCACAAACAAAAATACATATACATAACTGATTACTTTTCCCAAAGTGAATCAGAGACTTAATGGCTTATTCAGACAGTCATTTTTTGCAGGGCTGCGCTCTAATGAATGTTTTATGTGCATGGGGTGGTGGTGGTGGGTGGGTGAGGTGACGTGAGGCGAATCTATTTGGATCGGACACGGCCAGGCACGCACTTGCATACGAAAATACACCCAAAAGACAAGCGAAGAGCCTGCCTGCTGGTGGGACCCGCGCTTCCTCCTGGGAACTGGACAATTTGGCTGCTGTGATGTCGTAGGCGGAGTTGTCATAAACCGGCAGGGGGAAAAACAAAGATTTCAGTTCTGCTTGGTTAACCGGACAGGCAGAAATAAAATGAAATCCTCTTCCCCCTTCAATTTTCCCTATTATAGTTTTTTTTACTCATATTTTGAAATTGTTCAGAAAATATTTTATTATTATTATTATTATTAGTAGTAGTAGTAGTCGTATTATATTTAACTCATGAGGAAGACATTTTCCCTCGGATTTTCTGTCAAAGTTGTTGATTTTACAAAGTAATTAGACTATTGAGCCGCAGAGACACACTCTGGCAATCCTGATTGGACCAAAGACCAGTTCACCGTTATTCTAGTCTGCAGCTGGATGCTTGGTTTGCTGAAATACAGAAGGATGGGATTCACAGCAACGGTGCTATTATCTTCAGGTGTCACACGCCCCCTACTGGAAAACATAAACAATATATGTTCAGCTCCATGGACAGACAGCAAACCCTTATCTGTGTAAGATGGTTCCCTGGCTGTGTTTGCTAGAGAGAGAAATTATTATATTCACAGTGGAGACAATGTTGTTTATATTAATTGTGTTACCTAAAAGGAATCTGGAATATTTTCATCTGCTGGCATCAGAGATGGCAAACGCACTCACTTCCCGTACTAGAAGTACAGATACTTGTGCTAAAATACTCTGGTAAAAGTAGAAGTACTGATTTAACTTTTTAATTTTGAGCATTTTAAATGGATTTCTGCCTCTAGGCCTAAAACATCACATATATGAATATTGTGATATTGCAAGGTAAAATGATACTGACTGAGTAGTAAGATATGAGTTTAATTCAATCAGGAGAGACATGTTTGCAGATAAGCAAATAAGGTTTATTGTACAGATCAATAAAATGTACAAAGTCGTTGGCGATTAGACTCCATCGCTATATGAATATTTTGTATATCTATATAGGAGTAGAGAACCATCAGACGCACAGATGGAATCTAGACACCGGCGGTGGCAACGAAGGAGCCCGAAGACCAGACCGAAGGAGATAGTTAGACTACTATGACTATGCGTCATAGTAGATGACTGGAGGTGGAAGGGGAGGTGGAGGGTTGCACTATTTGCTTGCAACGACAGCTGAATAGCACAAGGAGAAACTGATTTTTAAAAGCAGGGTTGTGACTCTGTGATTGGCCCTTGCAATTTGTAGATTTTGATTGGTTAAGCTGATTCCATTCAGGAAGAGAGCATTGATTAAATTAGGTCTTCCTGAAAGATTTTACGCTAAGCTATATTTAAATCAGGAGAGACTAGTTGCATATATGTGACATTTATATACAGCAAAAAAGAAAATTTATTAGGATAACAGCTGAACTGATTTAGGAGAGCACTGATTAAAAGTTAGGTCTTCCTGAAAGAATTTATGCTGAGCTACATTTGTGATTCTGTGAGAATTCAAACATAAGTCCTCTTACTTACGTCTGAGAGGTTTGAGACATTTAAGTTAAAAATATGGAAAAAATAAAGTCGAGACAAGACCAAGTAACGTTAATGTTATCTTAAGTGGTGTTGAAAACAAGAACGGCCTTGAGTAACTTTAACATTACCACAGCACTGTCAAGTAACTGAATTCATGTTGAATATAAAGCTGTGCAGATATTGTATCAGCTAGTATTAGATTATTTCAAATAAATTGAATGCTCGCTAACCTTAACGTTACTTGGGATACGTAACTAAATGCTAGAGAACCAAGGCATGGTCATTGTTAGCAGAAGAACAAATGTAAGTGACGTAAACTTAATAAAGTTACTGAAAAGAACAACAAATAGCTTTTGATAACAACAAAAAGATGCATTTATCTCTATGCATTTTTTCAAATTCAATGGTAAATTATTGAAAGCCAGCAGTTTGTGATGTTTTGGTTGGCACAATTTGCAGCACATTATAACAATGATTCAAGCCCTGTCTGGGTTTTATTCGCTATAACAACCGCCTCACACTACATTATGCCTACCCCTAAACTAAAGAAACAAGCCAATTTTTTAAAATGTAAGGAGTAGAAAGTACCAATATTCATGTTAAAAATGTAAGGAGTGAAAGTAAAAAGTTGGCACAAAAATAAATAGTAAAGTAAAGTAAAAATGTGCTTTAGTACAAAGTATTGGTACTTTGTTACTTCCCATCCCTGGCTGGCATGCACATCATGTCAAATATGGGAAACTTCCCAAATTGCACACTCAATCCTTCACTTGGAATAGCAGCTTAGCCATTTTCAAATTGTGACACATACAGAAAATACTAGGTTTTGTGTATTATGAGGCACACTGGCGCATTATCAAATGTTTGTGCTATTTATACTTTAGTATGTAGACTAAGACAGAAAAAAGCCAACAGATTACCATAGGGAGCAGGTGAATGGAAACCCCAGCCAGGTGGGTGGTGTAGTCGAGTTAAAAAGGTGGTATGTGAAACAGGCTAATCCCAAGTTTACAACTACCACCAATATTGAATCACACCATCAGAATATGTCAGTGAGCCCATTGCCTGGTATTTGCTCACAGTGGAGACCGGCATGGCCAGATGGCCAGTGGAGAAACAGTCCAAAGCCGCCACAGCAACCTGCTGAGAACGAGGTCACCCCGTGAGAATAGGAAATGCTGTCACCTTTCACGGTCGTCACTGCGTTCCTTTATCTGAATGCAACCACGTGTGTGCATGATCCTGTCATGTATTTGTATGCTGTGTACTGTAACAGGCAACGTGACATTTCTTGTGCTGGGTTTTTAACAGGCTTTTCTCAAGAGAAAAAATCATTAATAATACTGTTATCACCACTACTAAAAAGGATGGAGGGCAACCAATAGAATACACTCAAACACTGCATTTCCTAAACCAACAATCATATATTTGCTGTCATCTAAATACAGAAATATAGACTATAGAAAATATATTCTGAAGTAACTCAGTTCTGCAGACATGTTACATACTAGCTGTGAAATAACTTTGTTTGTGTATGGGAAGTAACCCAAACAGAAACATCATTAAATAAAGAAGAACTTGAGTTGCACATACAAAAGGATGTTAATTAAGTCACAGATACAGTGTTGACATGATTGCCACATATTGGCTACAGCAATATATAACCAGAGTATAACCCATTCTTAATATATCCCAACACTCATTTGGCCCACTGGTTAAGGCGTCTCCTTGTGCCAGGAAAGTAAAATGTGTACTGTAACTGATTACTATACCTCCCCCAGCTCATTATACAATATGCCCACTCTTTCCTCCTCTGCTCATTCTATTATAGTATATCACAATGATATGCGGCAGCAACTGAAAAGGACACAGGTAAATTATCATGGGAGCTTTAAGGCTGGAGGCCTTGCACAACGAACAAGTTTAAATTAACTAAGGGTGGATCATTGCCATGTGAATGGAAAAAATGGAGATTGGGGATCTTTAATTCATAACAGTAATGAAAAGAGTCAAGCTGTTGGGTCTCAAAGGAAGAGGTCCCCTAGACCGAGGCTCTACTGTTCTTTTCATCACAAGTCTGACGGATCAAAAGGAGAACATGGACATAAATGACTTCCTTTGGTAATGGAAAAGTTAGTTGTGTCCCACTGCCACTGGAGCTCCAGTATAAGAACCACTTAATTACAGCATATGAATGGAAGCTCAAACTGAACGCTCACTCCAGACTATGGGATGAGAACATTGGTAGCTCATGTTATGTGTATGTACAGGTCATCAATCCATCATAAACTCCCATCAAGGCATATATTGCCTTCTTCACTGAGCATTCATCTCTGCCATACTCCTCGAAAATGTGTAACTTTTCAAGAATAGCACTAGAGATGCAGGTTTTTGCCTTTATATAACATCCTCTGCTGCATTTGGCCATGGCTAGGCCATAACTGAGCTAGAATAGTACATTCACTTTAGGCAATAACACTCTTTTTACAACTTCTCCCCTCAAACCCACAGTGTGGGGCAACTAGGATAAAAACATGCCTGGATTTAATAAAAGGAACAGAAAACAAAATCTAAAATATATTATTATTAATCTATTTCCCTAAAGTAAGGAATCCCTGCTGGCTAAGTTTAACAGTACAGTATGTTGTGTATGTGAAATATGGTAAAACCAGTTAAGAACAATGGTGTTATTTTTACACACTGATAGTTGAAACAAGATTGCAATTGGTCTCGTAACAATGCACATAATAACATTAATATAAATTATTATGAAAAATTTGTATAAATATAAATTATAATAAAAATTTAGCTGTGAAGTATCAAGCTAATAAAACAATGTTAAAGGAGAACTCTGGTTGATTTCAACACAAAGCTCTGTTGTTTGTAAATTTGGAGTGTTGTCAGTAGAGAGAGAAACGAAAACAATGCACACAATGCAATGGGCATTGTAAATGGGAAATGATTAATATGCATGCTCAGAGTTTTAGTGTGTTTAATGTAGATCACAAAACTGTGATGGCCAGTGGGGTTGGCAGCCCGTAGACAGCGTCATTTCATATCTCAGATATGATTGGCAGTTGGCAAGAAGAGTGAAAAGGGTAGATTGTGTTAACGTCGCTAGCTAACTCGGAAAAAATATCAAAGTCGATTTTATACTCAAGCAAAGGTTTGAACCCTTTGGAGGAAAAACTGGAATTAAAATGCCTGGGTGCCCACAAGCCTCGGGATATTGTTATCGATCAAACTGATGGTAAAAGTAACATGGAGTAGTTAGCTTACAAAATAACCTAAGTTTGCAGAGAGGAAGAACCACAGCGTCATCTTTCTCTTTAGTGAACCCTCAGCCCTGGTGAGTTAAAAAACGTTTTATCATCCTGCATTTGTGGTGCTGGTCCATATGTTGAGTGTGTACCTGCTCTGTTGAATGGATCTGTATGCATCATCGCATGACGTTAACTTTTTCGGCCAGATGGAGGGCATGCCTGTAGCCGGTCATCTATTGACAACTAAACAACTGGGTTCACGTTTCACGGTCTGTCTTGTGGAACCATGTTGTTTGTTGTCATGCCAACAGAGTGAGATACAGAGTATTCTAGTTTTACTGGTATGTAGCCCATCTTTTCAATGTTGCCCCACCAATTTTTTAGATATAAAAAGGCCACTGCCCCACTGACGGACTGGCCATCTGGAATTTGGGCAAATGCCAGAAGGACCGCCACCCTATGGACCCCTATGGGCCACTACTGATAATTTGTCTTTGGTTAATTTTGATGAGTCATTTTATGCATGCAGCCACAAATATATTCAAGATTGTACCGTAGAAAGATTCACTAGGAAGGCAGAGTTACTAATTTCAAAGCTAGGTTATTGACAAAAAAAGGGCTGGTGTGTTGCAATTGCTCGGGCCATTTTTTGATCCCAGTCTTTCTTCACCAAACTTGCAGGGCAAAGAGTTCACTCTGCTCTTTCTGCTTCTGCTCATTAGGCCTGGGAGTCAGATATTAATTCTGGCCTGGGTGAAAACCCTGTCGCCATTAAGATCAGGTGACAGCTCATTTTCCTCGGTGGCCTGCCAAAGACAACAGCAGTGATGGAATTGTTTTTTTCCAGTCTGTAAACTCATTAACTCATTGGAATAAAGACAATGTGGAGTTGTTTGCATTACGCTGTAATTATGCTGATTTACTCACTTTCTCCCTGTCTCACTCATTCTCTCTTCTCTTTCCAATTGCCATTTTAATTAGATTCTCCTATACTCAAACACTGACAATGTGGACTTGTGGCTTTTGACTCATGAATCAAGCACCCACCCACCCATCACTTCCTATATGAATTTGAGTAGTGTGTGTGTGTGTCATGAAAAAGAAAGAGATAGGAAAAGGAAGGTAGGCAGTAACAAAGTGTCCCATGCAAACATGCCATATGTCTTTACTAGTCATTACCTTGCTTGACAAGGCTACATTCCATGAGATTGTCAGGGGGTCGAAAAGGACAAGTATGCGGAAATTTATGCTCCAGCAACTTCACGTGCTCGGCGGCCTGACCTTGATTTTCTTTTCCTTTTCAAGTGAGAGCCGGAGAGGGGAAAAAAAAGTAAGCTAGAGAAAGAGAGTGAGAGAGAAAGAGTGATGCTTGGATGAACACAGCCTTTGTGCATCTGTCTCATGAGGATTTGATTTGGTCTTGTCTACTGGGTGATGGGGTCACAGATAGCAGATGTCAGCTGTTACTTTTTCCCGCTGCCTTTCCCGCTGCCGTTAAATGTTAAACGTTAAACGTTAAATAAATGACAATTGTTCTAAATGATGTAATCCAAAATCCCCAACTTACTTTACAATTTATTCATGAACATGTGACCAAATGAGTTTAGGAAAATATCTTTCAGCTGATTGGGAGATATTGTTATGTGTTTGATGAAAACTTATTACCTGAAGTGAGATGATTGTTGATTTTATCCTTGAGTTTGCTCATCTGTCTATATATATATATAATAAATCTTAAAGGTCCCATGACATGGTTCTCTTTGGATGCTTTTATATAGACCATAGTGGTCCCCTAATACTGTATCTGAAGTCTCTTTCCCAAAATCCAGCCTCTGTCCAGAATTTCAGCCACTAGAGCCAGTCCCACAGCTTACCTTAGTATGTGCCATGTCTGAGTCTGTAGCTTTTGAGGAGGAGAGAGGGGGGCAAGGTGGAGACTGGGGGTGTGGCCTTGACCAACTGCCACTTTGCTCGTTTGAAAGCCATGATATCTCTCTCTCAGGGGCAGGCCAAATTCTCTGGGTGGACAAAGCAGAGAAAGGGGAGGTAGCCCTGCCCCTTATGACCTCATAAGGAGCTAGATTCCAGATCGGCCCATCTGAGCTTTCATTTTCAGGCAGAGCAGGATACCCAGGCCTTGGGTTACACCTATCACCATTTCTAGCCACTGAGGCAGGCTGGGCAAACGCACATAAATGTTAAAAAAACTCAAAGTGAAATTTTCATGCTATGGGACCTTTAAAGACCTATGTAAACTGACGCCCAAACCAAGCGTTTGGGCCTAGGAACATTTAATTAGATCTCTTATTGCCACAGATCCAAAACTAACCTTTGGTTCCACATGATAAAAACCATTAACTCAGATCAAAAAATCAAATCTCCAGTAGCACTTCAATAAAATATTCAGTAAAACATTTCTCAGTCTCTGGGTGGCTGATAATTGTGGGTAAGTCATTATTTAAAGATGAAGATTTGATTTCCAAAAATGTATGGAACACTCAGATTGACAATCAGATTGCTTCAAGACGGTATGATATCCTTCGCAAAAGGCATTTGAACACAAAATTCAATGTGACTACTTTTGAATTAGTTAAATTTTTAGTCAACTTGGTCACACTTTTTTTTTGTTTACGGTCAAAAATGACACTATAGGAAATGAATGGGAAAGAGTTTCATTTTCATCCAGGAGATGAAATACATCTCCACACTCCACTTTCCTTTGCTTGTACACACACACAGACACACAAATAATGTTGTCATGTTGCCGCTTGTACATCTAATCCACGCACACACAGAAGCACACACACACTCACACAAACAAACACACTCACAGTTCATGTTGTCATGTTTACACCACCAATGTGAACAACCAATGTTTACACACATGCATGCACACAGAAACACCCACACCAATACATAGATACACACATGTGTACACACACCCACACACACACAGTTCATGTTATCAGTTCATGTTGTCATGTTGCCACTAGTGCATGTGAAACACCAATTTTTGCACACACATGCATGCACGTGGTGTTTTTTTTTTGCTTGACTAAGTCATTTTGACATTTAATTTTGTTTTTCTGAAGTTTGGCATCAGCATTCGAAAGTTGCAGTTTGATAGTTTACAGTCACCCTAGCAGTTCTCAGGCTCTAGGCTATTGGCACAGTGGTGTTTTGAACTAATGTCAGCATGCTAAAATGCTCATAATAACAATGTCACATGCTGAGGTTCAGTGGGTTAGCCAGTGAACATGCTAACATTTGCTAATTAGCAGCAAACACACAGCAGTTTTTTTATGATATTTGGTCATTAACCAAGATATTACAAAACTTGAAATGCTGACCTGATGATGGCACTGGATAAAAAGTTAGGATCACCAAACTCAAATGCCTGTTTGGTGCAAATCTTTGTGTGATGTGACAATTCACAGGATAAGTGAAAAGCTTGATCTACTGCTGGTGCTAGATGAAACGTCAAGTTAGAGGGATTCAACTCGGAGACAATGAATATCTAAACAAACATTTGGAGATATCTCATTCTGTAACAAAGTGTTGGATCGTCCAATCAAACTTAAATGCTGGCTTTACTCTGAAACTTAAAAATAATTCTGTAAATTTTGCCGGTCAGACATACAGTAATCATCTTTAGGACCCCTTTAAGGCAGTAGCCGGAGTCGGGCAATAATTGTACAACACTTTAAGAGCCTTCCACAGCTTCTAAATATTTGTATTTTACATGTATGTCTCCTATTCATTGTCACTTGAAAGGTTTTCTTAAATTGAACATTATTTATTTATTGGTTCTTATTTAGGAGTATGTGGTCATTGCATTTTAAAAACAAGCTCAACCGCCATAAGATCCAACACTTGGCTTTTAAATGGTCTGCTTTGTGTTACTGTGTAACAGCCAAACTCCATAACAATTTGTCCTGACTTGCCCCGAACCAAGAAACAACTCAGAATAATGGAGTCTCATATAAAGAAGCCAGATTGCACTGCCTTGGATTTGAAGTCGATGGAGGTCAGATTAAAAGTCTACAAGGTGAGGTGACAAGCACCAGCTGAGCCACTACTTTATGGGTTCCTTATTTCTTAAATCCTTCTCATTCCAGATTATTTAGGGCTCTAATACCATCTCCACAGTAGATAAAGCCGATTACACACCGTCTCTAAATGGAATTAGGTAATTTGCCTCACTTCATATAATGTAATCTCCACTACAACCTAATTTCAACTGCCCTGCTCTTGACTTGATCTTTTCCCTTACTATTACATTCAGAACCTGACAAACTGATTGGGATGTGCCCAACGTATGGTTATGGAGACACAGTAGCTAGTTATCTTTTAAATGTAGTCACACTCATTACATACCTCTCCATAGGAGATAGTTAAACCACAGACAAACGGTTGCCACAGTTATACCTTATTCAGAAAATGTAGGATTTTCCTCCAAATTCCAGACTATTTTGGGACCTTCCGATGTTCACAAGATGAGTGAAGACAGATCTCATTGTAGTTCTAAATCAGATTGGATTATAAGCTTAGTCTATTTTTTTCTGTTCTCTCATTGTATTCGTTTTAGGGGAAAGCGTCACAACAAGTGCAATGATGCAGTGCTTTTCCCCAGTACAATCACAATGTCGAATTCCTCAAGACAGTTACCATCTAAAGTCATTTCTTTTCACTAAATGTAACATGATATGCCACAAATTTATTTGAGAGAGCTTTATCAATTAATGATCTTTCAATCCACTGGAGTCCAATATTAAAATTCAAATGCCATCCCTGGCCACAGTTACTGAGATTATAAAGTGAAATCATATAATTAGATCTTTTTACTCCCTAGATATGAAGATGGTATAATACTACAATAAAAAAAAATGTGTGGCATAAATGTATTGCTCAGTGATAGACCCAGAGTGACACAGTCTGATGGTGTGTCTATGTTTGATTTCTAATGTTGCCTGCTGTTAAATCTTTCAGAAGAATATGATTTCCTGTGAAATATTGAGATTATGTGAAAATGTAAAATCAATCTTGCATGGAATGTAAATCTTTTTTCTCTAATCTTACAAAAGGCGATAAGACATGAGCATCAAGATTGCATGCCTCTGGTCACTGAAAAGAATGATCCATGCCCATGATTAACCACAAAAAAACATGCTATATTTCTCAGATTGTGAGTAATCTGCCAGTCTGGCTTGACAGCTATTCATTTCCTTTAAAAATCTTCCCTGCCTGCCATAAACAGCCCAAGCCTTTAAGAAAAACATATACCATACATATACACAGTTCCCTATAAATACTGTGTAACTCTTCCTTATCCATTTCACAGGTACTCTGTCCAGATTAATTACAGATGTGGCATTTGATTTAAGGAACTTGACCATGTACAAGGGGCTTCAAAGTAGCCCTGGGCAGGAAGTGAAAGAGGAAGCTCTGTAACCCTGAGCCGGCAGAATACATCTACTTACTTTGCCAGTTTTGCCTATGAAATCCCAAAAATCCCAAGGGGCTTAAGCCTTCTCTACTTAGATATCCAAGTAACAGGACAAGTGTAGATCCAAGTTCTTTTCAAATTCAATTTGCGTTTAAATTAGAAGCCTACTTATTTCACAACAGACAGAGCTAATGTCTTTTCCATTGGGCATAAGCATCTATCCAACACACAAGGCTACCACTATGTACATTTAAACCATCACATGATCCACTCTACAGTAAGTAAAATAATGACTCCTACCCATGCTGGCATCATCTCTCAAGGAGAGCATGGTGCTCTATCAACTAAACACAAGGCACTCATGAGCTTAGTGAAGAAGTGAATTAATGAACAATGGATTGAAAAGGCACCAGTGGAGCATGGATGACCAAACCAATGGATTGTACCACAACAATGACAGTTGGATATTCAAGAATCAGCTAGAAGTGCATTGCCACCTCTCCATGACCAAAATATTTCTGAAAAAAAAGTGATTGATGGCTCACATCAGCCTGTGACACACTTCACGTGTCCTGCAGGCACAGATTTGACACTTGAACCTGCCATCTGCAGAGCTAGGCACCACACTGAGATGGACCATGTTATGTGTTAGCATTTAGGTATGGGGCTCTGCTGGGCATTTCTAGTATTTATCAGTAGAAAATATTTAAGTTTTGATGAAAAATACCATTAATATATGTGCAGAATTCAAGCAAAATCAAGACAGTCCAACCCTGAACGCCCTGTACTACTTGCATTACATGCATTCAAAGCACATTGCTGCTTGAAATGATGGTACTGATCATTACTTGCATTAATCAAAAAACATGATGATTCATTGTGGGTGCGCTTCAATTCTGTATGGAGTACTGCACATCAATTAGTGGGCAGTAGTAACCTGAAGGTTAGCAAAGCTTGAGGCTTGGAATTTCATTGATTTAAAGGGGGAATCGTTGGATGGGAGCAGTTTATAAGTAACACTTTCTCCTCATTTAGCATGTCTTATACTTAAACCCACACTGCTTCTCAATGGTCAGTAGGCTTGTACTGGAAGCTCCCTTCTTGTTAATGTGTAGAACTACTGTACATGTATGGGAGGCAATGTGCAATGGGTTGCTTGATGTTTGCTTGGTTTAAATTACTTGCAAATAAAGAATTAAGCAATTAGACTTGGAGTGATTATAGATATCCGTCGTGATTACAGGTAAGGTGGTATTAGACCTGGGATGATGTGCTCAAAGGCCATCCCTGCTAAAGTAGAAGATTTGGCCTCCACACAATCCCATGGCTAACAGCGTCTGAACCAGGGCTACTGGCTATCTCTGCAAAAAGGTCAGCAGGAACCCTCAGGGCTCATAAAGACAGGCCAATTAACACACCCGCACTTGGAAACCTGCATTATTAATTCAGCATCCCTCTTTAGATTGAGAATAGGAATGAGGGAGGGAGGGAGGAGGCAGCAGGGAGGATGTAGGAAGAGATGAAGCAGATCAATGGAAATGTGGAGTTTAATTACCGTCAGCTCGGCAGGCCATCTTCACAGGACTAAATCCTTGGCAGGGGCTGGTAGAAAAATACCAGCAGCACCCCGAGTCAGTATCTGTGTTTCTGACATGTTTCACTATTCACAGTGGTGTTGTGTTAAACACTCTTGACTCTTGACAAGGCCAACACGCTTTATGATGAATAATGAAAGAAGTATTTTCATCAAAATACCTTAATTGGCTTAAAGGAGAAAAGCATTTGCGTAGAGTTTGAAAAACCTCCCTTTTTGTCAGGATAATTGAACATCCTGTGTAGATAACTTTTCCAGTCATGATACACTTACAGCATCACTAAACACAAATGTGTTAGCCGTGAAGTTTCACACCAAGTGAAGGAAATGTGATTAAGTCTCTACATCTACACATCAAGCGATAAACATCATTAGATGGAAACCGCCCTGTCTAATTTGTTGTGATGTGCCTGTGATGTCATAATTGGATGTGCTCCTCTAAATGAGGGAGAGGCAATTCTAGACGGTTCGGAAAAAACACTTTGATTAATCATGCTATGTTGCTGACTTCAATTATGCTGTGATAATGAGACAGTTTCTTTCAGGCATGATTCACTCCAGCTGAACAAAGAAATTCACAGCTTAAATGTGCCCATAACTGGCATAAACCTGTGATGTTTTAGTGGTGATCTTTTGCTCAAACACACTGAGCACCAAGACCTCTTTATATGTGAGACATGTTTTGATACAGTATAGCTGTCAACTGCAGACCCTATAATTGCATATATTTCTTATGTAAGTTAATGTATTTACTTTATATTCATGTAAGCAGTATTTTCCGTGATATTATGCAAAATGGTGATTTACATCCCCTTTGAACACACAAAGGAGGTACATTTTCAATTGTTAAGGCGAATAAGCAGGCATCATTTCCATGACATCAAAGAATAATGTAAGTTAAAACAGGTATGACTGCCACATCTTACATAATTGTATACAGGGCGTCAGAAAATTATATTTTTTGTGAATCATTTTCCTTTGCTTGCATTTAATTTGTACAGCATAATGCAACAATGTGTTTTAACATAATTTGTTCTCTTTAACTGAACCATTTCATCTTGTATTGATATAATTCGTGCCCTTTAAATGGAACAACTCATCTTAATGAATGCATTAATTTTTAAATTTGTACTACTTGGGTAACCTTTTTCAGGTTGACAATTTCCAAAACACAGTGTTGATGAGTGCCTGAAGCTGAGGCTGTAGGCAGGAAGGCTTTTGACTGCTACCCCCAGTAAGAAAGAGAGTCAAGTTTATTTATATAGCACTTATCACAAACTGAGTCAAAAAGTGCTTCACGGCCCACAACAATAAATACATATACATTATTATATATTTAAAAAAAATTGATATTCATAAAAAGCACAATAATCAACAGAATCAAAGAATCAACAGAATTCACACAACGTAAAAATGTAGGCAATGCATTCCACAGCCTAGGTGCCACTGCTTGGAATGAACGATCCCCTCTTGATTTAAAATGAGTGTGGGGAACAACTAACAGTCTCTGACCTGATGACCTCAGACTACGGACCGGAGTATGAAGATGTATCAAGTCAGAGATGTAGTGAGGAACTTGACCATGCAGGGCTCTAAAAGTAAGAACCAGGATTTTAAATTGAATTCTATACTGGACTGGTAACCAGTGAAGTGCTGCTAAAACAGGTGTGATGTGTGCTCTTTTGTTAATGTGAGTTAAAAGCCTTGCAGCAGAGTTCTGAACAGCCTGGAGACGGTAAAGCTCCTTCTTGCTCAAACAGGTAAAAAGACTGTTACAGTAATCTAAGCGAGAGGAAATAAAAGCATGAATGATCATCTCCAACTCACCATTTGACACCAGATAAGGCAGCAAACTCAGACATATAAGTGCCAGCAGGCACAGAAAAACTTCTACCTAACAGATATGAATGAAACTAATCACGGGCTCTCCCAGAGATGCCCACTCAGTCTCTGAGCCTGTCTATCATGATACAGTGATCAACAGTATTGAATGCTGAGCTGAGATCAAGCAACACCAGGACAGAACAATTTCCACTATCAGAGGACATCACTATGTCACTTTTAATTCTGAGAAGAGCAGTCTCTGTGGAGTGTTTCTGATGAAAACTTATTATATAATACTTTATTATACTTACTTAATTCATCAAGTATATTATGTTTGTTTAGGGCTTGGGTAAGCTTATTTGAGACAACCTTTTCTAAGATGTATATGAAGGGGAGCTTTGAGATAGGTTATATTATTGGATCCAGGTTGGTTTTTAAGGGGAGGCTGAACAACAGCCACTTAAAATAAGAGGGCACACAACCAGATTCCAGACAGCAATTGATAACCAAATAAGGGTCTACTGAACTGATGACATTTTTCAATAGACGTTGGTAAAATGCCCAGAGGGCTAAATGAAGACTTCATAGAGCGCACTAGATCAGTCTTGCAGAGAAATAGGTGAGAAAAAACGACAAAAGGGGAGGAGGGGGAGGGGATGATGCCAGACCTAACATCAGCGACCTTATCCACAAAAAATGATAGACAATTACTCCAATCCTTATTTGAATGAATAGGCACAGCAGTGAGGGGATTTACTATGCCCAAGCATTTAACACAAACATTCTAAGAAGTTTTCTCACAAAAGATGCAATTCTCCAACATTTTCAAAAGTACAAATAATGTTTGTTATATACACAAGTAGTCTGGCTCAACGGATGTACATTGCTCCTCTTCTCAGGCTCTCTCTGCTTGCGCCACCCAGAACGTTTGATTGGTTTAACAAGCCAGAGCTTTCCTCACCTCCCACCCTATCCCAGAGTAAATAGCTGGTGTAGCCAGATCATACTGCGGCGATGACAGCGCTGTGGAGATAGGTCTGGCAATGCATGACTAATACACAAGTGACGGTATATCAGATGGTAGAGTGGGTTTGATCATGTTATTCAGCAGGGTCAGTGGTTTGATCTCTGGACCCTCCAATCCACATGCTGAAGTGCCCACAACATTGAACCCTTAGTTACTTCCGGTGATTGTGTGTGGCATGAAAAATGTTGCTTTAAACAAAAACATCTGCCAAGCAAAGTCAATGAGATGTTAAATACATGAGTAGCTAGTAAATCTGAGGTAACTGCCAGCTACTGTGCCTGTTTGACCGAAAAACATAATTCCCCACGCTGGTTATGACAATGTGTTTGCTTTTTCAATTGATTTATGTGTTATATAACCTTAGACATTCTGCCCTAAGTACCCTTTCAGATATTTTCCAGTCCCAATGCATGTCACATATTTCCAGTACACAAGATAGCATTGTCCATTAGTGCACCATATCCATTGAACTGAAGTGGCCACTGTGTAATTTAGACCAAGCAAGTGGGTGTTAGTCATTAGTCACTGCTGGGGCTGCTGTTGATTTTCTCTGTGTGGGTAGGGGATGTATATTATGAGATTACCGCACTGATCCTCACATTTTCACAGTTATAATTAATGCAGGACTGCAGGTTGGCTGAAAGTTAGCTGGTTTTTAGTCCATGCAAACTCTCTTATGTACCCTTGAACAAGGTACTTTTATGAGAGAAAAGCAAACATTTGAGAGAAAAATATATTTATTTAGAAGTGGGCTGGCTGCTAGTTATCTATCTATGATGGTGACAATGGTGTAATGATTCAGATGGACTCCCAAAACAAGACGGTGCTCACCCAACTGGCCAATAGGCACCCATGACACTATTTTCACATCGAGAGAAAGATCCTGAGATGAGAGCAAAAAAATTGAATTGAGAGCGAAGACTTATGTTTTGAAAGCGAGAAGAAAAACGTTTTCAGAGAAATAGTTTTTTGAGAGCAAATTTTTCTCACACTGATAGCAAAAAGTATATATTTGAGTTTAAAAAAGTATTTTTGAGAGAGTTTTTTTTGCTATTGTTATGAAAACTTTTTCATGATCACGGGCAGAGGGACACAATCTCTGTGTCTCTGTGACACACAACAATGGGGAAATGAAACGCCGACACCAAGGGAACGGTTGTTGTTAGGAAGAAAATAACGCAGAAAGGAACTGCAACACGTGGGACATATCCCCGGTCTCCAGGGTGAAAGTCCTGCGTTGTTTGACTCATCTACCATACGGATTTTTGGCCTTTCAATACTCACCTCTACCGTAATCGTTCTGTGATCACAAAATATGCTTCCCATTGAAATACATTACTTCAAAATACGTACTGAATACACGAAAATAACGACATTTACGTTACCTGTACACAAAGCAATAGATTAAATAGACCATTTCACGAACTGCCATGAGACTGGGCTGGTATACTGTACAAAACTGACTGAAGATGAAGTTCAAGAAATGTCCAAGTAAAAGCAGTCTTCTTCTTCTGACACCAGAGCCAGTACACTCACAGGTTGGTTATAACTTTCACATTGGCTCCTTGCCCCTTTATTACTTTCCTCAGCTGCAGCCCTGCCAGGTAAGTATGGTCTCAAAGCAAACAATACACATACATTTCACAGGAGAGCTCCGCATGAGAAAACTGAAAGTAACTTGCAACAGACTCATATCCTGTTTGAGGTGACCTTGTCCATCAAAATGACACACCTTACACAATCATAAAATTCTCTCATGGTTCAGGAGACAGTTATGGGCTTGAATTTCAGTATATGGCTCTATACTGCCTGACTTGAAATCAGAACTGGCTGTATCTCTTTATGATGCACTTTTTTTGTGTCTGGTCATTTTGAGGAGACAAGGTTTTATAACTCCCCTTGAGTTATTTTGTATTTCATCTGCGTAATCTGTACTTTTTCTTTCTGTTTTAACGTTGTCCACTTGTGTACATGAATAAAAGCCTAAATAACAACATATTGGAGATGTGTGAAAAAAGCCAGAGTTGGAATTAAAGTTATTAAAGGACTTTGACAAAACAATTATGATTTCTTGGGGAGATCTAGACAGTCATCTCAGTTGGTGTCTCACCTCAAAAGGGAGTAACTTTGCAACTTGAATAATACATTCCTTCTTTATGTGCACTCAAACATATATGCAATTACAGTTTATACCTGGGCTGACAACATAAACTCAACTTAATCTGCATCATTCTGACAGACAAGGCATCAGTATTGCAGGATAGCCTTTAAGCGAGTTTTCACAAAACCTTGTAATCAGCACTGGAAAAGTAGTGCACAACAAAAAAATGCAAACACATGCACAGTCTGCTGCAATTTTAAATTGCACTGTTCAAAGTTGTAAAGCAGTCTGTATTGCCCTTAGTGGCTTAGTGATATATGACATATGATTTGTGCTAGGTTGCAAACAACAACAAAATATGCTTTGGATTGTTATTTGATTTTTGTTGAGAGATACTGTACAAATATGTCTTTTTTCTCAATCCAATGCATTTGAGTAAAAGACAAGCACCAAAGGCAATTTATTTTTGATAAATTTAGGTTTGTCTTTCCACATGGACAAAAACACATCATGAGTATATCTGATGAAATAAAAAATCAACATATAATAAAAAATAGCATTTGTATAGTCAAAACACAGATGTGATACTATTACTGTATTTTACGACACATACATGAGTCAAATGACATGTTACACTTCTTCTTGGATACTTAAAGTGATTATATATCTACCCACAGCTGTCTTCCTCCATCCCCTCTTGCTGCTGTATTCTAATATCTCATTTGTCCACTGCTCCTGTCTCTTCCGCTCCAGTCTTGTCAGCGAAAGGTCACTCTGGCCCTCCAAGAAAAGTGCACACTTTCTCAAGGGAAATTAATGGTTTGAGTCTTCAAATGCTGCTTTGCTCTTTCTTTTTGGCTGGCATTGACTTGGAAGATGCCTTTAAAAGGTAAACGTATACTCTGCCATGGATGGACACAGGAAACAGATAGTGTTGATGAATTCTGAAAAATCTTTTTCTGTCTTTTTTTTTAAAAGAGCAGGTGGAACAGATTGCCAGTTAATCTGTTTTTTGTGTGTGTAAATCTTGTAATATTGCATTTGTGTGTGAGAGAGACTGTGTGTACACAAGTATCAGGAGCAAAGTGATTCCTTTTGATTCGATTTCATTTCACTGCATCCCGCGAAGGTGTCAGCGGGAGGTTTGTGTAGCCATTGCAACAGCCAGCCACCCGCTTTCTAACGTTACGTTATTGATGATGTTCTCATCCTCCCAGACAATCACCAGGGATACATGGACAGACGAGGGAAATATGTCTTCATTCTCCTGTCAGGAAGGTTTACGGCAGTTGATGTTCAAACGCCCCGGCACTGCCTCCAGAATGAAGCATCAAAAGAGTGGTGCAGAGTGGGAGTTTGTGATGAGGGCAGGCCAACCTTTATAGAGGCATAAATGTGGTGCTTTATGTTAATCAGCATGTGATAGATTGGGACACAAAATGTCAAGGTGACACTTTTATACCTTAAAACGTTCACATATCAGTCAATTACAGTTATATATATATATATATCAACTATTAATTGAAAAAATTAAGAAAACAACACGCATCTTGGAGCACGGAGTGGATACACATTGATCTCTTTCTACTGGAGAACATTGTCTTCTTCTTTTGCATTTTAATATCTGGCTTTCCAGCAGATTCTTGTCTGCTGTTCAGTTTAGTTATCTATTATATCAGGGCTAAATACGGCTTTGACTGTCCAGTTGTTACATTACACCTCAGCGGAAGTCTCCCCGGATCTAATAAATTTCATATTTCTTTCGGCTGAGGAATATTTCCCAAATTAAGAACTCTTGTAACTAAAGGGAAGTTAGAGATGGACATTCATGCTTTTATTTCTTCACGCTTGGATTACTGCAACAGCCTTTTTACCTGTTTGAATAAGAAGGAGCTTTACTGTCTCAAGGCTGTTCAGAACTCCGCTGCTAGGCTTTTAACTCACATCAACAAAAGAGCACACATCACACCTGTTTTAGCAGCACTTCACTGATTACCAGTCCAGTATAGAATTAAATTCAAAATTCTGGTTCTTACTATTAGAGCCCTGCACGGTCAAGTTCCTTCAAACATCTCTGACTTGATACATCTTCATACTCCCCCCCGTAGTCTGAGGTCATTAAGTCAGAGGCTTTTAGTGGTCCCCCGCACTCACTGTAAAACTACAGGGGATTGATCATACCAAGCAGTGGCTCCTAGGCTCTGGAATGACTTGCCTCCCTCTCTATGTTGTGTGAATTCTGTCAGATCTTTTAAAACGCAATTGAAGACACTGCTGTTCAAGCATGCTTTAAGTTAGTCCAGGTGTTTTTATGATTGTTTGTTGTGTTTTCTATTTTGTATTTAAATGTTCTTGTATTTTAATTTGTTTTATCAGATTTTATTGTGAAGCACTTTGTGATTTTTGTATCTGTGAAAGGTGCTATACAAATTAATTTTACTTACTTACTTACATGCAGATACTAATGGAGGTCTTCCAACCATTTATAAGTCATCCACTGGCAGAGGGGGAAAAATAAAGTATATCTGTTCAGGGAGACTTGTTTTCAGACCTGAAAAAAGAGATTTTAATACAATTGAGAGCAAAGTGGTCAATTAGGCATCGCTCAGGGAGAGTTGGGTTACTGCCAGAAGCAAAGTTTTGTAAAAGGAATGAATCAATCCCAAAAGGCTCTTTCTGTCCAGGCAGTGCTGAAAGGGAGCAGTGCCATTGCAGTGTGTTAATATGCTGAGAAAATTTGGTTTTCACAACGGCTGGATTTTGAGCATTTAAGTACATGGTCGGTATCCAAATCTATACCAATAACCTACGTATCTGGAGTTCAAATGTTTGAATAGGAACTGGACTGTGAAATGTTTCAATGTGACATGTGTTTCAGTTCACATACTAGTGTTGCTTTTACTTCAATTTTCCAAATACTCTGTATGTAATGTACTTTGATCAAGTTGCCAAGTCAACTCTTTGGTCAGGATGAAGGAAACCAAGCAGAGAGTACTCATAAACATTTACACTTACAATATAAGAGACTGAAATGACTTGTTTACAGTTTAAAATAATAAATTCAGGAATTTGAATTTACATACTTTAGGATTTAAGGAACTCCTATAGCTTGCCCTAAAAGTTATAGCAGTATCTTGTTCATGTTCCAGCATTGATAAATGTTACTATAGATTTGCCATGTGGCTAAACCCTGCTTTGTTAAAGTAGTGTTAATTTTGTCACCTATTTTTAATTTAGTCTTAGTCTTGTGCCAAATGTTAGTTTTAGTCATATTTATTCATTTAGTCATATTTATTCATTTACATATGTTTTTTTGTTAGTCAAGTTTTAGTCGACTAAAAGTCTCATCATTTAGTCTAGTTTTAGTCAAAAGAGAACTCAGGTATCTTAGTAAAGTTTTAGTCAAAACATTTTGGTCTTTTTAAATGAATTATTTCTGAGATTATTTCTGATAACCATTTCAGCCAAATAGTGTTTTACACATCACAAATATTGATTAAATGTCATATTTATCTGACATATTACACTTGTTGAATGCAACTTTGTTAAACGCATCTGGTTTTATCAAGCCTCTTCCATCATGTAAATACAATCATACACAGACACACGTTAGATAAGCGCCAGGGCTGCTGGGCTCTACAGCACGTTGTTTTGTTGCCAGCAGTTGCATACATTTCACTGCCATAGTTCTATGTTATGATGAAAAAGTAAAGATGATTGTAGACGAAAAGGAAGAGAGATTTTAACTTTAAGACCCTAACTAAGTATTTAGTCTTAGTTAGCGTTTTTGTACATTGGTGTAGTTGTGTCATTGTCTCATCCTCGTCATGGAAAAAAAAGTTTGCTGACAAACGTATTTAGTCTAACGTTATTTTGAAGTAGTGTCGTATTATTGTTTTTCCACACATAAACTTAATCTGACTGCAATCTGAGAAGGCTTCAATGGCCCGTTGATGGGGTCAATACTTGTGATGTGTGCAGCAAATCCAACATGGTGCTGGATGGAGGGAGTCTGTCTCTTTGTGGCTGCAGGCGAGATATGATAGATTGGAGACCAAACCGCAGAACCTCTCAGGTCTCTGCTGGGTGCCTGGGGCATCTACAGTTCAAAGTCCAAAGCACAAAGACATTTGAAGAAGACACAACGCTAGATGACTAAGATCCTATTTAATGCGTGTGAAAGAATCCACAGGGATATGGGGTTGGAAAAGTGAGGAGGAATGGGAGGAATGAGATAAGGATAAAGAAAGTCCTTGTCTGTTAGAGAGCAGACTGTCAGAGGGCTCAAGAGCCAGTAAAGAAAAAAGAGGCTGACTGAGTATGTGTCATCTTTTCATCAGGGTTTATGAGTTGTGCTGTGTGACAAACATCGTTTTTACACAACATGTACAGTACACTTGAGAGAACATGTAGCCTGTGAGATTACAGTTTGCTCTACTGTGATTTTATGGTGGAGATCAATCCCCTAAAGTGTCCTACTTCTAGGGTAGAGATTAGGGATTTGTAAATAGGAAAATGTGAGTGAAGCTTGTTGATCTGATGCGAAACAGTGGTGTATGCGTAGAGGGCTGTGTACCTCAGTGCATTGCCCTGGTGTTGATCTGCTCCTAAGTGGATTTAATATGTGAACCTTACCATCCCATCCTGTCACTTTGCACACACCAACACACATGCGTGCACAGAGTTAATGTAAAGGTTGTGTGTCATGTAGTCTCGCTTTGCCAGACCTTCCTGCACAGCACTGCGGAGGAGGGTCTGGCTAGTCCACACATCATTCCGGTATGAGAGAAAAACGTGCTCTCGTTTATTGCCATTTCTTTAAACCAAACACAATCGTCTTGGTGCTCGGGAAGGAACTTGTTTTGGTGGAACATGTGTACGTTCAAAGGTTGTTTTAGTCGAACCCAGATTAGACAGATAGTCTAGCTAGCTGTCTGTAACCAGTTAACCATAGTCCTCATAAATCAACCGTTTTAAAAATTACAACACAAAGAAAGCATAAGGTACAGATATTCATTTGAAAAGAGTGACTATGTGTCATGTCAAGTTTGAACCCATCTCCTAATAAACAATACTTTCCCCCAACGGTAATGTCAGTTTCTCTAATCTGCCTCTTTGCAGGTTTTGGAGGCTGCAACCTGCTTTTACCAATATGCTCCCACAATCCCTTTCTTTTTCTGCCATTAAAAAGCTGTAATGTAATTAACATTGCTTTAATATGCTTCTCGGTCACAGTTATATTTCCCGTTGTCTGTATTTTGTGCAATGTATAGCTCTCTCCCACTCATGGCAATCTCAAATGGTCTGTATGTATCATGTCAGTATTTGTATCGTGCACCGGCTGCAAGGCACTAAGCTGATAATCTAACTCGGAGCAGAAAATCCTATTGTAGTCATGCGATTGTAAGGGACACAAGTGAATATGCAGTGAAAAGTGACCTCTGTGTACTCTGTTTTGATAGTCATGGGGCATCAGTGATCAATAGTAAGCTAATTGTGAGTGCTGTGCCAGTCTTTGTTATTGACTGTGTAATGGAAAAAGTCTATACAAAAAAAGCTGCTCTTGACCTCATTTTGGTGCACTGCAGTACATTTTGATAACTGTAGTCTAATAGAAAAGTTTATATTTAGATACAATATGTTGTGCAAAATATTTCTACCGGAGAGGGCATGTACCTCACCTCTGATACATTCAAAAGTCCTTGCTTGTATCAGCATGTTCCATTCTGTACAGTGTATTGTTTAGGACAAGGGAACAGCATACAGCATTTGTCACTGAGGTGACACTGGTGTATAACAAGCTGTGCTAACTGAAATCCCTTCTGCTTCAAAGTCTTTGGTGGTTTAAACCTGTTCCCCTCTTGTCACCTTCTAAACAACAACTCTAATCTCTGTGAATAGAATTTCTAGACATGTCTCACTTATGTTACATAAAAGTCTTTCCTTTTTCTTTTCTATCACCCGTGTCTGATGCTGAGGTGGCAAGTGGGGACGACTGAGTGTGCAGACATTCGTTATTCTTTTTTTGTAATATAATTTAGTTGAAAAGAGAAGGTGCACTGGCGATCAATAGCAGGTCAGCCAATGATGGATGGCTGTGCAATTACTAATTTCACTGTGAGACAAATAACTCCGTGCTCGGCCCTCAGAGCTGAGAAATGGAGAGAGAAAATGGCAGACCAAGCTACACGGGGAGCTTTGGCTCCACAATCCACTTCCCTATTCATACGGCCATTCATCTCTATTGCTTCTGCACTCCCAGCTTTCACTCTCACTCTCCAAAGTATCATAATGACTGCTTGGGTAATCACATGTGGGAACCTCTGTGTCTACTATTGCTGCACACACTTTACCAGGACTTACGCAGCTTCATCTTTAGTAGAGGAAATAAGGTCAGTCCAATAGCATTCAATTTTCACTGTGTTGTGTATTATTGACGCACAATAATGGGAAAGGTTAACAATAAGGTTTCTGCATTACCTCCAATGATGAGACAGCCCTTGATCCAAAATTGGAAACCCATAATCCACTTCAGTTTTTGCACTGCTCCTACATTGCAATTGGTATTATTTAACTGTTCAATAAAAATCCCCAAAAAGTGACATCACAAATTGCAAACCAAAGATAATTTTTATTTCCCTTCAAATCAGAACGACAGAGGTAGGAGAGGATGAGAGGAAGGGGGGGGGCGGGATAGGTCAGGAGAGAAAGAGATGATGGGACCTGTGAAACTTTCCGGGTCTCACAACGTTCAGATGAACTCATTAGAAGTTAATTAATCACAGGTATCGATCCGTTGTCACTCTTCCAAGGATCCACTACATTACAGGGCTCGGGTTCTGCTCAGGCGGTTTAAATGCTGAGTTTTCTTGTCTCCCTTCCTTCTCCACTGGGCTGTGGTATTCGTCCTGGCGCCGTGCTGTGTGTCAGCGTGTAGCATGAGATGGCAGATCCATGCCTGGGATGTGGGACGACCAATATTACTGAGTTCTGGTTAGGGTGAGACCTTAATTGAGTGTTAATGCAGTATAGATTTTCATAGTGTATCACATCATTTCACACCAAACGATCCATATTTGCCAGTCATTCTTTGATGAGCAACAGCATTTTACAGAAAAAAATGCACCCTCTGGTGACAATAATGGACGTCCTGTAGTCTCAACAAATTTGATTAAACAATTTATTTTTTTTTTTTTATGAGAACTGATATTTTTGCTTTGACTAGCTGCTTGCTTTTCAACATTGACAAGTGTACCTTCTCCTGATCTGTTTCTTAGTGTAAATTAAAATTTAAAAACTGAGTAAATTGTACATAATTCCCAACATAAGTCAGATAAATTAATCATTAGCTACATTCTCAAGTGAGGCATTGCACTCAGCTACTTAAAAAAAAGGCCGGCATTGCCTGCATAAAAAAGTGCTTACTTCTGTACTAACTCATTGTAGGTTAAATCTGCATTTTATACAGGTTATTTATTAGCTGAAAAAAAGATAAATTTGGGCAGCTTGTACAGTGCAATTTTACAAAAACAGTTAATATGTATAATAATATAAGAACTGCATCTTCCCTCTAACTGGTAAACAAAAATTAAATTACAATAGCATTGCTCAACATCCTTAAAAATGCAATGGGTCATTGCAAGTGCAGCTGTCTAAAGGACTATGTGTTAGTGACTCAATAAAAACACCATCCAAACAAACATCTCTTTACAGAATTCGCAAATGCCTGGCTCGACAAACATTATGAACTTAACCCATATTTCTAAGTCACTGTATTTCTTAGGGGTAATGCAGTAATGTTTGTCCCAGTTCTCTAATTTACATTTCAACATAAACCAAGATTGGAATTGAATATTCAATATGAAAATGTAATTTTTAAACATAATAGAAAACAATGTACCAGGTTAAATGGTCTTTTTATCCACATAACATGTCATTGATTTGATTAAACCAGGCAACTAACAAGTTCAAAAAGGAGTTTACATTATTCACACCCTGCAGTTTTTTTCATAGGTTTTTTAAATTATTTTGTAATATGACATGAACAAGATTCACATAATTTACTACTGACTGAATAATACCTTGGGCCGTGGTCGGTCCAGTTAAGCCGCACCATGCCAATTCAAACCGTGAAAACATACTGTATGTTTTCACTACAGCTTGACAGCAGGGAATGGGAGGGCCAACCCATGACAGCCTCTTTTAAATATTGCATGCAGAAATAGTCCAAACAGAAACGACCACAGTGATCTGAAAAAGGCTGCAGGCAACAGGTAGCTATATTTGTGACTGAAACATCTCCAACACACCATCAAGACAAACAACTTTACCTTGCTGTGTGGTGAAGTGAAGTGAAAAAAAAAACACTGACACTATGACAGCACGGCTGCACTTTTCGAGACCCTGAAAAACCCTTTATCCCTCCACTAGCTCCCTTCTCTTATCTCCTATAGGAATTGAGGTTGATAAATCAACCTAAAGGAAGGTTTCACTTCACACTGATTTGCTCATCAGTGGTGAGAGGAAGAAAAGAGACTCAGTTTTCATTTGTGCCAAATCTACTAAGCAATTTATTTTCCCCAACACTACAGCCTACTGTTTTGTACATGTTCAGTCCTTCAAGATAATGATAAAACTTTGTGGATGCTGCATACGGTGTCATGTCATTTCTCCAATGCTCCATTGTTCCAACCTCCCAATAACCGTTTTTGTCCTACAACCCACTAGTCCGACATCCTAGTTCCATCACATTCATTTATAATAACTATTATTATTATTATGATAGATCACAAAATGAGAGACAATTTATGCCAGAATTAGCTATCAGTTTTTTTTTTCCATTTGCAGTCCCTGGGCAGGTACATACAGAATAATCACCAGCCGCTAAAAAAACACCAACACCATTACATAGTCTCTATCACACAATTATACAGACAAATCTTCAAGCAAATATTAACATATATACATAGCAGCACGTTAATCCAACACAACTATAAAACCAATTTAATACATGAATCATGGTCAAATTAATGTACAGTGAGGAAAATAAATATTTGAACACCCTGTTATTTTGCAAGTTCTCCCACTTAGAAATCATGGAGGCGTCTGAAATTGTCATCGTAGGTGCATGTCCACTGTGAGAGACACAATCTAAATAAAAAAATCCAGAAATCAAAATGTATGATTTTTTAACTATTTGTTTGTATGATACAGCTGCTTTAAGCTCAGCTGGCAGCATATTCCAGTGTTTGATAAAAGCAGATTTCCTGCAATAGTATTCTGCTGCAGTGGGATGTTTAAGTCTGAGTTTAGAGCCGATCATGTGATTACAATGGCTGGTTTTCCAATGTTGAAAACAGTACTGTGTGTGTATACACTATGTGTGTTTCTGAAGGGGAAATTGCTTTTGTCTGCAGTCTGACCTCTTCTTAGTCCAATTTGCCTCAAAGATTTGTCATCTTTGTACAGACTGCAAATCTTTGGTGTTTTGTGTTTAACACTATTGTACTGAACCCAATAGTAAATCACACATGCACATGGAGCACGGATTCACATGGAGCATGAATGTATGTATCAGTCTGATTAACCATTTATTCAGCAGTGTTTCTTGTCTTGGGAGGCTGAGGTGGGCAGGTGAGGGTCATTGTTTAAATTGTAAATAAACACAATATGCCCAACTGCTTTAGCCACTTAATTTGCTTGACACTGTGGCAAAGAGGGATGCACATTTTTGGCTGACATTCTGTTGCACTGGGATAAAACTTAGTCTACATCTCAGGAGAGTACATGTGTGAGTGGATGTGGCTGGAAATAGAACTATGTGTGTGCTTGGTGCCATTAGTGTAAGTTGAATACATTTTTTCTTTCCTTTTTCATGCCACTATTAAAAACTGATTGAGTGAATGAATACTTCATCTAATATGTGGTTTGGTTTTGCAACATAAAAAAAGGGACAAAGGCACCCAGCAGAAGTTAATCATCCATTTTTTTATTCCATTAAAAGTTTTCAATATCAAATTAAAACATTAGGGCATTAATCAAATAGTCAAATATATAATTATATTATATATAAATTTAAAATAATCAAATATATATATAAATATTGGTCACCTTTTTATCCTATTTCATCTAGCGTGTATATGAAGACCGGCATCTGTTTTCTATTGGGCTAGCCTTTCTCGTACATTTTATTTGTAAAACTCTCCATCAACAAGTGTTAACTTCATTGAAGGCGGGTACTCTGTTGAAGTTTAACCAATCGGCAATGGTTGGTTGTGACATCAGCTTAGCATTGTTAGCCTTAGCCAACTCCTTCAATACTAACGGTGCGGGCTAGAAACCTTTCCCAAACCCTGTGAGGAAGAGGGCCACAACATCGTGGCCACCAAAACACTTAGCAAAGATTGTTCTTGCTCGGGCTTTAAAGAGCTCAAATTATGTTTTGTTTTTTCTCTCCATTCATTTATTGTGTTATCATTTTTGTATACATTATAGGTTGTCAAAGTGAAATAGCCCAAAGTCCTTAACATCCCCAACAGAAAACACTATTCACAAACTGCTCCAAACATCTCTTTTGTAGTCCAGCTTTTTCACTTCTGTGACAAACTTATGTCACTTTGTAACACACGTTATAATTCTCGTCTAGCTGCTAGCACGGCACTCCCTCATGCTCTGCATTTGACAAGCTAGCAGTACTTACAGCGCATGTGCAAGTACAACAAACAAATGGTGTTTTCTGAAAATTACACCACATAAACCTTTTCTAGTACAACCTCTAAATACAATTATGAACCTGAAAATGATCATAATATGAGCACTTTAACTTCTGGATATTTGGCAGCATTGCCACAATGGACTTTCTCCACAACCTCAACGTCATTGTTCTCAGCCACTCCCTCAGTTTGCTGATTAGACCGGTAAAGATTTAGAACAGAGAAAATCTGTGAATATAAAGCAAACCCAGACGTAGTACTGAAGGAAAATCAAAATTGAGCGGAAGTACATAGGAGGGCGGGGCCAAGCTATTATTGGGCTTGTGATACCATAAATGCTTAGTCATGTGTGCAACAGCAGCTGTAGATAATTCAAAATTTACACTTAACAATTACTTAGTGTCTTATTTAACCTGACCTAGCTCAAAATCTATGTAGTGGCAAAGCATGTTGATGATCACATATGGTTGGTGTTCATAACTGTGACTGCTGTTTAAGGTGAGACACTGCAGGTGAATTTCCGCCCTATTTGTAATCATAACATGTCATATAAATCAGGTCAAGAACGACATAACAGATCTTTCTGTAAAAACCTTCAAAATATAATCAGGAATATGACTGTTCAGTTTGGTGTATGTAGATGCTACAGAAGTGGAAAATCTTCGCTTGGAGTGTGAGAAAAAACTAATTTTGAGAAAACGGCCTTTAAATATTTTTTGGGCAAAATTCAACTAATTTCTATTGAAACCATGGATATGCAGACAAGATATGCCTTTAGGTCCAAGTAAGAGACATGTATCAAACTGTTTAACATCCAAAATCCATTCATCCATGCTTCATCCATCACTGATCACAAAATCCAAAACAGCACATCAACGTGGCCTTTAACTGAAGACCATTACATCACAAACTTCAGACAGACAGAACACAATCATTACATAGCCTAGTTCCCCCGAGTTAGTTTAGTCTACATATTCATGCCGGCACCGTAAGTAGGGCCCTATTCCATCTCCTGCTGGTGTCTTTTTCACTTTTTTGGCTGAGCTTACACTTTTACGGCTCCGCTTTGCACTGGCAGAATGGACACTATTGGCTTCTGACATCCTTCTTCTGAAGCCACAATTTCTCTATCACAGCCAGCATGACAGAGGCACCCTCATTGCATATAGAAATACCCATACTGTCTGAAGCCTCAACCCTGCTTTTCCCCACACAGACTGTCTTTGGACATCGGGCCCATATGAGTTGTAATAATTCCTGTCAGTGAGCTTACCTTGACCTTTGCCCCATAACTTACACTCAGCACTCAGTTTCCTAAGCGCTGTGCCCATGCACTTGTGAGAGTGATTTATGCAATCAAGATTGACCATTTCATGCCCAGTGTATGGGTTGAGCGCACCCACCTCCTTGAATGCTGCCCTGTCCGCATCTGACATCATCTCAGTGTAGAGCAAATGTTGAGACCGAGTAGATGCAAGACAAGAGATGGGACATCTCACATCACTGCTAAACATACAGAAACATGCTGACGGATGCTGACTAAATGCAGGCTCAGTAACCACCAACTGGGTCAGACAGAGATGGAAAAATTAAAAGTAAAACTTCCCAAAGTTAACACCAGAAAAAAGCTGGAAGTTCTCCTAGGAGAACGGACAGCAGCTTAACTGACAGCTAAATATGGATCTGCCTGCCACAGCCTAAGGAACTCACAATCACTTTAGTATTATATAGTAATTATATTATACAAAAATTGTAACTGTTGTGTAATGTAATTTTTTGTAATATAGTTGTATTGCGTTGCGTATGGCTTGTTGTTCCTGCTTCTTACAGTGCAGACGCTTTGCTGCTTGCTCCTGCCTCTGCTTGCATATTTTTGCTGATAATCTTGCTTTTCCTCTGAGAGAAACTATGAGCAGCGGCTCTTGGACACTTAAAAAACACTGGACTATACATTTTTTGTGGACATAGTAGGCTATTGCCATTTTTTAACATTTTTCTGCGTGAGTGTGGCCTACCAATAGCTCAAGCCTGTCCTACAGTGACTGTAGCTAAAAGCTAATTAGCAGCAAGATGCCTCTTTACTCCATGGATGATTACTTTCCTTTCACCGTGGAAGACTACTACGAACTCCTCCAGAAGATTGCACTTCTGGAAACCAAGGTTCACCAACTAGAAGTGAACGTGGAAGTTAACGGATCTTGTGGAACTCTGGTGTGCAACTGGATAACAGATTTGCCCCTCTGCTGGACAGACATCTGATGACCGGGATTGCGTCTCGTCGCCACACAGCAGGGTAAGGACTGAGGGCAATTCAAAAAGTAAAAAGCTAACAACTGGGCCTCAAACCCTGATTGTGGGTGACTCTTCTGTAAAAGATTTAAAAAACACTAAAAACACCAAAATACTCCCCAAAGACACAGTGTCTGATTTGACCCAAAAAATCCCAGATATTGTGGCAGAACACCCAACTGTGAAGAACATTATACTGCATATCGGGTCACATGACGTTGTAAAGCAACAGTCTGAATTGCAGGAACTGGACTTTATGCAACTGCTGGACACAGTCACCACCCAGATGTGTTTATCAGTGGCCCTATACCGCCAGTCAGAAGAGGAGCTGAGAGATTCAGCCGGCTGCTGGCACTAAACAAATGGCTTTCAACTGAATGTACCGTCCATTCTCTGCAGTTCATTGACAATTTTAACATTTTCTGGGAACGCAAACATCTTTTTAAGGCAGATGGACTTTTCCTTAACAAGCCAGGAGTAAAGCTGTTCACCTCTAATCTACTTTACTTTCTACGCTACACATCTACTCCCTCTGCCAAGGACACGAGACAAGACAAATCAAAACGAAAGGAAGACACAACAAAGTGCGGCAGTGATCCAGCACAGCTGTGCAAAGATTTGTCCATGTGAGACCACAGAGCAGAGACACGAAACCTCCACTCCCCTCTTCACCCGCACCATTCACATCACAAGCCACATCGTTCCTGATACGTCTTGACAACGCGTAGATGTGTAGACACTTTGCCTGTACGTATCTTCTTTGCAGAGACTGCACTCCAGTAGTAAACTGCTACAGAAGCCATAATTCTGCTGATTGATATTAACTTTAAGCCCTGTCCATGCTCAGTTAGGACAAATTAAACCACTGATCAGTTCATTCAGACGCGCTACATGAACTATTAGCCAATGCTGTGTAGCACTCTCATTTCCTCCACTGTGTGTTCTGCGAACGACAGCTTACACATCAATGTACTATGTGATGGCATTTCATCATATGCTGTTTGTTTGTAATCCACTGTGTCTTCTTGCCAATAACATGTTTTCATCTTCTCTGAGAGGATTTTCTACGCACTTCTTTTGACATTTAGAGCTACCGCGGAAATGTCAGAGCACGTCACATGACTCTTCTGAACAAATAACGTTCTCGGAAATTGGCATTGGCCAATGAGATTGCACATTTAGAGTTAAACCACCCCTTTACTTTCACGATTGATTGTTGATAAAAAGGAAATGACCATATTTGGATCCAACAGCGTTGTACAGGAGAGAGAGCTTTCTGGGTATTTGTGACAACAGGGTTCAGAGAACGATTGCAAAGCCGCAGGACAATTTAGATGCCAACTTTAGTTGAATTAAGGAAAAATCTACAATATAAAGACCTAAATGTGTATTTTTGACTTTTTCCACAAGTCTGAAAGAAGACATGTTATTGAAGACAAATAGCCCAAAATTTCAAAATTTACCAGTGAAAAATATTTTTTGCCTGCCGTGTCTCGCCTTAAGCACCTGTAGAAAGGCCTTGCTAAAAAAAAAACACAAGCCAATACCATTCTCCTCTACCTTGTGATCTATTTCAAAGTGTTCTCATTTCCACAGCGGTGGTTATACTTAGTGACTCCCAGAAGTGAGAGTGAAGTGAGAGTGAGAGTAGAAAAGTGCTGAAAAAGGTGGTCTATAATGTGTGATACATCCACCTTCTCTGAAAATAACAAAATAAATGTTTCAACAGCCTCAGCCCTAACTAGTTCATTATGTAAAGACCATCTCTTCTGTGGTTACTGGCTTATGTCAACTTAAGTCTTATATTAAAATTGACAGCTGCCCACCATGATATGTATTTTTTGGCTCCCTGAAAATCCAATTTTGACATCCCTGATAAACATTTTTACAATGTTCTGTATAGTCATTACTTGTTCATTTATGATAAAACCCCCCATCATACATTTGCACTTTGATTGCAGAAATCTGATTGCATTTGTAGTGTGAGATATGGTGCCCTAACTTTCAGGCACTGATCAGGCAGGTGGCAGACCTGAAACACAAAAACAAAACAGCTCTCTTCCAAAAAGAGGCCAGAGCAACATGCAGCATGTCATTGTTATTTTAACAGTGAATTAGTAAAATGGGCCTATGGCTGATGCACAGTGTGCACAGTAAGCTTGTTACACACACACACAGCAAAGCAGAGCAGCACACAAACATGCAAGAGATTACAAATAGAAATATTACGGTGAAAATCCGCCATCCTAATAGCAATGTGCCAAGGTACAAACACACCTGGTTTTTAAAGGAAATGGGAGATAACAAACTCATTGGTTTATTGCATGTTACACCCAAAACCCTTACAACCCTTTTGAACCATACAAGCCCTTTTCTCTGCTAGCAAACTAGCAAAAGTGGAATTGGACATGCCCTAAACAGACCTGTGTGTGTCTCAGTGGCTGCAAGATGCTCAGAAGGGACAAAAGCAGACTGACTGAGAGGAAACTGCTCTTTAGGAGAAACTGTGTGGCCCTTAATGTTATGTCATGTTTCCAACTCTCAGCTGGAGTAAGACACGCATTCACAGCGCCCAGTCACTGTCACTGCCACTGCCACTAACGCCACTGTTTGCGAGTCAGCTCTTGGGTGGATTGGACCAGGTGGATGCTGCCCGCAGGGCCTTATAGTCGTGTTGGTTTGATGTTTAGCAAGTGATACCGCCATGGGGGAGGAGGGCGGTATGGTGGAGCTGGAGCCGGGGCTTGGGGAAACGCAACCGTAGCCTGCAGGGCAACATCTCCTCGAGCAGACATCTTGATGCCGCTGTTGTGGCCAAGGCGCCGCTCTCCAGGAGGTGTGATTCCACATCCCCTACACTACATACAGCTTGTGGCTGTCCATGGTGCGGTATTAACAACAACCCACTAGGGGCAATGGGACCGTCTAAGAGCACACATCTGCTATTGCTGAGAGATGTGACCTGTGCAGGCAGATGTTCCACTGTGACATGTCCAGCCAGATGTTGATATAAATCGAGGGGACAGCCAAAGGCTTAGCGGTCATGGTGGAAACATCAGAGCAATGTTGTTCTGCACCGCGGTCACCTAGGTGACACACATGTGCGCGTGGTCAGTGAAGCGAGCATTGACCTGGTCCCCGGTTGGGTGTCCACGGCTGCCATCATCTGCCACTTCAGTTCCTCCATCAGTAAGCAGGCATAGAACTGTTGGCAACTGGCGGGGTGCCATCCCAGCAAATGGGGCCAAGGCACGTCTTGAAGCTCGGGTGGAGATCTGGCGGCAGGATGTAGCCGGTCCGTCAGTCGGTACAAATGCCGATATTGCTGTTCTTCAAACTGCTTGTTGCTGAAGAAAAATGGAGAGCAGATCTCTGGTCTTGCAGCTGTAATATACAGTAACTGCAGACGTAAAAGAGGCCCGTGCAGGGCCCAAGGGCGCAAAAGAAATCTTCACAACTGCATGTGTGAGGGATAAACCCAATAGCAACACCTCTTAGAGGGCAAAGCCTATTCGAAATAGAAGCAAAAGTTTCAGAAAAAGTTTCTCTCACTTGTCTTCAAATCTGCCAATTTCCTTCTAATTTTAGCTTCCATATCTCTGAATTCAATCATGTCTGCCCCATATTTGTGATTATAACATAAAGATGATTCAGTCTTGCATTACAAGCACCACAGTGCAGCAGCTAATATTCTCAAAATCAAGTGTGTCTTTCAGAAAGAAAAAAGCATAACCACAATGACATAACATACATTTACTAAACAGTCTTTTTTCTTTGCAAAACAAACAGGAAATGTAAAAGCTGTAGTTTTACTAACAACTCATTTCAACACAGCTGATAGCTGAATCTGGCAGTGCTTCAATACTTGTCAGCGACCCATAATCCTCGCCACAGAGCAGGAAGTGATTACATCACATGCAGCTTGCTGTCACAACTGATTTTAAATTATGTGTAAGAAATCTCATATTGTCTGACGCTTTCTTCTCTTACTACTAGGCATGGCACCTACTATAAGGCTAACTAGTTTAATGTCTGGGTTATTAGTTACTTTAAGATTAGCAGTCACTGGGTTAAAATAAAATAAAATCTATTTGAGAGATGAAATTGGGTTTCTGGGAATGTACTGTATCTCTCCCTCTAAGCTCTTAGCCTCCAACAGCTGTTCTGTTGCAGAGCGCAAGGCACTGCAGCGGGTGGTGAAAACCGCGCATCACTGGGACTCCACTACCCGCCATTGAGCACATCCAGAGGAAACGCTGTCTGCATCGAGCTCGCAGCATCCTTAAGGACTCCTGTCACCCAGCCCACAGACTGTTTTCTCTCATGCCCTCCATCAGGCGGTTCAGATGCCTCGGACCAGGACCAGCAGACTAAAGAACAGTTTTTTCCCCAGAGCTGTCTCTTTATTGAACTCTAACCCTCATTAATCCCACTCCCCTTCATATACTGATTGACTCTCCTCTCCCTCCTCACACCTGCCTCCATTTTGTTATCTGCAATACTATAATGTTCACCTGCACTGCTGACTGTTACTATAGCAACAACTGTTTATACCTGCATCTTTTTTGCACTACTTACCTATTTGCAATACTTACATTTCAATTTGCACTGCTGACTGTTTATCTACAGTACCAATTGTTTACATATACATCTGCATTACCACACCTTAACTGTAATATGCAATTACTTTCCACTGCACTTTAATTCGGATAGCTTTGGCCCAAACTTTATTTGTACTACCTTAAATCATTGTTATACTGCTCATTTTAGCCTAACTTATTATCTATCTATCTGTAAAAATTCTGTCTATAATAGCCGCCTGTATATATATTCATAGTACATATTCACCTGTAAATCTTGCTCATATTATGTTCATTATACATATCTGTACAATTTCTACTTATAGTAATATCCAAACTGTATATTATATTCAGTACATATCCAGCTGTAAATCTTGCTCATAATACTTGTTATCTATATTTTATATTCATAGGACAAACCCATCTGTAAAATTCTGTTTATAATAGTATTAATTTCTATACTTATTCAGTACATATCCATGTCCTGCACTCATGGAACCATTGTATATCCTGCACTTACTGCTATTGCAATTCTGGTTAGAACCAAACTGCATTTCGTTGCCTTGTACTTGTACCTGTGTAATGACAATAAAGTTGAATCTAATCTAATCTAATCACTGTACTTCCCTCGGCTCTATTTTGTTGTCAAGCTAGTTTGTAGTCCACGCTGCGCCAATCCTCTTGTGATTAGGAAATGCACTTCTCTCAAATTACAGGCCTGGATCATGTTATTTCCTCATCTTGCTGATTTCACTAAATTCAAAAAGACTAGGCTCCATTAGCTCTTCATACGATTTTCAATGGGCCATTAGATTTGTGCTCTAACCTTGAAAGATGTGTTGGTTGTACTGAGTCTTTGAACCCATTACCTCATTGTCTACTCTCACTTGACTGATTAATCCTCCTTTGTCTCCAACTCAGGAAACTCTGGTTGCTTATTCCCAGGTATCCAGGGGTGTCTGGTCTTGAGGCAGTGCCATTTCCCTGGGTCTAAATAGCTAATTAGCTTAGACCTTGGAAACCACAGTAACGCAACCATTAGTAATTAGCCATTGACATTTGGCTGTTGTAGAAATGGAGCAGTAGCCTGATATTCAGACAGAATAGCCATTTGTTTGAATCACTGGGGAAAGAAATTGAGAAGAGGGTGGTGATTCAGGACATTGGAAACAGGTTAATAGAATAATTAAGGTGTGGCTACTGTGATGGATCATTGCTTTTTCATCAATTATTTTAAGTCTTTGTCTTTCAGTGAATCTTGAAAGGATTTCATCTCACAAGATCATTCAAGCAATTCAATAGGTATATACTCAATGGATTAAAATAATATATTCCCTTCATCTTTTTTCAAATAATTTTGTAATCTAAACTGATGGAAGGCACTAACCATTTTGAACACTGAATATAGTTAAATGTCCACCACATCTGTTGAGATTACTGTACAGGGAAGCACATAATTATATCTTAAGTATACTAAACAAAATGTTTGTTTTTGCCCCCATTTTGATTAGCTGAACTCAAAGATCTAAGACTTTTGCTATATAAACAAAAGGCTTATTTCTTTCAAATATTGTTCACAAAACTGTTGAAATTTGTGTTAGTGAGCACTTCTCCTTTGCCAAGATAATCCATCCACCTCACAGTTGTGGCATATCAAGATGCTGATTAGACAGCATGATTATTGCACAGTTGTGCCTTAGCCTGGCCACAATAGAAGGCCACTCTAATATGTACAGTTTTACTTTATTAGGGGGGGTCCGGGAGGGGTCCGAAAACCAGTCAGTATCTGGTGTTATGGTTAGGGTTAGGGTAAGGGTTAGGGTTCAGCCATCTCTCTCTCTCTTGACTTGACTGCAGTTTGTCGTTGTAATTAAGACTTGAGAGGGCAACTGCTCACATTCAATGGCGTCTGACACTTTGGAGGGGTGTTCTCTTCACAGATTCAATTCAATTCAATTTTATTTATAGTATCAAATCATAACAACAATTATCTTGAGACACTTCACAGAGTAGGTCTAGACCACACTCTATAATTTATAAAGTCCCAATATTCTAGTAATTCTCCCAAGAGCAAACAGTGCGCCAGTGCAACATTGTGACAGTGGCAAGGAAAAACTTCCTTTTAAGAAGAATCCTCGGTCAGATCCAGGCTCTTGGTGTCTGATGGTGCCGGTTGGTGGTGTGATGCACAGTGGCAGTCACAATAAAGATAATGGAACAGTGAAAATGGTAGTAGTAGTAGTAGTTCATGTCATAGCAGGGCACTGCAGGGTATTACAGTATGCAGCGTGGCACAGCAGGGCATAGCTGGATGTAGCAGGACGCAGCAGGGAACCACAGAACGTAGCAGTAGTGCAGCAGAACCAAGGCAACAGCTGCAACCAAGATCTTGGTGCCATCCTAATCCAAGGAAATATGCTGGGTGGAAAGAAAACATAAGGATTCCAAGGAGTAAACTCCCCAGAACTAGGGTAGTAACAGGCATTTCTGGGACGGGATGCACACAATTGGAAATGGAGCTGAAAGCATTAATGGATAAACCCTAACCCTACCCCTAACCAGGGCAAAGAAGCAGCATTGTCAAGAAAGCAAAAAGAAACACTAAAATGTTTTCTTAAATTCAGAAATTGCGACAACTGAAAGCCTCAAAAGGATTCAAGGTGTTGTAGAATTGGCTACTTTTCTCATTAGCCAGTAAATAAAGTTTGATTCAAGTCAAATAAAGGTATAAACATAGCTTAAATATATCAAGTAGTATAGACGTGAGTTTATTGTTGCCATCAGAGCACTTCCTGTATACGTTGCATAGTCCGCAGGAGGGATAGTTATTAATAGATAGTAAATGGGTAACCGAAACCCTGTCCCATTAGCTTTAATGCAATAATAATGGCTGCAACTGAGACTATGAGACAACCTGTGTTTGTTCTTACAGGGCAAATAGAAGGCAGAAGAAAGAATAGGAATTACAATTCAAGTTTCATCTCTAAGGATAAGGATAGGTGTAAACCCAATGTTCAGTAAGTGAGTCAGGAGTTGTGACACGATGGGTAGCGGTGTGAATCTACCTTTCAGCAGAACATCAACATCTTGCCTCTGACCTACATTCTCAGAGATGGACAATAACAGCAGAGAGAATATTGTGGAATTAGGAGCAAGCAGGGCAATTTTATCCGGAAGTCCCGTCTGTGCGTGTATGCTCACAGTTCCACCAAATCTCCCAGGACAATCACTCATATTACTGGAGGCAGAGGATGATTTTTTCAGGCATTTCATTTCTCAATAATACAACTATTGTTATTTTTGCTATTCTATGAGCAGAGAGGTTTGGAGGCACATTCAAAATGTCAAGCTTTTCAAAATCTATTTTTCATGAGCTTCATGGCCTTCAGAGAAAATTGCTATAAATTTACCGGTCCATATCTGAATTTCTGGGAAAAAAGAAAATCTATATTCAACTACCTGCAGTTGCCTTTGAAAGCATCAAAAGGAATATGGGCATTTAAGCCTGGGTCAAACAACTCCAGATAGTGTAGAAAACCCCTTCCACTCATACTGTCTAATAATGCAATTGCTATCAATATTTTAGTCTGACCAACAATGATCTATAGTCACTGTAAAGAAAATCACATTACATTAGGGAATTTAATTGTGGTTATGTTTAACTGCATGGGAGAAGGGAAGTACTACAACATATTTAGCCACATAGCCTTAACCTGACAGTAAATAATGTTTTACTGTGATGTTTGACAATCAGTTTGGATTTTGGCAAAAACCGTGCTTGTAAATATACAATACCATACCACAGAGTTTGATTTTCCTCTCAACAAACTGATTTCCAACATGAATATTGCTTGTTATTTCTGAAAGTATACCCAATTTAGATAATGTCAAATGTTGTGCTGTTTCCAGTGGAGCCTGTGTAAGTGGAGTCACAGTGTAGAGAATAAGTAACCAAGGAGGAAAGAAGGATATAGTGTAGGAGGTGCATTCAAAATGCCAACAGCTACAGCCTCATCTGTAAAACACCCAGATGGCATTTACCCGACAGCAGGGCAGTGGACAAGTATAGAGCATTCGCCTCCCATCGACTCTCCATTCCTTGTGTTTTCCTCCTCCTTCTTGTTGTCTTTGTCTTTCCTTTTCTGTCTGCACCAATTGCCTCTACCTTCATCCTCTCCTACCTCCCCTAAACCCTTCACCACCCCTCTGCTACTACCCCTAATCAGCCGCATCGCAGGCCAGGGCGCTTGCTTGTGCAAGACATGTGCCTGATAAATGAAGATCTAGACACTTGCCACAGAGGGGGCCCTAGAGCTCATGGGGGGCTAAACCACCACCATTGATTGTGCAGCTTCAACACACTGACAAAAGGCCAAGATCACTCATCTTGTTAAAAGCGGATTATCGGCCTGTTTGTATCTTGTTACACCCATAAAGATTTTTCTTCCTCCCTTTTCTCTCCCATTTTAACACATGAGCTGTTTTTCTTTGGCCTAATTTGCTGAACGGATAATCCTCCACATTGGGTTTTTGTCTCCAGTGGAACTATGGATTTTAATGCTGTTTAGTATTGTCTTCAGCTGAAATGGCTGAGAGTGTGAAGATGATGCTGATTCATTAAGGGGTTGCTTTGATTTTCTGGCTGGCAAATAAGAAGTATGGTGGATGTGTTGTTCAGATATATGCCTTATCTGCTTTTCGTGGCAGCAGAGAGATGATCTATTTTGAACCTTGGTGGTTATTGTAGAAGAGCGTTTTGTTGGATCCAAGAGCTGAATTAAATTCAACCATCCTCTCCTCCAATGTGCTGCAAATGTGCCAAACGCATGTAGTGTTTTGGACATCTAAATTCTTTTAATGCTTGATTTATATGTGTATTTTAGTGTGTGCATTTTCTCAGGACAACCATCCATCCATCCATCTTCATCCGCTTATCCGGTATCGGGTTGCGGGGGCAGCAGCTCCAGTAGGGGATCCCAAACTTCCCTTTCCCGAGCTATATCAACCAGCTCCGACTGGGGGATCCTAAGGCGTTCCCAGGCCAGGTTGGAGATATAAACTCTTCACCTAGTCCTGGGTCTTCCCCGAGGCCTCCTCCCAGCTGGACGTGCCTGGAACACCTCCCTAGGGAGGCGCCCAGGAGGCATCCTTACCAGATGCCCGAACCACCTCAACTGGTTCCTTTCGACGTGAAGGAGCAGCGGCTCTACTCCAAGCTCCTCTCGGATGACTGAGCTTCTCACCCTATCTGTAAGGGAGACGCCAGCCACCATCCTGAGGAAATCCATTTTGGCCGCTTGTACCCTTGATCTTGTTCTTTCGCTCATGACCCAGCCTTCATGACCATAGGTGAGGGTAGGAACAAAAACCAGGAGGACCACCGAACTGCAACCCCTCCCCGCCCCGACTACGCCTCGATATCCTGTCCATAAATATTACAAACAGGATTGGTGACAAAGTGCAGCCCTGGCGGAGGCCAACCCTCACCTGGAAGAGTCCGACTTACTGCTGAGAACCCGGACACAGCTCTCGCTTTGGTCATACAGAGATTGGAAGGCCCTGAGAAGGGACCCCCTCATCCCATACTCCTGCAGCACCTCCCACAATTTCTCCTGGGGACCCGGTCAAACGCCTTCTCCAGATCCACAAAACACAGGTAGACTGGTTGGGCATACTCTCAGTGTGATACCCCTTTAATTGGCACACACCCTGTGGTCCCCCTTTTTGAAGAAGGGAACCACCACCCCGGTCTGCCACTCCTTAGGCACCGTCCCAGACTTCCACGCAATGTTAAAGAGGCGTGTCAACCAAGACATCCCCTCCACACCCAGAGCTTTCAGCATTTCTGGACAGATCTCATCAAACCCTGGGGCTTTGCCGCTGTGGAGTTGTTTGACTACCTCAGCGACTTCCACCAGGGAAATTTACGACAATCATCCTCCAGCTCTGCCTCTACCACAGAGGGCGTGTCAGCTGGATTTAGGAGTTCCTCAAAGTGCTCCTTCCACCACTCTATTACCTCCCCAGTTGAGGTCAACAACGTCCCATCCTTACTGTATACAGCTTGGATGATTCCTTGCTTCCCCCTCCTGAGGTGGCGAACGGTTTTCCAGAAGCACCTTGGTGCCGAAGTCCTTCTCTATGTCTTCTCCGAACTTCTCCCACACCCTTTGCTTTGCCTCTGTCACCGCAGAGGCTGCAGCCCTTCAGGCCCGTCGGTACCTTGCAACTACCTCCGGAGTCCTCCGGGATAACATATCCCATTGTTTTCTGTTGTAGCTGTTTTCATGGACTTCCTGTTTATTTTGAAATCCACTTTTTGTCTTCATTCATTTCAATTGTCTTCCTGTCTTTGTTTGTTTCCCACCTGTATGATTACCATCTTCGCTCCTAATTTGATTCACCTGTTGTTTTTCAGCTTCCCTAGTTCCCAGTGCTTAAATACTCACCATTCCCACTCACCATTTCCAGATTGTAGTTGTCTGTATGTCACTCTCTCCATTGTTTTTCCTTTGTGTCTGTTTCCCCGTTATTTTTGGACTTTCACCTGTTTCCTGACTACAGTTATTGCCTGCTCCTGTTGTACCTTTGCCTGCATTGTTCTTGGAACAATGAAACTACTTACCTGTGATTTCCTGTCTGAGTTGTGCATTTGAGTCTGCCGTTGTTCGTGATAATTACACTTGAAAGTAAAGAAAATAATGAGACATGATGGTATGGTGTTCATGGTGCAGGATTTAGTTTTCTGCTTAAGGTTTTATAAGAAAATTAGACGTGAATGGGTATGCTATTCCATATCTGTCATGAAGGATTGTGTCATCTGCATAATGATTAACAAGCTGCCCAAGACAGGATGAAAGCACACATGTTTAAGTGTGTGCATATTGAGAAGCAGGGGTCTAAATGACATATCACTACCAAATCCCAAACTCAATGGTACAGAGCCCATTTACCTCCTTACGGCTGCTCCATGTAATTACAACAAGTGGAGGTTAATCTTTGCTTTCATTTATCATAAAAAAATTAAATCAGGAGAGACTTTGTTGCAGATATGCAAATATTTTTGAAATGATATATATACATATACAGTCTTTGGAGATTAGACTCCATCATTATGAAATGATATATATATTTAGGGGGTTAGTAAGCCAGAATTTGATCCCTCGATGGAGTCTAGACACTGATGGTGGTGTGAGGAACTCAAGAGGAGCCAATGGCAGTCATGCCTGAAGAAGACCCAGTATCGATGCGTGATGAAGACCGGAGGAGCAAGGGGGGGAGGAGGGTTATGCTCTGAGCCTGAAATGACAACTGAGCAGCAGAGAGAAAAAAAATTCTGATTGGTTATAAGTGAACGTCTCTAACAGCTGTTCAGTTTAGAAGAGAGAGAATGTGATTAGTTTAGAAGTCTTCCTGTAAGAATTTACGCTAAGCTACACAAAAATAAAAAGTACAACTAAACACATTGAAGCTTAGCTTGGACTAAATTACGTACAGTAAATAGCGCAAAATCAAACAAAAGTGGGACATTATTGGAATAATGTCAAAGCAGTGATGTGAGTTGCCACACGGGTTTCATTCTAAGCAAGGGAATACAACAAAGCTCATGAAACAGAAGGCTGTAAAGGCGTCATATAAATATATCAATAGTCTTAAAGTAAATTTAATGAATAGCGCTATTAATCATAGGCTGAAATGGCTTTTCTTCCCAGAATACTGTCTGAAGTATGTTAATATAATGTAGTTAATAACATGTGCATGCAGAACGCACAGAATGATATGCAAGGGCTAAATGGACTTTAAATGGATAACCTCTTCAAGAAAGCATGGGAAAAAGATACATTTCCCATACTGATAAGATTTATGGGATGACTGTTAAGTTTTACTTGCTACATGGCAGGCACATATATATCTTTTTGATTTATTTATTACATATTGTATTTGTGTTGTCAGTTTGATCAGAATCCAATGATGCAATGTGTTACCAAAAACACATCCACCATTGGTTATGGTTGTCTTGACCTAAAGCAGATTTACTGAGGTCAAAGGCCATTTACAGCACATGGTGAACAGATATGAATCTTTAACTGTTTAAACATGTATACATATGTACATGGAGTAATAGATGGTTTGAGGAAAGACAGGAAACTAGACAGTTGAGTCTGAATCACCACCCAATATTCAAATGATTAAATAGGTCCGATTTTGTTCCTAGTGAAAATATGTTTTTCTCTTAAACTCTGTGAAACAATTCAAATTGGAGTGATAGAGGTGGTTATTACACCACCATTAGCACTGTAATAAGGGACTAGATAATCAAATTAAAGGGAGCAATGGGAATTTACAGAGCTTGTGATGATCACCACATGTATGCCTGATGCTATTCTGTTGCTCATCTGCAATGAACATTTTCATTCATTGAACATAATAAAAATGTAATTAACGGAATCTACAGAATGTGAGTTGATGTTCAATGAAGCATAATTGTGTCATTTGTGCCATGATATATGGCTGTCATTCCCAAGAAGGTTGGAAAGCACACATGTAACTGTGTGTGGTAGGGGTCTAATGACAGATTAGTGCCAAGTCCTAAACTTGGCATAGAGCCCAATTACCTCCTTGAGCTCTTTGTCCAAGACAAGCACTCAACACAGACAAATGACAAATTAATCACACAGAAAATGGAACACCAGCATGTTGAAGTCACTTGTACACAAATCCATTGTGTTGGAGTGGAAGTTGCTGCTTCTAATTACAACCAATGGAGGTTAATCCCTGCTTTGAGAAAAAAAAAAAAAAACTCAGCAGCGCTTTCCCTCAGTGTACCTACTGCATCTACAATGTCTGAAAATATGTGCCAACAGAGAGGATATCCAGCCTACCTTTTATCCACAAACCCTTATTCTGCTGCTTAATCCTAATGACATCTAGTAAGAGGCCTCAGCTGCTGCGTCAAAGCAACATATCATTTTCCGCTGATTGTGATGAGGGTTAAACCATTGAATATAAATTCCTATCATTCAGAAGGGTTATCAGATATTTGTAAAATAATCATCATCCTGACCCTAATTGTAATTGAACTGCAATTTGCCTTAAATTGTTTGCCTTTGATTGGCTGCTTTCTTGTTTACTTATTGCCTTTAACAAGCCCTTAACTAGGCTATTCAATGTTACAAAAGTATAACACCCACTCTGCCATTCCAAACTATATTCATAATATATTAACAATCTCCTGAGTAATTTTGAGATAAACATAATTGCGTTTAGACATCTGAATAAATGCCATCTCCAAGTTTACAAATTGCTGAAGATGCTGCCATCAGGGTCTCAGCTATTACCATCTTACAGGAGAGCTCTTAAATGGCAAGTCAAACAAGAAGAGCTCAACAGGATTGCATTAGTGATGATGTGTTTTCCCTGCAATGTCTTGGTAAATGAAGACCTCTTTGGGGGGTAACATTTTAATTAATTGTACTGACTTTTGGTGTATGGAGTCAACTATGCCAAGAACTATGTGAGCCATAGTGACACCTCTTGAAGTTAGTTTCACAGATACAGACGTTCATCTGTTGTTTCATGTGATCCTGTGCTAAGGTTTGTTTTCCACTTTTTCGCAATTTAAGAAATCATTCGCAAGGGTTGAGTTCTTCTATGGTGCAGTAGTCAAGGAAAAAGTATATTGCAGCAAAGGAGGGCTCGCAAACAAAAAATAATCCACATTCAAATCCTGTTCACATAGGAAAATTTATCTCCATTTCCACCATGACGATCAGGGATCATTATATGAATGTGAATGCCAGATCAGAAATAGAACAATCAACACCTGCAAAGTGTCTTGCAAAAGTTAATTTGAAATCAGCATGGCAGCATTTGATAGATGCAAGAAAGTAGACATCATTGTCTACCATGTTTCTGACTCAAACATTATTGCAAATGGTTATACAGTTATACAGGCCCAGTTCTTTGAGGGAGCTCTTCAAGAATTCTAGTAGCACAATAATTCTACTAACAAAGTCAAAAATACCAAAGCTAAAATAACATGAAGAGGTTAGAATGGTTCATACAGTTGCAGCAGCAAGCATATGTTGCCCTCAGGATTCAGTGGAGTAATAGTGAGAACTCTTTTTGAGAGCTGAAGTCCTGGCGTCACGTCCGAGCTGAATGTAACTCAATGCAACCTCTCATAAGCTTTTCTTTCATCCATCTAAAAACAAGAAGCATTTTGCTGGGCTTTACTATCCATGTTGTAAGTCAATTTTGGCATGTACTTCAGAACTTGCAATTAAATATTAAAGATGGACTAGCCTCTTTATTGAGCCATGATGTTTAACCTAAAAGGGCCATGGTTTATGGGAAATGGTATTTGTTAAAGGCCACTAAAAACAGAAATAATGAACAATATTAGATTATTATTATTATTATTATTATTATTATTATTATTATTATTATTGCCATCCTTATCTAGACATATGGAACGAGTCACATAATGTTCAAGCTGTATTTTCAGTTATTTGCATTCTTTTGAATACAAATGTTAAAGGTGTATTGAACTGAAAGTATGAGGTTCCAAAACAATAGGTGACAAAGTTTATTCCCCTAAATTTGCTTCACGCAGAGCTTTCGCCGTAGCCTACGTAAGTGGCTTGACGTTTATACTTGTGCGGAGGTGTGTGTGTCATACTCTTTCAAGTGCTCATATTATGCCCATTTTCAGGTTCATAATTGTATTTAGAGGTTATATCAGAATAGGTTTACATGGTTTTTGAAAAATTATTGATAGAGTATTGAGCTTTCCGTTTTAGCTACAGAGTGAGGATTTACGTGTAGTTACATTTTTTGAGAGGTGGACATCAGTCTATATCATAGGGTCTGTGCCTCCACGTACCTATGTACATAGCCACAACGTAGATTTAACACAGAAGCATAAATCACGCATTATTGTGAGGGTGTCAGCGGAAATGACAATATACTTCTGATAACTTCGGTGGGGCGATAGTACTGAGGAGAGCGGAGCTTGTCTGATTCATCCAGAAGACTATATGGGAGGCAGATTAAGTACGAGTACAAAACCACCAGATTAAAAGACTGCTATCCCAGCTATAGCCGAGATCTTATTAAGAACATGTGACTGCTTCTCTTTTTAAAGGGAGAGAGTGATGTTTCAAGCCTCCTGACTTGCCATCAGATATGCAAGTAACAAAGATTAGTGGTTTCAGGAAAGGTTTAGAGTGAGAAAAGGAACCAAGGATTGCCACAATAGTGGGCTTTAAAGTGTAAAATTAAATTCATTTGTACCCCCCTATCAAGGTCTATGGAAGAGGGTTGTTTGCTGCTTTTTTTGCTGGTTGTTTTTCACAGTGGTTGTCAGTGTTGAACACTCACAGGGGTTTTGCAAATCACTTCCTGTTTTGCTTAAACACGGTGAGACATTGAATATGGGTCACAAACTTGATTGAATTAAGCTGCTGTGTCATTTAGATGCTTGTTCAAAGATGCAACACAGGCATCTGTGCCTGTGTATGAACACTGAAGCCAAGTGGGGAAAATCACTATGAAAATGTGCCTGCAAAACAGAACAGCCAACCCAAAATTTACTTGAATGTAATGCATCGCTGAAATAAAGTGAGAAAATGCATCCTTAATGTTAACTGGCAGTTTGCCCACATTAGGAAAATATCAGAAGAAAGATGTTGGAAAACAAAACATCTTACCAGCTATGTGTGCTGTCCATGTGTAATTAAAGAAATTGATGTGTTACAGTTTAATTGCTCAGGATCTATAACCATGCATAGATAATAGGATCATCCACAGTCTTGATTACATACATCACTTTGATGTCAATATCGCTGTACTGATTCATATCAAAGCATGCCATCTTTCACAAGTCAATATCTCCCATCTATATAAGCTGCTTTGAAGTTGCACCACCTGTCCTGTCTCCTCATTGATACTGATCCGACATAGCTGCCGCTGTTTTTTTGTTACCAGCTGTCATGTTCCTTTTGACCCTGTTTTCTACGACTCCTGAACCATGACTTAAAACATGCCCGATAGTAATGTAGCATAAAACAGGTCAGTGGAAGTAAAGCGTGGGACACGCATCAGGTTATGGCGTTTTTCAAACAGCCACACGTATAATACAGACAATGGAATATTCAAATTATATCATCAATATGTCAATGCTCCGTCAATTAGAGTTTCTGTCTCCCCTATGAGGAATTCTGAGTAATAACAAAACTGTCGGCGCATCCATATGATACAATCCTTCCGTGTTTGTGCACCACTCCACTTCTCCTCCAGGCAGTTTCTTTGTAACCAAAGAGGACAAAACATTATGGACTCTTAAGAAGATGTAATTATCTTCTCTTGATTTTCTGTGAGCGAAAGTTGCTTGACAACAACAGTTTCTGAGCATGGCCATACTGAGAAATACACTGGGAGTTTTTTGGAGCTTAATTATCTTTGTATGAACCTGGTAATGCCTTGGATGTAATGGACATTCATCCACGCACTAAATCTTCAAAGGATGAATAATCTAAACTATTTATGTTTTTAGTGCATCTCACAGGCATTATGATTCATTTTTCCCAGTTCAACTTTATTCAACCCCAACCAAAATTATTAAAGTTAAACCTTTCTTTCAGTTTGACTTGTCAAGCACATGTTTAGATAGTAGCATTAATACTAGCATGCAATGCATGTAAAATATGCCACTGCCAAGTCCCTGGTATTAATAATGTGGCCATGGGTACATTGGCTTGCACATGTGGAACCAAGACATCGTTATTTTTAACACAGTCTCACAGCAGTTTGTGAAATTGTCACATTATTTTTAATCTATTGATTTGTTCATCTTGTTTTTTGTGCGCCAGGACATGATCTGCGGTCTTTGGGGGACGCAACAACGGGGAAATGAAACGCCACACGCGGGAGACGTGCAACAACGGGACGGTTGTGTTTAGGAAAAGAACAACGTGGACATTAATCTTTTACACGCAGGAAACGATCCCCGGCCCCCGGGCTGAAAGTCTTATGATGTTTGACCCATCCACCACCCAAACCAACCTCCCTGCATGGATTTTGGGGTTTTAATACTACTCATTTCCATGATTGTTCTTAGATAGATAGATAGATGCTTCCCATTAAAATACATTAGTTTAAAATGTGTGCTCACCACGACAAAACAAATGACATGAACGTGTCTGTGTACATGAATCAATAGATTAAATAACGTGACCATTTCATGAATTGCCTTGAGACTGGGTTGATTTTGTATTATTGTTACTACTGTGCAAATAACCTACAAGTGTTTCCCCCAGACCCCAGAATCTATCCTACCCAACAGTCATCCCAGGTGCGTCAGTCACGCACATCTATCAGTTAATAACTCCCTATCTTTGCTAGAATAAAATAACCCAAAGAGAACAATAGTTGCATTTTAGCTAGAGAGCACAATTGTGATCGCGCTAACGATATCATAGTAAGACCTAAAAGTGACAGTGTGCTGCATTGCATTCTCAGCTTCAGAGGAATGAAGAAATAATGATTTCCACTGCTTCTTTGGTGGAATTCTTCCTGTGTGACAGTCAAAAGTATGACACCAGAAAGAAAACATTGCTCCATGATGATGAGGGAATTACACCAAAGTTTGATATTTACTTTTTTTACAGAAAAGAGGAACGATATTATGTTCCCTTAAAATCTATTATGAATACACACTAAGGTTTTTAATGTCATTATTTTATGATGGGTATCTCTAATAATAAGAAAAACATACCACCAGATAACATAATACACCTAGTAATTGAAACTACATTACCAACAGTATTTTACCAGTGTGAACATGTGTCACAGCAAATTGTTCCTTTTTAAACAACCAGAAGGGAGAGCAGATGAGGTGTGTGTGCGTGTGTGTGTGTGTGTGTAGCATTTATTGGCTGTCAGGAGGAGTTGCATAACACCAATATAAGTGGGTGGTGGCGCCAAGCCGCAAGCACATAAGAATTAGGAGAAACTCACCCTACAGAGATCTAGGTTAATTAAAAGTGTTTTGGTGAGCTTGGTGACCTACACAGTGAGATACAAAGAGATGCCGGCTCCATCTGTTTAAGCAACGATAAAACTCCAGTCCACAGTCAATGACTCGGCTGAATGCATCAACGTGCAGTATAAACGCAAGTGGACTGGCAACAGTTTAACATCATGCAGCCAAGCATTGCCCCTGTATAGTGTAATCAGCATGAGATTATGTGGGGTTTTTGGGGAGGGAGATTTTTGTTTTTCCAAACTGAGGGTTTTTAAAAAGGGACATTTAGGTGATTTTGGGCCAATTAAATTGAATTGACTTGACATTATGAATGGACGTTTTTGTAGAATGCACACGTTGTTTGCACATGGGTGTAGATTTATGTAATACAAAGGTATACCTTGGGACTGTAAGTATGCACTGATATGCAGAAGTGGAAAATATATTTAGATTCTTTACTCACACATTTAACTTAAACCTCTTAAGAATGATCAATTAAATGTTCTAAATTATAATGTAACCATATATATTCTAATTATAGGGTTATTCTTAACATATAAGGCCCTGCATGGACTCGCATCACCTTATTCATCCGAGCTTATTCACCATAAACACTGGCACGCTCTCTCTGCTCCCTTGATGCTGGTCTCCTGGTCCTTCCCCTAGTAGTCTATATCCTTGACGTTCCAGTTCCCGGGATTGCTCTGTTGCCTCGGCTTCCTTTGCTGGCATTTTTAACTCCGGTCGATTTATGAGGACTAGGGTTAACCTTTTGTCAGATCTCTTCAAGGTAAATCCAGACAACTAGCTAGACACTCTGGTGCAGGAGGATGAAGACATGTCATACCAGATCTAATAGAGCATCACATGCCATTAAGCGCGGATAAGACCGAGTAAATCATGGAGACATATCGCGCAATGAAAGCGGATGAAAAAAGGCACGGAGATGCCCAAGACGTGGTTCCAAAGATGTCAACCACTGTCATACCTCTGAGGAGGGCCGTGGGTGCTGATAACACTCTTGTGGAGTAGGCCTGCATGCCACTCCCTTCATACTAAAAGCGCGGGTGATAACCTCACACAGCCACTCTTTTGTACGAGCTGCATGAGTGTTATATAGTGAACGAACAGCTGCTCCACCTGATGTCTGCTGTGAGTAAAACATACTGAGATAACATATGCACTGGGCAGACTCGGTGAGCCGCTTATTCTGCTTCTCTGGTAGGAGAAAAATCATCTGTTGAGTGTTTGATGGTAATTTATTTGTGCTTCAGAACGTAACAAATGTGAAACCATAGTAAAAATAAGTTTTATTTCTCTCTGTCTACTGTACAATGACAAATTCAAGTACAAAACATTTGGTGTCAATGGTCTCAACTACTGCCAGAAAACGCTTAGTTATGGGGTAACCTTTGGTTCTCTGAGTGAAGAGACTCTCTTTCCACCATACATATGGAATACATAACAGTGTAACTAGTTATACAGGAGAGAAGCCAGTTAGTTAAGTTTATAGCAAAACTTTTCAGTGTTCACTTTTCAGTTTGTGACTTTCGATTGAATAAAGGACTATTTTCCCAGTCTTGTCTCACCCTTAATAATTACAAAAAAAAATAGTTAGAGATGTAAGCTGCATCTTAACCTTTTACTATCCCACTCATTGGATGCAAGCACTATGTAGAGCTATAGATAAAACTTGTCTTTTCAGTAATGGTGGTCACTTTTAAAGGAGAAGGCAATGTCGAAAGATTATCCTGTAATAAAATGGAAAGATTGGAAAGAAGTACGGAAGTATGGTACTTCATTTATAGGCTGCTTAGTTGCTTCCCACTACTGTTGATAGAAAACTGGGTACAAACTAAGAAGGAAAATGGCTACATTCGTGGGAATAAAAATTTAAATATGTGCAGGTGCATTATTATGGGAGTTATAGGGAATGAAATGCTGCTGGGTTATGATGAAAAGTAGGTTTATTTATCTAAATCTGTCTGCAACAGTCGGGAATGTGATAGAGCTTGCATTCTGCCCTGGATGAAGTCAATTTTAGAAGCAGGCATAGGCCTATATATCTGTTGGATCTCTCTAATGCATAAACACGTTCCCACCTTGCATCATTTTCCCTGTGTCCTTCAAGTTTGCTTGCTTCTCTTTTTGCAGCTCTGCTGCCTCTCTTTTCTCACATACATCCTGCTCCCTGTCTGTCGGCCTCCCTCCCTCTCCCTAGCACTCAGTGTTCTCTCACACACATTCTCTCTGTCTGTCTCCTTCTGATTCTCCCAATGATCTGTATCCTCCTGAGCATGTCTGGGAGGCGGATCGGCTACAGCCAGCCAGGCAGCTGTGTGTTGTTGGTCTTGTGCCATCAGCACGGCGCTTTGGCTAACCCGCAATCTATTTGTTTAGAGGAATTAAAGGATGCACTCTCTCCAGGGTCCTCTGGTTTCCGAGTCGCAAGATATGGGGCCCATATCAGAAATTGCACTCATACACAAACACGCACACACACACACACACACACACACACACACACACACTCAAAACTAGATAGAGCTGTACTCACAAAGAGGAAAAACTGCTAACTAGAGCCAGTGGCGGCTTGTTAATAGAGGGCACTGGGGCACTGCCCCATAAAAATATAAATGTTATAAAAAGGCATGATATAAAAATGAAATATAAAATGAAATAGTTTACTCATACAATGTGCCGGCTGGTAGTAAGAGCCTCAGCCTTTAACCCCTGTATGGTATTCGTGTCAAACTGGCCCGTTTCAAATTTTTACATACATATATTATATACATATTTTTATACATTTTTTCCACCTGAAAATCAATGGCATTACCTTATTTTCTGTGATAAACATGTATACACTAAAAAAAAGGAGCACACATGCTACTATACCCATAACATTTACATCCTTTACATGGTCTTTGGGTCAGTTTGACCCGCCAACACAGAGACACACAGAAACATGCCCACGGACACAAACACACACACATATGTGTGCACACACACACATACAGTACACACACACACAAACATACACACACACAATGTTGTATATTTAAAATCTGAGCACTGAGAAGCTGTTTTCTCTCTCTTTCCTGCACCCTGTCATGTGTCCAACATAGCATTTGATACATCACACTTTTTTCTTGCACTTTATGCATTGCACCTGCACATCAAGTGTGGGACAAAAGAAAAAAAATACCTCTGCATCACAGCACAGAATCTTCCATCCTTAGTATGAGGAAAAGATTTAGTGTTCAGAGAGCTTTAGAGCTCATATTTGAAGAGAGTCAGGCAAGGGGCGAAGTGGAAGATGTCTCCCGAATATGAGGATAGTTTAGATATCAATTCAGAGTATTCTGATTCTGAAAGTGAATCTGAAGATGGCCTTCATTTGGATTTTGCCCCAAAAGAAACACCACAGGCGGCTGCTGCTGGAAGAGGCCCACAGCCATATTTGTCTAAGAATGGACAGATTGAATGATCTTCATCCCCAGTGAGATGAGTTAATGAACCACTAAAACGATTTTGGAAACATTATTCTAAGGTACAAAACAATCTTTGGTGGTGGGTCGATTGATATTGAAATCAGTCAACATCAATAAAAAAGGTCTCTGTTGTATTACTGTGTTGCAAAGTGGCATGTAATCAATGACAAGACAATGGCATGTGGCAGAAAAACTTTTACTGAGTATAACCCGCCCTCCTGATCTTTGGAGTGATCATCACATTTGATTCCCCACCACTAACCTCTGCATCACGTCGCAGGACAGGGGTGGGGGTTACAGATGTGTGCTTTTGAGGCAGTTTCACACGGGTGCCTTTACACTTAGTACTTGACTGCTTTCATTTTTTTCCTCTCTGTGCTCGTGGGGGACCACAGGAAGGATTCAATATCCATTCTGACACGCAGTGCGCACTGCACATTAATGCAATCCATTTTCTATTTTCTCCAAACTCTTTTAGTTACGGTGCAGTGGGGAAATTGGTTTCCCTTCCAGCTGAATCATAGACTGTATGCATATGTATAACATGGTGCAACATAAATATGATTTGTGCAAAATTAAGTGGGTGAAAAAAGTAGTTTTGTACCATATCTGTAGCTAAATGAGCAAAATGAAAGTGGCAATCAGACGCCTAATATGCTTTGACGGGCCTATTGGCTTGGAAATTGCCTCACTGCCTTGCCCCAGCTTAACTTAAATGGGTCTTTTGAAGTCCCTCAATGTTTGTTTGTTATTTGCGATGTATGGATTAATGCTTTATGTATTCCTGTAACTAGCTCAGTGGGTGGGAAGAACCTCATTTTCTCCTGTCCGCTCACCTTGACAATCATACTCAATGGGCTCAGCATACAGGCATGTTATTTGCTGCTCCCACACTGTGAGCCGTGTATGCAGAGCCTGCTCAGCTGCTGGTGGGCAATGAGCTGAAAGCACAGAGGCTGATATCTGCTCGTCTGCCAGCAACTTCTCAGGGAATTGCATCACTTATAAGCTTGCATAGGTGAGATTTAATTCTGACAAAAGACTTGCAGAAACAACAGGTGTATTCTCTTGTAATATTTGGGCAACTGGCGCTACTAAAACATGTTCGGAAATAAAGCAGCATTTTACATGCAGTGCAGTGTAATAAAAAACACAGTTACAAATAATTAGCTGCTATCTTGTTAATTCCAGAAACTACCCTCAATATGTGATCCCGCTGTTCCTTAAATAAACTTGTACCAGTGAAGGCTCCAGTTAAATAGGCTTATACTAAACTTTTTCAGCACTCAACAGTTCACTAGAAAGAAATTATGTTGTAAATTGGTGAAAAACAAACAGCCATCAATTTCCATACAGCTGGAGAGAAAGGGTGAGACAGAGTGCTCGGCAGTGACTGATCATTATTGATGGAGATTCACTTCCACTTAGCAGCCGGATGACTGGCTGACTGCTGATGCTCGGAAAGGGAGGACTGCACGTGAACCGCCATTGGATGGTTTTCATGGCTTCTTGAGCCAATCAAGGTGACTGTGTGAAGGCCTCGGGTGCCACTGAAACCTTTGTGGAGTCTTGGGTGAAATTTGGTCTAGTTCCCCACCACTTCAAAGCAATGGTTTTAGAAAAAAAAGACTCTGGGTCAAATTAGCATTATACCACTCTAGGGTGAAATGACTGACTGTCACAGCACTGGACATGGCTTATTTCTAGGTTAATTTGAAGGTGTTACTATCATATAGGAAAACTTTACATACATCCTAGTATTTTTCTTCTTCTTTTATTTCACTTGCAAGTTCTGTAAGTTTGTCTCTCCTCTTACAGCTGTGAGGAACAGCCAATCTCCACTGGGAATGCATGAGCATAAATCATGTGGATGCACTGTATTTACAGTGATGTATTCTCCTGCTTGTGGTGTCACGCTTCACAGGATTCCAACATGCTGCATTCTCATGAATATTCACGACTCATTCTATATTTGATCTTTATTAACTCTGTAAGCTGCAGATACAGTGCTCTAAAATTCACCCTCTTCCTTCTATCTTGCTTACACACAACTGTGCACGCTCGTTTTGTTCATACTGTACACAATTAGTGTCATGCAGTGTAAATTTGTATCTGCATGTGCTCCCAGCACACTATGCCTTCTCCACTGACTGAAACTTTCTGTTAACCTGTTGTGTGCATGACCAGTGTGCGTGCGTAGTCGCCATCAGCATGTTGTTGCACATGTGCGTGTGCAAAGCTGTGTTTTTCACTGTGCACCAGAGCATTAAAGCACGTACCAGCTCTGGTCATTTGTCAGTCACAGGAACATCCCCGCTGTGAGTTGTCAACACAGGTGAGAGGCCCAGCTGTGCAGGTTTAGAAGAATGTCAGCTGAAAATACTGTATGGTATGCACGCAAAGTACAGAACTGCTCCCTGAATGTGTTTAATGTAATGAGAATGTTAGAGACACATGCCCTCCATTTTGGTAGTTTTATTTATATTTTACAGGTGTCTGTGATGGCCAAAGGTAGTGACTCTGATGATCATTAAAGTGTGTAAAACTGTATAGCTAGGCAACAAAGGGATATTAAAATGTATATTTTTCGAAATGATTATATGAGTATAATGGTACAAAATGAAACATGAAAAAAATGACTATGCCCCTAAACTGTAAAACTGTCCCTAAACCCTTCCTCAAACTCGTTGAAATAATTGTGCTTCCTCAGAATTAAGATTTTAACATTATTTATTATTATTTACTTATTTATTTGTTTCTTTTTTTTGTTCCTAATGTTTTAAGGTTATTCATAACAAAAAAAATGATTGTTGTTTTGTTTTTAGTTTTGTTTTTAATCCTGTTTATGCTAAAGCTATAGTGTGTAGTTTCTGTCTGTAAACTACACACTATGGCTTTAACAAATGTATGATACAAGTCTTCCGTGATTGCGCACTGCAACTACAAGATTACGTACTGTAAGTCATATAAATTAGCTTTATTGACCATGCATTTCAAAAAAAGTGTGTATATATTTAGATATAATACGACGAAAAAAGCATCTGAAAAAGCGACAAAAACATCACTGGAAAAAAAAGCCAAAAAAAGGATTATTTTAATTTTTTCATGGTTGACAGGAAGACAACACAAGGGTTAAGGCAGAATCTCGGAACGTGAAGGAGGGCAACAGTGATTATGATGTAGGGGTGGTTTGGGAACACCCACACCCATGTGCAGCTATGTCATGTCTTTGCTGCGAGGGAACCCTAGCATTTCACACCTTCAAGGGTCTTTAATTAGCGTCACTCACCCTCCCCTCCACACACACACACACACACACACACACACACACACAACCACCATTACAACCTGCTACCACCAACTCTGAGTCACAGATACTGACAATCTCAATTTACCTTTCCACTCCTGGCGGGCTAGCTGTTTTTTTGTGCGTTGCCAAATTAAGGACCTGGGAATTACTCTCGGCGCGGAATAATGATGAGGCGGCCCTTATCAGGATATGGAAGTGTGTTTATAATGAGATCGTAAACATATGCTCATGCCAGAGCAACACCTACCCATCAGCTTAATTGGCTCGATGTGGAATCTCGGCTCTCGTTGGTCCTCTCCAGAGGAGGAGGTGTATGTGGAGGAGGAAAGTGTGGAGGTGTGTTGTTACAGTCTGCAAAGCGGATTTTATGACTGGAAACACACAAATACATTAGACCTCCACACAAATATGATCCTGTATGATCCATACGTGTGTTTTTGACGACACATACACACACACACACACATACACACACACACACACACACACACACACACACACACACACACACACACACACACTGCACCAACCAGAGAATGCATTAAGGCTACAGCAGGTACAATAATTGGCACCTGCATGGACAATATTGAGGGTAAACAGACCCATTGTGCATTGTACTTGCCTTTGTGAATCAATATAATTGCAAAGCCAAATGGGGTGCAAAATATAATGAATTGGCCCACCAATTGACAAAGTATGTTTCTTAGCGTAATGAGTCTCGCCGAGGCTGTCGTTGGTCCAGAAGGGAATAGAATGAGCAGAGGTTAAATTGTAACTAACCTCTGTCTGCTTAGGAGCTCGTGGGAACAATTTGGCAGCCTGAAATAATTTAAATGCCATTAATCATCACTCTGCTCATCACACGTGTGGGGACACGTATGTACACTGGAACGCTGTTATGCAAAAACTATCCATACATTTATTTACATAACAACATGCATACATCTATGAATGAGACCAAAACCAAAATAAAAAAAACACATTTATATATTGACTGACTCATTTGAGATGCTCTAGCATCCAATGCTGAGCATGTGTATGCTTGCTACATGATATAAATATTAATGTTATTAGGAAAATAAAAAATAATGTTATACACACACTTGTATACTGTATCTGGCGAGCTTCTGTCCACATAATTAATGAGGATCATGCTGCCAAAAACTAAGAAATTAATTCAAATGTACTTTCAACCTGACAAATAAAAATTCCAACTTATGCTCTCAGCAGATGGACCCTTTGCATCTTCATTGCTCATCTCTGGCAAGCTGTCCACTCCCTTGCCATGCTTGTTGCACAGGCGTTTGCAGGCCTTCTCTGCACTGTAATCACACATGATGGTGTTCTGTGCATTACCGTATAGACAGATTATACATGCAAGCATGTCATAGCTCCCCTGCGGTGGCACTTACAGTATAAGAATTTAGCTTTGCTGCACTTGACTAATACGTAGCTTGCAGCCATCCATAAAGAATGAAAGCTCATTACAAGACCGAGATGCCACCACCTGCTAGCGTCAACAGAGATGTGATGGGCCTATGAGCGTAATCTAATGTGTTAACTGCCTGCAAATGTGCCATAACGTTTTATTGCACAGAAGCATTGATTTGGTTAATTTATTATTATTATTCATTGTTTTAATAAACTGGGTTGAAAATGTAATCTATTTGAGCAAATGCGTTTATCAATTACAATTAGTGGCTTATTATTCATCTGAAGATTGCACCAAAGACATTTGTGTGTGAAAGGATTTGTCTTTCTAAATATCCAAAACAAATCTGTGAAATAAGTGTAACATCGCTTTTCTCCACCCTTCAGTATGTAAGCATTACATCGCTAAATGAACTCCTGCAGTAGTTGAAATGTTTAGTTATGAGAGCAGTAAATTCAATCTCGCGGCTGTAGGTGTAACCAACCGTGAAATGTTGCCCCACTTGCTTTTCCAATTCAGACATTATTTGTGTCTATATCATTGTACAGTATGCAAACACGTCACTGTACTGTATGCAAACACACTTTTTATTGTTGTGGATTGAAATCCACAACAATAAAAAGAGCCTTATGTCACAGTTATGCACAGTGCTCCTACACCCCTCCCGCCACATAACCTATTTTCCCTTCTAGCCCTTCCATTGTTTTACACATTGCAATAATCCCTCTTTGTGTGGATATTAAACAAAGAAGCAACATCCTCTCAAAATGACATATTATTGCTACTTTTAAAGGGAATGCTGAGCATATAAGATGTTACAGCTGCAAGAGACACTGTCAATGTAGAGTTTACGACAGATAATAAAAAGGTGATTGAATGGCTGTGTAATGAATAGGTAAATTAGTGAGGTTGCCAGAGGGTGTGCTTGATGAATGTGAGGGCTGAAAAGAAGAAATGATCACAGAAGGTCTTTTTTTTCTTTGGAACTCCATCGTCATATGGAGATGCATGTATACATTTCTACAGCAAGCTAGCAAAATGTATTGCTTTTTGCTCCACCCCAAAGAAACAATCTGCTCGTTGCTATAATGCATTTAGTTTATATCTAATCACCCTGCTGTGGATGCCAACCGGGGACAGCTTCTACAACTAGCTGAAAACTAATCAGACGCGGTCCCAACAGGGTGTTGATACAAGCTGCCTAACAAACTGGAGAAGCAGATATTGATTTGACGCATCAATAGTGAAATGATCAGCTCCTTGTCAAAATGAGCGTATTGATGAAGTGTGTACTCCGTTCAGTTGAGAGAGAGCCACGTTATATATAGGAACACAACCAGCTGTTCCCAGATGTTGTTACCTGAGAGCTTTGGGCCTATCGCAATAATAAGTAATATCATAATCTGGCAAATTATGGCTGCCAGAAAGTTTGTCATATTTATTACCTGAATGAGGTACAGTTTACAGTTGCCATAGAAGTTCTCACACTCAAAAAACATGGAGCGGACTCAGATGCTTTTAATAAACTGAATCAAACATGAAAAGTTTCAATAGTGACATTGAAAACACTGTCCAATCCTGTGTTCAGTACCAGCTGGAGACTTGACGGCTACATAAAGGAATAAGAACCTCTTTCGCATTTGACTAGGGAGGAAATATAAAGACATGAATGGTTTATTTTGTCCACTTTTTTTTTACTTTGAATGACTAAGCCGTATTCATAATCATATCCTCAAAGCCCTAGAGGCACTCTTTCTGTATTGATGCTCATTATGGTCCCTTTGCAGACAAGTGATACAGAAAAAGGTACAGAAAATGGATTAGAAAGCAGAAGAGTAGTGATGTGATTACACAAATATACATATATTGTTTTTGGATTAATTGTTTATATACAAATATTAATGCAGCTTTTTGTAGTTATAGTTGAATACTGAAATAGTCAACATTGACTTCATGCATGGATTTGGTACAGTATTTTTCAGTAGCCACTTTCCTCCTCCCAGTCAATTGCAGCATAAGAATGTATAACACAATATTGGATTGTTGAAAATGCCGCCAGTTAAAGTAAGCCAGGCTGCAATTACATTTCCTCAAAGACATATTTAGCAAAACTGTAGAATATAACAGAATAGGTTTAGCTTTTTTTGGATCACCATTTCATTTGTCAATCAGATTTTTCATTGGCCGGCCACTGGGGGTGGCTTGGAGGCTGGGAACTCGATCCAACGTGAATGTGTCACTACTCTCATAACTTCGATCCCCTGGACAACAGGAGCCCTTCTCACAGGTCATAGAGACTCTCATTACACACGGAGAGACGGATTGTGGAAGTTTGTTAGAGAAAGGAGGGGAGGGTGCGGATGATGGGGAAGAGTAGAGTTATTTGTAGAGGGATAGAGAGGGATAAAGGGAAGATATGGAGAAATGAAAAAATACAGAAAAAGAAATGGAGGAAGGAGAAGGACAATAATAATGAGACCAAGATGATGAAAAGAAGGAAAGCGACAAATGACCACAGGGTGAGGTTTTGATAGAGCAGGGGAATATTGCAGCAGTGGCCACAAGTAATCTGACACACACTAATGCATATCAGATGGTGCAAAGTGTAATTTTGTGGGGTAATCAGTTTGGTTATTATGTTGTAATGTGGATTTAATATAGATAAATATTGATCACAATTCCCTGGGTCAATTAAAGAGACATTAAGATTTTGCCTGCACCATAGCAAAAGAAATTCTTAATTTTTTTACATTGGGGCAGTAGATTGCTTATCAGTACCGACGCTTAATGATATTACAATTATATTTGAACATTGATAGCTTTCACTTTGCAGCCTCTATTGTGGTTTGGGAGAAATTAAATCTTTCTCTCAAGCCAGAAAACACAAAAAAAATCGAGACATGTTGTTGTTGGATCTATCCGGCTGACTCATCTCAGGTTAGAACATAACTTTATTTCTTGAATGTTAAAACACAACTTTTTCTGTGTCCATTACAAGATTGTGTAATTCATTATTTGTTGTGCAGGTTGTGCTGTGTAGGTAAAGGCTCTGACGCCAGGGTTATTTTCCATGAATAAATGGTTAATTAAATAACTAATCCAATGACATTTACATTTAAATAATGCATCAAAAACTAAAAAAAAAATATAATACAAAATAATGTAACATGCCAATTAATAATTCAATTATTTACTGTACTGTTTAAATCATAATTTTGTTCTTTATGCATGATTAATTAAAACATAATTTCAAACAGTGAATGTTCACATACAGACACATTGTGTGTATTCTAAAGGACTAACACATTTATACCATATCCTTCCTCATAAAACATTTGCAAAGTAATTTTTTCTGTTATTTTGAAACCTGCATTGTTTACATTCATGTTTGCATCAACTAAAGCCTCCTTTTTCTTCTTTGTCAAGTACGTCCTCGTGAAGACAATGTGGGTGCCCACTCATATCATAGAAATAATGCTCTACATTTGTTAATGAGTCAATTGATTTTTCATTTTTAAACTCTGCAAAGGTTTATTCCAGTGGCACCATACTCCAGATTGTTCTGAAAGATCTGCTGGTCAATATAGGTTAAATGTAACACATTACTAAATGCCAACTGATGCAATCTAATGGAAGAAGCTCGTAATTCGCAGCCAGTCTGCTACACTTCGATCTTAGCTCAAGCCAGGTGAGCCCGGACTGACTTCTTGATGCCACATCATGTCTGAGCTGATTACAGGCGCATATCTGACATACTGAAAATGCCACCACTGATTCAAGAACAGGCCTTAGTAGAATACGGAACATGCAAGTAATGATGAAAATTTGCTCCAGGCTAACCTGCAGGCTGGAAAAACAGGCGCTGCATCTACAATCCCCAATCTCCATTAACTATTGAGATGGGAGGATGGTGTCAGGAGAAAGGAGTTGGAGGCTTCTGTTGGATCAACAGTGATTGACTGACTCATATGTAGCTGATAGCATGGCTGGTTAATTCATAGAAAAATTGAATAATTGATTAGTGGAGTAATTGTTTCATACATTTAGTAATCATGTGATTTTTTTTCCCCACTGCCATGTAGTCAACAATGCCACTAGGAAAAAACTGTTTGTTTAATCGGACATAGAGGAACTAACTTAAGCACAAACACACATATAGCTGTCAGCAGCATGACACCTCGACACACAACACCTCTTTTAGAAATAGATACAATCTCCCAAACCCTTTTTCTCATCCTACGCCTAACCCCTAACCCCTCTCCTCCACTGTATGATGAGCAATGCCAGATGATGATGCATCACTTTGACACCTCACAGAATCTAAAGCGGGACTTTCACCAAGCTAAACTTTAACACAACATGTGGCCTGGCAGTGTGCCAATTGAGCTGTTCATATACAAATGTTCAGTTCATCCTGAAGCTGGTAATGAGCTAGTAAGCAGTGAAATCCTCGACGGAGCAGGAGACGGAGATGAATCCCTGGACTTCCACACAGCTGCGGGATAAATCTGGCCTTGCTGAGATGGAGAACACCCACTCACATCTGCACCATCTGCTTTGTGGCTCAGTGGAAATCCCAACCACCCCTCCACACCAGCACATACACACACACACACACACACACACACACACACAAACACTCACACCCTTTCTCCGTCCGCCCCCCTTCTCCTCCTCCTCTCACCCACGCTTGCACACCTGCACTCTCCTGACACTCACACACCACTGATTGTGTCAAACGCTTAAATGCCAAACCACCTTCCACCTACCGGCTGTATCCCACATACGCAGAGGAAGTGAGCGGAATACAGACATGCCACCACTAAACACACACACATGCACAAACTCAGACAGACACGTACAGTAGCCTGCTGTCCTGGAGGAGAGGGATAATCCCTTTCTTTCTCTGCGTCACTGTTGTTCAGATGACCTTAAAGTCTGTGTAACTTTTTGACAGGTTACTTCTACATGCCACAGCTTAGTTATCAATTTTAGAACCATTGTTAACATTTCACCAGTGCTGTGAAAGGCATGGTTCTGTATTTTTTTTTACAAAGAGTTGGGGTCTGTTGTTTTTAATGAGTAATCATTCGATAATTTAGGTTTCTGTTTTGGCTAATCAGAAAGCTAATTACCATTATCTATAATGGGGAAACGAGGTGTTTCTACTTTTTCTATCCATAGGGGTCACTGCTTTTATTTATTTATTTATTGCATGTCTATACATTGGTTATGCTAACCCAACAATACACATTGCATTTTCTGGATCAATAATCGCTAGTGCCTGAAAACAAGGCAGACTTTCACTGTAAAAGAGTGAAAGTTAATTTTCAAAAATTAAACGTCAATAATTATGTTTAACAAAGATGTGAAGTGAGACAAAGGTTGGATTACTGAGGATGAGGAAAATATAACATAAAATACACGTATGGAAATATACTGTATGTGTGGTATGAAGTTAGAGCAAACATAATTCAAGAATCAGTATCCTTTTATTCAATCTGGACAGACTCATTAAGTGAACAATTATTCAGTAACACACGCATGGATAAAATGACAAAGTCTTTGGCGATTAGACCCATCAAGACGTTATCGTGACAGAGCGGTAGAAAAGCTGTCTCTCGTTTATTGGCAATCAGCATAATGTGGCTGTAAACCCATGGTAATAAACACTGAGCACTTGCACACACAACAGGGTGTTCACTGCACCCGTTTCAGTTTCAAAGAATGCGTTGTTTTGTCAGGGCTGAACGTGGCCCAGGAGAGAAGGAGAGGGTTTGTGAATAAGTGACTTACTTTAAACTAATTTTAATAAGGCTGAGAAGGATATGTGTGAATGGTAAGCATGCTGTGTGTAGGCTGTCCTAGGAGTGCTACTCGTAAACATTAGGTTACACCTATGTATTTGGCAAAGCAACAAAGCCCAAGCTGTAATGTAGTGAATATGCTCACAGGCTACAACAAGGAAATGCTAAAGTCCATGTTATAACCTTTCAATATGGCGCCATCCGTGAATTATGGAAGTAACATATTTTTTATCTTTAATGTGTAAAGTTAATATTATGTATTTATGTTATTTGAGTTATTATTGCTTTTGAAACAAAGTTGTGTGTCCAATGCCTTTTTTCATTTCTGTCCACAAAGTTTACGTTGCTGAAGGAGAAATCTTGAAGTCCAGTACTCAGTTCTCATGGTACATCCAGACCTGTCAGATGCCAGGGCCTGTTTCAAAAAGCAGGTTTAGTCAGAGATGGCAAAAGTACTCACTTCTCGTACTTAAGTAGAATTACAGATACTTGTGGAAGTATATATGTAAATACAAGTGGAAGTACTGATTTAACTTCTTTACTCAAGTAAAAGTAACAAAGTACAGGCTTGGAAATGTAGTTAAAGTATAAAAGTAAAAATAGCCTTGGGAATGACATCCATGTATATGCAAAGCTTCGTACCTGGACCACACAGATGTTACTAGAAGGGGGAACTTCAGTAGACCTGGAAAAAAGGCTCTCTATATGCCGTTGCCTACATTTTATACGGATGTCTGCCAATAGGCCTAAAACATCACATATATGATTATTGTGACAGAGACTGAGTGATTCGGACTGAGTAACAAGATAAGTATTCAGTTGTGATTCTGTGAGAATTCACAGATCCAGTTTCTCTTTTTTAATCTTCCCCTTAACATTTAAAGGAATCTACATGTATGTGTGTGTGCTCAAAATTGGCTTCTGGATAGAAAATAAAGGATAAAATATAAATTACTAAACATACAATTAAGAAGAGTTACGCAGCACATTGGCCAGGAGTCCTTCTTGATGCCTGCTATCTCAAACATCTCTCTCAGATAAGGCCAAGAATGATTGGGAATGTCTTGCTGCTTGTCTGCCGAATTGCTGGGATATTTGTTTTTCTTCATTTTCAATCATGTCGCCATCCATACTACAACATATACATATACATACATATACTACATGTGCTAACGTTAGCGCCATCAAGCTGCACTGATTTGCTGCAAATGAATGAAGAATGCCACCGTATCTGTAGAGTCGTCATAGTGGTGCGTCAAATGCAACGTACAGTACAGTCAAACAATAATAACGGTAACTCCAGTGAAATGATTTGAAACTTGTTAGTGAGGACTAGATTAGGACTGCCTTTAAAGTTGATTCTGGTTTCCAACTTCACCCCATGTGTGTCTGTTAAAACACGGACAGAGACAACTTCTCTCTAGCTAAGTTTCCATTCCTTTGTTAATCGAATTATCTGAAGTTCGGTAAAAAAGTGAATAAAGCTGGTGAAACTGTTGATGCTTCAATAAGATCAAGCAATGTGCAACCTAGCTAACAGGTGAAGAACACAAACAACAAAATCACTAGCTAACTTACTTTAAATGTGCAAGAACTATAGACCACAACAACAGGCTTAAATTAACTGACAACATAAATTATACGATTTACCGTTCTCAAGGACTCACACGCACAATCTCAACTGATTATCCTCCGACAGGACAGCTAGTCTCTTTTTCTTTTCTCTCACTTTTTTCTCCGTGTGGTGCGCCCCCCGCTTGCGGAGGGAGACACATGTCCGCGCTATTTTCCGACATGACGACCTCTTGTACAAAACTGTAATGAGCCAATTTTGTAAAATGTAACGAGTAGAAAGTACCGATATTTTTGTTAAAATTTACTTGGCTAAATTCACCAGATTACTCACTAGACATGCTTCTTGAAATGGCCACGGTTTACAGAATTTTAATTCCTGAACTGGCCGTAGGTTGAATCACTTTAATGTATATCATCTGACAATGGAAAAAAAGTAAAAGTAATGTTAATTTACAATCAAGAAACATGTAATATATTGTTGTACATGTGGCAGGTGGTTATGGCAGGGAGGGGCTCATTTCCGCTAGGTGTTACAATTGATGAGATTAGTTGTGTGTGTGTGTGTGAGTGACGGATTACAGAAAACACTGTATACTATTATGTGAAGCCAGGTTAAGAGAAGAACATTGAAAAACAAGTAGGTGATAGGAAGTGAGTGTGTGCAAAAGTGAGAGGGAAAGAAACCATTGCTGAGCCAGACAGCTTTTTATATCTCCTTCTTACACCACCGCAAGGTTGGCGGAGGTTGTGACTTCTGAGACTGGAACCTCGACTACTACCCAGCCAATATCTGCTCTCCTAATATCTGCTATTTTTTTCTATCTGCGCTGTGTCCCACAATCCTCAGCAGTGATTATACAACTGAAAGGGAGCAGGAATCGAGATGATGGGATAGAGAACTCAATGAATTTATGTTTGAGCGTGCGTGTCTGTGAATATTTCGGGGCTGTGTGTGGAAAAAGACACCGAGGAAGATTTGCAGGCAAAGACAGATGTAATTCAATGGTGATGAATTCGTCTGTTTACATTTTGAAATAGTCTCGTTCAACTCAGCCACACCTCATCACTCCTTCCCACTGGAGCTGCACCAGCCTCAGGAGAATTTTCTACAGAAATGGGGTGGGTGATGGGGGGGACAACCAGAAAATAACTTAAACAGATTCCATCTAGTATTGTCTCTACATGTCATTGTCAAATGAGCTGAAATAATAACCATTGTTGCTGCGTTCTTTGGGTTCTTTTCTATTCTTATGTGCCACATAGCACAGAAAAAATGCATTTAAGGAACCAAGGTCTTTCTTTTCTTGTTTCCTGCATTTCAAAGGAGAGCAGGATCAGCTCCAAGAAAGTATCCCCTGAAGCATGTGTTTCTATGCTGATTGAATAAGTGATTGAAGTTCATCCATCAGATTTAGTTAGAGCGGTCCAAAAGTTTTATTGGCTACACATCAGGCTGTAAAAACAGTGTGCTCAACAGCTCAAGTTCTCATTAAACTGTGTTGAAATCACATGATAACATGAGTAGTATTTCTCTGGCTTGCTTATGTGGGCTGGTGTGTCTTATTATTCTCTGGGCGTGGGGCAAAATAATCAGAGCAACTGTTTGATATGACATTATTCACAACCTACCATTTTTACTCAGTTGACGATAAAATGCAGGTGAAATGTGATTTGATGTCACTCATGAATAATAATACGATTGTACTTTTAAGGACTATATTTCAACTTGCCATAAGAACTAGATGACAGCTTTCAGCTTTTCAAGATTACTTTTTGACAAATAGTGAAAAAAAGGGGGAAAAAGGTTCATTTTGTTGCTTTGACAAACTCCTAGCTTTGCTACTATGTGGCATACATTTCATGATTTCATAGTGTTTTTCATCTTCCATGCTTCTGATGTGTAAATTACCAATCTAAAACTAAATGGTTGGAGTATTTTTTTGTAGAAAAGCTGTGCCTTAGTACTCCTAGAGGGGTTCAACTAAAAACAGGAACCCGATCAACAACATTCACATTAGTCAAAATGACATGAGGTTATGTACACTGTGGCCTCATGAACACTGGATATATATATATATATATATATATATATATATATATATATATATATATATATATATATTTATATATATATATATATATATATATATATATAATTCATTCGATGCAGAAGGTGAGATCAAGGGGTGAGCTGGCCAACATTGGAAACAGAAGACTGAGAACAATGGGCACGAGGGAGGTCTGTGAAAGTGAAATTGTTTTCCAGAGACAGATTTGTAAACTGCTGGAGCAACTTGTAAGCAGCTTTCACTCAGACAAAACAATACCAACAGCGGGAAATGTCTGCCTTCTTTCGAGACGTGTGTACTCTCTATGGATGAACAACTTTGTGTTATTTAGCATTTTTCCTGATAGAAGCAAATCATCCCTGCTAAAAATACAAATTGTATGTACAGTATGTGCCCTTTGCTGCTTGCTGCAACCTACAGCGTGTCCCAGAGCAGTGTGGGTTTAGCATTAACTTACTGGAGGGAGATAGTGGAGCAATGTGGGGCCGGCAATGCTATAATGAGGATCTTCACCATGAGTGATAATGAGTGCTAAGGTAATCCTTGCCTGGGACCACGCACAAACACACAAACTAACAAACACGCACCACACTCGCAGACAAAATGTCACTAAGAGACTTCACAAACACACATCTAGCCCCTCTGCACTTAGCCTGTGTCTTATCAGTCTAGCTACAGAGCATGCAGGGAAATCAGAGTCGCACAATCTTGCCCCGAGGAGCACCACTTGTGGCCCCCCCAAAGGCTGTTATGATGATACTCCTTCTCCTCTTCCTCTCCTAACAGCTTCATTCTTTTATCACACAGGTAATCAGACAGATAGCGGTGGTGAAGCCCTTCCTCCAGCTCAGTAATTTGGACTGCGGCCCGAGGACCTCACTAATGCAACCCCCGAGCCTGGGCTTGTAAACTGGAGCCATATCTGAAAGAAAAGAAGGGGAGATAGAAGAAGAGCATGGGGGGAGAGGAGGGAGAAAGGAAAGATGTTTGCTGGAGGGTTGTGGGTTTGTGTGTAGAGCAGAGAGCGAGCAAAGTAGAGAGCAGTTTTTTTACCAACCGTGTGTGTGTGCGTGTGCTTGCGTGCGCGCAGCAGAGACACTGTAGTACGTCCACAGATAAAAGGAAGGAAAAGCGAATCTTTCTCCCATGTGTCATAAGTCTGTCCCTTTGAATGAGAGTTAAATCCATCAAGTGAAAGTGGAAGAGCTCTCTCTCTCCACCCCCCTCCCCTCCCCTCTGCTTATTCTCTCTCTTTCACCTCCTCTTCCTCTTTGATCTGATTGTTTCTCTCTCTCGCTGGACCATATCAATCTGCCACCCACAGGTCATGCCATCCCGGAAAGACGGCAAGGGCACGTGTGTTTAAGCAGTCTGTGTGTGTGTGTGTGGGTGTGTGTGTCCCTTCACAAGTGCGACAGCAATCTTCCCGCTATGCTTATGAATAAAGATGATAATAATCCTTAAAACATGGAGGAGGGGATTACTGTGCTTACTACGATGCATGTCTGTGGAAATGGACTGATCTTACCCAGTAATGGTGGCATGTTTAGACTTCCAAGAAGCATAATGAAATGGCAGAAAAGTGAGGGAAAGAGAAAAGAAGAAAGAGAATGAAAGTGTTTGCATGCATGCTGGCTGTGCGTAGAAACCATATGTTCCTTAAGTAATTCATGGAAAATAAGAGACACATTGGGTATTATGGCTCTATTTTTTATCACCAATGGTCTCAGAGTTATTTCTGGTGCTTCCATGTTTTTAAATTTGCCCAAGCAACTTGCCAATATTTCTTCTTTCTTCTTCTCAAAATCCTCATCACGATAAGGGAAAAAGAGAAATTCAGGGAAGCAAAGCAACCAATCTCCCAAAATAGGTCAGTTTGAAAGCACAATGAATTTTCATATAGTCTTTTAAAAGGGCTTTTTAGGACTAGGCATTGTGGAGGAGAAGATGCTGCTGAGGATCTCTTTCTCACCCATAAACACAGCTGGGTCGAGGTTCGTGGAAGGGACATGAAGACTACTACTGCCCCCTAGTGTTTGTCACTGGGAAAACATGTTTATTTTCCACTTGGGCTTGCATCCAGACGCTCACTTCTACTGAGCATTTGGCAAGGCAAAGACATGTGGGTTTATCTTCCTCATATGGACATTATGATCACAGCTTCAATGAAGATGTGGGTGTCCAAAATGCTAAAAAAGAGAACGGATGAGATGTCCATTTGTTTCCCCTTCACACGCCCTCTTTCTGCAGCTTCCAGAATCGGAGCCTACACAAGCACAGGGGAGAGGGAGAAATCTTTGACGATGTGCCACATTTGGCTCTCATATCCAGAAAATCAGTGCTCTTACAGGCTGCCGCATCCCGCTAAGCCTGAGGTTGTGTAAGAATAGAGAGGCACTCTCTGACTCATCATCCTGAAATAAAACAAGCAATTATTCATATCCTGTTTGGAGAAGAATCAACTAAGTTAATACTGCTGACACGGCTCTTAGCTCACCTCCAATTGCTCTTCTGTTTAACTCTATGCAATGCTTCTGCTGTATATATCATTTCTCTTTGTATTAAAATATTCTCATAAAGGGAAATCAAACCTGTAATTTAAGTGTCAAATCAGTTTCATTAATTCAGGACGCCCATTTAATTACTTCATATTCATCGTGTTCTGAAAGATTGTTATTCAAGCTATTCTTTTAAGCTATTCTAGTAAAAAGGTGTGTCCAGTTAAGCATTTATATTTAACTCGAAGGGAACAATACCAGAAAAAGAGCAGAAATACTTTTTTGACAATCAACTTTCAGTACAACTGTATCATGCAAAAATAAATGTTTATAAGCAAATTGAAATTAAAGTGGCTATTATCATTATAGTGGCCATTATAATCTGGTTGTGGAACAATGGATCAGTTCTTCACTCTTGCAAGAATTCTGGAGGGAGCCTGGGAGTATGCCCAACCGGTCTACATGTGTTTTGTGGATCTGGAGAAGGCTTATGACCAGGTCCCCCGATAAATACTGTGGGAGGTGCTGCGGGAGTATGGGGTGAAGGGGTCCCTTCTCAGGGTCATCCAATCTCTGTATGACCAAAGCAAGAGCTGTGTCCGAGTTCTCGGCAATAAGTCAGACTCGTTCCAGGTGAGGGTTGGCTTCCGCCAGGGCGGCACTTTGTCACCAATCCTGTTTGTAATATTTATGGACAGGATATCGAGGCAGGATACCGATGGAGTGCCTTCTTCAGGTAGGAAATGAGTCCTTACTCCAAGTGAAGGAGTTTAAATACCCTGGGGTCTTGTTCACGAGTGAAGGGACCATGGAGCGGAAGAATTGGCGCAGCGGGTGCGGTATTACATTCAATTTGTCACACTGTGACAAAAAGAGAACTGACCCAGAAAGCTCAATCTACTGGTCAGTTTTGATTCCTACCCTCACCTATGGTCATGAAGGCTGGGTAATTACCAAAAAAACGAGATCCAGGGTACAAGCAGCCAAAATGGGTTTCCTCCGGAGGGTGGCTGGCGTCACCCTTAGAGATAGGGTGAGAAGCTCAGTCATCCGAGAGGAGCTCGGAGTAGAGCCTCTGCTCCATCACGTCAAAAGGAGCCAGTTGAGGTGGTTCAGGCATCTGGTAAGGATGCCTCCTGGGCGCCTCCCTAGGGAGGTGGTCCAGGCATGTGCAGCTGGGAGGAGGCCTTGGGGAAGACCCAGGACTAGGTGGAGAGATTATATCTCCAACCTGGCCTGGGAACGCCTCGGGATCCCCCAGTTGGAGCTGGTTGATGTGGCTCAGGAAAGGGAAGTTTGGGGTCCCCCGCTGGAGCTGCTGCCCCCGTGACCCGACACCGGAGAAACGGACAAAAATGGATGGATTATGAATAGTTTAATATTGACAGTGGATCACTGTACATAAAGTTTTTACATGATCCATTCAGAGATAGACCTTTAAAACCTCTTTGAGACCTTTCTGTTTAACCAGAAACAGCTCTGAAGTTGCTAGCGCTCAACCCATTTACCACAGTCCATTTAAAAAAGCAATACTTTTAGCATATATAGAGCCAACATATTTTCACATGTAAATCGGTAAACTATGTATTTATTTTAACAAACAATAGAGTTGTGATGGTTGATGGTTCATTTTGTTTCTGTCAAGGAAGTGTATTTTACGAAGCTATATTACTGTTTATTTACATGGAGTCTGGATGGGTTAAAAAAAAAAAAATATCTTACTCTTTGACAGAAAGGTCAACCTCCTTAGAAATCCTTCAGTTGTCAGAAACATCTGAGTTTGTCAGAGGCAAAACAAGCACTTTTGTGAAGGTGAATTCAATCTGGGCAATTGCCCCATAACTTACACTGTAGCTTGTTTTGCCGCTGCCAACTGCAGCAATCTTGCTTAATAACTGACCAATTTGAAAGATTGTTGTTCCCATCAGTTAACATAGGGAAATAGGGTCCAGGTTGAAAAAAAGGTTGTTCCCCTCTAAGTTATGAGGACTTGGATTTGTTGGATTTTCATTATTGGCCTTTCTATAAATTACATTAAAATGAAAAAGGTATTTCCTTATACTATTTATACGCACAGAAACACCCATACACTGCTATGCATACGTGTGTGGGCATTTGTAGCTCTCTGTCTGTTTCTCTGCATGTGTGTAATTGGATATGTGTGTGTATGCCTATAGAAAGCAGCGTGCGACCAGGCAAACGCAGCATGGTGCTCCTTGGTTTGGGAATCCAATTGTCATGCCAGAACAGTAGGAGGAACATTTACTAGACCAGTGATGCTGAGATGATAACAGAGAGACTAGAGCAGGCAGGCTGGTTTTTCGCTGCTCTGCAGTGCAAACAACAATTGACTAGATTGGTGTTTAGATTTGTTGTAGATATCACTGAGGAAGGCAGCCAAGCTAAACCAAAGTAAACCATGTTAAACTGAACTTGTCCCAGTTCCATCTATTCTTCCCTGTCTATTTCTCACTGACATTTGTTTAAAGTGCTGATTTTTCTCCGGGCTGTTATTTTGTTGGATACACAGTTCTTATTGGTAGATTAAAGTAATGTATACATTATTATTCCCACAAGGGGAAATAACAATTTACACTGTCAATTTACACACAGGCCTGAATTACACACACATGCTCTTTACCTATACATGCACTATGGATGGACAGATGTCAGAGTGAGGGGGCTGCCCATGGAAAGGTACCCCGAGCAGTTATAGGGTTGTGGTGCCTTGCACAAGAGCACCTTGGCAGTACCCAGGAGGTGAACTGGCACCTCTCCAGCTACCAGTCCACCACCATACTTTGGTCCATATGTGGACTAGAACCACAACCCTCCGGTTCCCAACCCAACTCCCTACTGACTGAGCTACTGCATGTTTTGTATTTTTTATTAACCTTAAAGCAGTAATTTATAACATTTTTGTAATGGTTTCAATCCTCAAATGGTTATTTTCTAAGCAAGAATGCTAAACTGGGACATGTCTGACTTACGTGCAGACTTAAAGGGCTACTAAATTATAAATTGTGCTATAAACCCAATTCAATTATCAAACATTTGTCACCATGGGGCAAAAATGTCCTCCCAGTTGTTACTCTGTGAAAGTAGGAAAAACTGGAGGATATGTGGCAAAGAAATAGCAGCTTGCACACTCTCCAACCTGATATATTCATACATATCTACTGTATGTTTTTTGTAGTTCAAAAAGATTTATGTGTTACCTTTATCCTGGCTTTATTGTGCATATACAACAGACACCTACATGCAGAATCGAATTCAGATGTATTCACAGGCAGGCACAAATAAAGACTCAACCAAGCACGCACGCACACACACACACATTTCTCCCCCAGGCATTAGGTGGCCAATCCATCCTGTGATGGGTAATTGTTCTTTTTCTTATTAAAAGAACAGGTGGCCATGAGATAGGAGTCTCATTTCTCACCACTGCTGCACTCCATGAGTCCAAACTAATGATCAAAACATTCGCTCCAAATCATTTCTCACACCAGACTGATAGATATGGGAACTGATGGGAGGAAGAGTGTGTGTGGGTGCAGGTGTGTTTGTGTGTATGCATGCTTCCACATCTATATGTTTTCTGTGTTTGCATGTGCACATGTGGTTATGCATGGGTGCTTTCATGTTGTTGTTTTGTGTGTGTGTGTGTGTCTGTGTGTGGGGGGCGCTTGCATTGGAACAAGGTTGTTTAGACAGCGGCTGTGACGCATCGCTGGCTTTGCTCCTTTTCCATACTGGTGGTATTCTCCAAATACCCAGACACACACACACACACACATTTTCATGTCATGGCAGATGACACAGATCAAGAGGTTTAGGTGTTGGGGAAGAATTGGTCGACTATAAGAAGTTGAGACAAGATTAATTTTGTGTAATCCACCTTTAATGGTGATTTTGAGGGAGAGGATTGAGAGGCTGCTGCCATGGCCATTGTGTTTTTAATTCTTCCTGGAGCGGTTTACTTGCCTCTGAATGACTTAAAACACAAACCAGTCCTTCATATCCTTCATTGAGTTATATATCTTTTTTGTTATAGGTTTACAAAGTGAAAAAGCTCAAAGTCCACCCCAAAGGGACAGCTCTATTGTAGGCCAGCCTTTACTTCCTTGACAAACGTGCGTCACTTTGTAACACACATTACATACTGTAAATACATATATTACATATATATATATATTACATAATGCTCGACTAGCTGCTAGCGTGGCATGACCTCTGAAATAGAGGGTGACATGGGATTCAATTGGTGCTCCCATCCCGAGCCCAGGAAAATACTCCTGTCAAACCCTGATCACGTGACTGTCCCCCCAAAAAGATTCTGTCCTGCAAAATCCCAAGAGAAAGACTCCCGGTCCCGTTTGGTTCCCTATGTTGTCTAAAGATATCAGACTCTGTTGCGGGCACAACTCTTCACACCGCGAGCAGGCTTGCACGCCACCCGGCAGAATAGAGAGAAGGTCAAAGAGACGTCTGTCGCTGTCTGGAGGATAACTAGCCAGTTGATATTGTGTGTGTGCGTTTGGTTAATCACGATCAAATGACTGAGGTTGCCTCGGAGATCTTCTCACAGTCAAAATACACATTTCTCCATCCCGCCCGCTCCTGTTGATTTCTATGCTCTATTCCGTCCCCATCACGTTACCAACGGTGAAATTGACTCCCATACCGCAGGAACACCGTGAACAATGGGATTCCCAAACAATTGTCACCCTCTACTCTGCAATTGACTGGTTAGCTGTGCTGACCTAGCTACTGCTTATGTGCGACTCCGAAACAAAGATGGAACAGAAGTGCGATGACTCACTCTGAAACAGAAAGCTCAACACACAGGGTGAAAAGAGGAGCAGCAGCAATTTTATAGTACAACAAATATATGGTGTTTTCTGTAAATAAAACCATGAAAACTTATTCTGATATAAATACAATATATCTAAACACAATTATGAACCTGAAAATGAAATAATATGAGCACTTTAAGAATGTGTGATATGATATTTTCATTTTTTCAGCCCTCTCTGTCACAAAACCTGTGATAAGTGACAACTCTCTGCCACACAATTCCACTCAAGAGATTTAGCAGATTATTTCAGTGAGTTGTGTTTGATAGCACACTGATGACACCGATGGAGGCGGCACGATGTGACGCTTTGGTGTGTTAAAGAAAAGTGTTTTAGAAAGTTTGTTTTCCGTCCTGTATGCAATCAAGTTTAGCAGGACGGAAAACAAACGTTCTACCCCCCCCCCCACACACACACACACACACACACACACACACTCTGCCTCAGCTTTTGATCATTTGTGCTCCGTTCTGCCACTCTATTTGGGCAGATGACATCAGTCATCGTCTGTCCCATCTGTTGTGTTTACGACTCATTTGTTAACTCGCTGGTTCATATCAGAGTGTACTGCGGCCAGGGGGATTCCTTCAGTGCAGGACTGGGTCCAGGCGCTGAAGTAGCTCAATGACTCATAACATTTCTCACTAAGTAGCTGTGATGAACCACACATATTCCATTCATTTCTGATCATAATGAAAAGCAATGTATTGGGAAAATACCACCTGAGAGAGCCAAAAGGAGAATCACAGACAAAATGCAAGTTTTGACAGTGCTGCTTTGTCATATTAACCAACTATTTCACTATTTGTTAAGTTGTTACCCAGAATGTGCTAAATTACCAGATGCGGTTTGACAAGCCAAACTATTTTCTTGTGGTTATTATCTACTACACAAAAGTTGCAAACATGAACTTGACATGACAGGTGGTGATGTGAAGCAAGCCTGCAACAGTTTCACATTATGTAGATGAGCAGTACAGACACAGCTGGAGTAATTCACAGTCAAATAAAACTCTGAAACCCGAAACCCAAAGTTATCCACCATGATGCATTAATCTGTCTGCCAGATGGGAAATTTCTCTTTTGCCGAAGCAGTTTTCCACAGTCTCATGATTTGTCCATCCATCCCTGCTTCCATGTTTAATTCCCCACTTGCACTAAATCTGGATTACAGAATGCTTATAATAACCAATAATTTTGTTATATGAGACCATCTTGCTTTTACAAGTTTTATAGCCTGAAATATCAATAATAAAGTGCTAATCCTCGGTCAAAAGGTAACATTCTGTGCAAAACAGTCAAAGCTTATACGGCGTCAACAGCTAACAGCCCTTCTATACACAAAAAAAAGAGTGAAAGCAAAAACTAGTATACATGCAAAAATGATGTTGAAGACTTATATAAATGCATAAACAATCTTAAATTGGTGTGACGCCCCTGCCACTGCTGTTTGGTTTAGCACCTTCAACACCTCCACAGCAAACTGGACACACACCCATGCACAGCTTTCATTACTGACTTTGCAGATGTACACACTTGTTTGTTCTGTGTGACCTTAAGTTTGTAAATTAGAGTAAATGTTTGAAGTACATGTTGGTGAGTGTGAATTGGAGCAAGCTGGCTAAGCTCAAATCTCTCACCTACCCCAACCATGTCCTGAACAGTGAATACAAATTGTTTAGCTGAGCCTGAACCCCTCCAAAACACATCAGCAGTCTTGCACTGGACTGCAACAACACTAGCAGTATGTACAACACCTATACACAAATGTATATGCACATAAACTAGGAAACTTTGGAATCTCCAAGACATTTTTATATCTCATTTACTTTTTGCTTCATATTTATTGTACAGACATGAGAGTATGGATCTATCTATAATAGACTATGACTATTTGTGGTATATTCAATAATTAGCACACAGTGCCTGGTTTGTTCCTCGTTTGTTCGGATTACTTGGGATTTTTTGTGTTCCTTATAGTAAAGTGCTGCTGATAAGGCCTATTTTACTGGGAAAATGTAAGTGTCTTGCAGAAAAAAATAACCTCCATTCTCCTTGGTTCTCCTTGTTAGACATGTGAGCAGAGTTAGCCTCAGATGTTGTTATAAAATATTGACATCTCTTGCAGCATTTTCACTGATGCCAATATACTGAGCTATACTGTGTCTGCCATTCTGACTGGTCATGTAGAAATGATGTTGTCATTATGTTGCAATGTTGGGAAATACAGTCTACTGCTAGTTGTCTATTGTATTTTCCCTTCATCTCCACTGGATTAAAGTCAAATTTGTACAGAAGAACCAAATGACTCAAACATCTGAGCCAACCTGTCATCACGCAGAATACTTAAAAAGCAAGCACTTAATGTGTCATTTTATAGACGTACACTGATGGACTATCGCTGATTATTCATCTGTGCTGAAGTGAGAAGATAAACTTGCTGATGTAAATATTAAGGTGGGGTTACAGGTTATTGTGCTGACAGATGAAAACTCCCTCTCCACTTTTGCAAGATTTATTTTTACTAATGCAATGCCCGTTGAAAATGTGCCTGTTGGGAACGGGCCGATTGCTTGGCCTGTGGTACGGCTCGGGATGGGACCGCCTGGGACCGCCTCGGGATCCCCCAGTCGGAGCTGGTTGATGTGGCTCGGGAAAGGGAAGTTTGGGGGTCCCCTGCTGGAGCTGCTGCCCTCACGACCCGATACCGGATAAGCGAATGAAGATGGATGGATGAAAGAGAACACTGCAGATTCAGAATATAATCACACAATATAACAATGACAATGTGGAATAATCAGACATTAGGCTTACTCATGGCAGTGCGCTACCCACCCGGCCTGTTATGAGAGCTAATCAGCACATATCTGCGTTAATCAAACACCAGAACCGCGCGTGCAGAGAGATAGAGAGAGAGAGAGAGAGAGAGAGAGAAAGAGAGAGAGAGACTGTCGTACGTTAACGAATTTAACACTTCAGCATGTCATAGTGTCATTAGTGTTGTAAGTTAGCAGTAAACTTAATTAACCCTGGGTGAGTCTGATGAAAATTACTGTGTCTTCCCGGTTCAGCTCTGAAATGGTCTTGCATTGCGCAGCGCTGTGAAGGAATAATCTCAAAAGGTTATTTTATAGTCTGCCTCTGTTTAGAAGTGGTGATTGTAGGCTACAACTCACAGCAACTTAATACTATACAGTGGTTGGTGTTTGGTTGATATTTAGTGTTGGCTTTTTGTAGACACGGAAAAGTGTAGCACCTTTTTTTTCGGCAACCTTATTCCACACAACAGTTGCGATGTTCCTTTCAGCTATCCACCCATGTTCCAGAAAAGTGAAGAAAAGTAAGTTTGGTATTTCCAGCAATCATGTAACATTGGAAGCAGGAAAAGAGTCAAAGGCGGTAACACACCCCTCCAAAAATGTGCATCTGAGGTGTATTTCACATTTTAGCTGCCAAAGTGCTCAGTCAGTGTGCAGTGTGAGAGGGGGAGTGGCCAGTGGCTAGAGCGGCAAAAGCCAATTTGTGCTTCTTTTACTAATATATGATATGATATCTTTTGCATTTGTAATGCAAACGTCAAACTTGGCACTGCACTTGCCCGTGCCGGTTGCAAGAAGTCTGTCAAACTTGAATTCCATCGCACAGACAGACAGACAGACAGACAGACAGACACAGACGTTCCTGCAATTATGAATCAGGCTTCTACTGTATTGCAAAGATAATTCCCCAACCTTTCTCAGCCCTTCAGGAGGTAAATTATGTTTAAACATCATCTAATTCCTGAGGGTATGATTACAGCTATTGAATTGAATAAGCATGGGTACCGTTTTCTGTTTTGTGCACTGTGAGCTTGTAATCTGTTTGATACAAATACCCAATACTCTGGGGCAGCTCAAAGCCATAGCACTCCTTTCAGTTTGGCACACACATGCTTAAAGAATAAAGAACTGGTGTGTAGGAGTTTTGGGGGATCCTTTGGTGTTTTCATTAGTCATCTGGAACTAAGAATCATTGTGTTTTCATTAGCTTAGAATCAGCCCATCATATATACAAATAAGGAGTGGGCCCTGTGGAGCCTGCCATGTCACCAGTGGGAGTTTGCTGCATTTCACAAACTCTCTTAGCTCTTTTAGTCTAATAAATAAATGAAAAATAAACAAATCTGTTAATTGCCAAAATCATATAAACGCATGCAAAATAGCCAAACAATCGCCTACACGGGCCAATTTACTGCTCACTGATGTGGGTGTGTGCTTTGGGCTAACGTATGTTACTGGGTTAGCTGCTAACGAGTGACACTTGTTTTTTGGTTCATGGTTCTGTGTGCTGTGCTACCATAGACTGTGTGCTACCTGGTTAGCTGCTACTAGAGTTTGTCACTGCGGCTCGCAGTGCAGACCTAATTTTAAATACTGTTTTAATTATTCAAATTTGGCTGGTTGGTTAAAAAACACATTTTTCTGTGGTGTGAGAAACTCAGAACACATTTATATTTGCTATACCCAGACATTAAGTGCCTGCTGAAATATGCAGCAGCACGCTAATCCATCCATTGTGCTACAGAAAAGCAAAATCTTTTCAAATGTCTAGACCTAAAAAACAATGCTCAGTATGTTTTCAAATCAGGGCCTGTCACTGCATTTGTAGCCGTGCTTCAAAAAGCTATGGAACACCCGAGGCACGCCTTGCAGCTTGGGTGGAGATCTGGTGGCAGGATGTAGCCGTTCCTTCTATCCGTACAAAGGCGGACACTGCTGTTCTGCGAAGTCTTCAAACTGCTTGTCGCTGAAGAAAAATAGGGAGCAGATCTCTGGTTTCGCAGCTGTAATATACAGCAACTGCAGACATAAGAGAGGCCAGTGCAGGGTACAAAGGTGCGAAAAATCTTCACGACTGCGAATGTGCGAGGGATAAACCCAATAGCAACAGCTCTTAGAGGGCAAAGCCTATACTAAATAGAAAACTGTCTGGACCCATTGAAACCACAAAAGCCAAGGGCACAGCCACACAAACAATCCAAGATGTCAGACCATGGGGGACCAATGGCAAAGGAGCCCAAAGAATGGGTTATGTAATGCCGTCCTTCACATCTTGCATAATCCAATGTCAACATTCATTACGTAAAGTAAATTAGCCCTGGCTGATTCTATTACGTCTGTGTGCTTTAAAGTAGGGAGATGTAATGATAAGTCCTAAATAATATGCTGAGTCTATGCTTGTTTTGATTGACCTGGAACTGTGTGTAGGAACTATAACGTCCTCTAAATCATCTTTGCAACTGTAGCTAACCAGGAAAACTCGTGTCCTGTAAGAAAGGATATGTTGGCAAATGTATGCCCCAAAGTCACATCTTGCATCAAAACAAGACTTGATTATTAATTAAACCGATAGAATACAGCAGCAGTGACAGCTCTGTGGCGCTTTGCCTCAAGCCACTAAAGTTTCTTCTGAGTTATTATTAATGCATCCAATTAAATTGATATGTATTGAGCACAGCATCAAGGGTAATTCAATTTTGGTCTACAGAGCACTGAATGTTCACATAAAATGACAAGGCCATGAAAACCATTAAGCTTGGTTCCCCTCTGACTGAGAAATACTAATTGTGTATCAATAACCAAGTGGAAGATGCCAAAATTAAAACCCAAAACAACTCAAGTTGTTCAAATTGCTCACAGCTACAATACAGCAGTCAATAACATCCAGTTCTCCCTTTAACACAAATTTGAAGTAGAATTTTGATATTCATACAGTGCATATTTATTCATTTTGCAATTTCACAGGTCCAAAAAGTGAGACATGTCAAACCAACAAATGGAATTACCCGCTTCAGACAGACAGACACATACATTGTCAAAGATAAAAACTGAGTGTTAATCCATCAAAATGCGATAACACCAAAAGGCAACTTACTTAACTTATTATTCCCTTGCAAATTATCTTGTGTCATAAAAAAATAAGACCAGCCAGTCAGACTCACAGGTGTCTCTATTAAAAGGAAATTCACTCGCTGAATACTGAACTGAACTGTATGTTCTGTTGTAACACCTCAGTGACCCAGAATATAGCTTCCTCCAATAAATACAATAACAAAAGCATTGCACTCTCAGAAGAAGAAGGATGCGCTGTGAGGAGCCATTTATACTTCCTCATTGATTCATAAACAGGCATCATTTTCAAACAAGCAGTACAACTTCAAATACAGCACACAAATATACAGTGCAAATAGAAGCCTCCCCGGGGGATTGCGTGGCTGTCCAAGAGTTTAAAAAATAATCTGATATAGGAGGGGTTATATTGATATTTCCTTTACTACCATTTAAATCAAAGCTGTTTTGTTTTATTATTGTTGTCCCTCTCCAAGATGAATAGGGTGATAAAAAGAGATGCCCGACATTTTAGGGAGTCCTTTTGGAGCAGTAAAGATGCCCACTTGATGGATACCAGAGCTCTATAGACAACGGGAAGACACAATGAGGAATGCTTATGGATGCAGAGGCAGATAAGGAAAGGAAATAGAGAGAACATGAGCAGTACACAAAAGAAAGGATGGAGGTGAAGGTGGTTACATCAGCAAGGAACAGAATGGAGAAAAACAGCAGCGCAAGGACAGAATAACAGAAGAGTGACATGCCAAAACACTCCATCAGCATTAAAACTCCAGGACAGGGTAGAACAGGAGATGTACATCCAGGGAGAGCTTTACAGAGGGAGGAGAGAGAGAACAGACAGCCACAGCAGGAGCCTTCAACTAGAGAAGATACAAAATAAAATAAAAAAACACGACACATTGACACACTCTTTGTCTCTTCTTCTCTTTTCAGTACACTGGTCTGTAGAGAAGCTCCCCTGAGGCAAGTCTACGTTTCAGCTCCTTCCACAGCAGCTCCCTCTCCTTTTGGGCACCCTTCATGAAGCCTCGGTTCTCCTGGGCTCTCCGAGACAGGTAGGGCATTACCTCATTCACCGGCCCATAGGGGACGTACTTATAGACGGGGAAGCCTGCCTGGCCTTGAAGTGGGATAGGAGAAAACAAAAGAAAAAGGGGATATGTAGCAATGATATGGATGGAGATGATAAATGTAGATATTTAGAATTAGAATATTTATCTATTCATGTGCAAATACTGTCTGTGATACTACTACTGTGAGTATCTGTGATCCTAAAATATGATGTTTGATTATGTTTGATTGACTAGCGACATGTTCAGTTGTTACAATTTCAGGTGAACATAATTTTTACAGGTTACTTTTGATAAGCTCCAGAGAACACATCCCAAACAGACATCATCTCAACTGGCGTCCTTCACTGAAAGATTGCAACAATCCTTCTAATCGGGCCGGTTTGCAGCATTTGCATAGGCACCCTCAGTTTGCTGCATTTGAATTAGGAGAGCTGCTTTTTCTGCCAGTCAGGCTCACATACTGTAACTGTTTCGCCAGGGCTTACTCAATTAAATAAATGTCCTTTCATCTAATCCACATCGCAAAGCATCAAAACATGATACAACAATACAAAGTCATCAACATAACATTCTGAGCCACAGCCAGTGGTGGAATGCAACTACAGTGGGTACGGAAAGTATTCAGACCCCTTTAAATTTTTCACTCTTTGTTTCATTGCAGCCTTTTTCCAAAAATCAAAAAAGTTCATTTTATTTCTCAGTAATGTACACTCAGCAACCCATCTTGACAGAAAAAAACAGAAATTTAGAAATTTTTGCATATTTATTAAAAAACAAAAACTGAAATATCACATGGTCATAAGTATTCAGACCCTTTGTTCAGTATTTAGTAGAAGCACCCTTTTGATCTAATACAGCCATGAGTCGTTTTGGGAAAGATGCAACAAGTTTCTCACATCTGGATTTGGGTATCCTCTGCCATTCCTCCTTGCAGATCCTCTCCAGTTCTGTCAGGTTGGATGGTAAACGTTGGTGGACAGTCATTTTCAGGTCTCTCCAGAGATGCTCAATTGGGTTTAAGTCAGGGCTCTGGCTGGGCCATTCAAGAACAGCCACAGAGTTGTTGTGAAGCCACTCCTTCGTTATTTTAGCGGTGTGCTTAGGGTCATTGTCTTGTTGGAAGGTAAACCTTCGGCCCAGTCTGAGGTCCAGAGCACTCTGGAAAAGGTTTTCGTCCAGGATATCCCTGTACTTGGCCGCATTCATCTTTCCCTCGATTGCAACCAGTCGTCCTGTCCCTGCAGCTGAAAAACACCCCCACAGCATGATGCTGCCACCACCATGCTTCACTGTTGAGACTGTATTGGACAGGTGATGAGCAGTGCCTGGTTTTCTCCACACATACCGCTTAGAATTAAGGCCAAAAAGTTCTATCTTGGTCTCATCAGACCAGAGGATTTTATTTATCACCATCTTGGAGTCCTTCAGGTGTTTTTTAGCAAACTCCATGCGGGCTTTCATGTGTCTTGCACTGAGGAGAGGCTTCCTTCGGGCCACTCTGCCATAAAGCCCCGACTGGTGGATTGCTGCAGTGATGGTTGACTTACTACAACTTTCTCCCATCTCCCGACTGCATCTCTGGAGCTTAGCCACAGTGACCATTGGGTTCTTCTTTGCCTCTCTCACCAAGGCTCTTCTCCCCCGATAGCTCAGTTTGGCCGGACGGCCAGCTCTAGGAAGGGTTCTGGTCGTCCCAAACGTCTTCCATTTGAGGATTATGGAGGCCACTGTGCTCTTAGGAACCTTAAGTGCAGCAGAAATTTTTTTGTAACCTTGACCAGATCTGTGCCTTGCCACAATTCTGTCTCTGAGCTCTTCAGGCAGTTCCTTTGACCTCATGATTGTCATTTGCTCTGACATGCACTGTGAGCTGTAAGGTCTTATATAGACAGGTGTGTGGCTTTCCTAATCAAGTCCAATCAGTATAATCAAACACAGCTGGACTCCAATGAAGGTGTAGAACCATCTCAAGGATGATCAGAAGAAATAGACAGCACCTGAGTTACATATGAGGGTCACGGCAATGTGATATTTCAGTTTTTGTTTTTTAATAAATATGCAAAAATTTCTAAATTTCTGTTTTTTTCTGTCAAGATGGGTTGCTGAGTGTACATTACTGAGAAATAAAATGAACTTTTTTGATTTTTGGAAAAAGGCTGCAATGAAACAAAGAGTGAAAAATTTAAAGGGGTCTGAATACTTTCCGTACCCACTGTAAGTACATTTACTCATGTACTGTACTTAAGTATAAATTTGAAGTACTTGTACTTTACTTTTTCTTTTCATGCCACTTTCTACTTCTACTCTACTACATTTCAGAGGGAAATATTGTACTTTTTACTCCCCTCCAAGTTTCTACAATGTGAGATTTTTTTCTGCATTAAGTACTTTTACTTGTAATACTTTATGTACATTTTCCCAATGATACTAACATACTTTTACTTAACATACTTTTACTTGTAGTATTTTTAGTGTGATATTAGTATTTTTACTTAAAGTGCTCATATTATGCTTTTTCCTTTTCCCCTTTCCTATATTGTGTTATATATCTTTTTTGTGCATGTCATAGGTTTACAAAGTGAAAAAGCCCAAAGTCCCCCCCCCCCCCCCCCAAAGGACTTACCATCTCCAACAGAAAACACTGTTCAACAACTGCTCCAAACAGCTCTATTGTAGTCCAGCTTTTACTTCCGTGACGAACGTGTGTCACTTTGTAACACACGTTATAATGCTCGCCTAGCTGCTAGCACGGCACTCCCTCATGCTCTGCTTCTGACTGATCCCCAGTTATTGTGCATGTGCGACTCCCAAAAAAGACTGAACAGAATTGAGATGTCTCACTCTGTAGCTAAAACAGAGAGCTCAACACACAGGGTGAAAAGAAGAGCTGCAGCAATGTGCAGTACAACAAAAATATGGTGTTTTTGAAAATTAAACTATGTAAACCTATTCTGATGAACCTGAAATTAGCATGTTATGAGCTCTTTAAGTAAAGAATGTAAATACTTTCCCACCAAAACTAAAGTTAATGATTGTAAATAAAAAAGATCTCAACTACAATCTGCTTTCTTTCATAAAACAACTTCTTTGTTGTTTCAAGATTCAAAGACACGGCACTGACTGCTCTATCGCTCGAGAAAACAGCAAAGAAACACGTGTGTCTGTTTACATCAATACCGGTCAAGAGCGTTTCACGTTGAGCCTGACACTGACAGACAACTCCCTGCCACAGCTCTGTCTGTCTTTGACTGACATACAAAGTGGTGCGAGCCGGCACCAGCACTTTATTAAGACAGCTTGTCAATACTGAGGTGTCTCAGTTCATATGTCACATTATGGGCTGCAGACTGACTTTACATGTGCTGTGCACTTCATGCACTCCAAGTGGCCTGTGGTTGTATGTATATATATGTGTGTAGATAGGGCTGCACGATTATGGCCAAAATAATAATCACAATTATTTTGATCAATATTGAGATCACGATTAATTATCACGATTATTTGTTGATTTTAACCAAAACAAATTTTATTGTCACATAGGCTATGCTTTCACATTCATATTGTGCTACATTCCTCTTATGTTGAAGTTGGATGTTGTACATACATACAGCTGCAACACATGTAAATGAAAATTATCTGAAATAAATAGCCTAGGATATATTTTAAACAACTGTATCTCTGTGAAAGCTCCTTCACTTGTTTTCAACAATAACTGATTAAAAGAGCTAAGGAGAGAGAGGGAGTGCGATGGATGTAAGCCAGGCCTACTCACAGAGTGACGGCTGACTCATTATGAACGGGTCTAGCATGGGTCGAATGGCGGGTCAGCAGAGTTACACGTGTGTGTATGAAATGTCTGTATCGTCACTGCGCTGCATTTTTATGAACTATGATATTCTGTCCATGGGTCTCATGTCTCGCCCAGGTCCAGCAGGCTCTGTTACACATGCTATTACTCTACCAACTGAAGTTAGTTGCATTCAAAAACGTATTCTCTGTTTTTCGCCGTGGCGTCCGCAATAGCAGAGTTACTAGCGGAAACGCTGGTACAAATACAGGTTTGACTCTCATGCTTAACGATATACAGCTGTGCTAATAACAATTAAAACTGTGGACAAATGTCAGAAGTGTGAACCGGCGCTGTGTCTCTTTGTGTTGCTGGGGGCCGTGTGTGAGTTAATGGGGGCGGGGCTGCGTGGAGAGTAAGAGGAGAGAGAGTAGAGGAGAGATAGGCCCAGTAACACACACAGCTAAGGTGAGTAGGAAATATCATGCCCTGGCATTGTTGGTTGTGTGAGAGTGTGTTTTGTGTGAGTTTTTCTCACCCAGTGGGAAGCTGATCTGATCGCACATGCCCAGTAGTTGACCGAAGTACACCTTGTTCTCTGTGGGTAAGAGACCCAGCTCATTCATTCTGAATGAAAGAAAGATAGAGACACTTACTAAAATAACTTGTGTTTGCACAGATGCAAAGCAGCTTTCTTTGTGCAAATAAAGAAAATATATTGTAAATGTGTTTTTTAAACAGTGTGTTTGGATATAATTAGGACTGTACCTCCCCAAGGTGTGTTTCACCGTGTCCTCATTATGGGAAGCCACCATAACGTTGGCATTTCTGTTAAGCGCAATCTCATCCAGCACATAGTCCAGACACCTTCCACAAATACACAGACACAGACATATTTAACAAGGAGAGCTATTTAACTTTTCTAGCATTCTGCTTTCCTGCTAGTGTAGCTGTGTTAATATGCATGTGCTTTATCACCATCTGCATATGTTGAATCCCACCCCATGCTGAGCTGTAGCCCATCAGCTAAACTTTGTGTCTCTAACATGTTGATGTTTACCTCAAAATCCAATTGAGTGCTTGAGGGTAGCCTTTGCTCTTTTTGTGCAAAACAAATTGATCTCTACAGGGTGAGATTTCTGAGCATGCCTTAATCCAGGAATGTCAGAAAATTGTTACACAGCACCCTTGGAGCTAGATGGTATTCTGTAACTTGCACAAGGACAACTCAACAGGGTGGAAGCTTGCTGACACAAGATGTTAAACCCAGAAACTTCAATTGAAGGACCACTTCCTTTAAAATGAAATCCCTGTGCTGTCCATTGCAGCAGATTTGTGCCTTGAAGGTGGCCATTTTAAATCTATGAACCACATGGGGAAATCAGGGTAGCAAAAGTAAAAAAAAAAAAGTTTTTTTTCCTGTGGTGTCTTTGTGCAAGACACCTCAACTCAAAACTGTCTGCTATCTAACAGCAAAAGGCTATAGTAGCAGACAGCTTCTCTGTGTGAATATGAAGAAATTAAAGCTTGGCTAAAACAGATCCAACCTAGCAGATGCAGATTTGGGCAGCTGTCAACAGTTAATAAACAAGAAACAAGCCTTGGCTCTTACCTGTGGTACATTATATTGGTAGACTCATAGTCAGGATTAATAGGGTCCTCATAACCAATGTCTTTGGCCCTCTCTCGCTCCTGATACATGTAGGCCCCACGCACCAGCTTGGAAGCAAAATGCCAACCCTCACGTCGAGACAATTCTACATCCATAGTTACATTGTCGTAGGCCTCCTGCAGAACAAAAGAAGAGAATGATTCACTCTATAGTAAAGAAAAAAATCAAATCAAGTCCTTAACGTTTAGATACGAAAATGTGCAATAATTATTATTTTATATCACTCTAGATCTAACTAGTCAGCTTTTACAGAGCCAAATGATTTGTTCACTTACAGCGCAATACAGTTAGATTATTCTGACATCACATATGGGTCTACCTATTCTACCTGACGTGGCCTATGTCACCTAGCATAACTAACCACACACCATCAATGTTACTTGCAAGCAAAATCAAAGAAGCTATGAATGACAAAACCAGAGATGAGTTGAAACAGGATGTTAATCACATGAATGAAACTGCAACTGTGACTGAAACAGCTTTTCGTTTGAAATGGTGTACTTAAAGAAAATCTAAATAAAGCTTCCAAATTCCCTCCAACATGATCCTCTTCTTGGCCATGTCACTGTTTCATCCTGAACCCAGCTGATTCAGTAATCTCTTCACAAGTTGACATTTGGAGTTACAAGATTTGTCACAGCTTGTTATTCTATTATTAGAATTAGAACGGTTGTGTCTGCATGTTTTGTGTGCAAATAAATAGGTTACACATTCCAATCTCTGTTTTTTTTTCGCCAATTGTGGACTCTAACCTTGAGATAACACTGATAGGTGTTGAAGATGACGGGCTTTTCTTTGTTGTAGAGCCTCTGCATCTCTAACGTCAGTCTGCTGATAGCTGGCTGGAAGTAGGTTTGCTCTGCATCCACCATCAAGCGAACACCGTTTTCAATTGCATGCTGGAATAAAAAAAATATGTTTATTAATGATGTTAATTTATTGAGTATGTCACCTAACAGTATGCATTATTCTCTAATCTGATTAAAATAGTTTCATTAATGAATCATTAAAGGAATGTCATTACTGTCTAAAACATACATTGCGACTTTCAATACAATACCCTAGATTCGTTATTGCCTTCATTGTATGCTTACAATAGTCAGCAGCACTGCAGTGGCCTTGGTCATATTAAAAACGGCCCTGTTGTACAAGACGGTTTAACCAATAAAGACAACAATGCTACTACACATTTGGTTAAACTATAAGTGTTTGCTCCTTTTTCATATTAATAAATTCTAAGTGTGTGTATATCTGCATACAGTGATCAGCGTTAGTAGTTTAAGTGAGTTTACCTTGACTAAGATGTCCAGGCGCAGTAACATCCTCTTCATTTGTTTCTCCTCCTCTGTAGTGAATTTCTCCAGCAGAGGCTCCAGTTTACCTAGCTGGACAAACAACCCGAGTTGTGAGCAGAGTGTGCACCAGGAGATGCTAATGTACTAAATATCACACAGCATGACCCCTATTAGGGCTTCTTACTTAATCCATCCTCCAGTTGTCTTTATTCCAAGCTCAACTGATATGTCGAGGGTAACATGCCCAGATTTTGTAAACATACAATTAAACCAGGCCTTTCCTTAAATTATAGCCAAGTGACTCACGCGTGAAATCTCTGTTATCACAGTTTTAAAACAAACTTTAAATGTACTCCCAATTGGGTTTAACCATATATATGAAACAGTTTTTATATACCTTGTTTTAAAGCTGTGGGTTAATCCCTACAACAATCTAAAATGGCAAATGTGGGGGCTGATAAAAGTAATAAATAGCTGTGGTCTTTCTAAAACTGACACTGACCTAATTAGGTTTAAGGTGTGGTTAAGGAAAAAGGAGCTCAAATAAACAAATGAATTACAAACAAAAAAGAAAAATTAAAATGTACGGACAAAACATTGACAGCGAGGTATAAATTAGTACAATTTTTGAAATAACATCAACCTTTTACTTTAGTTACTGCCACATTTTTCTGAAATGTATTTATCATGAATGTGTCACAAGCTTGATCACATAAGCGGAAACAAACACATTAACGCATTAATACATTTAGGTACAATCCCAATACAACTCAGACGTAGACAGCGTGCGTTATGGCTGTGTATTTCACTGAATTGCTTACATTTCAAAATCAGTTCAAGTCTCCTCCCTGCCGTATACACATTACATTTGGAAAAGCAAGAAGTCCCTCAATTATTGTGTCCAGTGAGTTTGGGTCTTGAATTATACTGAAACATTCTGGGATTATTTTAACTACATTTATTTAGAGTACAATACTTGTTTTAAGCTACTGACCTCTACATTTGGGACCACCAGCAGGTCCGATATCTTTGTCCTGTCGTCTATTAGGCTGTTCCAGTCAAGCATGTCAATGGTTCTGTCAAGGCAGAAGATGCAAAAAAAAAAAAAAATGTTTCTCACTTTTTTCACAAATTGGTGTGACTTCTTATTCCATTTGTTTTGTCATTGTAACAAATAATTTGTGGAACAATAAATAGACTAACAAATATATTGTACAATACTGTGCATGTAACTGTAAAGTGATTTGAATACATGTATTTTTCATGTTAGTGAAATAGTGGTGATTGTTTTGTGATTTAATATTGTGATTAAATACAATTAAAGAGTTTGGGAAGTTATGCAATTGCAAAAAAATGCAGAGCAACACTGACATTGTTTTACAGATATGTCAGGGATATTTACGGTTTATATCAGTTATCTGCATGCGCTCATGCTTACCCTAAAGATTCCTCTTTACTTCCACTAAACCAGCCATACAAGTCACCTTTTGCACCCAGTTTGGTCAAGAATTCCTAGATGGACATAAAGACATTAAGTACTGCAGGGCATAGTGTAGCTATATCCTCATATTGTGTATGAAATACATTCACCAGGAGAAAAGAGGAGGAAACATTCAACCTGCAGTTTTGTCAGCTCCAGCCTCTGCTCTAATGCCTCCATGCCATCTTTCCCCTGCTGTGATGCCAGGAAGGTGAAAAATCGCCTCCATTTAACCAGGACCTCTGAGAACTGGAGCTTAGAATAAAAAATAAAAAAAATGCCTGATGTCAGTCCACTTACACAAGAGTATCAGCTAAAGGAGTGCATTGACCTCTCAATCACAACGTACTGCCTACCAGAAACTGAGGTCGTCCTAGAGCAGTCATTTTGATGGCAGAAAAACCATCCATTGAACTCCCACCTAAAGGTCCAACATACTCTTTAAGTCTTTAAATAAATCAAATTGTGTAAAGAGAAAAGTATTAACATGACGGTAGTTTAATTTACTTACCAGATGCTTTGATACATCTGATGAAGGTCTCCATATGCTGGTCACATTTGGCCTCATCGGCGTAAAAATACGTGCGTGCTCCGGTTACACCCTCGCGGCGATCCCCAAACTGTTTGTGTGCTTTGTATTTTTTCTCTCTGTGGTCCTTGCCTGGGGGAAAAAACAAATATGCATGTCTATTACTTCTAATTACATCATAAACTGTTTCCGCAAATGAGAACAAAACAAGGCATCTTACCTATGCTCTCTTTTTCTGCAGTGGATACACATGAACTAAATTAGAAGAAATACAAGTAAAAATTACAAATATTAGTTTGTAATCAGAAATACATTAAATGTCTTTTGTTTAATTTGGGAACTGATTGCTCTTTATGTGAACATTTTGACCTTGTGGCATTGGCATGCCAGAGGCTGACATTGTGCTTAGTGACCCTCTACATACTGAACTGTCGTGTGTTGTCAGTCTGCTGGCCCTCCAGATAGGGCAGTTGTAGTGTCACAACCCCCCCCCCTTCACCATAGGGAACTGAGGGCTCATTTTACCAACTGGATGACTAAACACGAAGCACTCTGGACATCAGGGATGTCAATAGGATTCAAAGCCAGGAAACTGAAGGGAGTTATATTCTTTTAACATGACATGACACTTAGCAGGCCCTTCTATTCTAGAAATCTACATTTGGCTACAATGTATGAATATGACACTGACTTTGACTCTGAAATTGTATTGTCTCACACATTTTTAATACTGTTTTCTTGATATTAAAAAAAGAGTATTGCAGAAACCATCAGTCAAATAATGGATTAGTCTATCAAAGGAAAAATGTATTGTTAACAGTTTTGATAATTGAATAATCGTTTATCATTTATTAAGGACAAATGCCTCTCACAATGTGAAGATTTGCTGCTTTTCTCTGTTTTGTATAGTTAGATGAGTATAGTAGTAGTAGTAATAGTAGTATTAGTATTATTATTATTATCATTATTATTATTATTATTGGTAATTGAAATCTTTTGGGGTTTTGGACCATTGATCAGAACTTGGGAACACTGAGAACTTGTAATGGTAATTTTCCACTAGATTCTGACATATTTTAGAATAAATAATCATTAAATTGTAAAAATAAATAAAAAGACAAATATGTCCATAATTAAAGTAATTGTTCCATACAGTCCTAAAAATAAATCTAATCTCAGAGTTTTAAGTAGCACTGATCATTTGGGGTAAGCAATCATGTTGTCAGTACCGGTTCCAGTGGAGATTTATAAATACTGTTTCAAATGCTTTCTGTGTAATACTGCCAAAAATTCAAATTGTGCTAGAAGCACAGATTATTGGTAATCTTTTGGCATGAAACAGGACATTTGATACAATTTCAGTACTGTCACAACTTATTAGTTTTAGCCAGCTTCATTAGAAACATTCTGGCCTTCAAAACCATGCATTAATAAAATCCTGACTGTAAAAACAGGTATGTATTTTAAGTTCAAATAGCCCACACAACTGAAGCCAGGCATTGCTTCAAACATTAAGCCAGGCCTCTGTTCCTTACATCTTCTTTCTGTTGCAAGGAACTAATGTTGTTTCTACAGTATCTTGACAGATCATTGGAGTGCCTGTCAAACCCTGCTGTCTGAGATCAAGCTGGCTTAAAGTACCTTGTTCCCTTTCTTTACAGTTCGAGATGTATGTTAACTAAACAAAAGCTTTCTAGGCTGAGGTTTGATACTTCTTCTGATGGTGTCATGCTTATGTTCCCAACAGTAAAAAAAGATATATATATATATATATTTAGCAAAGGGTTTGCCTAGGAGCTTTATCGCCTTAGAATGTGATAACACAATAAACCAATAAAGAACATTCTGTCTGGCACAAGCTGACTTTACAGTTAGCTGTCATTCTACGTCAACAGACATAAACACCAGATACTTAAACATGCTACATACTTACAGCCCTATTCACTATGCCTGATCTTTAAAAACAGATGTGTGAGATAAAAAAGCTCATTCTTAAAAAGGTTCAGTCATGTTTGAGTATTATGTTCATGCTAAGTAAATCTGACAATTGTGTTTGTATTGTTCCCTTCAATGAAACAAGCATCAAATATTATTCATTCATTATTGATTTGATATTAAAGCAATTCCTAAATGTGCCAAAAAGTCCACATTTTATTTTGGACTACGAGATGTCCTAATTACTCATAATGCATGAATGCCCAGAGCTACAACTTAAGTAACATTGCTGCTGTCTCTGCCCAGAGGGACTTCTTACATAAGGTCTGTAATGTCATCCAAGTTAGTTCACAGATCAAATAGCCACTGCCTTGTGCTACCCATGTGACAGAATTCCTAATGAGTGAGAAATTCTCTTCAGCCAGCCAATCCAGAACGAGGGGCAATGTCTGAGCCAGCAAATCATGCTGTAAAGTGTGTTTACTTCCTGGTTGTGAGACTAAAACCTATTTTTAACATCAAGTGGAAAATACTCTGTGAGGTAACATACTCTGTGTAGATGTCAGTTTACTTTGGAGAATTAAAACAGGACATTATCTGGGCAGTTATATGACCAATATTGATCCATAACTGACTGCAAACAAAATCATATTTTTGTATGCACTATCTACTGAAATGTGTGTTAATACTGCAACTTTCATACTCCATCTCTTTCTGCTCAGCCTCCTCTTGGCTGATGTCTTCCTCCACGCTGTAGTCCAGGACAGAGCCGACGCCGAAGGCCTGATTCTTCTGGATCAGCGGCCGGATAGCCATGTGGTCCTCACCGGCGACAAACTGGCCATAAAACGTCATCTTCATGAACTGGTCGAAGGCTCTCTGGCCCAGGATCTTCTTACCTATATCCATTATCTGAGCAAGAAGGGAGAGGACATGGTACATAACCCCAGGCATATTGTATAATGTGCCTATAATTTATTCTACATGTCATTTATCATATTTTATGTGAATCATTCTATCCCAGAAAAGACAGGGTGTAGGCGGGTTTTAAAGGCTAAATGTTTACCTGACAGACTACAAAAGTATCATGTTGATCTACAACAAAAGAATTATAATTATCTTACCCTCAAGCTAACAACTGCATGAAATACTAAAACAGGGAAAAAGTATGAAACATTGCAGGTTCACTGAAAAATCAAGAGTTACACCAGATTATATTACTGTTTCACATTCGGTGTAACTTGCTTTTATAACCAGAGCCAAGCTTTCAGTTGATTACAATGAAGATATGAGTGTGAAAGGAATACACTTGCAGTGAGTCTATTAAGGCACTATACCACCATGCATCACAACATGGGCTGAAAAAAAAGCCTTGTTTGAAGGGAAAGTGTGTCTTGTGAAAGTGTGTGAAGTGTGTATTGTGGCAAATTTGTTTACTCTGTATTGACATGACCAGATGGGCATAAAATGGTCTGCCATTCAGCCTAGCCTACAGCTAGCAAGGAGAGGTTGCATGCTTGGAAAAACAGGTTGTAATTTAAGAGGGGGGGGGGGGGGGTTATTGCCTAAGCCTGGGGGTTATAAGCATAAGGGGCAGACAGATAGGTCTATAGGTTCAATTTTGACATACAGCCAAGTTTGGTTTTAATTTGAACAGAATTTAAGGCCTTTCGTAATATTACAGTATTAAAACGTTTTCTTATCACCAAAACTCTCACAAATAGGCTATCTGTGGGCCTATGTCAAAGGAGTTCCTCTCTGCATATGAAATAAGACAGGTTTAGGTACTTAAATGTGCCCACCACTATGACATTTCTTCTGGCGTTTCGTGCCTTTTTTACTCATACCTGTTTCGATGGGGGACTCATTTTTCCCGCCTAAACGCTAAACCTAAAGTAAATGCTAACCTTTATATTGTCGTCATTAAGTCACCTAAACAATATTCATCGTTATTGGCCGGGTTGCAAGGTAAGCTATAGCGTCTGATTAATGTTACCTCTTTATTCTTATCGACCAGGAAGTCATAAGAGCAAAGTTTGAAAACCACCAAACTTCTGAGAAGCTCTAATGAGTCTTTGCTCTTGTAAGCCCCCTGTGCCTGGTCAAAGTCTACGGAGACCTCATTAGCAGCAGCGGTGGTGGTGGTGCTGGTGGTTCCGTCTCCTCTTCTCCTCGGCTGTCCGGGAAACTCCGTCTTGACAGGGTCATGTTGAAAACCGTCGTCCTGAGGCTCCGTCTGGGTCGCAGAGGTCGAGTATTGGAGTCTTCGACTGGAGAGTAATCGCTTAAAGGGAATGTCCGCCCCTACCCGTTTCAGGGCTGGCACGGTTTTTACATGAAACATCACCGTGGAGGAGGGAGATGTCAGCGGAGCGGTGATGTTACGCAGACCATACGCCCGTGTGAGGCCAGCTGCACACGCTACAGTGTGAAAAGATAGGAAGCCAAGCAGTAACATTAGCATCACTTGGTTGGTGGAACACATGTGACGCAAGAGTTGTTTACATCATACCCCTGCGTAGGTAAAGCACGCCATGTTTTCCTCTTCCTAATTTCCGCAGATTGCAGCGGTGGTTAATTATAACTCCTCGTTATAAACAATTGTTTGTTGGTGTAGCCTACTTTTTCCCTGTCTACATTATAAACACGCCTCCCGTTGCTCACCTTCCCTATGGCTCAGTTTTAGGCTAAAGGTAGGCTTATAATTGGATGGATGTGGGGTGATGGGAAATTGCAGTGTAGGCCTACATTGCCACATCCATGGCTACAGCAGTGCAAATCACAAAAACAAACAAGATTAGGCATCGTTAAAAAGCCATAGACTGTATATTAGTTTAATAATAAACAGCTATATTAGTTTAATACCGTGATGTAAATAGCCTAATACATTAACTTATATAGGATAGCTTTACTATGAGAATATAGACTGAATACTGTACATTCTAGGCTACCCATAACCAACTGTATTAGTGCAGAAATTGGCCTTAGTTCTATAAGCTACACTTAAAAGGTCAATAAGTTACACTGTATTATATAACATAATGATGTATTTTACAAATGGGGTACTTTGTATAAAACAGTACTTTACCTTTCATTGTAATTCACAAGACAAATAATCTCATGCTATAGGTAATTGTAGCACCAATAATTCACCCCAGGTTTATGCAGGCCTACATGAATTACATAACTTAAAAACATAATTGACCATGTGAATTACAATCAAAACATACCAGAAAGCATTATTCATTATAAGTTAGTAGTTGTCTAATGTTAACCATTTACAAAAGACCTGTCAAACTATTTGAAGTCATAGCACTTTTCTGTTTTGGAATTTTGGCATGGGTCTGTTGACATGGTCAAGGTATCATATCAATAGAACTGAATTACAAACATGTCATAACATTTTGTAGAGAACAACTTTATTTTGGCCCTGACCTGACCCTGATAATCCACAATGTGATGTGCTGTTGTGAGAAAAAAAGAGACCCACTAGGGCACTTGCACTGTGCAACCACTCATGGAGAAAGGTGTCCGCATGTTACAATGCATCTGATGTAATGATGTAATAATGGCTTCGCTTTTAATGGTACCTTGCACTTGTTTTATTTATTATAGGAGGGGCCACATGCCATAATCAATTCGTTGGTGTTAACAGATGGGGGAGCTATTGTCTAACGGAGTTGTTACTCTGCCGCCCCCTCCACCCCCACACACAAAGGAACACGCACTTTCCCCATGCATCAATTAAAAAAAAAACTACCTTAATTAGTGTTTTCTAAATACAAACCATTTCTACAATGTGTCATTTTAAATCGGACGATTGAAAGATGCTTCAAATACGCAACTTTGAATGATAATAATTATATCAGTGGCTATTTTAATTATTAAAAAGCAATGCCTTTTTGTCCTAATCGCACACATTAACTTGTGTTTGTTATAATGACGAAATGGGCCAAAACATTGTTTTAACCTAGGCGATTAAAGCAGACCCTGTTACACACAGGCCTATGTAGATTTGGTGGCGCACGCATGGCACACACGTACAGCCAAAGATAGAGTAACAAATCAGGAATTTATCCCTCCTACCACTACTGAGAGCGCAAGAGAGGACAAAAGTTATAACCGCTTCTCCTCAGAAAGGAAAACGCCAAAGGCACCTAATTCGCCTTCATTTTTTTGCAAGGCTATCAACACATCTATTCGTTTCGACGCGCGCTGAGGACATTACGTTGGGGGAAAAAAGTTTTAATTTCATTATGACTCTGGACCCACGAGCTTTTGAATGATGGCCTATTTCAGAAATGTTGATGGAATAAAGGGCGCACTGCAGGAGAACAGCGTTAGTCAAGAATAGCCTACTGTGATTTGCAAGTTTGGGTTTTATGACTTTGTTTCAGCTGTTCGGTTGGGATTGCTGTCGCATGGTCACTTTTTTGCTGCTGAGTTTCTCGATGGCGTAGGGGGTTGCGAGAGTTTAAAAAAGCACCTTTTTGGACAAGGATTTGCTATCTACCAAGCAGATACCTATGGATTATATGCGTTAAACAAATCGGAGGTTTTCTCAAAAACAGTGAAAAACAGTCAATCATATTTTGGAGAAGGGAAATGCGGTGTGAAAACGGCGTCTAGAAGGATGCTGCTGCTTGTACAATGGAAGTGAAGAACTCTTTAGCTGTTGTTGCGGTGGTTTGTCTCTTCTTTTGCTCCAGTTTCAGCCACGAACTCAACCCAAAAGGCAGGAATGTATGCAAAGCACCCGGGTAAGCGACAGTGCAGAAGAAAACAGGTTACAATATGTAGCCTGTAGTTTTTGTTCCCACTGGTTGTTAATGTATCAGCTTGTGACATAGTTTGCCTCATTCTATCTTCAGCATTCGGTAGTTATAAGTCACTTTCTTCAAAACAGCACAGTCAGAGTATTAATTGCACTAAAACATGTGAAATCATCACGTTCCTCAAGTCTTTTTTATTTGTTTGGAGAATAATTGGGTGTTCAACACAGCACAATAAATTCATAACTTAATGTTGGCCTTATGCACGAATAACGGTTCTCACTAAATTAAAAAAGTCGCTTGCCTGTATCTGAACTCCACCACTGACTTTATTCTCTAAACGTTTATTTTACTTTTATATCAAGAATTAGTATTCACACTGAATAGATTATTTCACATTCTTTTCTACATATAACGCGTTCCCAGTCCGCTGTATATAAGGAGGAGGAGTCCATTGAAGAAAGCAGCTAAACAGATGTGTGCATCTGGAACAGTGTTTTCATTGCTCTTTAGGGGGCGCTCTCGATGACCTTCACAGGATGCGTGGCTCCGAACACATTGTGGTTGATAATGCACTTTTAGAGAAAAAAATAAGTTTATACAATGTTTAAAAGAACACATTTTGGTTGACAATTGTTATTGTAAGAATACAAATCAATTATGTGAAAAGTAACAGAATACAAAGATCTAGACAGCTCCTTCTCAAAAGAAAAGGTATCCAAAAATCATTCCTTGATGACCACTAAGATTATAGCTGAGCCTGTAAAGTGTAGAAGAAAAAACAAACACAGGTCCACAATTGCTGACTACAGCATCCAAACTGTCTATGAATTTTGAAATTGTAGCAGAGAAACAGCAAAGAGGCTATAGTCCAGGGATCATTCTCCGATCTATCATCAAAGATCTGTGATAAGAAATCATGTGCTTAGTAGCTTTTGTTTCTTGTATCATAAGCAGTCAAAGTTGTTGGAGCAAAACTCAAAATAGCTTATCTAAAAAGCCACATGCTGCCAATTTCCGTGCAGTCACAATGAAATGTGAAGTAATCAACAGCTGCTCTTCAAAAGTTTAAGTTGTGCTGTCATCTCATAGATTGTTCTTTGCTTCATGGGTAACAAACCACAGCCTATTTTAGTGCTTTGTGAAGTTTTTAGTGTGATATATACAGTACAGTACACACATTTGTAGAGCAGTCTCTACAAGTTTAACAGTTTGCCCTCCTTCCAGTATTCAACATTCATTGTAGTAAACTCACCACTCACTTGTTTTTCTTATTTTGTTCTATGTTTTTATTTTTTTCTGACTCGAATGCAAATCTTTTGGCACTGATGCAGAAAAATGGGTTTTTGAATCAGTTAAAGAGCATCTAGGGGATTTCTAAGCAAAGCTAGTTGATGCATTATTTCTGAAATTCAGGCAATCGGGAGTGCAGCTATGCTCCTAAACGCCTAATTGATTCTAGACAACTGAATACAATCTTTCTTTTCAGTGCTGACATAGGTTGGCTGTGTGTTGTAGGTCAACAATTCCTCAAAATTTAGAGCCGCATGAAGCAAAAAAGTTAAATCCAGTGTCATATTAATGTACATAAAATGGCAAAAAAAGAAATCGTCTTCCTTCTATTAAGTGTTAGCATACAGATCGGCGACCTGTGATCTCAACCACGCGTCTATTTTGGCAGCAACAAAATCAACGTGGCTCCCTGCTCATTGATTGAAAGTAAATTGCCATCTTCAAACACTTTAGGGGAAGCTGACGTGTTGCAAGGGGCCCCGCAGAGGTCACAGGCCTGGGAGGAAGAGGAGACACATCCGCACTTTCCTGACAGGCCTAAAACTTGGCTGCAAAATATGGTCTCTGAATATTCACATTTCCCCAAAGGCTTAGGAAACCTAAAGCAACTGATAACCTACAGATTCAGAGGTTAAGGGCTTTTGAGTGTACTTACAGTACTGTAGATTGGAATGACCCACATTCAGATAATTATACAACCATGTTCTAAGCATGTGCTTAGAACATGGTTGTCAATGCCCTGCATACGTTTGCAGAAATTGGCATCAGCCACATCAATAAGAACAAAGATCAAAGAAGCATGCGTTGGGTGTGGATGCTGCTGCTTTCTTATGTCTTTGTTTCACTGTATTTAAGCCCAGTTCTTTGCCATTTATCACTACTTTCTCAATCTCAAAACTTCTTTTCCAGATCATCAGGATTTGTGTGCTGCAGTGGATGGGGGCAGCTAGGGGATGAATGCCTGACACGTATGTACCAAACAGTGATCATTTATCAGTACATTTCATTTAGCTCATTGTTCAGGGCAGTTGAATAATACGGCCTGTTCTTGTTCACCCAAGCTCTCTGTGAAGGCAACTTCACCTGCAACGAAAATGAGGTGTGTGTCAGGCCGAATGAATGTCGCTGTCGTCATGGATACTTTGGAGCTAGCTGTGACACTAGTAAGGGATTGCTTATATTTTTTATCATCATTTATACCTTTTTCTTCTCGTCTACGGTTTTTAAAGGTCAAATAGAAATATTGCACTTGTTCAATACCAAGTTTTAGCTCTCATTTAAAATCTAAAACAACAGCATGATTTCAAACTTTGTTTTTTTTTAGCCATTCTACTTGGTGACGGCAATGTTCTATCTGCAGGTCCACCTCTTTGTTCATAATTATTAGATACATTGCATGGAATTAGCAGATGTTAGCTAACATGCTAAACAAAGACGGTGAGCACTGTAAACGTTGTACCTGCAAAACATCAGCTGTTGTGATTATGTTGCCATGCTGGCGTTTAGCACAAAGCACTGCTGTGCAGCCTCACAGAGCCACTAGCATGGCTGTAGAGACTCTTAGTCTTGTTGAAGGACATTTGACAAGTCAGAAGAAATGTGCCCATTTCCTGATTACCGTACTGTCTTTTAACAGAGTGCCCTGCCCAGTTCTGGGGCCCTGACTGCAAAGGGAAATGTAATTGTTACCCCAACGGCCAGTGTGATGACTTGACCGGGGAGTGTACCTGCAACCACAATCGTTGGGGACCGAACTGCGAGAATGCTTGCTTATGCCAAAAGGGCAAGTGTGACCAAGAGACGGGCAAATGCACATGCCACCCTGGCGTCTGGGGTCCCCAGTGCAACAACAACTGCTACTGCAGCATCAACTCTATCTGCGATGCAACGACAGGGCGATGCATGTGCAACCCTGGTTGGATGGGGAGGAACTGTGCAATCCAGTGTAACTGTAACAATTCACCATGCGAACAGTTCACTGGACGTTGCCTGTGCAGGGAGAGGCTGTGGGGCCCACGCTGTGACCGTTACTGCCAGTGTATCCACGGCAAGTGCAATCAGGCGGACGGCTCATGTACCTGCACACCAGGGTACCGTGGGAAGTTTTGCCGGGAACCATGTCCTGCCGGGTTCTATGGTCAAAACTGCAGAAACAGGTGGGGAAAAATATTGGCAGAGAGCAGATGTACCATATAAAAAACACAGGAATATGCAGTTTTACAGATGCCTAATGTTCAGTTCCCTTGTCTGATTCATATTATGGTGCGGTTTTGTGGTTTTATTACGAAATAAGATTGGATATAGGCTGCAGCAGACAAAATGCAAAAAAGAATTTCATGTTTTCATCCATAGGTGTGGACACTGCAAGGGCCAGCAGCCCTGTAAGGTGACAGAGGGACGCTGCATCACCTGTGACAGAGGCTGGAATGGAACACGGTGTGACCAGCTCTGCTCCAAAGGCTTCTTTGGCGAAAATTGCCAGGACGTGTGTCCCAGCTGTAAAGACGGCCACCACTGCGACCCCATTCATGGCAAATGCTCTCACTGTAACCCTGGCTGGATTGGGGACAGGTAAGACAACATAACACACACAGTACCATTTAGAAAGGTGTAAAATAAGAAGAAGAGAAAACATGTTAAATGTAATGTACATATGTTAAAAAGATATAGTATATGTTGTTCCACACTGTGATAATGCTTTTGACTCATACTGCTAAGCTTGAAAATGACTGTAATCATGGCATTTCTTTTGTGTGTGTTAGGTGCGAGGTGCGCTGCCCCAACGGCACATATGGCGAGAACTGTGAGAACAACTGCAGTCACTGTTTTAATGGCATTTGTCATGTTGTCACCGGAGAGTGCTTATGTGACCCGGGATTTTATGGCAGCTAGTAAGTCATAAGACACTTCATACCCAAAAAAAGAATCTGTTCATGCTTAACTGGTTGATGGCTTTCTCACATACACTTATATATCTTGGGAATATGAATGAGTGAACATGTGTTTTGAGGCATATTTTTTTTTACAGATACTGATAAGGAACACTTTTTAAATAGAAGAGTTAAAACTCCTACTAACTTCCATCACAGAGGATTTTGCCTGAAACAAAACACTGCTCCCATTTATGCAGTTTCTCTTTTTCTGTGTCCTATTTCATGCATCTGTCACTTGGAATGAACATTAAACAGATGTTGTTTTTGTCTGTACCCAAGCTGCAATATGACTTGTACACCTGGCCAGTACGGAGTGAATTGCAACCAAACCTGCTCTTGCAATGACAAGAACTGTGATCCTGTGTCTGGTGCCTGCTATCTCCGTAAGAAAATCTTTTTTTTAAGAGCAACCATATGCTTAAAATGGGTTTCTGTAAACAGCAGTAGTCAAAAACTAGTGTTTTTCTAAATAATGTACTTTTTCTAGATTAACAACAGCTATATTTTTTTTACTTGAACTGCACATACACAAAGAACTATAACCTTCTGAACTGTTTGTTCAAAGAGCCAGATGCCAGTGCTGCCTGTGTATTAAATGTCTAATAGTTGGCTGTACACACTGAGTACCAACAAACACATCTATTCAGGTCAGTTTGTGTAGTGGGAGAGTTAACATAGCGAGGCCTTGATATGGTTTCCAGACCCAGACCGGTGTCCTTTTTATGGCTGTGTTTGTTGGCTCTGTTCCTGTTCAGCCAGAGAGAGAGAGAGAGAGAGAGAGACAGAGAGAGAGAAAGAATAAAGAGGAAGATATGAGAGAAAAAAGAGAACTTAGAAGGGAGACAGACAGTAGAGGGAAAAGAGGATTGCAGGCAGACAGGCAGGAAGAATATTGTTTTTGGGAACACAAAGTTAGCAGGGATTTTGGCAAATGGATGTGATGGGCGGCAACTGTTGGCCTGTGATATCATAAGACCTTGTCACTTTTACCTTACCCCCCACCAAAACCATTTTTCATTCTTTATCCATCTGTGAGCACAGAGGAAATGACAAAATGCCACGCCCAGACTGCCCAGCAATCCATCTCAGCTTTATGTGACAGTGTTAACCCCTGAGGGCCGCAGCTACTTACCCCTTAACTGATGGTTTGCTTCTCTTTTGGTGTCATCTGTCCTTGCAAGCGCCAAAGCCATCGATGCTTATGCAATGCAGCACTTATTGTATTTGGGGTGTATCCCACTTGAGGAGGGAAGGATGATAATAAATCATAGATGAGTTTTGGAGACGTTTAGTAAAAAGCAGGTGAGGACAGGAAGTTGCTTGCAGGAAATCAGCAATGAAAGCGTAAGTGGTTCCTTGTCTTGAGGCACAAAAGATTAATAGTGAATTATTTGTAGTGAATTTCAGCTTTTTGCAGTATTCCTCAGAGATGCTTTATGTCAAACAGCTTTTGAAAATCAATTGTTTTACAACAAAGCTAAGCATCACATTAATAAAGATTATGGACAGTTAGATAAACCCTCTACTCAAGTCATATGCTTTCAAGTGTACAGTAAATCATAATAATTTGCTAATGGTCTCTAGTGTTAGTGATGACAGAGAGAGAGTTTTGTTGAAACTGGCATTCAGTTTTGCTGCGCCAATGTGGCACACCCAGAATTCCCTGCATCTCTTCTTTCAGAGCCCAACCAGCGGATGGGTGTGATCGCGGCTGGAACCCTGGTCTCCTTTTTACTGATTGTCCTGCTCTCGCTGCTGTGCTGCTGCTGCCTGTGTCGACACAAAGACGACCACAAGTGAGTGACAGATAGGTGTCTTCACCTCTACGGTCCACAATTGGGCTTGAGTTCCTAGTAGGAGGCTTGGCCCCGGTTATCAAAATAGAGATAAATATTGTATTTCTACTCTCTCTCACAGGTACCAGGTTGTTAAATGAATAAATGCATTTAAATTGTATTTTAAGTACTTTCATATATTAATATTATTACAGTGCGAGTTGCAATGTGAGCAGCCCCTGAGCCCTCAAAAGAGGCATGGGGCCAGGTTTAATATGCCTCTCTTGAATGATTCATTTGGATTTCCATGGCGTCATCCCTTTTCAATCCTAACCAAGACAACTCTACCAACAGCAAAAAAGCCAAACGGATCCTGTGTGGACGATTCAGCCGAATCAGCACTAAACTTCCCCGTATTCCACTGAAGCGACAGAAACTGCCCAAAGTAGTCGGTAAGCCCCAAAACTCTTTCTCATATCCCACCGCAGTGCTGCCAGAAGCTGCTGTGTTTTATGTAATCATTGTCTCCGCTGCTCGTACAACACATTCCGCTAAAGCCACATCACTCATAGCATCATAAATAGTCGAGGCATAATTAGCAGAGGTCATTAATGTAATGATATTCAGATTTTGACATGGAGCTGTCAAATAATATGAAAACTGTGGTTTCACTCGTGATCAGTGCTTTTATACATCTTTAGCTTAACACAGCATGGACAATGACAAGCGTGCATGGCAGTCAGAGTAAGCATTTTACTGTACCTTCAGGGCTACCTCAATCTTCCTCTTAGTTGATGAATAGGGTTGAAAAGTGTATGGTGGCTGCCAGGCGAGTATGGGGTTTCATTTGAAAGGAATGCACTGGTTTTAGAGCCCCTTGTTATTCTTGGCACCCTCAAATGCCATGTGTTCATATTATTACAGCCCTAAACTGGGCTTTTCTTCCCGTTTTCTTTACTTGTTTCCATCGTCTTTTTCCCCAAGAATTTTTTTTTCTTGGACTGAGGAGGAGGCTGTGTTATTAAAAGAAGGCCAGTGGTTGTCGGGGGGCCCGGGTGGTGGTGAGTGACACGCTATCAAAGGCCTCTCTGTTTGGGTGGATGCTGCAGCTCTGCTGCTCCATGCGGAGGTCTCGTGGTCTGTGACAGATCTGTCTGTGACCCCAGTCTTTTTTTTTATGGTAGACAGAGGAGATATGATGATCTTTTAAACCCTGCCACACACAGTTGAACACGGCTGTTTTTGTTCAGGATTTTAAAAAAAAGATTAACAGTTTTAAAATACACATTTATCTAGTTATCTGAATTTCTTTAAAGATTTGAGCGTCTGTATAAAGAGATAGTCGTCGTGTTGTCTCCCTGTCTTTCCCCATAAGCTATGTTATATCACTGTACAAATGATTGTTCTTCCTTATGACAACACATGCAGATGCAGCGGATGTTTTGTCAAGTACTGCAGTATTTCAATAAATTATAATAGCAATATTTTTCTGCATTTCACAATATATGGAATTTTCAAGACATGGACATATTCTCCTTACTGTACAGACCTTTATAGGAGCCCGTTTATATCAATAGTTCTATTTACTAGTTGAAGTAGGAGATTAATAATATCTGGCACATAACATTGACCGAATATAGGGGTGACATTTGCAGTAGTGCTAAAGCAATTAGTCAATTTATGTACAAGTCCACTGACAGAAAGTTAATGTATAACAATGTTCATAATCGGTTTAGTGTTAAAAGTCATTTATCAAGAAAAAAAGGCCAAACATTCCCTGGCTGCAGCTTCTCAGAATTTGTCATTGTGAATCTTTGGACTGTTAGTCTATCAAAACAAGCCATGGAGGTGGGCTCTGGGGAAAGTGTAATGGGAATCTTTTTCGATTTCTTGATCAAATGATTGATTGGTTGGGGGTGGGTGGGTGGGGTTCAGTGTTGCACAGCAGTTTCTTAACTTTTCCTCAGCTTAAGCATAATTATGAAGCACTGTAATTTGATTCTTTAAAAAGGCTCTACTGAACTCAGCGTGCTGTGGAAGGAGTTCTTTTCCATGTCTGAGCAGCATGTGCCTCCTCAGTTATCCAGTTTCTTTAAGCTAGAATCTGTCTCTATTATGCCTCGGTCAAAATACAACACTGGGACAGAGATGCCTTTGTCATCATATTGGGGAACATTAATACGGATGTTTTTAAATAGCTTGACCATGTGAAGCAATGTGCCAGAGGCATATACAAAGCAACGTGTTCTTAGCCAAATACCTATTTAAACAACAGATATTTCTCACATTTTTACTATACATAGAGATACCGGGATGTGTTTACACTGTAAGCAAAGCGAAAAAGATCAATTTTTAGGCTTTTAATGTCAAATGCCTACAAGAACAGATAAGGTTGAAAACAGATAAGGCTACCATGTACCACTTCAATTTAAGAACAGACCTCAATACCCAGTCAAATCTATTACAGAGAGTATGCATCTCTTGTGTCCTTCTTGGTTTGTCCTATCCAAATGTGTGCTACTCTGCTTTCTGTTGGCTTACCCACAGAAGTGTGGTCTGCCAACATTTAGAAACTCAAATTCTGACTGGGGCTACACAGTCCTGCACACACACACATTCCAGAGGGGCCCAATGGGGCTGGAAACAGGAAGTGGTCAAATTTACCCCAGCCCGTGTCAGAACTGTGATTTATCCACACCAGGGTCAGTGGCAACAGATGTGGCAAGACCAAATGAAAAAGGGACAGGAGGAAGTAGGGAAGGAAGACAACAACCTCTATTAGCATGGTTAGCCTCAGAGAAATAGCTACACGAACACACTGACACCTATTCACCTCTTGGCAAAAGTAAGGCTATTTGCTTGTAGTTTGGCATTCCATTCTAGGCATATTTACTCCACGCCCAACAGATTCACGTCTGTCCGGCATTCCTTGCATCCTCTGTGTGCAAATGCTTCCCCACGGGTAAGGGCTGAGAGCAGCTCCACCTTTCTTTATTTATCATGGGAAAGTTGGCTGGGATTGTAAATGTGTTTGCAACAACACTCAACTTCACATTCATGCTAGTGTGACGTACCAAAAGAAAACTTTCTCACACCATAAATTTGTTCTTGAGTGCATGAATTAAGATGGAACAAAGGAGAAAATGTCAGTTTGAGTTTTAGCAATATTTTTAGATACAAGTGATCACTAATTGATTTAAAAGCTCTGAATTGGCCATGTTGGATGCCACTCAGTGTACTGTATTTGTTTTAGACTCTGCAGGCAATCCTGTAAAACTGACACAGGCTATTTCAAGCTGAACCCTCGTTTCTTGTTATTATTGGCTAATAATCCCCGTTCTATGCCCACAATTCCACAGCATTTAAACTGCCAACTTTCTTTCTTTGTCCCAGCCAGGCTCCCTAGCCTTTAGACTACCTCTGTCTCAGGTCTCTTAACACATCCCCCCACTGAGCAACTGTGGTGGCGGAGCTCTGCAGCTGGGATGTGTCAATAATGCCCTGTTGTGCGTTGGCCTCCATGTAGGCAGGGATCACAGTGGCGTCCAGTCTGCAGAACAATCTTCCCCACCAGACCCACAGTCTAGTGGGAGCAGCTTTCAAGGGCAGCAGTTGTTCATCACTGCATCCAGATAATGTCGCAAAATACCCAGTTGTGTTAGCATGTTGACTAACTTAACTGAAGTCTTTGCATAGGTTAGCTGCTCTACATTCTTAAGTCCCTTATAGTCTGCCAATCTGCCTGCAGGGTCTTTAGTGTGTAAAGACCCTGCACAAGGTCAGAAGACAGACCACACACCCTGTCTTATTCAATTTATTTATTCAAACTTGTTGAATTTGGGCAACCTATTATTAGTCATCCACACCTCTGTAAAATATTTTTGCTGGGTTCTGTATACATCATATTATTATTACTCTATCACATCCACACATAGCTGATTTTGTTTCAGTCGATCCACTCAGAATAGTTGCGGCATGAAAAACTTTGGAGTCATTTTTGTAACAACAAAAGTCCAGTATTAACTACACATGTAGAGAGTGCAGGGTGGCATTATTCTAGTAAACATGATATCTTTAAATAATCACATAAATGCGTGCCCTCGGATGGAAGTCCCCTCAAAGCAGTAACACTTGTTATTTTTGGTCTTCTTTTCCTCCTTTTTTCACACATCTGTACTTGTGTTTTGCAGACATGTTGCACCTGTGTTGACATTATCCACCCTACAAGTAACACAAAGACATCAGCCTACCAAACTCAAACATGGAGTTCAGACGTTTAGATGACTTGTTTTGAATAAATGTAAAAAATGATTTAGCTGATAACAATGTTTGTAGATGAATGTATCATTAAAGATTCAGCTAGCCTCTAAACAGATATGAGGTACTTACTTACATTAAAACTATAATAACTATAATTTGGAAAACTAGATAAAACTTGACTTGACCATGACTAAATCTGGTTGAGAAAATGAAAGTCACAAGGCATGTGAGGAAAACGGATGGACACAGGAAGCAAGAGAATAAACATCAGACCAGTTTATAATGAAAACTAAACCAGACATGTTCAGTCTACACATTATTGTGGGAGGAACTTCTAAACAGACCATCTGCTAAAGTTATATGAATTAGAATGTTATTAGGATCAAGATTGTCTTCTATATCAAAAACCAACAAGGAGCGATGCAGTGAGAATGTAAACAAATATGTGTGAAATATGTTCTCAAACTCTAATATTACAAATTAAAAGAAAATGCAGTTTTTCCTTTAATAGGGCCTCTATAAGTCACCAAGTCTGTACAAATCTGTACAGTTAATCAATCAGTGTTTTAATGTAACAAAGTACAAATACTTTGTTACTGTACAATTGTTACATATCTGTACTTTACTTCATTATTCATATTTTTGGAAACTTTCACTTTTACTCCACTGCTTCTCCTAAATGAAATGTATACTTTTACTTTGCTACATTCACCCCAAGCGTCTTCGTTACTCGTCACTTGCAATAAATGATTTTGTAAGTTTTAGTGAACAATTCTTCCTCACAAAAAATGAAAATTCAGTTTCTATTTTGTCAGACTTTGAATTTAATGTTTAAGAAGGTGTGAACACCCTGAATATTAAACTTTACTATAAGGAAGCCACAATAAATAATAATCAACATGTTTCTTTACTTTTACTTCTAAAAGTTAAGTACATTAAATATCAGAAAATTACTTTTGATACTTAAGTACAGTAAATATCAGATACTTTAAGACTTTTACTCAAGTTATATTCTAAAAGGTGACTATAACTTGTACCAAAGTAATTTTCTTGTAAAATAATTGTACTTTTTTTATCAAGTATTGCTTTCAAGTACTTTAAACAAGACTGCAGTCAATCAACCATTGCTAAGGAGCTAGGATTTGTTCCCTGGCCAGGGTCCTGGTACAGTTAGGGGATTTCTTCCACCTAGGGTTTATCTGAGGTCTAAACAACTGGATGGACCCATGTGTCATCGGGCATGTAAACAGGCGCATCTGATGTGGTCGGTCATGTCGAGTTAACGCCCAGTAAAGTTGAAGCCAAAACTCACGCAAGTATACCTCAGACACCACAGCTGTCCTGAGACTGAAGGGTCAGCAGAATGCTGCAGTGTCTAGGGAAACTGAGAGACAGAGAGAGAGAGAGAGAGAGAGAGAGAGATTGTTAAGGTAATGGATTCTCTGGAACATGATGAAAGAATTTGTTCAACAACTCATACTAGAAAAGACCAGAATAAGGGACAGCATGACATCATTATCACTACAGTTTAAGGGTCAATACGTTATCAGTTGTTGTTGTAATTACAGATTCTTAATTATCACTCCATACATGTTAAAGGAATAGTTTCAATTTTGGAATTACATTTATTGTGTACAGGCTAGCAGTGTCCAGACTAGCTGTTTCTCCTTGTTTCAAGTCTTTATGCTAAGCTAGGTGAGGCATGTACTGTACTTATTAGCTTCGTAATTAATTCAATGAGAGTAGTATCACTATTTTCATCCCACTCTCAGAGAAGGATTTGTATTTTCCAAAATGCTAAACAATCCCTAGAAAATAGTATATTTTTAAGCGATTTGTTTTTACTTTATTCTAACTTCTGTTTCATTGAATTGCAATGCATCTAATAGCTCACTTACTCCTAAATAATGTAGTCATCATAAATTAATGACTCAATTGTTTGGGTCACTAAGGAGCCACAGACCCACCAAAAACTATGCCAGTGGTCTCATATGATGGTCAGAATGCTGTTTCTTGTTTGCCTTTTTAACTTGCTGAGAATAACACTTAAATCACTTTAGCTTTTGACAACAAAATGTACAAATACTAAACAGGTTACAAAAATATCTACACTTGCTTCCAAAACCCATAATGTTGGAGCCTTTGTTAACTCCAATTCAAATCTAAAGCCAATAGAAAAACAGTTTTTCCGTAGACTCACTTAAACCAACACTTTCTACAATACTCGCTGCAGCAGTTGTGAGAGAGAGTGAGAACAGACTGTTGTTCTTGTAACACGGTACAATACCCTCTGGCTGACCTTTTGGCTTCTGCGTTTGTTTTCTGTTCTCAGTAGCCCACCACGACCCAGAGAACACCTTCAACTGCAGCTTCATCGAGCCCCCCTCGGTGGCCGAGCAGCCCTCCCCCTCCTCCTGGTCGTCCCAGGAGTCTTTCTCTTCCTTTGAGAGCGGAGATGAGGGGCCAGTTTACTGTGTGCCCCATGAAGGTGAGTCATCGTTAGAATAAATAAACAGTTTAGTTATCTTGAATGACACACATAAATCCCTAATTTGTCTTTGACGTGTAGGAGACTTTACACATACACACCCTGATAGACACAGGTTTCTAAAGAAGTCAAGATCCCCAGTGTGACCGTTAAGTGACTCACCCACTTCTGTAAATCTCATTAGGGAGATAGTTTCTTTATCATATGCCATCTAGGCCTAGGTTTTGCGTCGAGACGAGGAGAGTATAAACAGGAAATGGAACGGCCAAGTCAGCACATGGCACACATCCAAACAGTGACTAACTCCTTGAAGTTTGATGGAAAACACCCATTCCATCAGTTTCTATTCTAGGAGTGACCGTATGAGTTAGGTTGTATTTTGGGGGACTTTTCAGTGTGCTTAGTGATTAATGGGTTTTCAGTGCTCTCTTACTACCTTGGTTTAGTTCTCATTCTTTTAATAAATGGTTCAAGGGTTTTGAAACAATTGATTTTGAGTTAAAAGCCTCGGGCACAAAATAATTGCTGCAAACGTCACAAAAGCGTTTTGAATTAGAGTTGCCCGATACAATCTGTTGCATTGTAGCCAATCCAGTCTCAAGTATGTGTATACAAATGAGCAAATGAAGTGGTACAGAAATCTTTAAATTACGTGTGTTCATGCTTTTCTGGTGGGAAGAAAAGAAAATTTTCCAACAATGAATTGCTGCTATTTGTGAAGGTCACAGATAAAGCACATTGTTAACAAGTTTCAGATTTACAAGATGTGTATTATTTTTTCTACAAACAATGCCTCATTTTTGATTGATTGTCCTGTATTGCCAAAATTATTTACATAGCTCAAAATAACATATTTGCCTCAAAGGGCTTTACAGTCTGTATAGCATATATGACATCCTTTATCATTAGACCCTTGATTCAAATGAGAAAAGTTGTCCAACATTAGCAAAGATAAGCTTTCATAAGCCAGTTGTCATACCATATAATGTATAACGTGTATGAATATTTAAATAATCTGATCTCTTTAACAAGTCATTTGTATTGGTTAAAATGTACCTTAAGTTTGAATATTGGATAGCTAATTTTGACTAATACCTGTTGATCTTCCAATGATCCACAGAATCCGTCAACGAAAGCAAAGAGAAGCGCAGCCCCAGCCCAGCAGCAGAAAAGCCAGAAGCTGTCCCTAATGAGGATGATGCAGGGGAGTATACCTCCTTGAAAGACACCAGTGTCACAAAACCAGAAGGCAGTGAGCAGCCCCTGCTGAAGTCCTCTGACAGCGAAGGCTCCACCAGTGGCTCTGAGTCCACTACTGCAAACCTCTATGCTCGCATCGCCCGCCTCTCCAAGCAGTCCAAGGAGGATGATGGCAACGGCAAGGATGGGGATGGCACTCCTACACCAGAGGCAAAGCGCAATGGAAAGCCACCACCTTCACCTGGCAAGCCCAAACCACGGCCACCAGACCCATCTACTAAGCCCAAAGTATCGTGGATACATGGAAATACTACAGGGTCTCTCCAGCCAGAGCAACAGGGGCATGGGGGTATTAAGGCACTTGCAGTGCCAAAGCAGAAAAATAGAAGCTCCAGCGATGGTTCAGCCAAGAGCGAGGAGCGGCAAAAAATGAAGGAGAGGAGCCGTGAGCAACAGAAGAAACAAGAGGGGAAGGAAGCAGATGCCAATGACTCCCCCCAGCAAACACAAACCTCTGCGAGGTAAGAAGTCTGGGGACGAGAACAGCAGTCCCAGTCACATGGAGCACATCAATGGTGTGGTTCAGAATGCCCTCAAGAAGATAAGTAATTTCCACAGCTCCTCAACTGAGAAAAAGAGTTCTGACAGTCCAAAGGAGACCCCCAAGGAGCCACCTAAGAGCCCCAAAGTGATCCACCATCATATGAACTCTGAGGCTGCCACACTCCTGGCTGCTCAGCTCAAGGAAAAAACCCAAAGCATCAACAGGAATGAGGGGACAGGTCTGACAAAGACCAATGGTCTTTCCACACCCAAGGGAAATCGTGAGAAGCCAACACCTCCACAAAAAGCCAAGAGGACCCCCTCTAGTGGATTTAGCCAGCCGGGCTCCAACAAGCCCCTGCTGCCCACTTCGAGCAGCCTCCAGAAGATGGTGGCACCCATTGCCACCGACCTTGGGACCCCTGAAGCCAAGAGCCCGGAGAAGCAGGACTTAAACGGCTCAAGGCCAGGGGACCAGATATTGGATCCTACACCAAAGAAGACTCCCATAAAAAAGCCACCCAGGAAGAAAGGCAAGGAGGGCACGTTGGATACATCAGAAAGTAAAACACCCCAGCAAAAGACAGCCATTATGCCACCACAAGTAGTGAAATAAGTATTTTTAAAGACAAATGACCAATGTTTGTGATGGATTTCAAAGAGACTAAAATGCATTTGTTGAAAGGTGAATCACAGAGTTTTTTTAAATCAAGGAATTTTAACAAATTTAGTGTGTCAAGAGTGAGAAATGCATTTAAATTGAGTGCACATTTGAGTCGTATAGGTGAGTTTCTATTATAATGATGTCTATACACCATTGTATTTCATTTCAAGAATTCTATGTTTTGTAATGACTATGTCTCAATCTTACACTACAACCTGTGGCGAAGCCAGACTCAACTGTGAGAACAGTGGTGCACAGACATAATCCATAGTTCATTCATCTCTATTCTTCTGCAGTATGTCCACCACTATATTTATATATGGATTGCTTTTGAGGTTGCATAACTGTAATTTGCTATGCAGGTGTCAGAAACATAGCTATTTTTTATGTACACTCTCCCAAAGGTACTAAGGGTACTAAAAAATAACAAGGAAATTAGATCCTCTGAGGATTCCAAGTTAATTTGTTTGTGTTTGTTTTGTTCATGGACCAACATGCATAAATACAGTTCAATACCTGAAGCCACCCACTTAATTTTGTATGTCTAGGCACACTTTTACAATTTCAGTGTGTATAGTTGGAGAAATTGATTGGCAAAGAAAGCACCTTTTTAAGTTCCTATTAGAGCAGATTGCAGGTTGATGTACCATGTTACAAGGAATGCTTTTCTTTAAACAACTATATCTCACACCTCAAAGCACAAAGGTTATGCTACATTTAGGACTTAATTGTCCATGTGCTTATAAGTCACTTAAATTCTTCGCTGAGCTTTAGCATTGGTCTCAAGGCTCTTCCCTACAGAAATGTTGCATTTTTTTATTTAAAGACTTAGCTCTCTATTTGTCCAACTCAGTCAGACATGGTTTGTTGAAACCCAAACAAGCTCTTTGATCTTTCTGCAAAAGGGCTGTTTTAAACCTCGTTCATACTTCGGCTAACACCAAATCACCAGAATGTGCTCTTACTGTACGTTTTATACAGTCAGCTAAACCACTAAACCAAAAATGAAAACCCAAGCTGTCCTATATGTCATGCTCATAAATCACTTTAAACTCACTCACTTTCTCGACAACATCTATAGTTTCCCTATGCTGTATTCAAGAAAATATACTGCAGGACAATACCCCCTCTTTAAACCAGATACATAAGATGATAGAGTGTTTTAATGTCCGTAAAAAGTAGCAGTGACCGTTACTAGTATTCTCTACAGATCGGACTACAGAAGGAGACTGCAATGTGTCTTTATCTGCTCTTTCAGTTTAGTCGAGAAACTAGGTCAATATTTTGACTTAAATGAGCTACTTCCATTTCTCATGAATTGTTTTATGCCATTGAGGTATTGTGTGGAAAAAATCTTTTCAGGGATGTTTTGTCCCTTAAGAAACATATTATCTTAAGCTAGTAGACTCATGCTGAAGTAAAATGGTGTTTACTTTCATTTGTTTTATGGTAAGACTGTAAGGCTAAATGGTACCATGCCTTGGGTGTTACAATATGCCTCAACTGTGGATCAGTTTAAGCAAAAAAAGCCATGTTTGCCTTAATGTTGTTGCCAGCTTTTATTTTGAGTGTTGATCCTAACAAGTAAACCAAAAAGGTGGTGAGGTGGGATACTTAAACTGGACTAATTCAGTTTGAAGAGGAAAAGCTTTTTACTAAAATTATTGGTGAATAGCTATTTTGAAAGTAGCATTCAAAACAAGAGCTATGAACAATGCATGATATGTATGTATGTATGTATATTAATGTGCCATTGGTATGTTTTGGGCTGAAGAATATTTCACATTTACAGCTAATATGAAAAAGTGTCTTTTTTATCAAGGTACAACGTATTTCTTTGGTTATTTTTCCAACATTTTCTACAGTATACATAGTGTACTTTTCATTATCTTTGTAAGCTGTGCTTATATGACCTTTTTAAGTTCTTTTCTTTTCGTTGGTGTCAATGAACTGGCTTTCATGTTGTATTTGCTTTTTTTTTGGTATGTTGCTTATTTTGAGCTCTGAAGCAAACCTACGGTATGAGTACTTTCCATCTTGTAAAGTTTACATTGGCTTTGTAATTGTTCTCTGTTGATGTTATTGTTTGTGTAACACTTAACTGCATGACGCAGAGTGTAATTATATGGCATTAATAGCTGCACCGGATATCTGTAACCTTCTTGTTCCCTCCAGTTGTTATTATTGCCTCCCATAAGATAAGATAAGATTAACTCATACAGAAAGGATTGTACAATACTACTCTGATACCACTGTTGAAACAAGTGCATATACTTAAAACCATAACATTGTGTAATTATGAAGTGGCAATGTTTATCTGACTGGCCCGTGCCTGTTTTTATAGGTGTACAGTGCATTTTTGTAAAGAAGGGCCTGAAAAAGCTGCAAAAACATTACCAACTGTAAGGTATATTTTGACTTTTGTGGTTTTGTTTTTAGCAACATTGATTTACATTTGTGTACGGTCATTGAATTGTTATTTCTTCATTTACTTCTTTGGAATAAAAAAGCAATACATGTAGCTCTAGTCAAACAAGAACGTAAAAATCCATCCTTATTTAATCGCTTTACATGACTTATTCACTAACACCCCATTTGTTCTCATGGGGGCATGGCCTCTTCTTGGCATCTTCTCCACATGTCTTATTCCAGTGTACAATCAAGTACAACAATAATATGGTGAAAAAGGATGTATTGGGTAATAAACCACATGAATCTCTTATTGTATTCTTCAAACAGAGTTATTTGAATGCTGATTGATATCTGACCCTTTCCTGTGACTCTGGGCTACTGGGCTGCAGAGTCCCAGGAATGGGGCAGGAGTTCTCCAGAGTCACTCGGTCACAGCGGCTCTTCAAAGTGCCTGAGGGAACCAGGGAACTGCTCATTTGGCTCCTTTAGGATGAGGGGACAAGGGCGCCTTTCATGAGGGGAAAAACAGTGAAAACTCTGTGCTAAGGAGTTAATCACGCGCTGCATATGTCTTCTTTTGGCGGGGAGAAGAAGAATATAGCAGGACTGGGCCTCAAGGCAATGAAGGAGCATGAATGGATAGATATAAGGATGGATGGATAGGTCGTGTGATAGGTAATTGGAACCAGAAGGCGAAAGGGATTTGTTTTAGGTTCTACACTTTTGCCATGGTGTTTTACATACTGTGTACATGTGTGTGTAATTCATACAAAAATGTTGTATTAGGATTTTATAGTTCTGTCTACAAGTCTGAATTATGATCCACTTTTGGACCCATCAGGATTGATGCTTGTCTTGATGCTGACAACATATGAGTGTGGATCTGACTTTTATCTAAGAATATACACACTATTGAAAAGTTTGCTTAAGATGTCTTTTCCTGTTTTCTCTAAAGCAGTACAACCAATTTAATCAACAATTAATTTCCACCTTTTGAAAGACATAAACTACTTTGTTTCTGTTTTAACTATGGCCCAATCCTAGCACCATAGCTCGAGGGGTGGCAATGTCGGTTGTGCTACCATTGTGGTCGAGACTGAAGTATTTCAATAGCTATGGGTTGTGGAATGGATTGTCATGAAATGTTATAGATATTCAAGGCCCCCCGGCGATATATCATTATGACTTTTGTGATCCCCTGACTATGTCATGAAATGTCTCAACTTCTACTGAATGAATTACCATGAAATTTGATTTACACATTTATGGTTCTCACAGGCCGAATTGTAATAACTTGATCCCTTAACTTTTCATGTAGCCCGTCATCAGGTTGGTATTTAGTGTAAGCTAATTTATTGAGTTTCCCCTTAGCGAAATGCTCTGAACGAATTTAAGTTACGCTTTTATTGTGAATGGTAAACTTTGAAGAAGTTATAGCTGTAGCGTTATGCTCTACCGTTGTTTTATGGGTGTTAATAAAAGTGTTGACTGAACCTCCTAGTTTTTGTTAAATTATACTTGCCTATAGTAGTTAGCATGCATTAGCATGGAGGACTAACTTTGCTTGTTAACTTTTGTGAATGTCTTTGTTACTCTGAACGTCCTACCAAACCATAGTACACACTGGCCTCCATGTTTATTTTCGCACGTCAGCGTGCTGCGTGTGACGTCTTTTCTTTTGTGCTTGTGGGTCGGACAGCTAGAGTGCCACTGGACCAACATAGAATCCGGCCTTTTAACAGATAGATTTTAGAAAAGGCAGACTTCTCTATGGCGGATAGCTACAACACTAAACTCGCACCAAAACAACCTACTGGTAGATTAATAAATAGCACTACAGGTAAGAGGAAAAATATGGATTTCAGATTTTGAGGTAAACTGTCCCTTACGTCTCACTCAACGCACCACAACCTTAATGTCTCCAAATCAATCTTCCTTAAAACTCCCATACAAACTGTCAGCCAAACCCCCATAAACCCCCAAATCATTTTATTTTTCATATGACAGTGGCTCGAAGTCTGATTCTTTGCCAGGATGGAAAGGAATGTTGACACAACTGCCTCCATCTGCTCATCCTCAACTTGCAGATGGAAAAGATTCTCAGCTGAGCATACTAACACATGGTCTCTGGGTTTTCATCCTAAACATGTTGTGGGAAAGTCACAGCATTTCAGTTGATTGAGCATGTGTACAACTTTTGATGGATTTCTGTGCCTGCTGCTTTTATATGAATTTAAATGGGAGAGGCCTGTGTATGATTATGAAACTTTGCCTTTTCATATCCCCTCTGCAGTTAGCTAAGCGTAATATTTTGTATTTTTTATTGACTTTCTATTGAAGGTTTACGTGCAAAATATAAATTCGCTTTGGCTGGCAATACAAAGGAACACAAAGGGGCGACTATACAGGATAACGTGAAGCTTGGTCAAAAAGTCTGGGTTAGGAGTGTGGGAAGAGGGTTCAATGACATGCCGGCTTCCAGTCTAAACATGACTTGGAGCAGGGGCGTCCTCAGTGTGCCAAGTCTATAGAAACAGCGAGGCTTTAAAACTCATGCCCTATGAGTCAGCCAAAGCCCTGGACTCAAAAAACCTATTCCAGTCCCTGTGTTCCATGGCAACAGGAACAGATTGGAGCCACATCTGGTAGCCATTTCAGTCCCTGCAAGGAGAGGAAGAAAGAAATTTATGAGTGAGGGGGAAAAAGACAAATATTTTCTGCAATGCAAAGCAGAAAGCAAGCGGAGTCAAGTTACACTTGAAAGGGCTTGAAAATATTAATTCTTCCGAGGATTCAGTAACAAGCAGTTTTTCATGCCCATGTAAGTTCAGGATAAAGGATTAAGCTTTACTCCATTTCAGTTGAAATCTTGTAAGAGGCATTCAGTGGAAAGTAACTTCTAGTAGCATGCATGGATAGATATATTCAAGACTTCATGTGGTCATAGAAAGCCCTTTTACTGTGCCGATCCCCTTATTTGTTTTGAAAAGCCATTGCTGAAATACTTGCGTTGTTCGTGAACTTTCAAGTTATTTCTTAAAAAACCTCAATGTAACAGAGAGTCTGAGGTTTTGACATTTACAATCGAAAAGTACCTTTTTGGTCTAGTGTTCAAACCACCAATTGTTTCACTGTCTGACATAGATATGTATCTGTTGCAGCACGGTTTCCTAAAGCACAGTCATATCTTTGGCTGATTCATTGCATCAGACACGGCCAGAGGAGATTTAAAAATGCTGTTTCCGTCTCTTATCCCTGTCGACGCGCTGTCTGCGAGAAACCCTGTCTAATTGCAGTCCTCCTCACACGTTAAATGTTGTTTCTCAGCCCTGTGGAAGTGCAGTAACTATGAAATGACATTTACTGGAAATGGAGCTAGTGCTTTTCTTGAGCCAAAACCACTGAGAACTGAGGTCTGCGCACAACCAGAATGGGGAAGAGGAACAGCACCAGCATTAACTGTGTTTTTATAGATTTCCAGTGACATCTAATCACTGTGCGATTTATGACCATCATTATAATAGACCCAAAACGCCCTTGCAATGCCACTGAGCAAAAAAAGGCAACTCTTAATGCACAAATTAAGAGCAACCACACAACAAGCCGACCTCCCAAACACAAGCTCAAACAATCTGGTGATGTTCTTTAACTAGGTCAGTAAAGTAGAAAATGAAGGAGTCTCAGTTTAGGATGGATAAACTTGTCAATATTGTGCTTAAAGTCAATGTGTAAGACTGAAAACTGATATTTACTTTAGTTGAACCCACCTTGCTTTATCCATCACATGTCAAACTACTTGGAGCTGGACCCATAGATTGTTATTCTAGCAGTGTTTGGACAGAGAGCATCTGGAAGACACATACACAAGTTCTGTAAATGTGGAAATACAAATGAATACAAATAGCCAGAAATGCAAATAAGCCACAGTTGCTCTTTCTATAGCTGGACGGAGATTTGTCTTTCTCTTTTTTTCCCCCCTTTTCTTTCACATGGAGGGGTGTGCAAAAAGTTGCCTTGGAGCTTGAAATTGCCCTGGATTTTTCCCCCTTTGTCAGCATAATTCATTGGAATGAGTGTATTAGTGGATACTATTTGGATGGCTAATAGAAAGCAGATCAGTCAGCTGCTTGTCCTTTCTTTTTCTTTCTTTCTCATTCTCTTTCTTTTTTAAAACCTTCTCTCTTTCCCTCATGTTTTTCTCTGTAGCCTATTTTCCTTCTCTCTCATTCACTTATTCTTCCATAAAGTCCTATATTCTCTCACATACCCATCCATCCACTATCTGTGCAGTAAAGTGGGACTTCAGACTCCATAATGTGGCTTGAGGTTTCAGCTTTCACATAATTCCAAAGGCTGATCCAAAGTTGTTGTTTTTTCCTCTCTACTTCTCACTCACTCCAACCTGGAGAGGCAGAGAGAGAGAGAAAGAGAGAGAAAGTTGTGGCCTTTTTCCAGATATCGGAATAGTAAAAGATCACAAGACCAAAAGTGTCTGCCCAAACCCAAGGAAAATAAGCAGATGGCTTATGTTTTTATACACTGAACCCCAACTGTCCTGACAATCAGTCCTGTCTACAACTGAGTAACTGTAGCTTGCAACAGATTTGTTGTTTGAGAGGCAAATTTTTCACTCCAAATTTGTCACAGAAGGTACGATGCAGTTACGATCCTTTTAGCCTGCAGAAACATTTCCCTGTCTTTCAAACCGCATAAGATTTGCTCTATCACGTCTGTGTGACTCAGCGGCCAGGTCAGGATTATTCACAGCTTTCCTATCCACGTCCTATTTGGTTAGACACACTGATAACAGCCTAAAAAAGGCAGAGCATACATACTGTATGTGGTTGCAGTGCACTGGCATGTGAAGGGAAGTGTTGGCTGTATATTTACCGTCACCGTGGCTGTGTGCTGGTGTGTACCCAACCCTTACAGCCCTGTTCTACTTCACAGAACAACACTGGAGCCATTATAAAGAGCCATGTGTTTCTGATTACACAGACACAGATTAGAGGGAGGGGAGCAGTGGTTGCTGTCTGCTTGCCCCCCGGCTCCACTGATGTGGCCACCAACTAGACATCCATCAGTACAAATCCCTCCGCCACCCTCGCCCTCTTCCCACCTCTGCGCCAAACCTTCACATCTGCCACAATGTCATCACCAGGCCTAACTAAGGCCTTATTCTGTTCCCCATTTAAATATGCAAACACTGGAATCGTTATCAATGAAAGCATTCCTACTTGACCTACATATTGTGCCAAAAGCACCGAGCTGTCACTGCTGTATTCCTAAGGAAAAGTGCACTCATTGCTAAATCATAAACACTATTGTGGCTCTGGTGCATGACCAAGAGATGTATTGTGTTTGTTGATGCTTCAGCATGTGATACTTATTTGAACTCCAAAAGGAAATTCTCTTTTAATTTCTAGGGAGGTCAGAGGTCAGGGTCAGTGACAGAACAGCATCACAGAGAGTGTGAACAATCAATGATTTGCAGGACACTTGCGCAGGGTAACTATATGTTGGCTTGAAGGGACACTTAACCTGCGGTCAACCGGCCACCCAAAAACACATACGCTTTCTTCACATTCATCAGTGTCCTACAATTGTCAAAATGTGCTAATCCTTACTGTACTGTAGGCCTACTACATATACTTTTCAAAAGTGGTCATAATCATTGTCAATGCAGCCAGTTTTTGAACCCTTTACAACAAGCCAGATGGCGTTTAAAACAACATCGCTTCAGCCCTGTGGATGCCAATTGCGATTATAATTATTGGTAGAGTGAGTTTCTGCCAACTGTTCACCGTGGTGTGAATTTCACTACTGTATGGGGTGGTGAAAGACGTTTAGATCTTTAGATAGGAATAGTTCAACATTTTTGGAAATTCTTTTATACATTTTCTTGCTTAGGGTTAGATGAGAAGACCAATTCCACCCTTATAACTGTTATGTATGAGATGGATGTAAATATGGCAATTCATAGTTTTTATGTAGGATTATGTGCAGATCTTTTTCATGCCCAGTGCAGTGAATTCTTATTAGTTTTTGAATTAATCTCATCTAACTCTTGGCAAGAAAGCAAATAATGCATTTTCCCAAAGGTTCTTCTGCAAGTAAAGTAATATCACAGTGTAAAATGTCAAAATGTGTACTTATTATTATTAATGTCAAAATGTGTACTTATTATTATTAATGTCAAAATGTGTACTTACATATAAATGTATTGAAAGTGTCTAAGGTACTCATTATTGTTGTAGCTGGTTAGGGTGGAGATAACTGTAACTATAGCCTTATAGGCCGTAATCTCGGTAAAAAACAGCAGCATTTTCTCACATTTACCATCGACATAACAAAAACCCTGCAAACAAGTCACTGGCAGCAAACCATCCTGGTCATCTGTTCCTGTACAACACAGATTCTCCACCAAGGCCAGCATTGTCTCGCTGCCTTCTGTTGCCTCCCTGTGTGAGGAAAATTGGAGCCACTTATTTTAGGTCTTTGGTTCAAGTCAACCGCAAGCTAAATCAAATTCTCATTTACTCCAGGAGCTGTAAATTTGCTCACCGTTAGTGTTACACAAAGACATTTCACTCCATTCCTCTGTTTCTTTTGCTTTATTTAATTGTATAAGCTCTCCATAAGAGAATAGTACAATGAAAACACAGTCACTTGTAGTTTTCTTAACCAGATGCAATGTTGTTTTATGTACTGTGGTGAGGTTATGGCCACTTACTATACTGTATACAGCGCAGCACACTCATTAGCATTATTTTTCTATTGAATGAAGCCCTCCACATGGCCCTTGCTTCTTTCAACACTACTCTTCTTTATAAGCAGCAGGCAGACAGGCAGACAGGCAGCAGGCTTCTCCCCAGCTGCCCCGAGGCTCCAGACAGATGAGCACACACACTCACACACACACACACACACACACACACACACACACACACACACACACACACACACACACACACACACACAGATAACTGTTTATACCCAAAGTTAAATTTTTTATTCATCTCCCTTGGTCATCCTTAAACATATAAATACATTTACCCTCTAAGGCACAGATAAATAGACACCAGAGACAAATGTTTCTCACAAATGGCCATGCAGACACACAAACTAGTGTCCCACTGGCTGGTAGGCAGCATCCGGTGCTGTGGAGAAACAGGAAGTGTGTGTATCTTTATAACAAGCTCTCCAAGGGAGACATGATTACAGTGAGGTGTTTGAGGTGTTTGATCTTTAGCCAGCTGCAAGTGTTGCAGTTTGCAAAATCCTACTGGAAAAAGTTGCTCAGTACAAATTTTGTAAATGTCTTCATCGTTTACGTCTCTGTTCCGTAACCTTAATAAATGACTGCGTTTTCCCCTTTGTCAGCACATTAATAATAACAACATCCCTTATTTGGCATGCACCACATGATGTAAGCTGAAACATGCTGAATGTGAACACATATGGTATGCATCCACACATATAAACTGAGGAATCAGCTACAGCGAGATCACCCCACCCCCACTGTTCATTGTTTTCTCTCCTCTCTCATCACCTCTTTCTTTCTCTCAATCAACTTTTTAGGTTATTTCAGGCCGAACATACATTGTGAGAAACAGGAATGGAATTTTAAAACTCAAAGATGCAAACGTAAAACCCCAGCAAGAGGAGCGTACAAGCCCATGGATTTACGATGGCTGCCTAGGGGAGGAAACCCTGTTAAAAAAGGGGACTGTTTTACTGCCATTTGACACATAATCTCCAACAGTACATGCAGAATGCAGGGCTGAGCTGCAGAGCTCTGTGTCTGGAAAAGATAGAGACAGAGAGATGGTTTTTCTTCAGCATTCCAGGCAGGAATGGTTTATTTTTGTTAGAAACATAATTGTCTGTGGCTTAGATTTTGGAAGTACATTTTACCCGCCAAATTGCCACAAAGTGTACATGTGGATGTTGCCGCCCTCTTGTGGCGACCTGACGCATTTGCTTTTACACAACAGAGAAGTTGAGTAAACTTGGAGGCGAGAGATGTTTTCCCCTTCAGGGTGTTAACACAGTGCAAATGTGCTGTGCTGTCATAAGGTCTGATTTCACACATGAGTACACAATGGAATTAAACATTACTTCTAATGCAACTAAACAGTGAGAAAGAAATACACTGGAGGTTTGGCATACTGTTTCATTGTATCTGTTGCTGATTTTGTCTGCAATACTACTTTAGAATATAGAGAATGCAATTATGAAAATGTAACAGCTGTATTGTAAGATAAACATTTTGGACAAAAACATGAAGAAGGGGGTGTCACTGAATTAGGTTCTGCATACAGAGTTTAGAGTTAAAGACATAGGCTACTTATATAATGTAACTTCCCGTGAAAAGATGTATTTTGTTCCCTTGTTGTTTGTGTGTGAATTAAATAAACAAGATATGAACGTTAATTAGAGATTTAGAGGTGTTGGCATATTTTTAGAACTGAGCCTGGCTGGTTCATTCCCCATGTTTCCAGTTTTTATATTAAGCTGACGGCCTTAATAGAAATGAGAGTAGTATCAATCTTTTCATCTAACTCTCAAAAATAAACTTATTTAAAATATACTAATCAATACATAATGTTCCCATGTGTTTCAGTCTTCAAATTGAGTGGCCATTTTTGGTACTTTGATACAAAAAGAACAAAAAATGGTTCTTGTGAAAATTACTTTTTTCAAAGATATACATAAAGTGATATGCTAATTTCACCTTGTGACATCATTTAGGATGTTGTCTTCGCCACTAGTCCAAAACAAATCTAAGAGTCTAAGCTAGAGAAGGTAATATATTCCCCTAATATGGATACTCTCCAACCTGAAATTTTTTAATGCAAGTCCTTTTTTCTTTCTTTAAGGACAACTGCACAAAACCAGTCTAGCTAAAATGAGAGCTATAAGAGTGTGGCTGTTTCTTAGTGGCCCTCAACCACCTGCAAGTTACACTGTATGGGAAAAGGTGATAAGAGAACAGATGTTCTGTGGACCCCCAATGACTACTGACGTGGAAGAAACTATAAACTATAAAGCCAGGGGCCTCTTCATGGCCTTTGAAAAATTAAAAAAAAAATCCTTATGAAGAACAGCTAACAGCAAAAGAACAATATGTCTAACCATTGACCTACTTTTTAGATTACAAATCATTTGTGAAAGAAAAACACAAAAGGAAAAGTACAATCTAACATAGGAGGGCACTGCCCCCCTAGAGCAATGTGCCATGGTCTTGTCCACCTTGAGAAACTGTCCAAGTGGATTAAAGGGTTTGATATTGTCAGTAATAACTTAGGCAAAAGCACTCAAGGGTACTAATTTGTCAGAAAAGAAAATGTGGGCTTTCTTGGTGCTCACTTTTGCCCTCACTGTTAGGGCATCAGACACTAACAACGACACAGCGGTTGAAGAAAAGCTTGATATAGCCAGAGGTAAACTGCTGGTGAGTACAGATAGAAATCGTTTATGTACTTTAACTTTAAACTTTCAATATGCATATCTTGTGATGTCCTTCAAATGTTTAGGAATTTGTGGTATTGGTGCAGAGACAATAAAGTCTGAGATGGCAAGAGAAAGAGAACACTTCAGCCTAAATAAATAAGCAAATGAGTAAGATGGGAGGATAAGCCATGTGCTGTCATGTCAGTATGCATTATGAGATGAGATACGAAACCTATTTCTGGCACCTTTGATCAAACAAATAACAAAGCGTGCACAATGCTATCTGTCACGCTGTTTTAACTGTCTGTTGTTTTCACTGCAGGCTCCCAGTGTGGTGGGATGAGGCATAAAGAAAATGCCCGAGCTCCATCATTTTCTTCTGGAGCGCTGGGCTTTATAGTATCCTTTTAATCTTCTGTTCCTCTGGCTGGATGTTAAGACCTGACCTTTACAACAAAACTTTCTCACAACCACTTTTATACACAAAACAATGTTTTTAGCAAGTTGCCAAGTCCGGTGCCAACTCTATGAGCTTTCCAAAAAGCTATGCTCTTCCAAGTTGAAATCATGTTGAGTGAGCCTAAAAATAGCAATGTGCTTTATTCTTCACTGCCTACCTGTTGTTTTCCTTGATCCGTTCTTTCCTGTGTAGCCACAACTTGGAATATGATTCATCGGAGGAGAAGAATCCCCGTCTGATACTCTATAATGAAAAGGACGAGGTTGTAAAGGTAAGATGTGAGTTCAGGGATCTTTTACACATCTGCCTTGTGATGGGGCTTATCTAGGGAGCGCCAGGATGTCAAGACAGATTCATGTATGGAGGTTTTATGACTGCTGCAGCTGATATTGGATCATCTGTCAGATTTCAAGTCACACAGACCGAGTGTGTTTGAAAGAGCGAGACAGAGTTACAAAAAACAGATGGCAAGAAAGAGTGAGAGTAAGGAAGTATATAAATTAGGGTTTCTGACAACTGAGCAATATGTTCTGTACTGAAATAAGACAGTTGGCATGAATAATGATGTGAGTTTGAACTATGACTTTTTTTATGCACTGAAATTAAAACTGTTCAGTGTTTCTCACTGACTTTTATTTTTGTCGGAGTAGAATATGCAATCAAGACAGTAGGAGACAATTCAACCCTCCACTGAAACCAATACTAATGAATTCATTTAGCGTTAACTGCTTCTAAATGCACAAAGAGCCCTTGCTGTGATCTAAAAGTAAACTTCTCACATACTTTACTGCTTTCTTGGGGTTTCCTCCTTTAATTTGCCTCATAATGTTAATGTAGGAGTTTTTCTTTTGTCACATTCACAGTCTATTTTTTCTTGTTTCCATTTATTTTATAATGTGGGCGGCCTTTGAGAGAGTAATTTGACTTCATAAGAAGATGTATTTCAGAGACTAAATTACTGAATAATAAATGAAAATAAATGTGCAAGGAGGGACCTCTAAATCAGTGACTGAACATGTTTGAATAAAAATCCAATTTTGGGCAACCAAATTAATGTATCAGAATAAACTAACCTGAAAAAACCTATACTTCGCTGCCTACCTCTAACTGGCACTGCATTGCTGCTTTTCAGCCTTTGTCCATGTGTCTAAATGCATGTGTGTTTCCTTCCCAACACGTCAGACTGTTCCCGTGAAGAAAATGAAGGCAGACGAGATCAGCAGCCTGTTGGACTCACTAGGTTTCTACAAGAGGTCCCAAAAAGGGGAAGAGGTGCCAGAGGAGTTCCAGCATTTCCCCCTGCGCACCCCTAGGGACGAACTGTGATGACACCTTGCGGCGGAACTCTGCCACTGCACCCCGGTCACATTAATGACGAGTGGGGCCCCAAGGCCAAATTGATAAGCCAGGCACCATTCTGAGGACTCGCTGGCCGGGTGCGGTGTGCAGTGTGTTAGTTATTGCTGTGTAACTCAGTTTTATGTCCTTTAAATAAAAAAGTCCATAAAACACCACAATGAATGGATCGATGCATTTAATGACCCTGATGTCTCCATTTACCATAAGCTACTAGTCACTTGGAATGATGTACATTAAAACATAATGCATAGAATGTGCACACACTGAAAACAGACATTTGAATGAGTTTTATATGTATTTCGGACAACAAACAGGGAAGATTTTTATCGTCCTAAATTAACATGGATTGTTCTGGGTTTCATGTTGGTCCATTTATTTCTGTAAAGCTTAAACTAATGTTACAATCTCTAATTAGATGAATGAATTTACTGGGAATCATGAACAGCCGCTTGCTTACTTACTAACAAACTGCCATGCGGCTGTCTCACCCTAATCCTCAGCCCGCCTACCTCACTGTAATCTGATTAGCAGTGGAGTCTGCCAGCATGCGCCTGAGTGTGTCCATTTATTTCCAGACCTTCATGCATTTGTGTACTTATGTCAAGGTTTGGCAGGAACACAAACCCAGTTTTAGACCGTTACACTTCCTGACTCCTTGACTCCGTCATGGTCACCAGCTCTACCCACAATGCCTGTGTTTTACTCACCTGTTCCCGAGAACCTGCAGATGGGTCTGGCCTATATGGGAGGCTCTGTGTTCACCAACAACAGGACAGCAGACAGTGACTTCACCAGGGAGCAGGAGGACGCGTCTGGTTGGTTACTGCTTCCACAGACTGTTTACGACTATAGTTTACTGCAATATAGGATCACATTTTATTATACATTATAGTACAATGGTGATAACATAAAAAATATGTATATGAAACCAGTTCTGACATCATATAACTCATGTGAGGGGTAGACAACAACTATGTTTAACTTCAAGGTAGATCACCATTGTAAACATTGTTAATACTGTTTCTATTGTTACTTGTGTTATGCCACTAAAAGTCACACGGCAAGGTTTGTCTGTCCGGACCTCATTTGTAGCTCACAAATGCTGCGTACTGGCATTGAACCTCTGATCAACCTTTGCAGTGCCCCTTATATTGATTAAGTTTGATTCGTGGCCAAGTCCTTTTACCTGTGTACATTATTGTGTCTACCTTCTGTACACAGACAAAGCCTGCTATCTAAATTGTGGAACATTGTATTAGATGCAACTGTCTGTATTGTGCAAAAAAACAACAACATTATTTTCGTGTGTGCTCATCATAGCAAAACTTTGGATGTAATGAATATGGGTGTTTATAGACTTTTGTTATTCATCTTGCAGTGGTCAACGAGCTGGTTTCTCACCTTCCCCTGCAGATACTTCTTTACTTCAACATGTTTTATTTTCCATGTTGGTGGTTTTCTGCTGTTTTCATGTTGGAAGTCAAGGTTAGTTGGGTGGGAGGGAATCTTTACCACTCATGAGACAAACGTTAGATAAATTCTTTTGGTCCATAGCAAGGTTAGTATTTCCAGGATTGATAGATAATTCATTTGACAGTTTTGATGACCTGCATGTTGCATTACTATCAAAATAATAATTTAATGTATCCAAAGGTGTGTTGAATTTATTCAACTTCCACTGTGTCAAATTGGAACTAGTGACTTTGGCGCTGTCTAGTGGTAGCAGCAAAAAAGACTCCATGGCCAAACTTATGCTTTCAGAATTGTTTGAAAGATGTTATAATCACATCATACTTTCATAAGTGTTTTTATGTATATTTGCCCCCTAAATATCATACTGTTTAAAGTCTTTTGAACTGCAAGTCAGACCTTCTTGACATTCCAGCTCTGCTTTATTTCCAGTTCTATTATCTTCCCGGATACTACCAGGCTCTGCTTATAACCGGGATGATCCTCCTCACAGTCATTGAAGCGGTCCGACTTTATCTGGGCTACATTGGCAACCTTAAAGAAAAGGTAATTCAAACCAACATCCTCTTTCAACTACAATGCAGAGCTCTTTTATTGTCTTGTCTCCCTAATAACACAGCGGAGGAAAGGGCTGCTTAAGTATTCTGTCTGCATGTGTGTGTGTGTGTCTGTGTGTGTGTGTGTGTGTGTGTGTGTGTGTGTGTGTGTGTGTGTGTGTGTGTGCATGTCTTTGCTTTCATGTGGATACAAGCAAAGCACTTGATGCCTGACTGCTCTATCTTTGCATCGCCTGCACCCACTAACCCCAAATTCTCCTCCCTTCCCTGTCATCAGGTGCCAGAGCTGGCAGCCTTCTGGCTCCTGTCTTTCATGTTTCAGCTGCCAGTGCTGCTGTTCTTCTTGACCGATGAAGGAATTATCATCCTGCCTCTGGAGAGAGCTGTGCATTCCGTCTACCTCCTCTTCCTGCTTGCCCAGATCCTGGCCTCATTCCTGGCGCTCAGGACCATGACCCGAAAGCTCACACTGCTCTTCCATCTGCGCCAGTTTGGCAAGGTGGAGAGCATTCGCCATGCAGGGCTGAGCCCTGTCTACCGGCTGCCCCAACACCGCAGTGTGCTGCCCATGTCACCCACCCATAATATGTACCATTAAAGTCAAAATTTCCTTTTCCAATTAACCTTACACATGTCTCTCTAATTTGCAGTACTGTTTGTCTACTTACTGTTCCAAAAACGGCATTATGTGCTTCCCCAAATGCCTCTGTGCAGTTGCCAGAAAATAAATGTGTTTGTTACTTGAAATTGTGAGCATTTAAATACAACTATGCAACTAATTTGTGAACACTGAGTTCTGTCAATCTATATGTGATTGCATTGCATTCTGGTCTTTTGAGCCCACTGTGCAGAAATGTACTGCATGTGTGCCATATCTTCCTGTATGACTTCTGATCACATGTGTAAAATGACAGCTCTAGAAAAATTTTAAAAATCTTTTAAAAAGATGAAAAACGTCAGTTTTAGCCCCCTAAATGTCAAAAGCTGACACCATGTCAGCCAAATGGTCATGCAGCAACATACAAAACACAGCAAAACACACCATCAAAGAAAATAATAATGACATCGGAAATATGAAGGCAGTACATTGCCAGTAGCTGCTTTTATTAAACAGTGTTATAAAGGGTTTCATTTTTTTGTCTTCTTTAATGATGATGGATATTGGAGGCTGGAGTGTTGGTAGAACAGAATTGTTTTTACCGAGGTAGATTACATTTTCTTCAGCCCATGATACAAGATTAGTGTTTCCCAGGTATAGAGTAACCTGTTGATCCTGAACAATGTGAGACTTATTTTAAATTTCTCCAATTTAACTTTGAGTTGTTCCAACAGTAGGGTATATAATACAGTTTGATGAGTGGGATGCACAAATCTAATTTCTTAAAGCTTGCCGGTAAAGCCTGACTGTAGCAGAATTGTGTTAAATATGTGTGACCACACAGTGGCAGTCAGCGACCAAAAGAAGAATGGCGAGCATTTGACCGTGCTGCAAAGTCCAATGAGAACAGATTATAATGCTACACATGTCCTGATCAGGAAAGCTTCTGGCAGTAGAATAAAGGTTATGCCTGTCCACACTTGAATATGATGATGTATTATTTGATGATCTATAACTCCTGGTCGTGTAAACATGGAAATCGATTTCACATTGTGTTGTCTATCTTTTCACTCTGTTTGGATAGAATTTAAGCCACTATAGATGTCACACTTGTTTTCACAACAAGCTTATAGCTAATGTTTGGTGCTCTATTATTCCCTTGCTGGTGAGAAATGGTTTAACGTGTGGTGCACTTTTAATAGTCAACCAGCTGTGAGAGTCACCGTTTCTGTGATCCAACATGCTTATTCCGCTCTACTTTACATTCAGAAAACAACAAGCTGCAGTGGCTGCTGCACTGTTCATGGAGAACAGAAAATGGAGAAAAAAAACCTCAGTAGAGGATGCAATGCAGGCCTATACATACCTCTTTATTTGGAAGTATGTGCTCAAATGGAACATGAGGTTACATATTGATACAAAAAAGGAAAACCTATTTACTTTTCTTATATCTATCTACTGATTTTCCTTAGAGTTAAAACCTTAACACTGAAGGGGTTGAAACAAGTGTACCTTAAAAAGTGGCACCAAACACAAAAGGTCTTACATGATGCCATTACCCTTTATCCTCAATTTACAATGTTCAATGTATCTTGAATTTGACCTGTGTGACCTTGTGGAGTAACTGGTGATGAGGAAGCTTGGTTAAGTGCTTAGCACAAAGATAAAATAACAGAAACAATTGCCTAAAAAGGAGACAAAACAACAGTTTACTAAGTGGTTTTAAACAGGAGGTACTGTATCGGGAAGTACAGCAGACATGAATATGAAATATGAATTTCCTCAGCCTGCACATGACTCATGCAGATACACACCACATGTATTTACACATGTAAAGTTGTGCCCCTACATATATCTACAGATTAAATTAAATATCTGGGCAGACACATCATACACTTATGTGTGATGCCTTTCCTTTGTTGCCCGCGTTGGTCACTTTTCATGTCTTCACTAATTATCCCCATTGTATAATATATTACAAATTATGGAACCATTTGAAGGGTTTGATTGAAAGATCACACTGCAGTTCTTGTTTAGGTTTGGCTTCTCCAACGTTGAAGAAATGCTGGGTTTTTTAAAATCAGATTTTAAAAATTACTTTACAATCCATAAAATGGGTTTTACAGCACACAACAGGAAAGAGTACGAAGTGACGGTTTGTCTTCTTGACTAGTCTTCCTGTGCAAACAGAGGTAAAGCTGTCCCATAATGGCAGATGTTGAGACAAACAAAGTGCTCATGGAAAAGTCACTTTCAACTTGTTTATCCTCTCCAGTAAAGCCAAAGAGAAAACAAACACATTCAAACAGGCCGACAAAATGAGGCGATTGTGAGAAACACTAGCTCTACTAAAGCTGTGAACATTAAAATCAGAGATGTGAAGTATACTTCATGACTTTACTTGAGATTTCTGATATTTTTACTCCTTACATTTTAACACATATCGGTACTTTCTACTCCTTACAATTTACAAAATTGGCTCGTTACTTTAGTTTTGTACAAGAGGTCATGTTGGAGAATAGCGCGGACACGCGCCTCATACTGTAGAAGAAAAAACTGAGAGAAAGGAAAAAGAGACTAGCTGTTTGGAGGATAATCAGTTGAGATTGTATGTGTGTGTCCTAGTACTTTTCCACTGCTGGTAAAAGCGCTAAAAGCACATTCAAAGTAAGTTAGTTAGTTAGTGATTTTGTTGTTTGCGTTTTTCACCTAATCTAGTCCTCACTAACAAGTTTCAAATAATTTCACTGGAGTTACCGTTATTATTGTTTGCGTCATCAATACCGAATTCAATCTAATTGGATGGGACTATACTGTACGTTACACTTGATGCACCACTAAGACGACTCGACAGATTAGGCAGCATTCTGCATTCATTTGCAGCAAATCAGTGCAGCTTGATTGCGCTGACGTTAGCACATGTAGTATGGATGGTGATATGATTGAAAATGAAGAAAACAAAGATCCCAGAGATTGGGCAGACAAGCAGCAAGACATTCCCAATCATCCTCGGCCTTATCTGAGAGAGATGATTGAGATAGCAGGCATCAAGAAGGACTCCTGGCCAATGTGCTATGGAACTTCTTAATTAATGTCTGTTTAGTAATTTATATTTCATCCTTTATTTTCTATCCAAAAGCCATATTTGAGCACACACACACATACATGTAGATTCCTTTAAATGTTAAGGGGAAGATTAAAAAAGAGAAACTGGATCTGTGAATTCTCACAGAATCACAATTGAATTCATATCTTGCTGCTCAGTCAGAATCTTATTAACCTGGAGTCCCAGTCTCTGTCACAATAATCATATACAGTACTGTATGTGATGTGTTAGGCCTATTGGCAGACATCCATTTAAATGTAGGTAATGGCATATATAGAGCCTTTTTTTCATGTCCACTAAAGTTTCTCAGGGTGCTCTCTAGTAACATGTGTGTGGTCCAGGTAGCTTTGCATAAAAAATGGTTGTCATTCGCAGGGCTATTTTTACTTTTATACTTTTATATTTTCATTCCTGTACTTTGTTACTTTTACTTGAGTAAAGAAGTTAAATCAGTACTTCTACTTTTACCAGAGTAGTTTTTAACACAAGTATCTGTAATTCTACTTACTTAGTACGGGAAGTGAGTACTTTTGCCATCTCTGATTAAAGTGATGATCCTCTCAACCTCATTCACATTAGTTAGCAGTAATTACACCAAGGAATCCTAATTAATCCTATTCCTATTGTATTGATTTGCTTTAAATGCTATTCAGAGATTTGTTCAATACATCGTCTCTTCTCTCTTACAGCTCTATATGTATGATATTATTTAAGGTCAACAGATATAGTGATGATATATCAAAAGATAAACAGCAGTCCTGTTGCCAAGCTTAAAGGTCTTTTAAAGTGACACTAGTCTGATGTTCTGTATTTATTGCTTTTACACTCCCCAATCTCTCTACTGTATGTTCACCAAGATGCTCTGACTCATTCAGCTTCTCCTGTGTCCTGTTTTAATAAGTATGAACTCTATTGTAGGAGAGGAAGAAGGTTAACCAGCTTGTGGTGAAAAATAGAATAGAAATGCCTTCTGGAGACACAGCGGTCACATCTGAAGCAGCTTCTTGCACCTTTCGCCTCATCAAATTGTCTTTCTTTGGTGGAGTGTGTTGGATAATAGCCATGGATAGTCTGGGGACATGATGTTCTCTATCTCACCAAACACATTGGTTTCCCTCATGCTTTTTAGCATCTTTTGAAAATGTGCTCCTGTCTTTTCCAAAATACAGCAGCTTGGCGTGTCGTCAGCCCGGGTTCGGTCGTCACCTTAATTATGATTTGGTGCAGCTCAGTGGTTATCACAAAATGTGACCAACGAGCATGTGCTAAGCACTGGCTGGTAAAAATACAAAAGACATTACAGCAACGTCCTCATCCCTTGTTGTGTAATCTCCCATGGTGGAAAGCTCGCCGGCCCTGCCAAGAGCCTGAAAATGTTCCCGTCCCCTTAATCCCAGGTGGCTAAACAATGAGCTTTAACCCTCGCCAATGTAGTTCAGCTTCATTCAAAAACTGTGATGACAAGTTGCTAATACACACCATGATTGTTTAAAGGACTGGTTCACTCAAGAAAACATGTTCTCCCTTAAAGTACAAAGCTGGTGATATTCTATATTTATGAATTGATCTTATTAAGTATTGCCTGTAAATAGCCAAAGCCTTATATAGTTTATTTGTATGTGCCATAGACCACCATTGTTATCCAAAAACCTTTGAAAACACAGCAGTGAGCACCTTTGTGTGGTTGCAGCTGGAAGTAACCACCCAAAATGCACAATTTACCCCTGTTTGCTTAATGTTTGCTAAAAGCTACACTGCCCAACTGTTTTTTATGCCTTTTATTTTTCTAAATGTTTTTTTTTTCTAAAAACTTTGCTGTTCAGTAGCATCTAATGGGCATTGGGTGGAGTGCCAGAAAATGCTGCATTCTGCAGATTATTTTTCATTGTTGTGCGCACCATAATTGGGCGTATGCTGATTCAGCAGCATTCACAGTATTGTTATCCAATTCTTCATTCTTCAATTTTATTTGGTCACCTCTAACTTCTGCATACGTTGAGCAACAGAAACAATTAAAATATCAAAACGGTCAGCTCTTTAAGCACACAATGGGACTTATTCAATATTTGTTCTGCTATTTATACTTTTTATGAAAGTCAATGAGAGCAGGCTTCAAATCCTCTTGTATTTCAAAATTCTACTCCTACTTCATAATTTCACCTTCAGACACCAATCAAACTTTAAATCATTCACAATACTTCAGCTATTAGGCTCTCTCTTAGCAGTTTCATATCTTTAACAGTTTTTGTTAAAAAAAATTAGTTTAAGTTTAGTGTTACTTCCAGGAAGTTTATAATGGGTGTTTATTGCGTGACATACAGTGGGTGATTCTTTAAGGCTGAAGCTGCTATTTTTATTGTGTTAATTGTTGTGTGAATTGTGTTGTATATTCTTCCCTCCTGCTGCATTCAAATTGCCCTTTTGGGACAAAGAATGAACTGAACTGAACCGAACTGATGTCAGATCACAGAGCCCTAAAGATATCATCTTATTTCCTTCTCTAAAACATGCTCTCACACCCACAATTTTTCCTTGTCATACAACATAATGTACCTACATCAAAATGTAGGTATGCTTGTCTACTTTCAGCCAATGTAGTGGACACTAGCTAGAGTCTGCCATTTGAGCATAAATAAATGCGCAGCTCCTCAGACCAACAGAGGTGTCTGAGTCTTGGTTCCCTGGCTGCTAAGTGGGGTGACGGGGGTTAGCTCCGAAAACTCTAGCCAGTCTCCACTTGTGATGGTCGACCACGGCTACAAGCTACTGTAAGCTTGTAAGCTGAGTTTCCTTTAAGCGAAATACTCAGAGTAAATTTGAATTCCTATGGTAAACAGTTACGTAGTGTAGCCATAGACTGTATATAGAATGTATTTTTCTAGGGCTTTTTGGTAAATGCTGCATTTGTCAAGGTTACAAGTAATGTTAGTAACAAAGGTTGCCATCTATACAGCCTCCTGTTGTTGTATTATGATCCTCATAAGTAAACGCCACGTGATTGGTTGACATCTTAATTCGCAGTGCGAACGCTCTGACAAATATTACGTTTCTTAACCGCTCAGTAATATTTAAGTTTTGTGTTGAAGTACTCATGACAAAAAAGACATTTGCGAATTAATCGCATGAAAAAAAATATCCCCAGTGTGTAAAGGCCTTTCGGCTGTGTGAGATGGAGCCTCCCACTTTGAGCTTCATTTCTCTCTCTTCAGAAACATACGGATGTCATGCTGGTCACATACTGACGCTTGGGAAGGACCCCTTGATGTCACTTTAATGCTCTGGGTAGCCCTTTTCTACATGCAGGCAGCCTTTAGGAAGAAGTCAGGTGATTTAGGCCTAGTATAAAGAGCAAAAGTCCATGTAGGGGTGAGGTTGGGGTGGGTTAAACTTTCACCTAGGAGGCTCCTGTAAAAACAAAAGTTAAAGACATATTTTACCTTATGTAGGTAACTTGTTAACGTAACAAACATTACGTAGCATTCATTATATTATTCCACCATAACTTGTTACTATTAGCAACTAATGGAAAATACTTCAAAGAACATCCTGTGTGCCTCAAGTGCAGGCATGCTGGAAGTGTCATACTGCAAATCAACTAAATCCTCTGGGACATTGTTCAATCATACTCGTCTTACTCATTTTCCCAGTTAGAACTGATAGAAAATGGCCTGTTATCTTCAAATAAATAGCAATATGACAGTTAATAGGAACATATGTAAGGCAACCTTATTCCAGTATTCCAACATTCATTCCAATGACCCAAGCAAATGTCCTTTTATGGGTACCCAATACATATTGTGAAATAACTGACTCTAAATGATAATGGGCAATTCAATTCAAATCTCATTCAAACGCCACTTGTATTGTCTCCACCTTTTACAGCCAGCAGGGTCTGTGGAACATGTGACATCATACTGGCAGGCAGGGAATATTGAAACTCAAAGAATGAAATTGGTGGCTGGATATTTTCAATTTGGGCCTGATTACCTGGGTCAGGGGGAATGGCAATTCACTTCTCCTGGTGGTTTAAATGGCCACTTACCATATAATACAGATTAATATTTTATCAAGGAGGGACAGTATAATCTGCAGAGCTTGTTGACACAGGAGAATGTACTGCTTTTCAAGCAAACGCTGCTATATTCCGTTTATGGGTGTTATATTTTTTATTTTGCTATAATTTGAGAGTGTTTTGAATTAAAAGCATTTGCAGTTTACCTGAATTTGTTCTTTATATTAGCGGGAGGCTTGTTTCACTCTAGGAGCTGGAATTCTAACATTTTGAAAAGCTCTGGCAGGGTTTGCCACTGTGGCGTATATGCAGGAAAATGCATACTTGATTTTACTGTCTAGCAAACTGGAGGCTATGTTGACCTCAAAGGACAAGATTTAAATGATCCCTGAATAAAGCCATCTGTCATTAATGAAAATAGTTAAGCCCACTGTCAATATAGTTATTTTAATTCTCTTCACACTGGTACCACATTTTCCATAGTTCCTAATATAAGATGTGCAGCTCTGTTGATCGGTCGCTAACTACGGGTCTGACATTCTTTTATTAAGTAAAGAAACCGGCATAGTACACATTGATAAGGATTTTTTTGTTGTCAAATGTCTTGTGTATTGGAACTGGGGATGTAACGATTACCGGTATAACGATAAAACACAGTTGAAATGTTGATGGTAACAATTACACTTTTCATTTAAAATCACCTCATTATCACGGTGAATTACCACGGTGTGGAAACTGTGTGTTTTATCCTTCCCAGCTTCATCCGAGGCTTCTGAAGTTGCACACTGTGCTCAGACAAGAGAAGGGGACAGAATGTAACCGTTGTTTTCTTTATCTTTTTTCTTTTCTTTCCAGACTTGTTGAAGTGACGTGTGTAGCCCAGAACATAGGATAAAAACTATTCTGTAGCTTGCTAAACTGTCATGGCAGTAAAACCCATGACAGCTACAATGTGGATTAAGTTTAGGCCGTGTTACGACATGACATTTATTTAGAGAAAGAGAAAGAGAAAGAGATATATCATTGCTTTGATAATATTGCTGTTTAGTGTTTCTTATTGCATTGCTGATAGATGTGCAGATTGTTCATTACTTGTGCAGCCACATGTTGATATTCAGGTTGTGTTAGGGCAATTTGCTCGCAACGTGCAATCGCCAGTAGACAGACCAGCGCTGCGGATCCACATGCTTAGCTATTAAAGGTGTATTACACTGGATATGTGCGCTGCAATAGATGTGGCTTATTCTCAGTTTGTGTTATTGAGCATTGTTTCTTGTTATATGCTAGTGGCTATAACATTTAGTTTTGGTAAAGAATGTTTATAGTAAATAAGTCAGCGGGCTACAGCGGGCTGACGTTTTCAACAGATTTTACAAGCCTATTGTCTATATTTTTGTAATATAATAAACACTGTTACACTTTTTGAAACTATTTCAGCTTGTGTAGGCCTATCAGTGCTTTCTGAACATATTGGACACACTTTTAAAATGACCGTGATAATACCGAAAAACTTGATCATTTTGATAACTATAACTGTGAGGTTACATTTTCACACTGTTACATCCCTAATTGGAACCAATCAAGCTAACAGCTTCAATTGTGTTGTTGATATGTCTGAAAAAACTTTACAGTACATGTTTGAGTTAATAAATGAGGAAATGAAATGGAACATGTACTGGGAGTGATGCACAGCCTTCCCAAAGTTCCCATAAAACAAAAACATCTTTCTCCACTCCTGCTACAGTTATTTTCTAATGGTCTAATCTAGCCAGGTCTCTTGCCGGCAAACATTGTCAATCCATCCATCCTTCCATCCAGCACTATAAGTTGTAAACTACTATAGATAAAATGTAACAACATCAGAAAATCCATCCATCCATCTGCCAGTCAAGGCCTGTGTCCTTGGTAAATTCTACAAATAGGAGTTATTACTGTAACACTTGTTAGTGGGCCAATCTGGAACACAGCCAAATCAACAACAACACAATAAACAATCTGATAGATGCTTTAGCTATAGTGGATATTAAGTGTGTTACCCTGCAGTTAAAGGACAATTAAAACAATGTGTTTTACCAAAGAGAGATACGTGGCAGAAAGGAACTTTGTAATGTTCAAAAGAAGAAAGCATCCCCAAATCCTATGTGAAATGAAATCCAGTGGAGTCACTGGATTTGCATATGAAATTATGGTATTTGCCCTGGTCACTGGAACACAACTGATGAATGAAAAACGTAATAGTGCCTAACAAATCTTCAACCAAGCATTCCTCCAAAGAAATCTAGGCTTGTGTCCCTTTGGGCCCCCTTAGTTATGAAATGATCCCAGACTAGCCAACTAGGTTGGTAAACACAAATATGTTGTGGATTCACTCACTTTACATTACATGAGTTCTAGACACTGAATTCAAAGCTGCTCTCAAGTATCTCTGTTACCTACACAGTCACCACTGTGACCTTATTGTAAAAAGTTATTTATTGCTTCTTTTGCCAAAATTGTGTAGATCATTTGTAGAAATGTAAACAATTCAAGGTTTGTGAGCATAGCTCAACCTATAGGCTCTAAACGAATAGTTGACAATAACATTGTACAGGTGTACAGGTGTGAATTTGTTTAGCCATTTACAGTATCTGATAATCAAAGGGTCTGTCATTGAGTTAGCAGGTGGAGGTTAACCAACTCTTTCAAGGACACTTTAGCCTGACACTTAATGGATCTACAGTAACCGTGGCTGTTGCTAGGACTGAGCACATAAACCATATTTCTTTCATCAGTTTAGAAATATATCACAAGTCCTTCAGGCAGGCGCTCGAGTCTCAAATAAACTGAGGCCTGCTTTTGAGAGGCTTGACTATATAGTGGCATGTTTTTTTCTCATACAGATTCCTTTACTTTTGTCAAATACATAGGATAATGATTAATACCCAAAGGAGAGCACATATTTTAAATTGACATTACCGTGAGTTGTGTTTGGCTAAGTCAGTAACATAGCCAAGCTTAGGATAGATATTTCATGGTTACTGAGTTAGTTTACTGACTTTAGATGCTTCTCAACCTAAGCTACTGTTTTATGGCTACCTTTTAGCATGGTACACAGGGACGGACTGACAATCTGTGCGTTCGGGAAAAGTCCAATAAAGCGATATTAACAGCCAACAGCAGGGGGCACTAATATAATCACTTATATGCTACGTGTATAAAAAAAAAAAAAAGAAAACAGAGGAAGAAGTGTAAGCCAAAACCAAATCACTTTACACATGGCTGGCTATTTTCATAAACAGACATTTCAACCTCTCTGTTTTCAAAATTAACATTGTGCACAAGTGTCAATTTTCAGAAAAGTGTTTGTTCACACTTACCCGTGGATATTCGCCGTGAATGCCGTCAAGAGCATGCCAAACCTGAAGGTGGGAGTGTAACGAGAAGTTCAAGCCTACGTTAGCCAATCAGAATCTGGAAAATAGCAACAACAGCAACAAATCCTATTTTTCTCTTCCTCACTTCCTCGGCTGCCTAACCCTCCGTTTGTTTCAGTTTGAATGAAAACGTGCATACAAAGTTTTCCAAACTCTCCACTCTGGTTGGAGATTTTAGAAAGAATCCTTTTCAGAGGCAAATTCTCCATTTGCGTGCAAACGTAGGGTACAAATGAAGGGAAATATCTCAATTTTTCAAAATAACAATGTACTGTATGTGTAAACGGGGGTATAAGTTCTCATACCTCATATTGAATACTTTGTCTATATATTTTGCTGTGTGGACTTTGATTTATGCTTTTTTTGTTTTCAAAAGAAATTTTGATGGAATGACTATGAATAAGAAGGCTCCTCTTGGCCACTTCTATTAAACAGAAGAGTTCCACTTCCAAGCTGGGATGAAGCAGTCGCAGGCATGCCAATCGTTGATTCAGAACAAAATCCAAAATTCCGTTTGAGGTGTGTTCTGACATAGACAAGCAGTTCCACTAATTGATTAATGTGTGCAAATATACAAAAAAAAATATACTTTTTTGAATTTTAACAGGATAAATATGTTTCATTTCCCCTACCTCCCCAAAAAGTAGTCCCATATGAACTGTTTTTTTGCATGTTCTGGTGTGTTTGTGTGTGTGTTTGTTTCTTTGTCTGGAACTGAAACGGCACAAGCGGAAGCCCTTGAGCTTCTGAGAATTCTCCACAGGTGCTTATGGGAAAACACGTTCTAACTGTGATAGTTAGCCGGATGATCAAGCTGCCTTTAAGCTGACTAACATTTGAGGGAAAACATGGTGGAAGAGTGATGCCAGGAAAAAAATACAACATCCAGCCTGAAAATTCGTCATGTGATGCCCAGCAAGATATAGAAATTAAAATATTACAATTTATGATCAGATGAGGGCACAACTTCCATCTCATGAAGCCGCATTTGTCTTCACATTTTTCATGAAAACATTTATACAGGCATACATAGTTTCCAAATATTAATGGTTTGTTTTTATTCGGTTACTTCTGAATCAGGCTACTTATATTCTGACCACGAAATTGTTTTAAAAAAAAACAATATATTACATTCACTGGCTATTATACTCTCTATTAAGCCTCCAGCAAATGCACCTTAACCATCTCATGCATATTGTAAATGCTCTGCTTAGTATTTTCTACCCATGGGGAGCGGTAGACTCCCGGGGAGCTTCAATTCAATTAAAACTGGAAGTTTGGTGACTCCTGATCCAATCAAGCTCATAGCTGGGATCCATGGCCGTGACGTTAATGATAATGCCCCCGAAGACAATTGCAGAGACAGACAGACATAACACACAGGAATCTGGCAGGCAGTGATGGAAATGTATGGCACTGAAATTTAAATTTTAAAATTTAAAAGAACAGTCACACCATTAATTAAAGTCTTTGCCGTGTGATTGCCAGAGACTGCAATGATGATGTTTAGATTTGAGAAGAAGGAAAGGTTGGAGAGAAAAAAAGCTTCCCCCAATGCTGTACCGTGTGCTGCATTACGCCGTCAGGCTGATGGAGAAATAAATGCAACATTAACTGATGGCAAAAAGACAATCGACTCTAATGGTTGAATTTATTGTGTGAATAATAATATAGGAATGTAAACAGGCACAACAATGACAGAAAATAATAATTGCAGATCAATACAATCTCCGTAAATGTCATGTGTGACTGGTTTTTGGGTTGTTGTTGTGCAGGATTTGGATTGCTATTGGGGCTCCGGTTTGAATGTTAGCCACAGGATTATCTAGGGTTAGGGTTTAAAAGAGTTAATCACCAATTTAGCAGTGAACTCCTGTTACGTTGTCTCATGATGGACTGTCTAAACCAGTCGCACAAAATAATTTACATTTCACTCAGACTTGACATGCATAACTGTGCCCCAAAGTGTCTTTTCAGTCAGATCACTTCCTTCCATTTTATGCTCACAACTGCAACACTTGTGGGCTGTCTGAAAAGGTTTCTTTTTTAGGTAAATTATGCTTTTAGGAACTAAGGGGTTATTTTTCTTACAGCAACTATTGCTGCATGTTGTGCTCCTGCACAGAGAGGAAGACATATTTTTAGCTGCTGGCTGTTATAAGGAGTGCTGTGTTCACATTGTTTGAGTGACATGATTTTTCAATTCAAATATTAAGAACGAACAGTATATAAGTGAGGTTATACAATAACCACTGTACATTTAGAATTTGTGCAAAAATCACACATAGTACAAAGCCTTGTATCTGTAGTCACTTGGTAATGCTTGTGTGACCACCTCCTGCAGCACCACAGCCTGACACCTCTGCAGCACAGAACCGCTGAGCCTCTGAATCTGCAGGAGTTAAATATTGTCCATCCCTGCAAAGGGACCTGACTGGGTTGATGGCCACATGCTGGCAGAGGGTCACATCTCTCTAAATGTTGAGATCCAGGCTTCCTATATTTGAGTTATTACAAACTGCCCGTGGAATTGATTAACCGTGGCCTTTTGCTTGCAGTGACCTTAAGCTTTCAATTAAGAACTTTGTAAAGGTGACATGATTAGGCATTTTTCCAACTAGATCTCATTAAGGTACAAGAGCACCTTTCAGCTTTTTGTGTGAATGCAAAGTTAAAATACCTCATACACGAGCACTGTTGCTAGGGTTTACGACTTAAGCAACTTAAAATCAGACCTAGACTGGGTGAACCCCGCCCACTCTGCCGCCGATTTGATTTCACCCTGCAGCTCGGTCTGGAAACCTGCACGTTTCATTCTCCTGCTTCAGATCACAATTTAGAGGGAACTAATCACAAAATGGCTTATCCACCTTGCGCACTTTTGGCAGTTTTAACACGACCAAGCAGCTTCTTGTTTACATTCAACATGTCGGCTATCGAATCGCAGCAACAATTCTGTTGCTGTCGCTGCTGTTTTAAAAGATTTCAAAAGTAAGTTTTCTCTTAAAACAGACAGAAACTTTTCCTGGAACAATTCCTAAAGAACAAAGATATGTTTGCCTTAATACCAACTGGCTTTGGTAAAAGCTTGCTCTGCAAAGTATGTCACCCGGATCGTTGGTCTGATTGGTTGAAGGACTATCTAATTGCGTACAGACTCATTTGAACTATGCTCGTTGGTCACGCCTCTTGTGAAGAGAAAATACAGAGCAGACTCCCCAGACCAATGCTCCATCTCAAATCTAGTGAGCTTTGCTTGGTCTTGTGATAGCCAGAGGCCTTTAACAGGCCAGTGATTGTCATTTTCGCTACAAAAATATTTATTCATTTAATGATTAAAAAAGGCAGTGTCTCCAAATGTACCTTAATTATAACTTGTCTCCCGCTAGTTGTACTACAGCACTTAAAAAAAATAAGCAAAGGCCTATTTTGGAAAGTATTTTCCAAATTTTATTTATTATTATTTATTATTATTTATTTTTGAATCTCTTTTTGGTCCAGAAGCACTCGTTTTCCCGTCTCAACACCAGAACTAAACAGAGCTGAATTAGCTTAATTAGCTGAATTAGCGTGAATTTCTTTCACATCTATTGCGGTCAAATTCACTGTGTTCACTCGGAAGGAATCACTTCACATAGGCACTTGTAATGACATTTTGAACACGTTAAAAGCACTTTTAACTAACGCTAGCAGGAGGATAACACGATGTAGGCAGCACCTATTGTTTTTGTTTTTCTTGCTACTGACAACACTCCAAATTTACAAACCATTTTAGGTTGTCATATTTGTTGTCACATACAGCAAATCTCCTCATTATCCGCGGGCTGCCTGTCCCCAGAATACACTGCAATAAACTGCCGCCTCTGTAGACAGCCCAGGGTCTACAAACAGCAACAAAAACAAACGGTGCTCACCTCCACCACGAAGAATACACAAACAGTGTTCCAGCCAATAACTGACAAGAAGAATTTGGGGGTGGGGGTTGGGGGTGTTAGCGCACGGAAGCACAGAAAGTAACATAACCCAACATCGCTTCTTTAAATCCTCTTTACTTTATTCAGGTCCAGTGGTTCATCTCTATACACTGTTTTAGCTTGGATGAACACAGACACTGTTGTGTGCAGAGGTATTACATATCTACCTTTATAATTGATCCCAACTCAAGATATTTAGTTTGGACCAAAAATATGGATTCATTGCAAAAAAAACGTTTTCTTGTTTTTCTCTTTTCTTCTTCACAGGGCCAGTCAAAATTAGTTATCAACAAAGCTTCAGTTCAGTCTTTTTTATTTTTTTCTTTCAGCACTGTGCAAAGCTGCTGCTGCATTTTGTGCTTAAACCCACAGAGGAAGTGTTTCTTTTAGAATTCTCTCCTTTTTTCTCTCAGCTTTGTGTGTAAGAGGCTGAAAGACAAAGTTTGGTGCAACAATTTCCAAAAATATTTTTGGGAGGTTTAGCAAAAGCACACAAACCCTTATGTCTTTAATATAGAGAAAGTAAAGTGGATCTATTTTACAGAGCTGTGTATTGCTCACCCTGAACCTCCCAAAATGATTCTCTTTGAGTTTTCTGTTGTTTACTACTATTCACTCTGGATTATATTATGTCTTTTAAACACATAAGTAATTTAAGCAAGTCTAGCTCTGCCCTCCCCAATTTGAGACTTTAAATCTTTAATAAGCTCAGATCCCTGGTTTCATCTATAGAGGCTAAACAGGCTCATCAGTAATGGATGAGAAATGTCTCCATTCTTCTGCATCTGCTGTACGACCCAGTCATTTTAATCACTCCGTGGGAAATCATAGTGTGACCTGACGTGACTGCTAATGTCCCTGTTTGAAACAATGTGATCTGACGCTGCAATATGCACTGATACAAATAATGTTGACAACAGCTTTGCTGCATTTGGAGATCGTACATCAGTAATCTTTAACCAGCCTGGGCAGTGCAAAATGATGGTGACTGAACAATGCAGACGGTCCCTTGGCAATAAATTTAGTTGGATAGTGCCAAATGTCTTAAAGCCCATGTTGCAGGTTTAATTTTGCAACAAATTTGTGCAATTTGCTTGTTGGTAGTAAATATTTGAACTGTTATCCATTGTATTTGATGGTGTTGGATATCGCAAAATTGAATATAATACCAAAAGTAGGCACAATTTTACAGTGTTTCCTTTTTTCCCCCACAATGCATTGCTTGACGTCATATTGGGGAGCAAACAGAGCAGCGTGCGTTGTATTTACCACTGGTCTGGCCTAATGTGGCTTCTGGTCTTTTAATATTAACAGTCTATGGTCTCAATCGAGTCCATGTGACTTTATTATATTTATAATAATATTGGAGGGAAAGTGAAACACAGCTTAGACAGGGGTCTTGTTTGGCTTTACACAAGTTTAGACTGCTAGCTAACCGTATGCCGCCGGACGTTAGCACAACAGCGTTAGCCTAGCCTGCTAGGTAAATATTACGACTGCCTTTGGTGTTGCCTACATATGCGTCCATGTTGTCAACATCATACATGTGGCATTAGTGCACCTTTTGTACCATAATTGTATTGAATGAAATAGTAAGCTTCGCTCCTACGAGATGGGGGGGTTTGTTACGTTACACACAAAGCTAACTGGCTATAGTTAGCCTGTACGGATGCTAGCGGATATAGCTAACATCGCATACAGCAACTTCGGCAGTATAGTTTCGGTAAGCTAACACGACAGCGTTGTTGCCCACAATCAACCTGCAGTGATGTTTGAAATATAAACAATTACAATACTGGTGCGTGCTTGTTGGGGAGGACCATGATTCTGTCTGAAATGTCACAAACGGATTTAGGCATCTTCAGATCAGCTGATCGCGGGGCGAGCTTCCCGACCACCGGCTCACTCCCCTACAGCACCCGCTCTCCACCGCAGCTTCGCCACCACACACACAAGCACCGGCCAAACAGCGACACGCTTTCACCGGAGGAAGAGGTATACACTTAGAAATAACACTCGGGGATGCCTTCTATTACTATATCTAGATAAGTCTACCAGTACTTATCTGAACTAACGACATGATCACTGTCACTAGATCGAAAGAAAATGTTGACGTTCGGTGCTATTCACTGACAGTAAAAAGTAAAGTCATTGTATGCACTGCTGCGTTGCTAAAATAAAGGAGATAAATGAAGGAGATAAATGAAGGAGACTTCCCCACAATCTTGACAATTCCTCATTTGACCTCTCACGTCTGGTAGGTTCGTAATAATTCGGCTGCTGGCCTTTCCTCCTCTTCCTCATCCCAGTCAGTTACCGTAGTTCTAGTGCCAGGCTGAGACTTCGCTCCTCAGTATGACGTCATCGCCGAATTGACTTCATAAACCCGCAAACACCAAAAATGACCAAAAACTAACTTTTAACACTATTTGGAGACATTTTTAAAAATGATATACATATCTTGAGTGCTTTTTGTACCCAATAATCAACAGTGGTGGTTTACCTGTAACATGGGCTTTAAGCACGTTATTGGGAAATGATAATAATCTGTTGTGCTCAGTCGCCCAGGAGAGCAGAAGGATTGAAAGAACTGGATGAAACAAGAACGTGCAGACTATAAATGGTTTGAAGTTAAGATTAAATCTCAATCTTAGAACTACTTTGCACACTCACTGTTGCACACAAATACACAATCAACAATCAAGCAATTAGCAATTCAACATTCAGTGTTTCCTGCATGAATATTGTTGTCTTCCCATGTGAACATTTGCTTATCCATTCAAATATGTTTTTTATTGCTTTGGAAATCCCCAGAACAAACTTTTATGTGCTCTCTATTTGGCTCCCTTCCATAAATAAATTTGATTACCACTGGTACTGCAGCATATTGGGCTCAGTAGTGTTTCTTTAGGTATGGTAGAAAGGAAAAAACATGCTCAGTTGCCCATTTTGTTTGTGCAGCTGTGATGGGATTAACACCACTTCGCCACTTCACTTTAACAACATAATCTTAACATAGATCTTAGGTAAAATCTTGAGTATTTTTGAATAATGTTTTGTGTCATTTCTCTACCACCCATTGGGCTCATGACATACTGTATATGGGTTTCAAATCATAAGAAGAGTGTCAACCCTTAGCTTGATGTTTTAAAGCAGCATCAAGATATTTATTTTAAATGAAAAGCCTTTAAGCTCTGCCAAGAAGTTAGATCGTCCCTGGGTGCCCGGAAGCACTGGCAATATGCAGAACTTCAGAGAGAGACCTTTACGGACTGCTGCAACAGAGCTCTTCCTAAACCCTGCAGTTGAGTAATAAAGTTACCGTGAGTCACTGATCCCACATAGGAATCTGGGATAAATATGGCTCCTGACTTTGGTGCTCCACCATCATGTAGAAACAGACAAGTGCCTCTTCTTCTGCCATTGTGATTTATGTGTTCATGGGGAACTTCATTTTCTGTCCATTGATCATCAGTTTTCCGCAATGGTTGGCTGGTCATTGGCAGCAGATTTTTTTTTTTTTATATTTGTGTCTCCAAGGTTTCTGTGCAGCAAAAAAATAGATGAATGTCTTCTCAGTTATTTCCTTTTGATTACCACTGTTCACCTTGAGGCATTCCGCAACTGATTAATGTTGAGACAAATAAAATGAAATACTTTTCCTCTTTCCTCTCCCTCTGTGAATGACAAAACCGTTTGTCACTTGGGCAAGGGCTTGTGCTGCCATGTGGAACCTTGTGGAGCATATTAGGCTGGGAAAATGTGGTAAAGGACACAAAAGTAATCATTATCAGTTTATTGTTTTCTGATAGTGACCTTCCTTACAGTGGAATAATGCTCAAATAGGAGTTTTTCCATTCTAACAGCAAAGATTGTATTTGCTCATTTACTGCTTATATAGTGTTTTGTTACATCTAATCTACAATACATTCATGTGTGATGTGATTGATGTGTATATCTCAGCATGTTTCAGAAGTGCTAGGTATTTGTTTTTAGCTATTTCTATTTTAGGCTTCAATAACATGCAACATCAATCATCATACTGCGGTCTGATGTTACAGTTTCTGACTCTCAATAATGTGACTCCCTTTAATTTACTATGCAGAAGTGACACTTGAGAGATTCGAAGATGGCTTCTGTGGAGATGTTGGAAAAATACATCAGAATGCAAATATGCAGAGGCTGAGCAATATAGCCGATAGGAATAGATAGTAATTTCGAAATGACTTAAAATGGAAATTTTAATGAAAGTGTTGATATATTGTTTAAAAAAACAGTTCCTTCCTGAACCTGACTGAGCTGTGTCTAACAGTCAGTTGAAGTGTATCAGGCCCATAAATAACTCAACTCCCATCTCAGAACCAGATCTTTCAAATGGCTTCCTTCCAGGAAGTTGGAGGCACAAAAATCCCTCTTGGTACCTGACTACTTTGTAATAACTTTTTTTTAAATATGCTTTATCAATTGATAGAAATTTAGATTCATGTAAAAAGTATTACTAACAATATTATAGAAATGCATGTTGTCAGTATGGTAGTTATTCCATTGTCTATTTTTTATATAATTATGATTTTTGGGGACAATGTTGTGTTAATGTTTAAATAATTTCACAATTACATCAAAGGGAGCTTAGATATTCAGCATTCAGAACTTATTGGCTGGTTTAAACTCAGTTTTGGGACACAGACTCCCTGCCTTCTGGCAATTTAAGACACTCCTAATCTCCTTTCACCACCTACGTGCATTTTCAGCAGCTCAGAGACAGAACATGGTGCTGTGAGCAAGAGACCTGCGTCACATTTACCGGCCAAAAAGGCTGAGATATTTCCTTATTGGATCCAAAACCAATTGTACATAGAGTATTTATATATTATTAAGGATATTTTTTCCAGTATTTGTATGTTGATGGATTACTGCCTCACAAGATGTTTCTCTTGGAGTTTTCCATTACAGGCCACCGTAAGTCTAAGGAATGCCACATTGCCTTAGACCTTGATTACTTAGTGCACCTTTTGCAATTATATTGATAACAAGAGTCTGAAAAGATAACTTAGGGAGACAGTTTTATGGAGTACACATAAAGCATGATGTTCTCTCTCAGCCTCCTGGTAGACGGCCAGAATAGAACTGTCTGACTATCGCTAGTGGACATAAGTTACATAAGAGCCGATTTTGTTGGGATAAATGTAACAGATGGGGCCCTAAACACACTGCAAAGCCAAAGGGTACCTCAAAATGGAAAAAAGGGAGCAATCCGTGGATTCAGCTAACCTTGAAAAAATCTATAATTTTCTGTGGGTTTCAATCTGAAATATCAAGATGTCAATCGATAAAGCCCAGCTGATCCTCAGCATTTCACAAGCAGTCTGATTTTATCAGATAGAAAATGATTTCACTTACACATAACATGGTCGTTATTTTATTCATGGAAATACCTTTCCACAGACATAGAAGAAGAACATCAGGTGGAGTCAATGAACAGATATCACATAGTCCATAAACATTTTTGCAAGACAAGTATCAAAGTACAGTACAATGGAAATAGAACATTTAGTAGACTATCAACATGTTCATACAGTTTTTTCATCAGTAAAATGAAAATAAATATTGTTTTTCTCTGATGATGAATAATAAACCCACGATTGGAGTGTTTGTATGAGTATGCACAATGCCTTGTGTTTTAAAAAGAATAAGGCAACAAATCAAAATGTTATGAAAATGTTCCTTCTGTGAAGGTATAACAAAAAACAAAAACATAATTTGTTAGTCAGTTAATATTCTATTCCATTATATTTGTATCACAAAAATAGATATTGATAGTAGTGTAATTATTTTTGCCTAAACTATATCAGGAATTGGATGAACAATCATGGCGGTAGGTTGTTGTTGTGGGATGCAGCACATCCCTAAAGTGCAAAAATGGAAACAAAGGTATCTGTTAATAAATGGGCATTTTCGGTGTGTTGTGTTCCCCAAAACGTTGACACTTTTGACAAATTACCCGGGTGCATCTGGTAATCGTTATCCCTCCTGGCTCTGGTGATAGGGTTGTCTAATTCTGTTGCCTCTGTGAGGTTCTGGCTCCTGTGTAAGATCCAAGTTTGGGGAGCTGCCAGTACAGATTCTAAAAAGGGATATTAATAAGGTGTAAATTATTTCGATCTCTAAATTCCAGTGCCTTGTTTTTGAGGGTATTTTGAAGGGTGCTTTTTATTTATTTTTTTTGTCAAAAATTGACACTGACGACGGCTTCTAGGTAAAACACATTCATTTTTTGCCCACATTAAATGAGAAGCATTTGCAGTACTTTTCATTATACCTGTCAAAAAATCTAAATTTAAGATGAAAATATTTCCTGATGAAGGTCTACTAATCAGAACATAGTGAGTACTGTGGCACTTGTGCGGGATTTTTAATTACTTCTCAATAATTTAAATGTTAATTTCATTGGATTGTTTACCAAGCTTGCTCTCATTATGTGGCCCAGTTCTGTCAGCATAGATCCCTCCAATGCTTTGGTTAAAGTTGGTTTATATACAGTACAAGACACATAATGATGATGACAGACCAAACCCAGATGCATGCACAACAATCTAAACTACACCCAATCAAATGCATGGGGTGTTTTTATTGCATCAGTTTACACCATTTGGCCCCTGTCAAACTTCAATGCACTGGGCAACTTCTGACACACCTCTTCTCACTCATCTGTCTGCAACACACTGAATAAGAGGGTTGTACCCTCAGAGCCAATGTCTTTTAGTATTGCCAAAACCTTTGTTTGAAAAGTGCTATATAAACTTTTCTGACCTCAACAGTTAATAGGTCCATTGGTGCTAACATTTTTGAAGATTCATGTCCCTCCAAAGCATGGTGACATGTCTATTTTACATACATTAATTGCTCTATAGCAACGCATCCAGACAAAAAACAACTACAAAAATAAGACACAATACAAACAAAAATCATTCTTGCACATTTGTATCCGCACTACCAACCAGAAGTACTGATGCATATTCTTCAAATGTTGCGTGAAACACATCTTGAAGATTTTTTGCTCTTTGGTGACAGTGGGCAGCGGTCACCAGATGCCCGGCAAGGCAAAAGATCAACAGCTTAGCAATCCCAAAATCTTATTTTGTTCTTTTTTTTACGAGCATGTACTAGTGCAGCCCTTCTTTTTCATGCAGTTGTATGCTTTACTTTTGTTGTACCACACACAATTGCTCACAGTTGTCATTAAGTAATTGAAAACAGCTGTTACTCAGTCATAATGATTAAATACATTGATAAGAACTTTAACAAATGTTTCAAGACGACTGTTTACATCCATCATGCATTTCATGCATAGATGATGGTCATCCTCTGGGGCCTGCACAGCCTTGCAGGGGAGACAGAGAGAGTTGAGTGTTTACTGCATGTCCAGCTAGTTACCTGTCCATTCAGACCTCAACGCCTTCCGCCCACGAGCTGTTAACCTGCCTCACTTCGCTCCTTCCTGCTCAGACTGAAGCCCGGACGCCTGTGAATGAGTGAAACTATCCACCCAATCACATGCTCCTCCCTGCAAACCCTATTTCTTGCTTACCAAGCTGTTCTTATTCCCACTTGGTTTTTGTTGCAATGTTGCGCCGCATTCAAAATCTTCACGATGCTGTGCACTCCAGACATTGCACATAACAACACTTTTCAGCCACAGGAATACATTTCTCCAATGTCCCCCACAATATTTCACAGATTTCTTTCTACTTGTTTATAATAAACTGCATGGTACACTGGACAAATACAGAACTGGACAGTCACCACACTTCTCTTTATAGCTGCCACCATACTAAATGCAACACTGCTCAAATGCACATAGCTAATGAATACTAAATGTTGAATTACGAAGAGTGATATGTACTGTATAGTTAGCTGTCACCTTTAAACACAGCACAGTCTCTTTGTGTGTGAGGTCTTGTCGTCCTTGCAACTTAGTTGTCAGCATGTTTCTGACACCAAGATAAATTCCAGCCCATGTAGTGTCCTTGGTGACGCCAGTTATTCTACAGTCATATGTCGGCCTGTTTTACAGATGCATGATTGTCTGTTGTGTTTTTTTTTTTTTAGCTTTAACTCTTCAGTCATTTGTCTGTCGGGCAGCCTTTAGGTGGTGGTAAAGGCTGACAACGCCGCTGCTTCTATTTCATGCCGCTCCGCAGCACCTGATTGGCTGCGATGAGCATAACGCTGATGATGAAAGCAATTGCAAAGGCGCATATCAGACTCTTGCGCACACAAGTTTGCTTGACATGCTGCGTCGGGCTGGAAGCTGGGGGGGGAAAAGAAGAAGTGGGAGGGAAAGAGAAAAAACATTACCTGAAGGTCTATTGAATCAGGTATTATTTAATGCTTGAAAGATATCTTGATAGTGTTTTCCAAATGAAAAAGCTCATCACAAAACCTCACAACTAAATGAACACAATCATAGGGGTTGAACATTTGTTTTCACACCTGTACGCTGTGTAACTGCATCTAGATTAAAATGTTGATTGCAGTTTTGGAACAACAAACAAATGGATTGGCACTTGACTGGCATGTTAATGGATGTTCAAAACTCCAGCGCTCCAAGAATAGGTGAAGTATACCTGTAAAATCGTCTGAATCAAGAACCAAGGCGGTTGAAATGTTCAAAAAAAGGAACTTACAGATGTGCTGTACCTTGTGTTCAAAGTTGCCTTGTACCTTTTTTTCCCCCAAATAGACAATATTTGAAATGGCTTAAAATTGATCTTGCTTTTGATTAATCTTCATTTCCTCCAGAGGTCATTGCCGCTCTCTGAGAAAAACAGCTCACGCCTTCAAAAATGGTTTTCCAACAGAAAAGGGATTTTTCTTTGTAAATAATAGAGCAAGTTTGCAGCATCTATTAAACCTACACATTAGATAAATGACCACATAAAAGCAAAGCATCATCAATAACAGCCCTCTGTAAATTAACCATTGAAGGAAAATACCACCCCTCTCTGATACTGATGATAGTAATTTGCCATCATCAGTAAATTTAAGTTCTTTTGTAATGAAGCGGTGTAATTTACTTTTTGACATTAAGCATTTTCCCTAAACCTGCCTCTACTTGAGTTAGGGATATCATGCATTCTGACAATTACTTTTAAATAAGGGGTTCTCCACACAGAGTCTGTGTAGACAGATGGAGCTTTAGCAATAGTATATTAATTTTTACGCATGAGGAGAACATAGCAGAGGAGATGGAACAATGCCATTTGCTGTGCGCAGTTGCTCAAATTACAAAACAGCAGCCTAAGAGGCTACAGCATTTCCTACGCTAGCTGATAAGCAGCTGGAATTTGGTATCACTGCTGTTTCAACAACAAAGTACAACGAGTGGATTTAGAGGGAAATGGTGGAGACTAGAAAGAAGTTATGATTGTGAGGAATTTTTAAGAGTGAAATCTGCAATTGGTTAAACGGATATACATTACTATTAATATATTGTCTGATGAAAGATTACAAATGTTTCTTTCACTATGGTTAGACATGTTCTACTCAATACAGTGAAACTAAAGAGCTAGCCTTTTGTCTATCAGGTTTGCTGGGCCATCATCAATTCCATAAATAATGGTCACATAATAATAAAACACATTACTCAAAGCTACATCTTCTTTGATGCAGTTTTAAGGGTCATTTCACCCACATTAAAAACTCCTCACTTTTAAAAATCAGTTGAAGATGTCTCCACACTTTATTTGCATGTATTACATTTTAATTTTAATTGCACTTTGTTTTAATAAGTATCATATATATGTTTAATATAAAAAGCTTTGTGATTTTTTTATCTGTGAAAAGCAATATATAAATAAAACTTACTTACTTACTTATTTACTTATACTTACCCCATGCTGGTATTTAGCCATGATAGTTTTGTTTTTTTACTTAAGATATCCACCTTAAACATTTTAATACATGTAAATGAAATTGATTTGTGGTGCTCAAAGCTTAGATAAAATGACATTGGGAAAAATTCCACAAGAGGGGAGTCTTTGTGGATAAGACGCATGCAACATTACTTAACAATGTCCCTATGGGCTGAAATATGTCCCAACAGAAACTGAATTTGAATCATTTATATTTGAATTTGAATTGCTAAACTTGAATAGTTGCATTGAAAAACTGAATTTGAATCACATAATTTGAAATAGTATTGTTGATTTTGAATCATTGCATTGAAATCATGAATCTTAATAGTATAGTTTGAAATTGTATTTATTTGTCTGGAACTGAAATCCAATAAAATATGATCATCAATGAAAACTCAACTCTCTATATATCTTTACATTCAGTTCTCACAATTCAAATTCAGTTCACAAAATTCAATTTCAAGGTTCCTTGAAGGATGAAGGAAGAGCAATCTAGCGCAGATCAAGGTGTATTTTTCGCGCCACCCACAATCTTATGCGCGCTTTACCAGCAAAAAAAAACGATAGCGGACGTATGCAGAGCAAAGCAGAAAAGGAACAGCATCGCTGACGAGGCAAAAATCATTTAAATGTAAGTATCTTTAGTTTTGTTATCATTGTTAATGTGTTACATTAATGTAAAGCTAAATGCTTTAATGCTGGGACAAATTACTATTAATAATAAGGTAGACACATCACAAGCTAATGTTATGCTAACTGATCATTTAACATTAGGTTCTTAGCTGGTTTGTTGTCTTTTGTACCATTTGTGTTTGTAAAGTTTAATGTCCGGTGGCATTGTCATCTCTTTTTATATATGTCATTTATATGTGTATATGCGTAACAATTTAGAAATGGGGATGGGAGGTAAATCTGCACCTTGTTTACTTTACTAGTAACGGTAAATGAAAACTAAAATGTATGAGTAGATTCCCATGTAAAAAGTATAACGAAACATTACATTAGAGCATTCATAACAGTAAACATCTTTTTTCTTGTGTATGCTGTCTTTTGACAGGGACTAAGGAACAAACGGAGACGGTCACTGAGGATGGAAGCCACAGCAGCAAGTTGACCCTGGTTTGTCAACATGAATGAGGCATTAGGGCAGTCTGCACCAGTCTGATTGCCCCGAAACACGAGGACAAACCAGGGCCAGGTGCTGCACTAGCATCACCAGAAGGGTGAGATGAAGAGGAAGAGAGGGAAAGAAAAAGACAAGAGAGCAGGGAGACAGAGGCCAAAGAGAGATGTTGAATAGATTAGTTGCTATATTAGAGATTGGCATTCAAAAAAAAAAAATGTACTGTATATTTTTCAATGTATATTTTTCCATCAAATTATGACTTGGACACAGGAAGCTTCTAACTGAATAACTGTATTCAGATGCTACCTGTTTTAATAATAACTCGTTAGGTGTACAAGCTCTAAAAAGACATTAACACTATGTGTATCTATTGTATGTTATAACATTTATTCAAACATTGCTATATACTGTACACACAAGTATATTCAGATACATATATATATATATATAAGTCTGTGAAAGTATGAGGTTTTTTCTTACTGTCTATATCCAACTGGCAGTCCTCAGGGTTCTGTATGTGGTTCTCCTCAGTCATGATGATGTTCTCGATGTCTTTCATGGAAAGGTGATCACAGAAGGTGTCGTAGAGGAGCCTCTTTAGCTCTTCAACCGTTAACTTCTGCATGTCACACTGGAAATAGCCATACATAACTGAACATTAAGTTAAACACAGGCTGGTGGACATGATACCACACACACACACACACACACACACACAAACACAAACACACACACAAACATACACACATACATATATACAGTAAATGCAAAGGGGCATTTACAAACACATGCATATAGAATGTAGGCCCACACAAATAAGACATAAAAAGGGAAGTGAACAATAACAAATAGAAGTGTATGGAAAAAAGGTTTCTGCATTGTAAATGTAATCAGATTATGGAAGTATATATAAATAATAGAAAAGACATTTTAAACTTTTGAAATCCCCCCCCAGTTGAATGTTCTGGTGGATGATTACAGCGTTATTGTTTGCCAACTGGACAGCTGGACCTTATTTTGTTATTCACTTGTAATATTGATTTAAAATTGCTAATATTGGATTAGCTTTTATTATTGGATCGATAATATAAAGACCCTAAGATTACAACAGTTTTCCTACATTTTAACAAATAGGCCTACTAATACAGTATCCAGTGGTGAAAAAAGTGTTGTGACATCATTTAGACTACTTAAATAAAAGTAGAAATACCACACTATAAAAATACTTAATTACAAGTAAAAGTCCTGCATTCAAAATGGAGTAATTAAAAAAAAAGTATTATCAACACAAGTACACCCTATGGAGTACTGTATGGAGTACTGCTCCTGTTGGTATTATGGATTGTGGAGCAAATTTTAACTTGTTTACATACTGTTACCTAATTTAACCTAATAGCAAAGCATTGATTTTCACAAGCCGGTCATAGGTTTTATATGTAAAATCGAATTCTACAAAGTTAATATAACTGTTAGTGGAGAAAAAAATACAGTTTGCTTCAAAGTATAAAGTAGCTGAATGAAAATATTTAAATAAAGTACCTCAAAGATGAGTTTCTGAGTAAATACTTAGTTATATTTCACCACTGGCATTATGTAAAATAAAAAATCTGTGAATGACACAGACCCATATCAACCATTCCTGCAAAAAAGCCAATCAAGGATCTGGGCCTGTTTGGAAAGCTAACCTATGTTGCTCATTTTATGCTCAGCTTGAGCCGAGTCCACCAGTGTGACCAGAGGCTGTCTGTGATCAATTAACCAGCACATGCTTGATCATTCTAGTCTGTTAAATACTGTTATGTGAGGCTATGCGGCCTTTGCAGCAGTCCCTCGGGTTTCTTGACTCTCCCGGCAGGTTATGATTCTTTTTCCGTAGACTGACTGCACCAACAGTTCCCAAAAATTCCCTCTCTTTTACACTCCATTTGCTGCATCACTTTCAGACAGCCATCGTGGCTCTGCTATCACGTAACTACAACAAAGGCGGCTTAGACACAAGCCCCATCCCATTAATTCAATTTCACTGTCAAAGTGAGCAGTTGATTATGCTATTATTATTAATGAGGTGTCTGTAACTAACATAACATCTATTTTACATTAAAAAATGACTTTAATGTTTTAGTAATAAGACTGTGGCCACACACAAAGCTAACTCAAATTTTGAAGAGGGACACAGTTCTTAAGGGAATACAAACCTCTCCAAGATTAAAATCATCCCATTAAAAACCCAGTGGATGTGGCAATTAAAACTGGTTTTCCTTTAAACTCGGTTTTCCTTTTTGCTACAGCTGCAAGTCTGCTGTCTATCTTCTTAATAATAAGCAGAAAATGAGTGACCGAATTATGAGCACCTTCCAAAAAACGGAGTCAAAGTCAGTGCCGTTGAACTTATCTGGCATCCCAGCTGCTGTGAGCTTTGGGCCCAGAAGAGTGACAAACTCCTCAAAGTCCACCTGGCCATCGCCTGCGGAAAAGAGGCACAGTTGGTGTTTATTGTCACTGGTTTAACTGCCTACTAAAGTCCAGGATGTAAGCAAATAGAAAGCAAAGCTTCTATGCTTCGTAATTTAAGATAATAAAAAAAGTCCAAGCTGTGTGTTTGCCTCACCATCCATGTCCAGTCTCTGAATGATGACTTCCAGCTCCACCTCATTTGGCATGTAGCCCAGGGAGCGCATGGCCATTCCCAGCTCCTGCTTTGAGATGAACCCGTTTCCATCGCGGTCAAACACTTTGAAGGCCTCACGGATCTCTGCAAAGAAGACAAACACACACAAGCTGAAGTCGTACAGAAGTGCAGGATATGAAAGTGGGAAAGATTCCATGCAGCAAAGACACATTTTTTTATGCCGCATCATTGCTTGAGTCATAGTTATATGAGAGTTGGCAGCTTAGGAGAACAAATTCCACCAGTACAATGACAAAAAAAGAGCCAAGATAAAATAAATATCCTTCAACAAAGAGCTGATATTAGGACAGATTGTCAGCAATATAAAGGGCAATTATCTCTATTGTCTCTACTCTAATTGGTAACATGTAACATTTGTAACATACATGTATTTTGTCCCCATGTAAATTGTATGGGGATGAGTCAAACATGTGTCATTTTATTCTCTCTGTGGCTGCCAAAATAAAAATAGACCATGATACCCACAATTTGAAACAATTACTGCCAACTCAAAATGATTGCTGAACACCTTAGTGTAAGAGTTGACATTACAAATAATTTTAAAGGATTAGTCATAACATCCACAACCAGCAGATTTTAAGATAGCTCCACTGCCCAAAATGTATAACAAAATAGGAAATATATGCATGGTGAAGAATAGAGTACATGTGGTTCAAAAATGAATTCCTTAAGTAAATAATCAGTTATTTTTGTAAATATATATATATATTTCATATTAACATCAGCTTTTTAGTCATGACTATTACTGCTCAGCCTGTAAAAAAAGTTGTATAATGTCTCCTGTGGCTCTGGGGGACATCAGGGTCCCCCAGAGTGGACTGGGGGACTGGGCATTTCCAACTGAAAGCCTGCATTAAAAACTGTAGGCATCAAGTTTTAAAGATGTTGGCATTTACCAGGCTGGGAAAGCAAGAGATGCTATTCTATACAGTCTTCTGTTCCTCTTCTTTGCAATAGTTGTCTTTAATAGAACTGTGGGGGAGTTTAGGTGTGTATTCATGTGTCTTTTATTAGATTCTCAGCTAGTTGTGTGAATTTTTGTTGATACCAGAGAAGAAGACTCAAATGCCTTAATTTAGTAAGTCTGGAATCGTTTCAACAGCTGTGTTCGACTTCAAGGCTAAAACAAAGGTCTTTCCTTTTTTTTTGTCAAGTAATACCAAAGGGTTCTATTTGCATTAATACTAGCCAGGAGACTTAACACAATCTTTGTAGTTTGAAGCTGTGTCCATGGAGTCCTGCTTCACCGTGACTGGATTTAGAGCAGCAGATGAATTGTAGGTGTGGGCTGATCAGTGCTTTAGTTTGTGTTCATAAAATATATTGTGCGTGATTAGCTGCTCTGCTGAATCAATGTTGAATCTCCCCTCCACTGTCTAGTTCCGGTGAAAGCCACACTGACTAACTTGATTTAATATAAGAACAAAACTGTATCTAAACATTAAATACTAATGCACCAATTTTGACCATTCATAATCTGTCTCTGCATGGACTTTATGGAAGACCACTGGATCCACCTTTAACATAACTTGATAATGGAAAACAATGTACCTCACTTCTAAGTAGCAGTAACAGCAGTTAGTTTGAGATAAACAGGAAAAACAAGAGGGCCACTACACCCCAATAAACAATGAATACTGCCTACAGAAATTCAAACTTCAGCAAATAAAAAAAATCCAATACAAAGTCACACAGTACAAGACATACTGAGTAGATGATGCCCCCCGCTAACAGAGCCACAATCACTACAATCTTCAAGCAGGTAATTTCTCTATTTAGCCACATTGTGCATGTCCCCTCGTCTCTGCTTGTTTTCGCATCATGAGGGACTGAATCTATTCATTTATATGCAATAACATCCACAACCGAGTCACCTACAATTTTAAACTTGTCACATCTCTGTGTCACACATCTGATCAGCACACAAAAGAGTAGAGGAGATGAATCTTAAAATGGAGATAATGTCCAAAGTAAATCCTCAGAAAATCACATGCTAAATCTATAATCTCTCTAATCTGTTGGAAGCAGAAACCTTAAACTGCATCATTAAATAGTCATGTAAGAGATGTATTTCAGCCTGACAGAAAATCTCACAGAAATCTGTGAAATGATCACGAACTGTTAACACCGCATTACGTGGTGGTGGCACGGAATGTGGGAAAGTCTGTGTGGCCACCACGGAAAACAATGTCAATGTAAAGTCATTGAGGAGATAACGCATCAGTAGGAGTGACTATGGTAGCGAGTAGTGTGAAAGCCCGAAATTCCACATGAGGAGGTTGGTTGGGGTTGGGGTTGGGGTTGGGGTTGGGGGGTGGTGGTGGATGGGTCAAACACAGGACTTTCACCCGGGTATCGCGTCCCACATGTAGTGTTTCCTAAAGTTGCTTTCTTCTTTTCCTAAACCCATCGGTACCGTTCTTCCTACGTGTCACGGAACTATAAGCCCACCCACGACATTTTCCTAAACTTAAGAGTGTTTGTTTCACAGAATTCTTCCGTGGGCCCATCACAGAATTTTTACAATTCTGTAAAACTGCCACAAATTTTGAGTTGAGGGGCGGAGTTCATTTCACAGAATTCTGTGAGCTCAGGTTGCAGCTTTAGTCTTTGTAATATGGTTCAGGGAAATTATTTTCTGGAAAATTTGTAAAAAAAAAAAAATAGATTAGGTCAGAGTAAAAATAAGTTTCTAAACAAAAAACAGTGTACAGTGGAATTTGAATAATTAATGAAAACAAAAAAAGGTAAATGTTGTTGCTAAGTAATGCACAACTTCTCTGTTACAACTGACAATAAAAAACCTTCTAGGTAGGTGAAATAAAAAAATTTAATTACAATTCAAATGACTTTCCCTTCCCAGGTTACAGGCAATAAGCTGTTGTTATGTCATTGAAGTGTAATACTAACCAAACTTTATCAATTCACTGCAAAGTCTTGGCATTGCGGCTCCGGAGTGTCAGAACAGTGACAAATGGCTGAGCCTCTCGGCCAAAATCAGCAGCATGACAGTCTGAGACAAATATTCTGATTGGAAACAAAACATTAAATACCAATGATGGCAGGAAACCGTGTCATTCTGTGTATAATGTGGCAGCAGGGCTTCAGGAAAATAGTTTGTTGTAATAAATTACATGTCCACAGAATAAAAACTGTGCCACAGGGACAAGGGTACTTGGCAATCATGTATTACAATGGACTACATCTGGGCATGCAATTTATAAAACCCAGCAGAGTGACATTTGCAGCAGCTATTTTTCACATTGTTTTTTCCTACAAATTGTCTTGCTGAAGGTATACTTTGAATCCTCCAGCTGTGTTTTTTTCCTCCCTGGATGTGATCCTGATCTTGTTTATAGAATAACAGTTTCTCAGTATCCACCTGAGGTTTCCACTCCATCTATTTACTTTAGAAAGAGGGGAGCAGACACTCCTGAAAAAAACATGTTGCCCCTGCGCAGGAGGCAAACAGACTCTTAAATACGGTGCCAAAACAGTTTCAGCAAATACTCCCATCTCCCCTAAAAGCTTTATTTATTTATCAAGTTCCAAGGTGAGAAATAACATCCTGACTGTAGAGTGGTTTATAGTATATTTGATATTGAAAGTTTGTATTGTGTTGTAATGAAACACAGACTCAATTTGTTGTGGGAGGATTGTAATACTCTGTCACAACATTTACAGAAAAGAAATTCCTTATGCATGGGCCAGAATTATTATGAATGGCTTATCAAGTCCACTAAACAACCGTAAAGCTGGAATATGTACAAATAAACCTAATAAATCTCTAAAGTAAAGCTGACTGTAAATGAGGCTGATTAATCATCCTCTAAAAGAATACATTTCTCTTTTTGACCAAGCGCAATCAAGATAGAGTGCTACCTCTTTGAGAATAAATCTACTTTTATTATCCAATTTCCCCTTTACTCTGGAAGCCCCAAATGGGCCAAATTCACATGTATTCTCCCACAGTGACTATCTTAATTGAGAAACTCCTCAGAAGTCTGAATTAGTTTAGTTTAGTTGTTTCACAGAACATAAAACAAATTACTATTAAATCTGTACCCTCTCACTGACTGTGAATAGCTCTGATATTGATGTAGGCCTGCACCGATGAACTGAATTATCCTTCCCAATCAAAGAGAAGCAGTTGGAAAAAATTCCCCACCACTTAGTCATGTAGCCTTGAGATAAATGGATCTAAATTCGAGACTCACATAATTAAAGCAATAGTGCTACAATCCACTTTTATATTCACAAACCAAAAAATGTAAAATGTAATACAGCAGTGGATAGAGATCTATTTTTTGGCCAAAATGACAGAAAATTTGATTTTATTTCACGCAAATTCTGCATATTGTATCATAGCATAAACTGTTTCACATTAACCCTGCTAAAGTTTGTTGTGATGCATTTGGGGACACCAGAACAAGCTGTAAACATAACCTCATATTATTAAAGTATTTTATGATGAACATGTTGGCAAACAGTCACCTATTAAACATCCAACATCTATGGAACATCTGTAGCTAAGTTTCCATCCACTTGTCAATCGAATTATCTGAAGTTTGGTAAAAATCTCATACAAATAAAGTTGGTGAGAGTGTTTTTCCATCCAACAGCTTTAAGGTGAATTAAAACCTGTGCGTAATGACGTCACATGCTGTTTTGCGGTCAAATTGTTATGTCTAATTGATTTTAGACATTTTAAGGTGTTTCCATTCATTTTCGCACTGAATCACACGACATTCAAACATTTGCAAACAAAGTTTTTTGTGCCATCTACCAACAAATGATCGATATTGCACAAGTTCTAATAGTGCTAATGTTCTGCTGCAAGACAACTCTCTTTTTTGAGACATGTATTGCTGTTTGAGCGTCTTCCATTTACTCCGGAGGACATCCCACTGCTTGTTGTAATCTTTGTTGGCCATTTCTTACATTTTTGCAATCTAAAATAGCCGTTATATTTTGCTCATAAATTAAATTCAAAGAGTGTCTTTTCTCCTCGTTCGTCCACTTACATCTGTCTTTGTTGACACCCGTCATGTGTGCAAACACAACAGCGGAAATACTGGGCGGAAATTAACCAAAACCTCTTCCTTCTGTGGTGGGTAGCAACCATAAAATGACCTAAAACTTAATCGTAATTCATTATTTATTCGGCAAATAACGTTTCCATCAGTGTTTATCACATACTGTAAGCTGTATTATCGTTAAAGATACAATCTGATGAAACCGCACATATTTCCTTTGAGTCGATATTAATGAAATTCAATAGAATTTTACTGTTTCCATAAGGCATTTTTCATTTGATATCACGTAATTCGGATAAAAACGTGTGGATGGAAACATAGTTACTGACATTCATTTGAAATCATGTTCCGGGCCACCTGACTAATATTCAATCTTACTTTAACTTTGTTTTTGTTCTCTCTTTAGGTAGCTATGCTGCACTACATGTTCACCAGCTGGTCTGTTGTTAGGTGCCGGCCCAGAGCTTGTTTGCTTAAATCAGCTGCTGTGGCTGGACACTTGGTTGATGAGAGCTGTGAGAATCAACCAAGAAGCTGCTGTTTTTTCTTCCACTCAGTCTCTGATACCATGGCTCCACTGGGGAGCTACAAAGACAGTATTTGTGTTGAAAGCATGTGGTATTTTCTTTGATGTAGAGAGGTGCTTGTTGGCCTTCAACGATGCAATGCCATGCGGTCCCCTAGTGTGTGATCTGACAGAGGATGAAAATCCCAAGTTAAGATCTTGAGCTGCTAGAGCCAAGCATCTGAAGCTGAACTCCCACAAGAGAAAGGTGCAGTGTCTACTTCCATCACACTGCTCTCCCCGTAGACTGTTCTATATCAATGAAGTGCAGTAGATCCTTGCTGCAGCACAGAGATGTGGAACAGTCTGTGAACTGTATGACGGACTAGAAATATCCTGGAATCACTTGGAAAGGGAGCTGATTCATGCAGACAAATAGAAAACGTTTGGATTCATGACGAGGGTGAATTATCAATGACAAAGGGTACGACATCCTCTTTCTACACGACATTTTCTATTAGACTCATGAGGATATAGCCATAAAGTGGATAGGATTTTTTAAAATGTCATCATCTTTGGCTGTAGACATGTCGCTCTGGGACGGTAAGTTTGGTGGGTGGTAAAAAATGACAGTATACTCACTACAAAAAACTAGACTACACCACTGCTCATCCTTACAGAACAGAAAGACATCACATGGGAACTAGTGGTAACACTTTATAATAAAAATCATTAATAGAAGGTAAATTGATAGCTAATTCATCTTTAGTTAATTGTCATTTAACTGTTAGCAAACCGTCATTTTACTGTTAAAAAGCAATTAAATTATAATGAATAAAATATTAGTAGTGCTATACATTAACAGTTTATTAATACTTTGTTAAATAGTTAATAAATACTTTGTGAACCATCTATAAACAGTATCTGGATGCTACTGTAAAGTTGTGACTGATGTTTTTCATAGTTATTGTTAGTAAGTGCTTGGTAAAGCAATGATACATTTTTTGCCCTTCATTAAATTATATTAAAATAAGTTATTTATATACATAAATATGTATATAGTATATACAGTACTGTGCAAAATTCTAAGGCAGGTGAAAAAAATGCTGTTAACTAATGCTTTCAAAAATATAAATAATGATTGTTTATTTTTATAAACTGAAATAATCTTCAGTGTAAAGAAGAACAAGAAGTCCTGGAAGTGAAGGCCTGCCCCCCACAGTACCCTGATCTCAACATCACTGAGTGTGTCTGGGATTACATGAAGAGACAGGAGGATTTGAGGACACACCCACAGAATAAATCAAATATTGATTTGATTTAGATTCCTCTTCTGTGCATTCACTGCATTTTGTTAATTGATGAAAATAAACAATTAACACTTCCATTTTTGAACGCATTAGTTTACATAATTTTTTCCTACCTGCCTAAAACTTTTGCAGTGCTGTATATATATACTGTATATACAAATACATACCATATATATATATATATATATATATATATATATATATATATATATATATATATGTGTGTATTATAGTCATCTGTTGCTACTTTATAAGAACCATCCAGACACTGTTTATAGACGGTTTACAAACCAACTAATAACCCTTGACAAAGTGTTAGGAATATCTGGTCCATCTATTGATGTAATGTTTATAGATGTTTTAAAAATGGTTTCTTAAAGGCTTACAAACATTTTTTAATCTTTATCCAAAACCTAATATAGTATATGAGGGATATAACGTGTGTAACAATAAACTGTTAATTTACAGCACCACTACAATAATTGTATTAATTATAATTTAATTGTTTGTTACAGTACAGTGACAATTAACTAAAGATTAAATAACTATCATTTTACCATCTATTAATGATGCAGAACAGGGTTACGGGGTAATGCCGGGGCTTTTGCAGAGGCAAAGTGTCCATGGATGTATTCCTGGGCCGGTTTTTTAGAGCTAGGAATCCTCTTTGCCTCAGTCAGACCTGTATCTGCTTATGACTGCTTTGGATCGGTAATTGCAGCACACCCACTCTTTATGTAAGACCTTATCAGTGTGAGAAAAACACTGCTTTGCTGTGGGCGTGTGTGTGTGTGAACCTTAGACGGCTATTTTTAAACAACCATAGCAACCTTAATCCATCTTTAGCTGGATTGGGCCGACTGGGGCACCCGGAAGATTTAAATATTACCATAATGGGCTTCTAATAAGGCTCTGGAGTATTCAAAAAGGGGGTTATGTTATGAGTGTCTGTGTCTTAAGGAAAAATCCTATCTGTGGGTTTTGGATGGAAACTCCTCCCATGATGAAATTTGCCGCGCTTTAACCTTGTTAACACGAACACGGGAAGAGAAGAAAAAAAAGTTGGAAAGGTCGAGGTACTTCATCCTCAATAAGGAAAAACTTCTTAAACCCCACTTGACCTCAAACAAATGCAGACAGTAAAAGACCGTAAAATATGAGCCTGTCTCTGTTGCTTCATTTGGGTTTTCTTAATCAGCAGGAAGAGGGAATCATTGATATGTCTCCATTTTTTTTCCTCCCACGCTCTTGTGTTTTCAAAGCTGCAAGTTTTTGTCATCACAGCCGATATCAAGCTGAGCCAACGTCAATATTCACAGAGCAAAACCTTCGAAAAGCACCTCAAACAAAGGTCAGAAGTGAACAATCAAAAGCCTCCACTCTGCATTACAGCTTATCTAACACTCCCTCATCAGTTCCACCGCATTATCGTTCATCTAATTTTTCTACTCCTGGATTTTGTTATTGTCTGGTGTAGACTTTGCAGTGGTGTTCATCAAAGAGAGGAAATATAAGCCAGGGGGAAAAAAACACTTCACCTTCCAGAATTCATCATAGTTAATTTCACAGGTAATAAAGTCTGCTGGATCCACTCCTTCGTGGCAATCGATCAAAATGGGAATAAATGCCTCAACTTCAACCTACCCGACAGAGGTAATCACAGCAATTCATGATATTCTCCACTAATCTGTTTTCCATCAAAACCTAACTTGGCAAAGAAAAATGTCATGCCAGATTACAATAACTGATTAACTGAGAATTTATACGAGACCTTGGTTGTTGACGTGATCTGAGACATTAAAGCATCAAACACCTTTTTTTTAACCTTTAACTGATTTTCACAGTGTGTACCTTTTTCAAATAATGCAAAGAAATAAACAATGTTCTCCAGTTTTAATATTAAAGTAACAGTATGACATTTTGGGTAATGTGCTTGTTCTCTTTTGTTGAGTTGGATAAGAAGAATGACGTCCCACTTTTGACTGGAAATATGAAGCAGACGTGAGCAGCTTGTCACTGTAGCTTAGCTTAGCACAAAGAATAACAGGGAGAAACAACTTGCCTGGTTCTGTCTAATGGTGACAAAATGTTTTTTTGTGGAAGCATGCTGAACAACAGTGTACCAGAGTAGGCTGTGTTAACACGGACACGTACTGTATGTGAAGAAATGGGGTGCTTGTATCCAACTACTGCCAACCACTGGTGGATTTTGTGACTGTTAAATGCAGACCATTCTACATTTCACACAAATTCACGGCTGTGTTTATACTTGATGTTCACATTACTCCAAGCGCTAATGCTAACAATGCGTTAGCTGAACTTTGCAGAGCCTATAATGTGTTTGCACTAAATGTAGCCTGTTTTGTATGTCGTTTTTATATAATGTTGTTTTTATTTATTTTAAATGTGTAACCCCATTGGAGCCACAGTGAAAAGTTGTTTCGTGTACATGGTTGAAATGACAATAAAACACACTTGAGTTGACTTGTCACTCGACTGCCTCTCTGTGTCTGTGACCGGTAGTCATGGCTTGGACTCGTAGGAAAGCAATGCAATTGCATTCTGGGGGTTGTTGTCTTTCATCTACATCAGCCAAAAATACATTTTCTGACTTTTCTCAGCCTAGAAGGCACCCATTTCTAAAAAGAAATCACATTTCTACTACATAAATGACCCAATTTAAATACATATTCATCTTTCCAGCGGTGAAATATCCCTTTAAAATCATCACAAACTCCACAACATTTCCACAAAACCACACTTTTTTATACCTTCAGAAGCAGTTTCATTAGACAGATACAACCTGTGACTCACTCGCTGTTGGGAGTGCTCACTTAGCGTTCTTAGAAACGGATCATTTCTGTTGAGTAGAGCTTTCTTATATATCCCCCGTCTATATATCCCCGTATATGCCACCCGTCTCATCCAGGCAGGAGATACAACCGAGAGAGCCATTTAGAAAACCATTCTTGCCTGTCTGTCTCTTTGGCAGAATGTGTCAGAAGACCCTCCATCAAGCAGGTAGAGCAGAAATAGTTGAGCAGCGTAATGGGAAAATGTACAAAGTGACATGTATCATTCTCAGTCTGATTATATACGAGCAAGATGCTTTATCGGGACTCCCCAGTGCTGCATATCTGTAATGTCACGGACCACGTCGTTCTCCAAAATAGATAAATTCAGCCTTCCTGTCTTTCTTATGTCTTTTTTCTTCACTACGGTGTGTACCTTTTTTCCATTGGTGGTTTTTATTGATTATTAGGGAAGCCTCTGAGGCTTCGTACTCCACCTTCACTCCACACATATGCAGCATTATGTCACCATCTTGTTTCAGTGTTTCATAGAATAAAAGGTGACATGTCCAACATCACCAAATTCAGATTCTGACAATGATTGCTGAATATGTTGAAGGCTGTATAGGCGTTCATCTCTGGAGTAATTTAATAATGACAAAAGTCAGTGCATGTCTTTCTTCTTTGTAAATCATTAACAAAAGCTGTCTGTTATGAACTGTTTGCCAGACTTGTAACATTGTCAAAAGGTTTTGAAAGGCAGAAAGATGAAATTGAATGATGTTAGAGTGGAAAAACTTGTGTTTGATTGATTTGCTTTCTTGTTTGAATATTATTTTAGAGAGAGAATGCTTTGATGATTCTTTGTAAGAGCATATGAAAAGCTCTTCTCTATGCAAGAGGAAACAAACAATTTGATCAGGGGATCCAATTTAAAGGTAAAATGAGGTGTTTGTTTTTTTGTAAAAGAACAATAATTGAACTAATTCTGGCTTACTGGGAGAGAGCCTTTGCTAATAGCAGTCAATAACTGAAGTGAACAGGAGAGGAAAATAAGTGTTTGGTTTTGGTAAACACATCTGTATCCTTTGCACACTCCACACTCGTGAAAATGAGCCAGCATGTCCAAATTGTCTTTGCAGCATATGTTTTAAAATGGTTGCAGTTGACCCCTTGGAAGTTCACCCCCACAACTCCCACTGATTCTGCACCAGCGCTACGGTATGTGCATAATTTCTGTCTTGCCTAGCAGATGTCTTTAAATATCTTGCATTAGTATTCATGTAAGTATTTCCAAAGGAATGGAAGTCAGCCCTCCACCTCAGGGCGAAGGAATGAGTCAATGTTTTCTGCTGCAGCTACAGTAGGAGTCGAGCAGAAACATCAAGATTGCCTCACAGGCAGTTTATGCCATTAGGAGCGCAGTGGTGTCAGTGTTTTTTGAGCAGCTGTCAGTCAAAGCAATTTGCAAAGGCCCCTAAACTCTGCCAAGGGAATGAATAAAAACGTTAAAAAAAACAAGTCCTAAAAATGTAACAGTGAAAGCAAACTACTTTCCAAAACAAAAGGCAGTGTGGAAGTCAGAAAATCAAAATAAAATATTTTTAAATGCATATTGACGACTAACATACACATATGAGGAAAAAAATAAATCTCCAATTAGTCCTGTCCAGAAGCTAACTCTAACCCTAACCCTAACCCAACCCTAACACTGCCTTTCCGAGCATCGTCCAAACAGACTTTTTACCTGTGTCTGTATCACTGGTCGTTTTTGTAAGGTTTCACGTTCCACCATTCAACATTCACTACAAAAATTAAAATCAATTAGCAGGCCGCTTAGATAAAATCAGGATAGGCTTTCCAATAAAAGTTGGATTTGTGAAGAGTCTTGATTTAAAACGGGTGGGGCATAAATGTCAGTATATTCCAGTCCAACAGCTGTTGAGATATTTCAGACCAAACTGAGTAAGTAAGTGAGTAAGATTTATTTTTTATAGCACATTAAAAAACAGCTTGCACTGACCAAAGGGCTGTACATGGTGAATTTACCACAGAAAAATAAAATATAGTATATTCCCCATGTGGGCTTCTTTCTTTCTCGTTTCATTTGTGCTGCAATTGTGGAGTTATGTCTGCAAAGTATTAATTGATTAATTGAGTCTGTAATTTGTATTGACATTTTGCATTTATTGGTGGCTTCCGCTTCCTACCTAATAAATTATGTTGTACCTGTTTTTAAGCATAAAGTTAAATATGTTAAATGTAAAAAAGTTAAATATAAATATCAGACATCCGGTGATTATACTTTTGTTATTTTATTATATTTTTTCTAGTATTTGTATGTATGTCAAATGGATGAATTTACCTTAATGTCAGAAATATTTTGCAATTTATTAACTACAGCAATTCAGAAGTCATGTTTTCACACTTGGTTTACAAATGAATAAAGGTGTTTTAGGGTTTTTGGTACAACTTTTAAAAATCGGTCGTAACAAACTAAATTTGTGGTTAACTCATTAAATACATGGCTGGAGATTGCTCAAGGGGAGTTGAATTCTAACTTTATTCTATGGACATAAAACAGAGTGAATGAATATAAGGCAGACATACAGTAGGATTATGTATCGTTTCTAGCTTAGCTTAAAGTAAGATGTGTTCTGTGTGATTCCTCAACTCTAAAAATAACAAAAGTGAGAAACAACAAAAGGAAAGCCAGAGCCGATTGAAACAGAAATGATAAATAAACTGCACTTTATAACAGTCTGTTTCTGTTTACATGAGCCTCACTCTGGGATGTGTTGCTTTAAGCTCAGCCCTGGGACTATTTTGAAGCTGCTTCCAATAGGGCTGTTGGGCTGTTGTTAGGCAGTGTGGAAATGGGCTACCCACTTAATTCCACCTGCAGGGATATTGACACTTAACTCTGTGTGTGTGTGTGTGTGTGTGTGTGTGTGTGTGTGTGTGTGTGTGTGTGTGTGTGTTTTAGTGGAGGAGGAGGTCCAAACTATATCGAGCTAACATGACCAACAGTTTTTTCATCCCTCTTATGTAGGAGGGGAAATGGAGTATATGGCGTCTAATTCAATTCATGCTCACATTGTCGTACATTATGGTGCTTCCACCCCCCCTAAAGAGCATCAGAAAAATGGCATTTTGTTCCAATTATAGTTTTGACAGCCTTCTTGGCCACACAGTTTTGTGCCATTGGTTCAATCCCTGGGGTATCCAAGCCAGTAATTGAAAATCAAGTCCTTGGCTATGTATGCCAATAGGGTTTGAGCCTCTTGTCCCTATACATGCACTCACACACACACACACACACACACACACACACACACACATATTTAGTAATGTGCAATTTCGTATGGTGACAAAGCCCTGTGTCCCTGATGGCCGAGCTGATGTATGTGACACTTCAGGCTTCCAGTCAATTCTTGTCCGTCTCTCAAGAGATGGGAGAGGTGACGAGACACAGGCTGACACTCAAGAACCAAAACGTCACTGCTGTCAAATCTGATTGACAGATAATCAAGATTGTTCAATGCATATTAGAATTTAGAACTTACCGACCTTTAAAGTGTCTGCAATAACCACAACAGCATTAACCCTTTGTGTTTTGTTGAAATTGGCTTTACTTTCTCATTGTTTGGAGTCCTTCAGACCCCACTGCTGTATGTGTAAAAATAACTAAAGTAGTTGGATTTTTTTTTCCTTTAAATGTCTTCTTTTCCACTGACCTTATTAATTCCATATGATAAAAAAACTTAAAGTGGTAATCTTTTCCCTTTGCCATATACAGGGCTTGTAAACACAATGTGGAAATAACCATGTTTATTATATTAAATTGGGGGGAAATGTCATGTTTTATATGTTATACAGTAGCCTATGTTTTATAAAGTAATCATGTTTTACAGCTGACCCAAAGCAGAAGGAATAACCAACTTCTGTTTAAAGATTTTAGAATCATGAAGTTGTTAAGTACGTTTTGAGCTCAGGCCTGAAAGCTCAGACCCTTAAAGGAACGTCAGGATTTAGGAAGATACTAAATCATAGCAGGAAAAAAACACCTACAATTATGAGGCGAATGTTTCATGAAAACGTGTTCTGATCCCAGTTGCTCGCTTGTAGCACTGTCCTCCATCTCTGAGCAGCTGACAATATAATGAGGATAAAGGCAAGATTAAAATGAATATTTTTTAAAGCTTATGTATTGGCATATTGTAAGTATATATTCACTTTCTTGAGCTATGATCAACATACCATCAGCCCTGTCACATTTATATGGTATCCATTTTGTGCATGAATCCCAGTTACACTCTTGACAACAATATTCCATCTCCTGAGTGACACTGCCTTTTAAGTCTCTTTCACAACCTATTGGACATCTCTCACATGGAATCATTAATGCTCTACAACACTCTGTCACTGCTGTTAACTGTGCCTACCTCAGGCTCTCCTATTCTCTCCACAAAGCATCCCATTGCTTTTCCAGTCAAATTGCCACTAGACATTGAGCTGTAAAGCCCAAACGGCTCACTTTGTTTTGTACCAGAGTGACTGTAACATGGAAGCAAAGGTGGACTTGACTAACTGAAATCAAAAGCAAGTGCTGTCTGCTTATTGCACCCAAATCTGATTGTATTAAAACGGCATGGTGAAGTGGAATCTGAAATTCCTTAATCTCAACAACCAAAGTTTGATTGATTGATTGATTGATTGATTGATTGATTGATTGATTGATTGATTGATTGATTGATTGAAATATGACACATCCATCTTTTATTTCTTGTGCTGCTGCAAAACAACATTTCTGTGATGCAAGGTCTCTGTACACTGGAAATAAAGTTTGACAATAAAGCGCTGTGTGATGCAATGCTCTAATCACATGACCTGACATCGTGCAAAGATCAATTTTGGCACTGACATGTTGACACTTTTTCTTTTATCAGAGGTTTGAGAGTTTGTTGGCTGCCAAAGCAGAAAAAAGGCAATAGAGTATCTTGCACGCATTGTTGTCTCTAGATATGTCTGCTGCTGTGAGTTTTAAAACAGACTTTGTGTTAAAGGTACTACGGCGCATCATTCAACATGTTTTGGGAGTCAGAACATATTCATTTTTTGTTTTTTTGCACGCTTTTCTAATCAATATTAACCTCAGGACTGAAGAGCATTTCCCTGCCAACTGTATTGCAGATCCAAACCTCTGTGTCAGTATTAGACAAATAAAGAGTGTGTGGCTGTGTCATTTCAAATGTGCGCAACTATCAATTTAGAATTTCATTTCTGATTAATTCTGCACCAGCATCCACTAACAAGATCTCTTTAGTAAGTAATCCACACTTGTTTCAGTCAAAGCCTTCAGTCAGAATTGCATCACTTTTAAAGACATGTGTGCACACTGATATGTCAAATATGGCATGTATCCACTTTGTTTTCCTAACAATGTGTGCATGATTGAGGTAACAAGGATGAGAGGTGCCGCAAACAAATTTTTCAGCATAGATATGTCAGCTTCCTGCATCGCCGCACTGAAAACGTGGCAACAACGCAAGAACTTACTGTCATCACACTCGCTTTGGGACTTCAACAATGTCCCAGGGGCTGTTGCATGATGATGTGCAGATGTCGCAGACTCACATCACAAGTGCTCCAGGCCTGAATATTCTCAGGATATTGAAAAAACTAATGGCTCAGAATAGTTTTCATGGGTCAGCATGCTTTTTGGGAGGATGATTATTTTTGCTGATAGGTGCCACTGCAATGCTGTAGAGCAGAGATCTTCAACAGGGGGTCCGCAACCCCGTATGGGTCCTTAGACTTACTGCAAGGGGGCCGCCTGATTATTGTTTGATAATTGTTTGATATTTTTCTTTTCAAAATTAAAAAAGTTATTATATAATTACATAATTGTATATGAAAATTTACATTAACAGGAATCTAACACATTATTAACAAAGATTTTTTGCTATAAAAACATTTAAATTACACAACATTGAGGATAGGCTTACTATTAGTTAAGACATTAAAACCTGATGTATGTGAATATCAATTTCCATCCATCCAGCTCCAGCAATTAAGAGCTGCAAATCTATATTCCCAAAAAATGAAAGACATTTGAAACAAGCTGATCTTTGAGAAACACTGACAACAAACTGGGTGATTATTTTTGCACACACTCTCTTTCACTTATCAAGAATTTAGAAAATAAATCTAAAAGTGGCCTGTTAAGATGCAGATCTGTCATTTCACCTCTCTTTCCGGCTCTCTGAGCGCTGTCCAAGGTGCTGACCGCGGGTCTGTTTGAATGAGCTCCACCGCAGAAGCTGACAGCAGCCACGTAAAACTGTCACTACATGACTCTGTTAATGATTAAACAACTCACTAGCCTTGAAGCCCCTTAGGTATACACGAACAAGTAACATCTCACCTTCAACTTCATCTTCGGGCAGGTTCACCGGGGCGCTGTAGGAGAGGATGTCAGGGATGGTGCAGATCCCCCGGTACATCAACGTGGAGGTTACTGGATGCATCGGCATGACTGCGACCTTTGGCTGCCACCTGCGCCCTCGTCATACAGAAATGTCTACAGAGATGATCCCAACTTCCCCCCACGGTCACCGAGGAACAGAGAAGCGAGCCCATTGATGGGGGAGAGGGGTGAGGTGGGAGACGGTGGATACCGCAGCGTGTCTGCCGAAATCTTGCTTTTGGTCAATGACTGAAGAGCAGGAAAATGTAGGGGGTGTCTTACCTCATTGCCGTTGTATTATTTGATTGAAAAAACAACGTCCTGATTAATACACAAAGTCACTAGATATAAAACTACCTCAGGCTGAGGCAATGCGCACATATATACATCAACCAAGACAAGCTCCACATCTGAGGTAAGTAATGCAGGTTATTGGTCTATGGTGTATACCGATCAATCGATTCACGGATTTGTAGGTTATCATTCCACAGGTTGTTTGTGTTTTTAGTCCCAACGTTTGTCTGCAGCGAACAAATTCATGCATCCACTTGTTGGATAGGTGCGCTCTCTTGACGCACTCCGTCCTCAGGATCCAGCCACATTCATATAATCCACCGAAACGACACTTAATCGATTCATGAGGAAATAGGCAAGATAATTCTAAAAGTGTCGCTTGAAACCGTGGAGAGATGTTGAGCGCATGTCTGGATCCTCAAAGACAACAATTTATCGCTCGTTCTTAATTGGTCATGGGTACGGGGGCGCGTTGCGATCCGGTTTTTCCATCTTCAGTGGAGGAGTGTTTTTGTGAAAGGAAGCTCTCTGAGCCTCTGATATGTGGTCAGTCTCCTCTTTCTCTCCATTCTCACCCCCGTCATTCTGTCTTTTATACATACGTATGCACACATTTGCAATCCCTCCCGCATAACACACCCACCCTCCCTTCCCTTATTGTCTCTCTTTCTTTATTTTTGTTCAATTACTTCTGGTTACTCACCGATATATAAAAAAAAACATAAAGTGTGATTGATGATCATGCATGGTACTGTATGGTAGATTTGCATCTATTGTGCCGAGCATAATAAAAACAAATTAAGCTCCATTTCCTTAAATTATAAATTAAAGAAGGCCAAGACCAAGCACTACTTATGCATTTTAAGTTTTGCTATGACGCAAAACTGTATCTGCTGCTGCCGGTTTAGTTGGTTAGATTGCTGTGACATGTACAGTGGGGAATATTTTATATGTTGTGAATGAGAAAGAATAAAGGGGGGAAGAGAGTTTAAATTCTCTGTGGCTTTCATCATCTCTAAATGTAAAATGCTTTGCTGCACCACTATCAGAGCGACATTTTGAAATGTACTGCTGAACCTTTCAATTGACATGGTCTCAAGCAGATGGGGTATGATATAGTAGGGCAATGTTGAATGAAACCACTTGAATTTTTTATCACCATGAGCTATCTTCTTAGTAATCCCCTGAAATGTATCTCTCTTCTGGGAGAAATTTGCACGTAAGGCAGGTTTCGAAAATGTCTTTCTTTCTTTTTCCTCTTTCTTTCCTTCAACTCAATTGGTTTAATGTTCAGCTATGCTCTAACAGAGCCCTAAGGAGGGATTTTGTAGAGATTTTGCAAAGTTAGCAACTACCTAGTGAACACAATAGATCATTTATTTAGCAGCTAAAAAGCCAGATATTTCCCCCAGGCGTTGGGACAGACCAAAAACAGAGTTAAATATTGGATTTACATATTCAGGTGGCCAGTAACATGACTCCAAATGAATGATAATGTTGCTTCCTAACTGCTGGATGTGTAAATGAGCAACTGTTTGTTAAAAAGTTTGCAATATCAACACAATAATTGAAGATATGTCAATGTTGTGTTCACAACTATTTTTTGCTGCCCCTGAGTGGCCAACAATAATATGGGATTTTCCATTCTCATCACACTTGAACACGGATGCCATTGCCATCCAAAAAACACAACTAAGCAGTCAGTGAATAAACAGAAGCATCCAGGAAGGTTTGGTGCCCTACTGCAGGAAATTGACCTGTGAACACGATAAGTTATAATCTGCAATGTCTGAATTGGCTATATAACCCTTGAAATAAACTTGAAATGTCCCCACCTACACTGACCTGCAACATTGTCCATACATAGAAACACCCACTGTGCTGGTTGACCTTTTTCAAATGCTCAACAGAACATTGGTCAGTGCGACAGTGTAAGCAGTGTTCAATACCAGCTGGCAGAGCACCACCACCACCACCACCACCCTTGTATCCTCGAAAGACATGTGGCACCTTTTATTTCCCCCAAAACAGGCTACAGTAGCTAAAGCCCTCTCAACAGGATGAAACTTTGAAGGTCAGACCACTTTCAGAATCCAGTAGCTGCAGTGTTCAGACTCCAATGCGTCACTGGGCTCTTTTGTCCCTGAAAGTGTTTAATGATTTCCCCCTGCTAGGCTAAGGTCTCTCAGATTCTGGTTATACACTTTCTGTGTTTGTGAGAGGTGAACTGGTTGTCAGGCTTGCACCACATGGTAGCTTATCCTACCACCTCCGTGCCTTCTCACTGTGGTGTTTGGTCTCTGCTGTTACTGTAGAAGAGAGGATGTGTAAAATGAGAGGGTGTGTAAGAAAACTTGAGTCTAAGTAATACCTCAGTGATATATATATATATATATATATATATATATATATATATATATACTTATATATATATATATATGATATATATATGATGGATTAGACATATATTTGAATGGGTAATGCTGCAATCTGAAAGAATTGTCCACATTAACTCCACAGATGAAAGTCTGTATCAGTTGAAGTGGACGTGAACATGTTCTTTTTTTAGTTCCAAAACTGCAATAAATGACCTGTGAATTACCCCCAAACAGTTCAGCAGCAAAATCCAAGTGTTCTGAAGCCAATTTATGACACTGTGGATTCAAGAGGCCAATCTTTCTCTCATTAAGTCCTAGATTTCCCACATTTGCTATGCATCCCCCTACAGCAGTCTGGCGGAAGACTCTTGCTGTCTTAATCTGCTCATAAGATCCTCTTTCCAAGACTGAAAGTTAGAAATGCAATACTAAAACTCACTGTGTATTCAAGTGCTTAGTTAGTATGTGAACAATCACTTAAAGAGCTTCTCTGTCATTTATGAATGAGAAGTGGAGAACTACTTGTGCTGCAGAACGAATCAACTGAGTCATTTTGTAAGTGAGCATTTTTGACGGCAATATCAAGACTTTTGATCGTATGTGAGATTCTTAGTTTTACCATAAACCTGCATTATAAGATGTGTTGGTTACTTGGGGGCACTGCAGCAATCCGTACAGTAAGCACACAAGCAGTCACAGTGCATTTAGTTATTTTGCCACCCATCCAATATCCACACCCATTTTTACTTTGTTTTGGTATCCACCAAGTCCTAAAGGAATATGTTTTGGTTCTTTAGTTTGCTAAAATGCTCCATTTTCATCACCTAGTTGTTAACTTTGTCTGCCATTTGGTGCTGAGCAGAAAGTGTTCAGTGGATTAGCCTTTAGTTTTTGGTAACAAGTGACCCCTTTCAAATAACGTATTTTTTTAATAGTTGTAAAAATAATTTTGTACATTTATCAAAATGTTAGTGTGAATCTGTGTGAAGACAGCGTGTCCGGGGACAGCCTGGGCTAATTTATTGTGTTTTGAGTGAAAGATTTAAAAACTAGAGTAATGTTGTTTTGGGAGTAGGTAGATTATGTCAACATTAACCCCTTAAAATTAAAAGGAAACATGTTATTATTAAAATGATGTGTCTCATTTTACTACTAATAACACAAATGCTGTATGTTAGTCAGAATTAAATTAGTAGTATATGACAGGGTTGTACCTTCACACACCTCTGATTTCTAATAACGGCTTGGCTTGAAAGATTTTAATACCGTCATTCTCATGTCAACTGACAGTATGTGGAAAAAATGGAAATCCTCACCCTCTTACTTCATTTTCTGCCTACGTCTCATCCTCAGATGAGCAAAAAGGAAAAGGCTTGATGAGATTGTGAAAAGGACAAAGCACAGAAACAAGCCCAGGTTCGCACACAAGCTGCCTGATTGAATTGTTGCAGATTAAAGGGAAAGGGAGAAAAAAGTGCTATTTCATGTCAGGCTACCTGCCAGAAGTTATTACTTCTGAGGAATAACCATATTTCAAAATATATGGATGACAAAAATAAATAAATAAATAAACAAAGCCACATGTGAAAAATATGTTGACATTTTCTTAGTAATTTCTCTGCCATGAACGCTATTCAGTCTATAAGATGAGGGCTTGTTGCGGTGCTGCACTAAATAAACCTTTTCAATTCTGACAACATCCTTGGCTATTGACCATCTTAGGGAATATGTATTGGAGTGAATAATGGCCCATACTGCGAGCCCAGTGAGATGCTGCCGGATTATAAGCATGGAGCCACAGAGAGCTGGAGAGTGAAGGGGATAGATGGATGGAGATGGAGGAAAAAGCTTTCTCTCTCTGTTTGGGAGAAACAGGAAAGACAAATGTGGTCATTTCACAAGCCCCTGAACAGACTTAGGTCATTAAAGCTCAGCATTACAGCTAGTTAATGTTGTTAGTTGATGCATTTACAAAATGAAGGATGTTTTGGGAGTCTGAAATGCTGACAAAAGTCTGCCATTACTGATTAAGCTTTACCTTGGGTCACTCTACCATCTAGCAATCCCATTACACATCGAGACAACCTCTGTTGGGAGAACAGACATCATCCCTCTTTTCAGATTATGATTCTCTCCTCCACCACACATGGCTGGCATGGAGCTGCCATTCTAAAAAGTGTCTGGCTGTGGGAAGAGGAGTTCCAGTCTGTGAGGGAGTAACGGATATGCCAGTGGGTGCCTGTGCGGAATCCACCTCTGAATGGAGCTGCAGAATCAACATAAGCTGCACTGCAAGCCCAAACATAGACTCCCTAGGTGTTTTGGCTTGTGTTTTAACCACAATACACCCCCTTCTATTTCCCTTCCTCCTTTGCTTGCTGGGCAGCCCCAAGTTGGACCTAGTTGAGGGTTTTCAGTGGAAGTCGCTGCCTGTTTGAAGTGCTGATTTGCTATTTGGGGAGCGTCCGCCGGGAAGATGTGTAGGAGGAAAGATTTAGAAGCAAAGAAAACCTCTTTATTTGGGGAAGAAACAAAATAGCAACCACTGGCGGCAAACAGAGGCCGGCTGGTTCCTCCCTGTAGTATCTTCTTGATTTTCCAAATAAAAATCATGCACGCCTGTATGGGAGCCTGAGACGTTGAGGGTGTTAAAGGTACTGCTGTGAGGGAAGGAAAAAAAAGAGAGGTTTGATCAGGCAGAATGGCATCATTCAAAATATATATTTTCTGTTTTGCCTCGAAATTTTTGTCTGGAAAAGTATTCCTATAATGGGCATATATCCTATAAAACACCCAAAGCAACATGATTTTGCAGCATGATGGCCCAATGGTTATCACTGTGGCCTTACAGCAAGAAGGTTCAAACCGTGGTAGTCCCGGACCTTTCTGTGTGGAGTTTGCATGTTCTCCCCGTGTCTGTGTGGGTTTTGTCCCACCACTAAAAACATATCCCCCTCCGTCTCTACCAAGCTGATGTGTGGTGAGCTTCTGGTTGTAAGGCTGCTGTGCATCACCCAGGTGGGTGCTACACACTGGTGGTGTTAGAGAGTAGTCCTCCCCCTGAAGAGCTTTGAGTGTCTATAATAAAGCGCTATACAAATGTAATGAATTATCATTATACTTTATTGGTGTTTTATTTGCTGAAAAGTATTTCAGAAAAATAATAACAAGTAGGAAGATAAATGGTTTTACAAAATGTTGGCCGATTAAATAAAAAAAATGAGCATGATAAAAGCATGAATTAATCCCACTGAAGTAAATTCAGTCCCAATTCAACACTGTTCCCTGTATGTTGAGAGGCATGAAGTAAAAGTGTGACGGTGTGGATGGCAGTTGAACACATAGCACGCTGGTAAAAGAGACCTGAGCCTGTGGCCCGTCCGTCACAGACGTAGCATTCCCCTTCTCAATAGCAGTATTACCACAATCTTTCTTCAAACAATTTCACAATCCTAGGAACATTGCCTGCATTTTGAATGGAAATACCATGCTCTACATTTAGTTCCTAAATCTTTACATGCAGTGGGAACACAAACAATGACTTTTAGTTGCTAGTTTAGTTCCTAGTTACATTTTTGACTGTTTCCTAGAACGATATAGTATCATACCAAAAATAGTATATTTGCCATGAAGATAATTTTTCCCTAACCTAAACTATAACAACAAAAAAGTGTTGTCATTTTATCATCTAGTTTTTGCAGAATCATTCGATTTTGACATTCTTGGATTAATCAGTGGTGTTATTGTGTATATACTGCAGTGTAATCCAAGCAGAACCAATCATTTCACTCCGCTGAGGACATTTGTGCAGTTAAAGTAAAGTCTCCCTGACTGTAATATAAAAAAAGCTGAAGTACCAATTTAATCAACCTTTTATTCATTTTTGGTTATTGGACGAATGGCCACCTCAGCGTTATAGCTTAGTTGGGGGCAAATGAGCCCAAGCTGACCGGAACAGTGCTATCTGAGAAATGTTGAGGGGAACACTGTGCATATATCATACAGAGCACTCATTACAATCAGAAACCCTGAGCCATTTCATGGAACGTAATGTTCCATTAAGAGTGCATCAATCAGATTTTAAATTATTTGGATGCCCATTAGTCCTTACAGAGCCACAGTACTGAGACCACTCCCGGTGAAATGATATTAAACAGACACAGGAGACATAATCTTTAAAAAGCTGTCACACATTCTCCCTCAGCTTCTCCCACATATCCCTGTGATGTCAGACTGACCGTGGTACCAGCAGCCAGAGGTGTCTGAACAGGGAACAGAAAAATACGAAAGAAATGCTCAGGACTAAGAACAGCATTCCTGGTAGTCGTTTTTGCCTTAAGCCTCTAGAGAGAAATCTAATGAACACAAGCACCCAGCTCGCTTTCCTTCCAGAATGTTAATGCCATCTCCCAAACATCAAAGTTGTGGAAACTAGGGTAAGAAAGCCGCGTCACGCTCACCTCCTGAGTGAGCTGCCAACTGTTTATGCACCTTTTCAATAGGAATTGTTTCGACACATCAAAAACGCCTGAGTCTGTTTCCCTATCATGACCCAGAAATGAAAGACAACGCTGAAGATAGTGGAAAGAGAAGCCACGAGGGAATGAACCCTTTTGAAAAAGTTAAGCAAACTTTCAACTTCCGTAAACGTGAGGTGAAATCTGATAAGAGAACCATAACACTGGGGAAATTACTCTTTGCACCAGTGTTCCTAAGGGCAAAACATGTCCTGGTGGAAGTCCTTAAACATGAAAACGCTCAACTTTCTTAAATGGTCCTGGTGTATGTCATCTGTTTAGCATTTTGCATTGGTAGTTGTAGCTCCTTTACTTTAAATATTTGCATCCAAGTCAACCTGTGCAAAAGGAAATCATATCATCATCCTCAGATTTTTCAATAAAACGTGACATTGTTTCATAACATCCTTAGAGACACATTAGAGACCTACAAATGTTCCTTCTTCTAACTTTAAGTGTTGCAAGTATCATTCAGCTATTGAATCATCTCCTCTATAAGGAAATGGGGGTTGGGGGGGTGCACATGTCTTCCTGGTTAAAATCAATTATTCACAGTCATCTCTAGGGATGTGCAGTTTCCTAAGATCATTCGAGGTGTGTGCGTGTTTGCATGCATGCGAGCGTGTGTGAGTACTTGGAAGGTTCAAGCTAAAACCTTTAGCATAATGGGAGTAACATTCAGGATGAAGTGTGTAAATGGGAAAACCCTCTCTGCCACTGCCGCCTCCTCCATGACTTAACCCCTCTGAGAAAATGGGCCTTTTAGACATGTCTGCTACAGCAGATAGGAAAAGGTTACAGTGTCTCTTAGTGGTGCAGAGTCTTACTGACTCTCCCACTGCTGAGAAGTTGTGAATGTTTTATAAAGAAAGGATGTGCACAGTTCCTCTGCTTCCTTTTGTGACTGGAACTGTTCTGTTAGCCTGTGTGTGTCTGTGCGTGCGTGCGTGTGTGTTTGTGTGAGTGTGTCTGTTCTGTACCTCATCATTTCTTCTTTTGGTTTCCATTTTCCTCTTTTTCTTCTCGTCCATACTTTAAGCCCACACCTTAAACCACAACTATTTGCACGTACCCAATAGCAGGTAATGTGAGAATGTGAGATGATGAGAGCACCTGTTCTATATCATTTTTCCAGCTAAATACACAGCCTTTATTTCTAGTGCAATGCTTGTACTTCCGCTGGTAAAAATCCTATAACAGTATTACTACCATTACAGCTGGCAGAAGATACAGTACATCCCCAACTTTGTATGAGCCTTATCCTAGAAATTCTGTAACATTAGTCTTTTTTTCCATTAGTCACAAAGCTTAATTTCTCACAATTGCCTAATTAAAAAACCAAAGGTTTACATTGTATGTATTCAGAATAAGGATAAGACAAAGGAGAGGCAAACATTAGTTATAGATATTGAGGAAACTGACATTGAAAATGTTTCCATGTCTTTATTAGAAATGTAGCCTATGTTAGACATGTCCTTGAGGTACATTCCAGGTTAATTAGCAGCAACATAGATTACCGGTATGTCTAGCAAATTAATTGAAATTGATATGGTGAATAAAACACATTAATTAATGTCCTTAAAAGTGAATTTTACAGTGTATTTAAAAGATACAGAATGCAATTTTTTAATGTAAATTATGGTTAGGGTTAGCGTTCATGTGTCGTGACTGTGACATGACACATTATGTCACTCTTATGTACCTTTAAGTAAAGTGTTACCAAAAGATCTAGCTGCTGCATTGCTACTTTCCAGAGTAGATGGAAGTTAGATGATCAATTTTCCACCTCTACACATGTCACCCACTTTGAGCTGCCAACTTTTCCAAAAACCTTGGAGTGAGATTTGGGGGGGCCAACCCACATTTTGCCACGTACAAAGCAATTTCTTTGGCTCTTTCAGCATCAGGGTTTAAATTGGGATTTGTTATATGTGGGGGGTGATGGGGGGCTCTCCCTAGGGGGGTCGGGGGGTATGCTCCCCCAGGAAAATTTTTTGAAAAATAAACCATTAAATTGCACTTTCTGGAGAGTTTTGTGCCAAAAAAAATGGAGAAATCAAGTCTTACATGATATGTGCAAAACTGTAGGGTTAAGAGCCTTTGCATTGTCGTATTTGGGCATTCAGAATTTACATTATTTACATTATTACCTTTTTATGATATAAGAACTGACCCAGACAATGTGCCAAACATAATGAGCCACATGAAGAGACAATAGCATATGTCAGCAACAGCTGAGAAGATTTGGTGAACAGGTCCAGGGGTCCCTGGTGTAGGGACCAGGGACCCAAAGTTAAATTAATGTTGAGGGATCAGCTAAGACCACTGAAATTCTAAAGAATGAGAACCACTGATTTGCAGAAATTCTAATCCTTTAACCTTTGTGCCAAGGCTCAGTAATGTTTGGCCCTCATCATCTGTGCCCCCCCCACACTTACTGTATTTACTTTTTGGGAAAATAAAGACAATTTCTTCATTTTATAAAACATTGAATTAATTATTTACAGTTACATTTACATACAATGCAATAGTGGCCCAACATTGCAGTATCGTATAGTATAGTATAGCTCAGATGTGTTTCATCAGATTTCTGCTCATGTTTACAACTTTGTGCACATTGTAAATATAACTCCTCCCATCTCTGTTGTCCGAGATTTGGAGAGTTGTAATATAGGCTGCTGTGGATGTTAACATTTGATATGGTAGTATCTCACTCAGACGGTCGCACAGACACAGAGGCCCATTTGGGTCTCTGACAGAGTTTAGAGGAGGCTGTCCGCTGCTCTTCATCGGAGGTCTACACGGATGCAACGCGTCACTGTCCACAGCAGAGCAAGTCCACTAAAATGAACTGAAGTTGCTACGCTGAAGGCTGAGGTAACTGTGTACACAGACGCCACAGGAGCTCCAGAAGATTATGAATGAAGCCAGTATGCAACAACAAAAATAATAATAATTTTTGAACAAACTACATATGGCATGTTTAGTTTCTTAAGACGTTCCCTACAGTGTGGCTCATTTTCATTGTAATCTACTTCTAATAGAATCTTTTAAACTATAGCTCGCTCCTTGGCTACTTCAAATTAAAGGGAATGGAGACAACTAAACACACAAACATTTGACATGTACCAAATGGAAACTCAGGCAGCAGGCAGTCTTTTGACCACACAGACTCAAAATAAGATTGAGGTTGTGTTATCTTCTAGGCAGCATGCTAACATATATCTACCTATAGGCTATAGTTTGTAAATTGTCTTTTTATCCTGCAAACATAAAATGAGATTGAGGTTAAATTAGCTTCCAGGCAGCATGCTAATCGATAGTACCTTTTAGAATATGGTTGTGAGTTGTCTTTTGACTCAGCAGTATCCAAACAAGGTCACGTTAGCTTCTAGGCTAATAAACTCGGCCTAATTGTCTTTTGACTGTGCAAGCTCCATATGCCAGTCTCGTGAAACTAAGGTTATGTTAGCTTATAGGTAGCATGCTAACAATGTCTAACTTAAGTACACCCTCTGCAGCTTGATCTCAGTAATTGTATTTATAAAGAAATAGAATTGTCAGTGACTAGTTATCTAGCTAAATAAAATGCAAGTGTCGACTAATAATGTTCAGTATGATATCTAATAAAAGTGCCTGCTGCTTCTTTTTAAGAAATATTTGGCTATTGTAGCAAGCTGGGAGCACTTGATTCACAATATTATTATGATTCACTCTTCAAAATATGTGTTCATTTACAGTGTAAGCCTGCGGTTGATCAGTCAGTAAGGTCTGACAGCCACACACATTCACTAGTGTTTGTTGGCTGTCAGCAGCTCCTCTCCACTTCACTGCACTGTTTCTTCCTGAATACCCAACAAGTGATGCTCTATTTTCAGCTTCGTGTCAGTATGGCAACGGTAGTATACCTATATTTCTACATTGCTGGCTGACCCAGTGGTAAATCTTAGGAAATGGAAATCTGAATGCTCACCTTCCACGCATTCTTCTTTAACAGTCTTTTTTTAGCATGTTCACTCTGTAATGTAGATCTCCATGACCATGACAAAAGAAATGGAAAAGAAGTGAGGTAATGTAGCCGATGTGAGTTTCACTACGATCGTATTACGCAGCAAGAATCTAATGCCATGACTTTGTTGCATCATTCATTTTTAAATGTGGGTTTTCTGATAAAATCTGGTCATTTTCCACAATGTCTTGCTTAATGATATTCATAATGGAAGTGATAAGATAATTAACCATCGGATTAATTTTAAATGTCAGTTTTATTAGGGTTACCATATTTTGATTTCCAAAAAAGAGGACACTCAGCCCAGCCTTGAGACACAAATTCAGACAGGCTTCTCAGAGGTTAATGAACATGCTTTATTGTGCCTCAATGGTACAAAAATAACTTATGTAATAAAATAAAATATGTAACAAACTGTAACAAAATAATAGATATTTTCAAACAAAGACATAAATATGAAATAATGTTCTAAATATGACCTAGTCTGTGTCAGCTTCAAAATCCAGCTTCAACTAAATATCTCTTAAAACCTTTTCAGTGTAATAAGATAAGGTTTTTCGGTGTCCATGTGAGCTTTGAGATCTCAAGCACTTTTATTAGACACTGAAACAAATGTGCTAGCTTTACACACAGTGCACTTTCAAATATCTTTTCAAATATTCTGCATTTCCACTCAGAGTTTTTTATGCGCTAATTGAAAGTGAAAATAAAACAGGTAATTATTGCAGTTGTGACAGATGAATGAGTGTGGCCCCCCCAATTCCTGCTTAATTTTCAGGTAGCCCTTCAGACGCCACATGTGCAGATACACTGTTGATGGATAGACTTCTAACAAAGCAGTAGTTCAATGAAGCCACTCAGTAGGTCCTGTCTATCAATGTGCCCCTCCTCACTCCCCAAACTTCCCCTCACAATATCATTTCTCCCAGGTAACAGCTTGTGGTCAATACTCCCCCACTGTGAAAGACTCTATTTTACTGTGACACAATGATTACATCAATGAAAAAATTACATCAATGTATTGACTTAAAGCAATGTTCTGCTTGTGAGGAAAGTTTTGGTGTTGCTGAATTTGTACATTACATTAAAAGAGCTAAAAGGCAGTAGGGAACAAAACCATTCTTTTTCTTAATCAATAGTGAAAGCGATTGTCAAACTCGTCAAATACCGATGCTTGGTCAGTGGCTCTCGGTGTCAGATACCAACCAGTGATGCCCATGACAAGTCTAATTCTGTCTATATAACTACAATATAGCTAATGACCACCTTACACCCAGAGACTGAGACGGCGGGAGCGCACCCCAACTCTAGCAAGACTCGATTTTATTACAATATTGGAAATATGTCTGCCACAGTGTCATCTGTTGAAAGTGGTTTGATGAAGGGCTGCAGTTTGAGCTGTTTTTAATGGACACTTTCAGAAGCACAGACTTCCATTAAAGACGTCTGACACAAGATCATTTAGACATTTCTTGGGCATTAATGGTGACAGTAAATTAGACAGTAAATAAGACTTGTAATGTATTTGAAGGATTCTATACCCTCTTTTGAATCAGTGAGAATTCCAAGATGGACTTTCTATTTAAATAATGTATTTATTCATGAATATTAAAATGCTTTACGAAAAGAAAAGAAAAGAAAAAACAACAACCATATGTTGTGGAATTGATACACAAGCTCATCGTTTTGAGAGAAGGATTAAGAGTGTGCGGGTCGATGAAGGGTCCACATGACCATGAGCCGTTATCTAGAGCGGCTTTACTGGAGTTTTGATGAGCAAGAACGATAACAGAGCAAGATCAGTGCCAGCATGAGCTAGGTCAGCAAAATACTAACTGGCAGTCACATCGCCAAGCTGGAGATCAAAGACAAACAAAAAACATCTTTCCCAAGGGCAGATTTGTTTTTCTCTGAACAGATAAAATGCTCCTGTTTGCAGTCTGCTCATTATAATTATTATTACTATTATTATTATTATTATTACATTATTTATTTAAAACAAAAAATTGTTTATTTAAGAATTTATTAGGTCAAATATATATGTAAATATACATATATACATATATAATGTGTAACCATATTTTCACAAAACAATACCAATTAAAGGAGCACTTCATAGCTTTTTTTCTGAATTTTCAGTAACTGTTTTTTACTTCTTTATAGTTTTGACATTCAGTATTACTGTACCTTATATATAGAAGTGCACAAAGTTTGTAACATGTGTTGTTTTCTCTGAACAGCAGAGGGTTATGAACTGTGAAAGAGAACAGGTCAGACGTAGCGGAAGAGGGAACTGCTTTTGTAGATGCATTAGCACCAGATAAGCGCTAGCCTGAAATCATGCAGTAACACAAATGTACACTAGATGCACCCACTCTTGGGCACACATTTTTCTCTCTCTCTCTCTCTCTCTCTCTCTCGCGCTCTCTCTCTCTTTTCTGGTGGGGCTGCACCACTATAATAACCCAGCTTTGATGGTAACCAGTGAACCAAAAACACTACTTGGTCTGCATACCAATATGTTGTGCTGACTGTTGAACGGTAGCTATAAAATGAATCATAAATCATCCCTCATCCACTGTTGATCAAATAAATAAAATCGTTTTACACCAAGAAAGGTTCACTTGTATTGTGATATTTTGATATTTATGCGTTCCTATCGTTTGATGTTCATCAGAACGTGAGTTGTTATTTGCATTACTGACGCCAGTGACTTTAGGTGTCAGTCAGAGCTTTACAGAAAAAAGGAAAGGTGTGAGTTTCTGAGACAGTCCTGATACTCTTGCGCTCCCCTTCTACCTCTGTCTGCCTGTGTAATGTTGTCTCATGGGAAATGGACAGTCAGAGGCTAATGTATTTCTGCTTGCTGAGGAATATCAAATCGACTGCCTTGCGGAACAATGAGGAGCCTTCATTAGGGTGTAAGAAAGCAGCCCTCCTTTCTTCCCCACACATCTCCTCTCCATCCCTGAGTAAAGCTTAGCGATTCCTTTGCATGGTGATTGTTGAGTTTTAAAAAGTTAAAAACAATGTTCTGGAAACAATGTATTTCTGTTTTATGCATAGGCCTACTCTGCAGCCAGATTGATTCAAAACCGATATAGCCTTAATTAGCATTCCACTTCTCATTGGTCCATGACAACAGCGGACCAATGAGAATGGGTTTAAATACACCAGATGAAAAGGAACAGCCCCATGGTGCAGGGAATATAATTTTGAAATTTACAATGATTCGGGGCTGTTCGATATGTCTCTGAAGAGGGAACATTGTGCAGTCCGCTGTCAGCTGTAATGTTATTATGTTTTGTGTCTTATTGTCTTTGTCATATCATCTTTATCGTGCTGTTGCATTCACATCTTAAGTTTTATACCAGAAACACTTCCCATTTCAGATGAGCCGTAGATGTAAGTTCTCACTAGTCAATTGGCAAACTCATACAATCCAATATTCCAAAATGTATTTTTTACCGTTGTAATGTCCTTAGTAATGACTATATAGAAACAGGCTGTATCCTGACCACAGTGGAGCCAGGAGAGTAGAGCGGCTGCTGCAGCAGGTCAAAAGTTCACTGTTGCTTAGCTTATGCACATGTGCGATAGCTCTTGAACTCTTGAATTGCAGCTCTCCTGTAGGCAGCACTGATTGTTTTTGACTTTCTTGCTACTGACAGCACTCCAAATTTCCAAACAAAAGCTCTACGTGTTGAAATCTACCAGAATTCTCCTTTAAGATAGGGCCTTTATGCAGTCAAGTCAACTTTCTACCTGACCAGTCCCCTGCAAGCTATGGTTATGGAAAAACGGGCTGAGCCAGTCATGCCTAAGTGTTCTTTATTGATTTTGGTTCTAGTCTACAGTCAATGTTTCAGTTTTGCCCGCATGAGGCAGTGCTGTCAATCACAGCCTGAGACAAGGCCTTGGCTAAGTTTGGCGCAGCAACATCACTGACTTCTATCATGGGGTAAATGAAGCCCTTGTAAGGACGTGAATGAGAGGGGAAAATCTTTAATATATCTTTAGTCTACAGTTGACAGTGATGTTAACATGCTCGAAGAGGCAAATTCCCTTTTGTGATATCAGCAGAAGCTTTTGGTGATGCTGAAAAGTTTGATAATGAGCCACTGTTGGATGCAAAGAGGAAAATATTTAAAACCAAGAAGAGGATATGAAAAACAAAGCCCTATCATGCATCAAAGTGCCACAATCATTTCTTTGGAAAGTATATGACAATAATTTGAATTTCATACCATCTAACAGGAGCTACTTGGTGTATCGATATATTTGTTTCAATTGAATGTCAAACCATCCACAATGCTGTTATAAAAATCAATAAATATGCATTGGCTCACATTACATTCTGTACAAAAAATCTGAAAAGTACAGCATAACTAATATATCAGTGCTTTTGTTTGTTGTCATATACTGTATTTACTGACCTGGACCTTGGGCAGTGATTGGCTTAATGAATGGCAACAACATTGCCAGTGAAGCTACAGTAAATTTTCTTATTGTTAAAATGAGTTATTAGTATGAATATCCAAGGTCTAGTCTAAATGATAGAAGCAACCATTGGACAATACATGAAATAATGGGTGCAAACTGCTTACTGCATTCTATAATCGAGGTAAACACCATTGTGAATTCCAAGAGTTTTATTCAAAAATCAAGTAAATGTGTCTTGTCTGAATGGAAAATTGTCTAATCAGGTTGCAATATTTTCACCAAACACTCAATCTTGAATGCAACCCCTCATTACATTAACACAACTCTTTCCCTTCACAGGTGTATTCACCAGCTGGATCACATCCATTTTGAGTGAGTCAAGCGAGAAAGACACCACTTCCAAACTCATTATGATTGGACAGCTGTTCCGTTGGGGACTTTCCAAAAGCAACAATCACAACCTGGACGACCGCTGACAGCCACTGCTGGGCCTTGCAATGGCGTTGAAGACACTCTGCTGTTGCATTCTTAACACATCTCAATTTGGCATGCTGCTGTGGTATCTGACTGCTTTAACTGGATGTGGAGAATTGGCAGTTGATGTTTTATGGCAGTCACAGTGTGGAAAGTTCTTACAGAAATATTAAACTGATGCAGTTCCAAATTTGTGGTGCTGGAAACTAGAGGACAGTTATAGTTTGTTTCCTCATGGACACCTGTGCTGAAATGAATGCACATGACCACACATCCACCTAATGGCACATGTTATATTCTACCGGGAGTTAGCTGCCTAATGTTTATTCTATCCTGCTGCTATGGCATGTCATGAATCAACTACCATTCCTTGACAAGTACGCCTCATTAGGGGTATATTTGTGTGTGTGTGTGTGTGTGTGTGTGTGTGTGTGTGTCTGTGTGTGTGTGTCTGTGTGTCTGTGTGGCTGGAGGGAGGAGAGGCGGTACGGGAAGTTTCTTTCTAGCAGATGCTCACCATCTCAGTTGTCCAAACCAACCACAACACAGCCTTATGGGCAATGCCCATGCGGCGTGACCGGTGGGAAAGCGTGCGCACAGATGTTGAGCTTGCCAGTGTGTCGATTTACAGTCCAGCCAACATGTAGGAAGACTCCTGCTTTGGAATAGTTGCAAGTCATGATGTTGTGTTTCTGTGTTAATGAGCTCAAGTTTGCTCATTTGCTTGTGTGTTTACATTTGTGGCTCTATGGTACAATATTTACATTTGTGGAGTGTGTATAAATACACAGAGCATATGCTGCAGAATTGAGAACTGTTTAATAATTCAACAATATCAGAAAGTCACTAGAGGTCTATTCCATTTTGTGGACAGGTTAGCTTAGTTGGTAGAGCAGGTGTACATATATAGAGGTTCACTCCTCAACGCAGTGGCTGCGGGTTTGACTCCGACCTGCGGTCAATCTCTGCATGTCATTCGCCCTCTCCCTTCCCTTTCATGTCTTCATCTGTCCTGTGTAATTAAAGGCCTAAAATGTATAAAAAATTGTCATTTATGATGAAGTTGGAGATTAGAGATCAACCGATGTGAAAGCATCGCCTACTGACCAATCAATACTCGATTGATAACGGCATCACCATTCTTAGAAGACCAGCTGGAGCTCAGTGCGCAGAGAGAGAGGTGCACTCATGAAAGTTAAAACATTTAGAGACCAACAACCCCGTTAACATTCCCTGATGGTTATTTCTATGAACGATATAGATTTTAAGCGGAGGTAATTACGTATAGGCTATTTGTCGGCTTCTTGAGTCATGTGTTGCCACTGCGCACATTGGTTTGAATTATGATTTTTATTTTTTTTTATATAAAAACAAAAAATAAAAACTGGTCTGTACAACTTAAATTTGAGAGAGAGAAGAAAGCATAGCAAAAACAATACAAACATACAATGGTTACATCTACCACTGAGGCATATAAAAACTATTTTGTTCATTTTTGTGTTTATTTTCAATTACTACCTAATCACTACTTGCTGTGTAGTTGTGTTATCTCATTAAATCAATGTATTTTGAGAGGCACTACCAAAAGCAATATAGAAAACAGGAATAGCCTTCTTTTTCTACAGTTAGTCCTAGTCTGTATTCATAAAGAAATATGAGGAGTGCAAAATTGGCATCAACTCTGGAATTAGAATTTGGCCAAGACTAAACTCTAAATTGAAGAAACTTAATAAATGCAAAGTTCTCTTACTTTGCAAATAGAAGGAATCTGATTGTATGCACATTAATAGCTTAAGGCTCCTTGTGACATTCCTTCACAGCACCGGGACTAGCTAGTCCACACAACATTCCGCGATGGAAGAAAAACATGCTCTGGTTTAGTGGCATTTCTTTAAACCAATCACAATCATCTTGGGCGGCGCTAAGCGCTGAACACATTGCTCAGCATAATCGCCTCAGGAAGGAACTTGTTTTCGTGGACGAATGTGTGTGGTCAAAAGATGTTTTAGTTGTGCGAAATGAAAGATTAGTCTAGCTAGCTGTTTTGACTTACCCTGCAGAGATCTGAGGAGCACTTGACCATACTGGTCCTTGTAATGGGAAAATTACATAGACAATGATTTTCTTTCAATAATTGTTCATCTCTTAAGGGATCTTCTGAATGTGTTCTGCTTTATTTTTTTTAACATGCATATTGTCACTATTGTTGTCACAAGTTTGATTTAAACCCTCCCATTGCAGTTGTTTCAGTGGTTAGAAATAGTTGATGAAGTTGCAACGGTGATTTCAATGAAGTCAGTGATGAGGGCGATATATAAAGTCTTATTCACCTGTGTTTCTTTCTGCACCATGGCATGCCCACTTCTGAACGACATGTTAGATGAAGAAGCACTGATATTGAGACGTGCTTTCAGACGTGAGAGGGTGTTTCGGAACAAATGAGACCCTTTAGCATTTCCTGACAACTACCTGCATGAGAGGTATCAATTTACGGGAAATGGAATCCGTTATTTGTGCAGACTGCTGGGTCCCAAAATTCAGCACCGCACAACGTGAAGCCATGCTCTCACCATCCCACAGATGGTCTGTGTGGCACTGCGCTTTTTTGCAAGCGGCATGTTTTTATATGCCGTGGGAGATGCCGAGACACTAAATAAAGACACTATTTGCCAAACTGTGAGAAGTGTTTGCTTGGTACTGAAATCTTTGGCACACATTAATTTCACCTTCCCCAGCCACAGAAGAATGTGTTACCTCAAAAAGGATTTCCACAAGTTTGCAGGTAACATGAACTATAGATTACAAAAGCGTTACATTAGAACAGTCACCAGGGACTCAAGACTATTTTGTGTTACAAGACAGATTTGTTTCAGATGATCTGTGACGCTGCCTGCATCATTACCAATGTGGAGGACTGAGTCTGTCCATGACTCACAAATTTTTAGGTCCAGTACCATTTCCCGGCGACTACACACATTTCACTGCACAATTTTGTCAAAGGTTTTACTTTGTAATTGTAATGATTACATTTTGTGTTCTCAAGTGATTTCTCTGGCGTTCTTCTGGGAGACAAGTGTTATGCCTGTGAGATGTACCTTCTCACCCCCCTTGAAGACTCTCAGACAGCATAACAGTATGGTTACAACCTTGCCCATGCAGGAACAAGGGCCCAAATTGAAATGGCATTTGGGCTTCCTAAGACACATTTTCAGTGTCTCTTCTACCTGAGGGTCACCCCAGACAGGGCCTGTGACATCACTGTCGCATGCACTGTCCTTCATAATATTGTCTGAGGAAGGAAAGGGGTCCTGCAGTGGCCAATTAATTAATTATTTCAGATGACAGATTACATTGTCTTGTCCTTCTCTAATAAAAATAATAGTTTGTGTTACTCCTTAAATTGGCCTAATCCATTTATTAGAGTAGCTTACTTTGGTTTCATAAACTTCCACATTTTTTCTCACCTCACTGAACCAATAACCTTGCCTGTATAGTGTAGTGTACAATCATCACACTGGGAACTCCACAATGCTGCGTAAGCTTTTTATTTTAGTGCTGTCACTTGTCAGCTTGGAGCTGGGGAGAGGGAAAGAAAAACATTATCAATAAATTTTTTTCACAGATATGCTTAAAGTGTGGATTGAAGTCACTTACTTCTTTTTCTAGTTTCTTTCTCTCCAGATCCAGTTTCCTCAGTGTTATTTTCTTTATTTCTATACCAAGGTCCAGATCCTCGAGACTCCTTTTACTAACAGCTATCTGTGCATCTGCCAGATCGATCTGCTTTTTCAGATGTACAGACATCTACCAGTTTGTGAATTCTGTAAACCCCTCATTGATTAGCACAGCAGGAATTTAGATTTCCTTTAGCCTAGGGTGACCATATTTTGATTTTTAAAAAAGAGGACACTCGGCACAGCCTGGAGACACAAATTCAGGCTTCTCAGAGGTTAATGAATATGCTTTATTATGCCTCAATGGTACAAAAATAACTTATGTAATAAAAGAAAAATATGTAACAACCTGTAACAAAATAAGGTCTCTTTTCAAATAAATAAATATGAAATAATTTTCTAAATATGACCTATTCTGTGTCAACTTCAAAATCAAGCTTCAACTAAATAGCTCTTAAAACCTTTTCAGTGTAATAAGATAAGGTTTTTCAGTGTCCATGTGAGCTTTGAGATCTCAAGCACTTTTATTAGACACTGAAACAAATCTGCTAGCTTTGTGCACAGTGGACACCGTCTCTCACTTGTCCCGACTGGGAGGGTACGTGGAAAGTGTTTTTGCAGTTCAACTGTGAAGCTGCATTTATGCTTCGGCTCCGCTGTCTGATCTGCTCCGCTGTCTGATCTGCTCCGCTGTCTGATCTGCTCCGCTGTCTGATCTGCTCCCTGTATGTGCACGTCGCAGAGCCACAAGGCAGCTTCTCACGCAATTACGTCACGCAACAAACTACCGTAGTATTGTGTGTAAAGCGCCAGCCAATTTAAGTACACGCTTAATGGCCCCATTTAAACAGTGAAACACTGACATTTTCATTTATAAACTCATAAATAAATTGAGTTTATAGATAAATAAATAAACTCATCCATTATGGGCTAAATATGCATTTCCATACGATTTACATGATACCTCAGGCCTTCTGGAATCCAGTGACACAGTCTCCTCATCGTCAGCTGCAGAAGCCCCTTCCCATACCGCAAAAGTTCCATCCCCCTGCCATATTGAAAATAAATTAAATTGACAGGATATGCCAAGCAATGCGCTTTTAATGAATAATACTCACTGGATCGTTGTCTGGTGACAGGAGAGTAACTGTTGTCACCGGACACTGCAAGGCAAAACAAGGTCAGACAGTCCACATATTCCCGTATAAATGGGTAATTGTGTTTGATGTGCAGTATAGAAAAAAGGTACCTTGTATGAAGAGGGCAGTTGGAACAGAGTCAGTAGCTGTCCCACCCTGAATCCCTTCCATCACAGGTCTTCCTTGGTTTAAAATAAGGGCCAATTCCTCAGCTGGGGTGAAGTCTGGAGCTAGTTCCCCCCCCCCCAGTGCCAGATAAATGAGCCTTCTTCTTAACTGCTAAAATCAGTTTAGATAAAATATATGAGCAGGTATCTTGTAAGTAATTTCTACATACCATTTTTTTTACATATTTTATTTTGACTTGTTGCCAGGATCTTTTTTGTCCAGTCGTGTTTTTTCTGTATGAATATTAATTCTAGAAAGATATTAGAACATGTTCTTGCTTTGTGAATGAGAGTTGAAATTAAGCCTAGTCTTTAGGGTATATTTCTCGAAGGACATTAATTCCCTCTGCTCACTTTTAAGGCAAAGTAGGCTAAATAACTTATTATTTTTTAAATTTATGTCGTGCTTTACGTGTTAGACTACTCAAAGACATTTTACAATAAAATCAGTACATTTAGCACATAAACACAGATACAGCAATACAACAACACATTCAAATTAAAAGCAATCAAAACGGAGTGTACAACTTTCCTAGTAAGGAGATATTTTTAAATCCTTATGCATTCAGTCGGTCCACGATTATCTGCCAGGCTTTTTTTCTCTGTTTAATAACTGCAGCTGTGTTTCCTTTTTTGCACATTATATGCTTCACCTCCTCATTACTTTCCATGATTAGTTGCTGCTCAGGAGGGGAGAAATATGCCGCATGCATCTTCTCCATTCCTGCATCAGTAAATCTCTAACCGATACCGTGGTCTATTTAAGAAAGCCGTGAACGTGAACTTCTCCCAGCTCTCTACACCTGCAACCGATTAAACCGCGATGAGCGGATCACACTAAGTCAAGCTGCGCTTTTTCACTTATCCTGGAAATCTTTATTCTACTTTTGTGCAACAGGCCCCCGGTTGGCACAGTTTGTTTTTGTTGCCGTTTGTAGAACCTTGGCTGTCTACAGAGGCCGCGTTTTTTCACAGTATGTTCAGGGGACAGGCAGCTCAGGGACAGTGACGAGATGGTTGCTGTATGTGGCAAAAAATGTTGGAGCCTAAAACCACATGACATTGCTTAGAGCACCTTTAACACAAACCAAAGTACTTTTTGAGACGGATCTCTTTTCTTCACGTGTATTCAGTGTCATACCTGAGAAATCGTTTTTTTTGTCTCAAATATCATCTCAACAGGTGTCCCTCTCTTTCTCCCACTCTACAGCCCTTGGCTAATTGTCGCTTCCCTTTTAGATGGAAACAGCATAATTTGTCATTATGCAAATGCACACTCACGGATGTGTCTTCCCTGCAACAGTGTCAGGGGTTCCTGAATTCCAACAGTCAAGTACGAAATGCCAGCTAATTCATCAACATGCAGTAGTAGCAGAAGTAGAAGTTCAACTTCAGATGGTCGGAAGATGCTCTTCTTACTACTGTCAAGTTCTGCCTTATTTACAGGAAGCTAAATCCCTCTCTTGTTGTACTTGTAATGAGGCCAAGGGCAGTTTTGAAACTACTGACATAGAAAATTGTAACAAATAAAAAATTCCAAATGCATTTATTGATTGCTTGGTACTCCTCGCCAAACTGCAGTTTGTTAAGTTTTAAATTTAAATAAAGAAGTTCTGCTGCCTATGCTGATTTAATAGCTTTTACTTCAAATAAACAAATAACTGTTTGTAGATTTTTGCAGATGAGCTGTTTAAGAAACATGAGCTTTGTGCAATTCAAGTATTTCTGCAGTTCCCTTTTTTTAAAGAAGTAGTTGTCTGCAGTATGGCAAGATAATACACAGAGAAGGGTGTCTGCAATGGCATATGCAGACTGAAGGTAACTCTGCTCTTTTACAAAAAACCCTGCTCCACACTCACTGAACTCACTTAGAAGTGGAAGTTGCTGAGAACAGCTGCAGTCTTATCGATTGTCCCCTGAGCAGTTTGAGGGTTAAATGCTTTGCTCAGCCCTCATCTCTAACGGTTGGGCATCACTAGCTCTAATGGTTGGAGAGTCTGTCATCACTACATAATTACATCATTTATGCAGGATGAAAGGTTCTTTCATATGTAAGTACCTGCTTCAAATTAGCAGGCTGACAAGTGAGCTTGACTACGCAGCAGTCACTCTAAATGACAACACATCAATCATTATTGTGCATGTAATATCCATTTTATTAAAAGGGAAATTAAGTGCTTCTTAACAACAACAACAATGCTGTAAACCAAACATATTTATGCAGCTAATTTATAATAAATTACAATAAATCTCCCCGTAACCTAGCAGTAATGTTCCCGTCACTGAACAACCCCCGGCTTCTGCTAGAAGTGGAAAAGTGCCTCGGGAACTATTTGAGTTGAATCTCAGATTGTAGATGCCTACAATCTCCACACTGACTCACTCACAAATGTGCTTGTGTGTTTGTATATGCAAACAACACAAAGTGCAGACTGATGAGTGTGATAAAACTTTATCTGTGCCAGCCACACAGCAAAGGTAATGGACTATCAGGAGTAGTTAATAGGATATTGATTGATAAAATGGCTAGCATGGTGTTTTCTCTGGTATTTTTTCTGTGCAGATAAATACACTTTGTGGAACATGCTGCTTCAGGGTGATTTCCCTCCCTGACTAACTCATTTGTGTGTGTGTTTGTGTGTGTGTGTGTGTGTCCTTTATGTTTGGATGGAAATCCTTAAGGATTTGGATGGAAAATACCCTTATCTGACAGTAGAGTCCATTAAGATTCTGCACAACACGTGGTTTGAGGTTTCACTCCAGGGTGTGTGTGTATGTATGGGAGGGGTATTCTCTTGCTTTACACACTCTCATTCTCTCTCCAAATCTCTCCATCGTGTTACTCTCCTTCAACACACACACACACACACACACACACACATACATGCACACAGACACACTCACATGTCATCTTTTTGTCTGTCTTCTACACCGTTCTCACCTGCTGCACCCCTGCCTTTATCTCTCCCTCTCTCTCTCTCTCTCTCTCTCTCTCTCTCTCTCTCTCTGCAACATACTTGTTTCCAGACTGTCAGCTGAGCTGCAATGGTACTGCGGCACAGTCCACTTAAAAAAAGTCTTCACCTGGAAAAGGCTTTAATACGCCCCACCAAAAAAATGCCTGAAACGACAGCACTGTAGAGGAAGAATAGAAGAGCTGGCACTATAGTGGAATAAACAATAGAAAATAATGGGGATGCGGGGCATTTATGTTTTTGTCCAATGCATTTCAGAAGCTTTCCCTTTTTTCATTTTTGGCAACAAAAACTAAACAAGCATCTACAGCAACTAGGCCCCCCGACACATAATCTGTATCAGAATAACTTGCACTTGGGTGAGTCATTGTTCTATTATGGAGAGATGAACCACGTTGCAGTGCTACCTTGGATGTTGCATGCTGTATACATTTTACACCTTGCCAGTTTCAACTTTGATCTTGTTTTCTGGTGACCTTTAAATGTGAGCAAGTAAACAACAGCATTAACAGGAAGCGACCTGTGATGGTCAAGATGCTTATTCTCTGTAGGTCAGAGTTCACAAAACAGTACAACACCATTTTATATTTATACCATTACTTTAACAAGAAAATTCCACCTGTGACGAATCAAAACAGGATTCTGAGGCAGCGCAGGGACAGTAAAATGGTAGTTAACGTGGTCTTTGAGCAAGAACCGAAAACAGGCTGTGTAGGCAGAATGATGGCTGGACAGGTGGGCATGTTTTCTGCTGCTGACATAAACCCAAGCTACATAGCACCAGGCTACAGATCATACCACTAACTGAATTCCAGACTTGCACAAATGAGCCGAATTGTTACAAAAATTCCTTTAAAACCATCACAGAGGAATTAACCAAATATTGGTTAATTCATCAGTGAAGAAAACTCCAAAGTGCCAGACCCCATCAAATGTGAGCATTTGCCCACTCAAATCAGTTACAAAACTGCAGTCAGGTCAAGAACCCGATGAGGACGATGCTGATGAGCTTCCCCGAGATGGTTTCTGACAGCTTGTGCAGACATTCTTTGGTCATGCAAACCGATTGTTGCAGCAGCGGTCCCCAGACGCGGTGGCTGGTCTCAGACGATCTTGGAGGTGAAGTTGATGGATGTGGAGGTCCTGGGCTGGTGTGGTTGGAGACGGCTTATGGTAGAAAAATAAACATTCAATTCACAGGCAACAGCTCTGGTGGACATTTCTGCAGTCTGCATGTCAATTGTACGCTCCCGCAATACTTGCACATTTTAGAGTGGCCTTTTATTGTGGCCAGCCTAAGGGACTCCTGTGCAATAGTCATGCTGTCTAATCAGAATCTTGATATTCCACACCTGTGAGGTACATGGATTATCTCGGAAAAGGAGAAGCACTCACTAATACAGATTTAGACAGATTTGTGAACAATATTTGAGAGAAATAAGCATTTTGTGTACATAGAAAAAGTCTAAGATCTTTGAGTCCAGCTCATGAAAAATGGGGGCAAAAACAAAAGTTCTTCATTTATCATTTTGTTCAGTATATAATGTGATCACACACATATAAATCTCTCTTCTTTCAGAATGCTGGATGCTTCTAAAAAAGTGAGAAGCAAATTCACAATCGAAGGATATACCTCCCAGGGTAATGGCGCCTCATCATTCTCAGACTCAGTCCTTTGATATGCATTTTTCAAGAGAGGCCTGTAACATTGTTGCTTGAGGTTTCATGAAGGGAAGTACTTATGGCATTCAAAAGACTGATAGAACAATCTGGGGTGCCGATAACTGGTACTAGTGGGTAATTATTTAGGATGATTTTGTCACTGTATGCTTAGGCACCGTTGATGGGCCCAGGAGTCAGATTTCCAGGGACATAAATAAGGTCTAGTAGCTTGGATAAATAAACAGGAAGCAGTAAATGTGGTCCCATAATGATAACACACTCGGGAGGGAAAAGTAAAAAATTAAGAATTCTCGGCTTCTGTGGCCGTCCCAGCACAAACAACAAAATAGGTTGATTGTCATTGCCCTTATAAATGACCCATACAGTATATGTTCTCCAAACTGGCCTCCCCCCAAAAACAGCCTCACAGGTCTTTTGTACAAGCAGCTTATTACGACTCATACAGACCCAATTACAACAACTTCCGGGTGGAAAAACTCTGTACATACAATTTAATGGCTCTGAGCAAACATGGACAAAGAACAACTGGATATATTCTCATCTCATTCATCTAAAATGCATATTTGATGCTTTCATATGTCAGCACTTTAGGTTGGAGACCTAATTTACCTTTTTAGCCATAGACTTAAGAAAATTACCCCACCCAAAACTACCAAAGTAGTTGGCTGTCTACCCAGAAGTGATTTTTGTGTTAGGGCGGCGGCAAAGTGATTCGGTCTATTTACATTATTGTGTTGACAACCTCTAGTGACCAAAGTCTATTTGACATGGTTTGTGACAAATTCCACATAGGGTGGAAGTCAGGGTAGATGAATGGGTCAGAGTGACCAAAGTGATTATGACGGGAACAAAGGAGGAAGTCAGGTGACATGGTTTGGTGTGACAAACCAAAGTCAGATGAATTCAAACAAACACTTATGGTCTTTTCAATATTGACTTATTTTAATTTACGCAAGTAAGTTAACTTGTAAATGTAGTACTACATTATGTACGTGTGTACATAACTGAAGTTACATAACCAAATGTTAATATATTTTTCTAAACGTAACCTAAAACTGAAAGTATTTTTGTTGCGTAAAACTACAGTGAAACTGCAACCATTTTGGTTAGAGGACATGTTGGTCCCTAATTGCGTAGAATTAATAAGCTTTGCCACCTCATCACGGACCAACAGCTGGAGTGTGAAATAGACATCTTATTTCCCATTTGATTGAATCACTGTTTTTTCCTTTATCTGCAGCACATATTTCCTGAATAAACACACTTACAGTATCTCCTGTTTTTGAAACTAGAAATGCAGCAGTTCACATGCAACATTGACTTGTTTTGAGAGGGAGGTGGCGAAGGACACAGAAGGACACTTTGGGCCTGGAGTCTTTTCCAGAAATGTCTTTGAAGTGAGGGATCTTCGTTAGCGAGAGGCTGCAAGCTCATTGGGAGCTGCAGAAAGAGGCGGCTTTATACAGAACTTATGTAAGTCTCCCAAATGGCACTGACTGCATTTGATCAATGACAGAGAGGGATGATTTTGGGGGGAAAAGAAAAGGACAAAGGGACTTCATGACTAGAGAATGTTGTCATTATGGTCACAGTAAATACAACATATCTGAGACTGAAATGTTAGCTTATATATATATATATATATATATATATATATATATATATATATATATATATATATATATATATATATATATATATATATATATATATATATATATATATATATTTCTAATATTCAGATGTCATTCTCAATCTCTTCCCAGCGTTACCTAGAGGACATTTGAAAAAGAATGTCATTATTCTGCCAGATCCACAAATACACATTTCCCACACTAGATCTAACTGCACTCCTTTAAAAAAAAATTCAAGCATTTTCTCTTCATGCACAGTGTAAAAGCTGGACAACCATAAAAGCTGGACAGCAGGAACTCCTTTCTGTTTTTAATTTTACCACACATTCTCATTTATCTCACCTTGTTTATTTTTCCAATAGTTCTGAAGGTAATGGAAACAGGCAGGAGAGCCAATCGTAGAAGATCCCAATGAATTACCCCTGCAGAACAAGCCGGCCGGCTCACAACCAAACCCTAATGTTGATATCCCCCAGATGAATACTCCCAATTAAACTCATTTGTGTTAAAAAAATAAAAAAAAATAAAAAAGTGAGCTAACGCCATCCCCTTTAGCAGACCCACACAGACCAAAGGGAGACATATGGCATTTTTACACATTTCCCTTTTTATTTTAGTTTTAATGGAAGGCTTGCTGAAATAAATGGCTTTTTACCTTCTGCTGCAAACAGCAAGCATACAAATAGGGATTTCCAGTGGACAGAAACAGAGGACGCCTTAAGCAAAATTTGCAACGTGTATTACTGTAATTATGCAATTAAAGTGGCAAACATTGTACATATTGTGACCTTTCAATAAATGCAGTTCATAATTTACTATATGCTTGCAGCCATTTTTCTATTAAATAATTGTTATAGAAAACTGTCACTTTGTGTGTGTGTGTGTGTGTGTGTTGTCCTTCAGCACTCAGCATGTCTTATGGTGACCAAAGAGAAAAACAAAGAAAACATTTTTCATTCTGCAGCAATAATGTGGTACTGGAACAACATGCTGTGTATTTCCAAACACAGACTTACCTTATTTCAACAAGCCATCCTTGTGTGCACCAGAAATGCTGGTGAGAAGTTAGGCAAATTAGTAAATTTTGTTTGTACACTCATAAATCATTGCAGAAATGTAACAGCACACAATAAAAACAAATATCCAATGGATATTGTGTCAACCACAAATGTAAGGCAATTTTCTAGAGCTATTAAAAGCCTTGTAGTTATTATACACCCAAATCTTTTGCCATACTGGCAGGGTCTAATGAAAGGCTGTTGAATAAATTAACAAAGTTTTATGTATTTTTTTGTTTTTTATTAAACCAATCTGTGATCTCCTTCATGTTGAAGAGGCCTCCGGTAGCATAAGTTTAATATGAATCCTTTTTTATTTATGTACACGCTGTCAGCTAAATTAGCTATGCAGCTCATCTGCTGGAAACACAAATTTCGACACAAGAAATCACTTTGGGTATAGGCAACAGACGTGGTGCACAGAAGAAAAAAAACATTTTAAAAGCGATGGAGCTGACTGTATATCAGCGGACAGCTCTTCGCCTCAGGTGTGTGTATGTCTTCTGGTGGTGACTGAGATGTCCAACATGGTTGCAAGACTGTAACAGACAGGCTAAGAGGTAAATAGAATCCTTGAGAGTTGCCTGTGGCATCAAATACACGCGTGAACCTAGGAGCACCTGCTTCAGTGCTCGGTGGGCATGAAATCGAATAGAGCAGTTGTGACGCAGGGTATCATCATGCATCTGTGTGATATTTGGAAGTGTCATCTGCAGGGCCTCCATGATCTTGTAACTGTGACTTCCACTTTGACAAAGTGTTTTGCACCAAATGCCCACTTAAAGGGGAGAAAGAAAGAATTGTCCCAGAGTACTAATTAGGAGTAAATCTGGATATGGAAATCTTGATACAAATTACTTACTATGAATACTAATTTCACCAGGTGCCGAAGTGCCTGGCTTTGAGAGCTCATTTTCTGGCCTCTACTCTGTTATGACACATACAGTATACTCCCCTTCTACTGGCATTTCAACACACTCCCACTTTTACCTTCTCGCACTTTCAACCCCAGCAATGAGGACAGCAGTACGAGTTGTCAGCTGCAGGTTTCAAAGCACAATTCAACTACGTAGGCTAAGAAGCCACATTCTAAGTTAAGCCAACAATAGTGTAGAAAAGCTAAAGAGTTTCAGCTACATTGTAACACATGCTGTAGCCTATATTCTGTTTCAGCGTGTTCCAGTACTTTATTGAAGCCATATGATGTTTCCACTAGACTCTTTTTTTACAGAAATATTCTTTCATACACTTTACAGCAACATTTAGTCTCACATGTTTGGTATCCTTGTAAACTTTGGCTTTGCCAATAGAAGTTAAAATACTGTTCTGTGAAAGGTAAAGGTTTTATAATGTAATTTTACATGAAGGGAAATTATAAAAGTAATTTTTGTGACTAACTCAGCACTCTGATCAAATTAAAACAGTTCACAAGTCAATAATATTAAAATCATTTGATCCCCAAAACATCAGCTGTTTGTACTTTAATCTATGTGAAAAGCATCAGTTAATACCATTATGAAAAGACAGGACCAAACATTAAAGTTATTTAAACGAGGTCTTGTTGAAGGATATGCATTTAATCTTTTACTTCATGCTCCATTTTGCCTTTCAAATGTTGGTAGCTTATCCAATTTCTCTGGTCTTTTAGGTCTATCCAATATGTAAAAGCCAGAGGACCCCTCTATGAATGAACAACCTCCCTATTAATAAAACAACTGTGCTGCTCCAGCACTTAGGAAGTGAAATTACAATCTTCTCTCTCACTTTAACTTCTTTGAAAGAAATGTATTTGAGCCAGGGGGATAATGAATTTCCGAACATATCCTTTTCTGGATTTCATTCATATCATTATTATGTAGGGTTATCATACAGTAGCACTTTTACTGGAACTTGCACTGAAATGCTATGGTCATGTTAATAATTATTGTATCCCCAGGCTTGATAACATGAAAATAGAATCCATTAACAGATTTGCCCTGCTCCTTACTCTGAATTGAGAAAACAGAGAGAGAACCCCATCCAACTTTACCCATGGTACAGCAGTGTTACATTTAGACCTTGTCCTAAAAACCTTGACTCTTTTGGCCCTGACACACCAACCAGAAGGCTGACACAGAGCACATCCATGCAAGGCAAACTGCCGACGGGAGCTGATTGGACGAACACGTCACGTGGGTCTGGATTCTCCGGAAATTCAAAGCCAGACTTTTTTTATGGCGGCTTGTTCAGAATACAATCTCATATTTTACTAAAATAGTTCAAAACGTGTTTCTGAAAGCTTTTTAATGTTTCTGAAAAGAAGGGTTTTTGTATTAAAATAAGTCAGCTTGAAACATTACTCAATTCGTTAAGCTAGCATTAGCTTAGTCAGCTGGATTGGTAAAGCCAAAAAATCAACTGCCTCCGGCTAAAGAATGAGAAGCCTGCTTTTGTCTATGTGTGTCTGAAATCAATGAGCCATTTTTTTTTAAATTACTAATACATTTAAGTAGCAAATCTGCCACCATTATCAACTGCTCGTGTGCCATACATATAGTTTGAAGGGATAGCAACAGTAACTAAGGGGTTCGGGCAATATATATTCTGTATATTGTCATCTGACTCGTTATACCAGAATACATATCAGTGCTTATACACTCCTGTCAACAGTGTAGACCAGTCTGGATACAGTTTTATATAGAAACAACACTGACTATATAATAAGGTGTCCTCTGTACAGAGTCTGAGGTGGCAGCAAATAGACATCTATGCAAATCAATGACATCTGTGAAAAGCAAAGAGGTGACAAGCCAGAATATTTTACCCTCCCCAAATGCCAACAAATAGGTCACCGAACCACAACCAAACAACTAGGGGGAGAGGAAGTGGATAATGTGATTCAGGGGGCAGACAAAAAGAGAAAAATAACAGTCTGGGACACTGGGACAGTCTGACAGCCACTGCTGAGCCAAGTAATGGCTACAAACAGATTCTAATTATACTGCTCTAGACAGATTCATGACACTTCACAATATGGGAAATTTAATGTCAAATGTTTTCTGTGGCTAAGTGAGACATGTTATAGTTTAAAATATTTTTTTCCTTTTCCTTTCCTTTTAGGTTTTACCTAATTTTCTGTTTTAGTGGCTGCTGAGATAGAGTCAGAGAGCTAGAGAAATAGAGCGGCAGAGAAGGATACCGTCACAGAAAGAGAGATGACAGGAGGCGGAAGGAATAAAAATATTCTTTGCACGAGGTTTAAGGCAGGACGGAAAATGCCTAAAGCAGAACTGAAATATCTTGTGCCAGCCTAAAAATAGAGACTAGGCAGGAGCACTTCCAGACCTGACAGTCTTTTGAGTTCTGTTTTCCTTAGCTGTTGAGAAACGGATAAAGAGGGACAGCGAAAGAGTAGAAGCCTCTGCCAAGTTGGTGTGTGAATCCCTTACGTTCAACCAAAGATATAGGAAGGATAGCAGCTTGGAGAGAAAGAGAGGCACATGAACGAACAATGCAACTGACATCACTCCACAGCAAGACAGCCTTCTGCGCTGCATTCTGACCCAATCTCTGCCTGTTACATAACACTGTATAACATACAAATTCCCTACAGTACAAATGAACTAAGCTGGCATACTTGGATTCAATAACAATTCCTTATTTATCCTATTTTAATTTTACACAGAAAAAAACATTCAATATTTAAGGATAAGACTGGCAATATGTTTCTTATTGTCAACAAATCCCATGAAAAATCAACGCCAGTGTAAGTGTGTTTCCCAATACTTCCCACCCTTGTCCATCAAAGCTCATTTATTGCTTCTGAGGTAAAAAAAATATACCTTAATCGTTTTAAGTAAACATTACCCAAAAAGGAGTAAATAGTACATTTGTTGGGGACTATTTTGTAGTGTGATAGTGAAGTTATCACTTTAAAACAAACTACAGGGCCCATGTTCATGACCATTTCATAAGTCACTAGCACACAAACAACCCAAATAGTGACACATTGGACACAAACGGTGTGTCTTTACTGCATGTACAGTCTCAAAAGATCAGTCAGTATAGAGGTGGAAAGGAGAGAGATGTGAAGGTTGAATCATCATCCCCTAGACACTTCTACGTTGTTGTTGTTGTTGCTGCTGCTGCTGCTACACTAGTGTAGAAATCATAAATAGAGCAGTCAATTACAAAACCGTCATAGGTTGCTGCTTCTCTACCCCTTCAATGTCTGGCCATCCATCGATTAGCCATTTTGTTTCAACCTTGGGTTGTTAGGTTCATATACATTTTACTGAAAGATAAAATCCTTAAGTGTCTGCATATTTGCATTTAAATGTACCTTGTTGTTTTTTTTTGTTGAGACACAAAGACCTCTTCTTACTTTGTGCTGGAAAAAAATGTGCAAACATTGGAGACTCAAAGTGAGCTGTTCTTCCCCAAAATGGGTCTCTGATGGAAAAAAAAAGTGCAAAGTGAGACAAGGTGCTTTAAACAACTGTGTACACAGCGGAAGCGGAAGACAGTGGAAGGCCTCCAGCAGGAAAACATGAAAGCACCTCATGCAAATCTCTTCTCCCTTAACACCCCTGATGCAAGATCTACAACACTGTGGCAGACAGGTAGGTAATGTAGCTGCAGAACTGGGTCAGTTAAACAGGTCAAAAAGAATGAACGGGGAGGGGAACATGCATTCTTCTTACAATCTAATTATTATCTCCAAGACTTTGCCAGAGCTATTTTTCCCCTCTAGGCTAGTATTTGGGTTTAAAACCAGGCAGATACCACCAAACAAGCCACCAGCGGCCCATTGGTCAGACCGCCAGTCTGAGTTATGGAGGAACGGCTGAGCCCCATCTGTCATGCCACCAGATTAGGAGATTAGAATGGAGGATATGTAAAGAGAAACTAATTTGAAAAAAATAAATTGTAAGGTACAGGTGCAATGAAGAGCCCCTCTAGGTATGTGCATCCATAATGAGTTTTAAACATCAAGGAGGGGGGAAAAACGGTTTCATTCATGGTCTTATCAGCCTTAAATATTCGCATATAGTGTTGTGCTTATTAATATTTCACAGCTAATTTCTCGTCACGTCGGCCAATGTCAAAGTCTCATTAATTGTCTTGACAATTAATACACTGCGCTTTGCCAGAAAAACTTTTTCTACATCCTCTGCTATTTCTACAGTATATGCTCTCAAGTGTTGGATAAAAGGGAGGATCATGATGACCACTGACTCCAATAGCAGCACCAGTCCCTGAAGACAAAGAGAGAGAGAGCAGTAAGTAAAAGCAGATAAAAGAGGAATATAGTGATACTGACGAGCAAAGGAAGAACGGATATTACTGAAGATCGATCCATATCATAATGAGAGAGACAAGTAGATATTCATATTATAATTTATAATAGACAATTAAAACAGTTCATCGTTATCTCAGGGCCAATTTTGAATGTATTCATAGCCCCTCATCAAGCACTGCGAAACAGGCAGGCAGCAGCCCTTCCTTGAAAAGGGAGATTTAATTTTTTTTCCAGTAAAAAATAACCTAAGTCATTTCCATCCATGCAAACTACGGGCAACATAATGAACCCAATCATGGCAATTTTCCACAGGTATTTCACTCAGAGACATCTGCATCCTGGAATGAAAGAAGATACTAATTTGGCTGGAAGGAATGAGAAGGATTTTGTGATTCTGTGTGTGTCTGTCAGAGTGTGGGTGCGTGAATTTGAGCAAAATACACATATGCCAGCAACCTGATGCAGCACGGCAAAGCTTCCATGTGTTCAAATCCTATACACCCCTTGCCACCACACCGAGTCCCCAGGGAGTGCAAACATGTTATCACGCTAAACATATGTGTGTGTGTATGTGGGGGGTTGACACACTGATACACCAGCACGAAGAAAAGCAGAAAAGAGTAATGTCATGACATTCATACTTCATATCTAGTGAATAAAACACATACCCACAGGAGCAGAACGGCTGCTGCGCCTCACCCCCACACATCAAGGCAAGTAGGGGTTTTCACCACTTTGAGGAAGTGTTTCATAATGAAAGATTCAATGGATCGTCCTGGCAGGACAATTCTGCACAACATGCTGATAAATGTGCTAATTATAGCCTACTCACAGAGCATGCAGTTACAGTGTAGACACGTACATTTAGAAGTCTGTCTGTTCATAAGCCAAAACTCTAATGCGCTTACATGACTACTAAAACCTGCCTTTTTGAGACCTTATTTTTGAGACCTCTGGCTGAGGTGGGGGGCTGTCGTCCTTGGTTCTACCGCATGCTTGCTCTATGGCAGGGGGGGGGTCTTCCTGGCACGGCTCTCTGCTGTTCTCCCTTGGGGAGGTGCATGGGTGTCCACGGGACATGTGGTCTCAAGTCCTGTGGTGCCCCACTGGGGTTCCTGCCAGCCTGCTGCTGGGGTCAATGGGTCTCGGTTGTGGAGTCCCACTCTCACTAACTAACTATATTCTGCAACAGGCTTATGCACACACACACACACACACACACACACACACACAAACACACACATACACACACACAGGCGCACACACCATCTTAGCTGTCCATCGTGTTTGATGATGACGCTTGCTCCAGGGATGGGCGACCTTGCCGCTGGTGCCACTCCATGTGGGCATTGAGTCCGATCCTTGAGCTGCACACTCCTCCACAGGTGGAGCAAGGGAAACTAGATGCCAGGGTCTCTTGATCCGCCTCTCAGATGGTCGGTTTCTGTTTGGTGTATTTGAGAGACTGCAGTGGCCCAGGTGACCTGCCAAGCTGATCTGTCAAGTACCAGAGATTCAAGATGCATGAGGGGGATGTTCGGTCGCTTTAGGTAGTCCCTGGTGTAGTCCTTAAAGTGTTGCTTTTGCCCTCGAGCGGAGTGCTTTGCGCCCATTAGTTGACTGTCAAGGATTTGGCGGGGCAGGCAGTGTTCAGGTGTTCAGGTGTCCAGCGCAGGCGGTGTTCGGGTGTCCAGCGCAGATGTTTTTTGGCCACAACTGCTTCCATACAGATTGAGTCAGTGTTGCTGAGAATGTCTGTATGGAGGATTCAATCTTCCCAGGATAAACTGAGGATCTTATCTGAGGATCTTTAGGCAGCGGATATGGAAGGCCTGTTATAGTTTCCTTTTTTATCCTGTTTCTTTGCTCTGTTTTCTGTTATTTCTCCATCTTTCCTCCCTGGTCTTGCAGCCATTATATAAAAATATTTTTTGTATACAAATTATGCAAATAATATAGTTATAGTGTATCAAAAGTCTTGAGTATTACATATTGCACAGTAATAAAATTAAATATTAAAACTGCCATGAAATTGCACATTATTCCAGTGTTTTTTATGTATTGTGTGTAAGTATTGCACAGTAGGTGGGAAAGAAGAAAGTCCGGGAGCCGGGGGTAGGCTGTGAAGTGAAGTCAGTGCATGGGTGAGTTCAGAGTGGTTATGTTATTTGGGAAGAAACTGTTCTTGAGTCTGTTAGTCCTTGTTCTGAAGCACCTGTAGCGCCTTCCTGAGGGCAACAGGTCAAATAGATCAAAGCCAGGGTGGTAGCTGTCCCCGATGATGTGTTCTGCTTACAACTCTCTGCAGCCTCTCCCTGTCTGCCATGTTGAAGCTGCAGAGTATTTAGTATTTTCTAGGTAATCAGAGATTACTCATAAAAGCGGAGTTTATTAGATCATGGGAACATGTGGAGATGGGTATGACAGCAGACTACAGTTCTATCTCTACCTTTTATAATGACATTGAAGGCAATCATTCAAACATTAAGGTATGTGGTAGGTGGAGAGAAGCAACAGAAAGGGATGTACTTCTTATCCATCAGTGGACATTTGAACAGTAAGTATGGTTTAGGTGATTTGCAGGTTAAGTCTTTAATGCTTACTTGGGCTGTGATTGTAAAAGACACAAACCTTTACGAATGAAGCTCAGATTGATGCTACCACTAAATGCAAATAATGAATTGACGTGGCATTCTTACTTGGAGCAAATAATCACACAATGTAACACTGTACATCAATAAATGGACAATGTTACATTGGGGGAGGAGAAGTCTCATCAGCTGTGTGCTTGGCCATCAAGTAGTATTTTAGTGTGGACGTGCTGCGATGATAGATAATGGGACATCACCCTGCAGTCTCTGATGTGGAAGTTGCACCCATCAACCCCATCTGCGTTTGCTACTTAAAAAGGACAGTCATCATTATTCAATAACCAAACTAGGTTGCTTGACAACAACATGCACACACAAGTCATTTTGAGTGTTCTGACAAAAGACCAATGATGTTCTTTTCTCGGTGTAAGATATTTTTTGAGGCACTGAGAATGTAGAAAGATTAGAACATTTAAAGTTTCTGACCGTCAAACTTTGATTTATAAGGTGTGTTTTTTTAATGTTTAAAGATTGAACATCAAAGGGAAGTTGCACAATAATATCCTCAAAGAGGACTTAGGCCGGCTACACACTGGCTACTTGGCTGTGTGGATTTTTCTGTCTTTGCACAACAGAAACGTGTCTGACTGCTAGCCTTGTCTGTACATATGTATGTTACCCATTGATTTAATACACTCAAGGTGCAATTTTAGAAAATCAATAATTATTTTTTAAAATTATATTTCTATCTGCATTTATGTCAAAAGCTTGAGACTTTCAAACATCAAAATGTCATTTATTAATATGTATTTTGTGTCAAAATGACATATAAACATATTTTCCTATTCTATTTTGCCTGGATAGGCTTCCAACCCGCTTGCATGTTGCGTAAAAAATAGGCGTCGGTTCCAGTACATTACATAAGAGCATGCATGCACATTCAAACCACAGAGGGCATGGGCTGTCCACTTCCACTCACTTTAGCAGTTTCACTTTTTGCTTCATAAACATTTGGATTGACAGTGCTTGTCAGGTGTTTATTTAATATGCCGGCTGCCACATAGGGTAGTGTGTGTTAGTGCTTTTCTTATTGTTAAATCCTCCATCACAGTTTATGCATTTGTATACCATGATTTGATACTGTAAATGGTCTGGTGGACAAAAATGGTCTGATGGATAAAAATACATTATAGATACAGTTAAATATAAAAAAACACAATATATTGAATACATGTTCCTGCAGACAAGTAATAAAATGTTTCTATTTTGATTCATAATTTAAAAATTGACTGTTGTACTAAGCCAATTATTCTTTTGACGCCTGAGCTGTCTGGAGGCTCACTCTGGATTATGACGAAGGTTTTTCCATCCTATTGTTTTAGCTTGGTCTATATTCAAACCCCTGGTAGGTGCTGTGCAGTCCCCGTCAATTCCCCTCACCCTGCAGTAAACTGAGAATGTGTGTGTAGGTGTGTGTGTGTAGATGTGTCGTCAACTGTGATCCCTCGAGAATGGACTAATGACAAAAATGTGGTTCTTCCCATCTTATCCCCTCTTCCCTCTCCCCTGTTTCAGGAGACAGTGTTGAAGCAGAGGCAGCAATGATGGAGAATCTGTGTCTGTCAGTTTGCCTGATGCCCCCACAGACCCTCCACCCCAATCCGAAACCCAAGGGAGAGTTGGCTCCTGAAGACGCCTCTTTTGTCACAACACTGACAAGCCAAGGGCAGCCATCTCCGACTGCCCGAAGGTGACAGAGCTGTGGAGAAACCCCCTGACCTCAACGCCACTCACTCTGTCAGGGAGCTGTCAGTCTCAGGATCCCAACACCACGAGAAGGGACTCACAATAAAGAGTTAACACGCCCCACTAACCAACGCATCCATAAGCACACGCACACAAAGACCTTGTCACTCAAAGCAAACAGGGTATGTGATCTGACAGAAGAAGGAGAGTGCTCACGTAACAATCGATTCATCTGAGTCATTCTAAAGGTGTAATAGGCTGTCTGTGTAGGTCAGGTGGAAGAGGCTCTTGGCACTGGCAATATCAAAGCTGACATGCATCAACGTCTGCCACACAATAACTAACAGCTATTTCCTGATGGACAAAAACTCAAACATGCAACAAAACATGCATCTGACCTGATATTCATTTATTTTACAAGAAAAACATACCTGTTACAGTGTTTCTGTGGATATGTATATCTAGTAATGAAGGTACTGTAACTCTGCCCAGTTTCATTTAAAATACTCCTTAATATCCTTGTGAAAAACAGACAAGAAGAAAAAATATATTTTCTCCACATTATTATTCCCTATAAAAATATAATTGCTTTCAGAGGGAAAGAGCACATTAATTCAGAAGACACATTAATCCAAAATAAATGCAAATTCATGTTTCGAAAAAGTGGTTGTCTTCACACAAAAAAACGAGATAGATGAAGGATGTGCACAAGCTCACATTTTAAATTCCAGTTCCTTCATCAACTTTTGAATTCTATGAATAACCTAAGACCGTCTCTTTACTTTCGAGAGCAGAGCATAGTGCACTTGCTGCTTTGTGTGAGGACACCCTAATCAAGTGTTGTGAAAAATATGTAACATGACTTAACAGGATGTATACGCAGGCTCTAAGGCCTCATGTACAACATTTTGAGTACATTCACCATAGAAAAAAAACATAGACACAAATTTAAATTTAAAAAGAAATTAAAATTTAGAGATTAAAAAAAAACACTGCTCACAGAACACAACCAAGACAAATGACTTAATTATAAACTGAAGTGGATATTTGTGTTGAGAACAATCACATCCACCAGTGCATCAACTCCCACTTTTAAATGTATCATAGCAAAGAAATGCCCTGTTTCTGCTAAAGGAACATTACAATTAGTTATTTAAACATTCCACTGAAACAAGAAAATGAAAGTGTGAATGAAGTTATTAAATAAAGAAAGAAAAAACTGTATTATATGGAATCATTTGTTCGCATTATGAATCAATTAGGCTGCCTACTGTATAACCACTAAATATCAAATATTTAAGTCAGGGTAAGGACAACATGTCAGCCATATAATAAATTCCTTTTCTTGTTCATATGTATCCCTTAGTGGTTTATTGCCATTTGAATATTAAAACAGGCAGTCAAAAAATGTAGGTCACCCCATTAGGACATGATATAATAACTATTCTAAACTTCACAAATAGGGTCTCATTAGAGCCACGGCAAAACCAGAACAGTCAAAGACCTTTTTTATTTCTTCACACCTTTGTTCTTTGACAACCCACACTCAAGTTCACAACGAAATATTCATGAAACATGTGCTGTATTGCACACACACTTAAGATAAACACACACTCCATTTTTTATGAATCACAGATTTAGTGCAGGGACATCGTGCGTACACATGAGGCCCCCGGAGCTGCAGCAGATCAAGGCAGTGGTCATTTTTTTGTGTTTCTTGTAGTGTGGCCATCATTTCAACTGACCTAGGAATGTAGAATTATGAGGCACTTGGCAGTGGAGCTCCCCACTTTACAGGTGTGTAGTTTAAAGTTCCTCAAAGCAGGCCACCCTGGACTTGGTGCTCTGTAGTGTTAACTGTGGAGGAGAAAAGGCCAGACCGGATTAGGTTTTCTTTAGTGCTGTCAAACAATTTAAATATTTAGTTGTGATTAATCACATTAATGTCATAGTTAACTTGCAATTAATCGCACATTTTTATCTATTCTCAATGTCCCTTGATTTCTTTTTGTCCCATTATCTTTTCTCATGTTAATGCTCTTATCAACATGCAACAATGTTTGCTTGTTTTGCGCAAATGTTTTTTTATTGAAAAAAACATGGGCATATAGGCTACTGTAGTGTTAAATTTCACATGTAACATTCTCACTTGGAGCAAATAATCACACAATGTAACACTGTACATCGATAAATGGACAATGTTACATTGACGGCGGAGAAGTCGCAACAGCTTTGTGCTTGGCCATCAAGTGGTATTTCAGTCTGGACGTGCTGCGATGATAGCTCAGTTCACAACGACAAAACACACAGATCAATTTGGTTTTGTCAATGGAACCATTTGGCAACTTTTAAAAAGTAAACTTTCCATTCAGAATCTTATTGGCATCCATTTTGGCGTCTCGTGCTCGCCATGTCTGAGTGAATGGCGAGACTCGTGGGGGGGGGGTTGCAGTTCAAGTCTTACTAAAACTCCTCTTTCATGAGAGCCTGCTGTTGTGCTAGGATTAAGTAGTGTTTCATTCACTTGTTGTATTCCATATACTGCAACGTGCTGCATTATAGAAAAATGGAGCAAACATTTTTTACTGACTAAAGTTTGTATAGCTGCAATTCAAATGAAGACGTAAACAAACACTCTACTACAGTGAGAGCAGGATGGGTAGAATATCAATGCCAGTCAGTGAAAGTACTGTTAATTGTTTTTTTCATCCAGGTTTAAATGAGCTGGTGATGGATTAGTTCAGGCCCATTTAACCCCTTTAGCACAGCTAAACATTAGCTCTACAGCATAAGTGAGCACTTCTTTTCACTGGGCATTAAAGCTGCTGCTCAAATAAATATTAGACCATGGATGATGGAGAATAGTTTGGGAAAGCCAGGTTATGTCTGGAGAAGATGTAGATAGAAGGACTTGTGGGCGAGGGATGGATTTGCAGCATAATGTTAACCGATCACCTGCTATTGTCCCTGCTGACAGGAAGCCTGAACTATACTTATAACTTGTGAATGCTTGTGTCTAACGCAGCAGCATTGTACTCCACACTGCCCACAGTTTCCTTGCTGGAAAGAGCAAGAACTCTTTATTAAATGTCTCAGGTAATAATATTGTGAATGGTGCAACTGTAAGCTATTTCCAGAGTGGAAATCCTTTTATATGTTCTTGCGATATGCAGGAGAGCACAATCAGAGCAACCCAAACGGTTGACCTCCTTTGTGTGCCACTTCACATGGTGAAAAAAACTTCTCACAGAATCATTGCAGCTCTTGGGTTGTGATTCAGGTCCTGTGAATGAGCTCTCCTGGCTCTTCTGTGCTTTGCTGCACATTCTCTCTGCTCTTCATCCCCCCCTCCCAGTCTCCCCCAATCCTGTCCCTCTCTGGTAGCCAGCTTCATGGTACATTCTTAGCACTTCTCTGTGATTCAGCATCCCTGAAACTCCTTACTCTTTCCCAACTTTTTTGGTACGTTAGTTTCTGCTAAACTTCTCGCCTGGGAAAAGCTGACAGTGTGCCCCAGCCCCTTCCCTCACAAGATGAATGCCGCCAGACTCTGGTTCAATTAAACCAACACTTTTATGTTAGATCCTTCTCCCCCTGCATGCCAAAGGTGCCCCCCATCCGTCCGGATGACTAATCGCCAAAGGGAAATCAATTAGTGCTCTTTTAACAAGTGTATTTTACAGTGGGAGACAAGAAGGGAGGAGGGGTAGGCTTTTTTTGTTACACAATATGCTGAGAGCCTAGCTCAATCTTTTATTTAGTACTTGTATTATAATTACAGAGATACTGGAGTGGGAAGATAAAGGAGAATGAATCTAATTTCCCAGTTTATGAGAGGACAGTAAAAATAGAATCTACTTTTTATAACAATTGCATTTCCTCTGACCAATCAATTTAGGAATATATATATATATATATATATATATATATATATATATATAAAATATACACTACTGATCAAAAGTTTGGGGTCACTTACAAATTTCCATTGCACTCCATTATAGACAGAATACCAGCTGAGATCACTATTGCATGTTTTTTTAACCATGGTAGCAGTTTTCAGATTGCATTATGTGCTTACATAATTGCAAAAGGATTCTCCGATGATTTTCTAGTTAGCTTTTTTAAAATGATATCAGATTAGTAAACAGAATGAGCCTTTGGAACATTGGATGAATGGTTGCTGATAATGGGCAAAGTAGATATTGCATTAAAGATCAGCCACCCACTCAGATCAGCTGTGGTATGGAACTTTTGACCGGTAGTGTGTGTGTGTGTGTGTGTGTGTGTGTGTGAATATATATTCAATTTCTAGGTCAGTGCCATATTAAAAAAATTGGTATTGGGTTAATATTTTTAGTAAGAGGTATGAGCACATAAACCAGCACATGGCTTCAGTAACACTCGACTGCTCATCCCACCTGATAGCTGAATCACACAATTTCAATATTTTAAAAGAACTACAAATGTTTGACTGTGTGTCCACGATTGTGAGCAGATGAGGCATGAATGGGGAGAATCATGCATGTACAGTTTATTCTTAGGAGTATTTTGTGGCATGTGTTACAGTTTGTGTTATGTGTTCAGCATGCAAGCATCCCAGCTGATAGCTACCTTTTTAAAGTTGCTGTGTTTGCTGGTCCCCTGCTCAGTGTTCTGGTTGTGAATGACATCCAGAGGAGTTTCCCTCTCTTTCATCTTCAGACTTTCAATCTCAGTCTTCAGCTCATTCAGCTGCTCCTGCAGGTGCTTGCTCTTCTCCATGTACTCGACTCTAAAGATAATCAAATTGCACGTTGGGACACAGTTTAATAGATTCTATGTCCCCTTCTATGTCCCCATTAGATTGACTTAAAGAGCTAGTATTTTCACAAGTGTTATGAATAAATATGACAACAATGGGCATCATTGTTTTACTCCTCTTAATAGGAGCAATGACATAGAGATATAACCATTATTGATAAGTGTTATGCATCTATTATATACAATGAATCAAGGATTTGTAAACAAAAAAAATAATAAAAAATGTATATGTATCTCTCAATTTCATCACAGTCTTTCTTTAAGTCTTATGAAGTCTCTAAGCTCACTTTCCTTTATTTTAAAAAAAGAAATTACCTAATTAAATGACAACAAAGACCTAGGTAATGTATTCAACTCTGCAGTCAGAGTCATACTTATCTGCAATCACCAAGAGCTAGAGAAAAAGAAAAGCTTGAATGTGTGCAGTGACATCAGTGACAGCTAATGCTGAGGGTCAATTGCCTACCTGAACTCTTGAATCAAAATGTGCATAATAAAAAGTGATTGTGTTCCTCTGAGGACAATCCCAAATTAAGTTCCTAAATCTTTCTCTAACACACTTTAAGCACATTTAAAATGACTCTAAATAGATATTCATTGGATAACCAATCCCTTCTGCTTGTAAACAATTTAGTAACAGGTCAGTAATTCAATAAGGCCGGCCACTCACTTCTCCTTCTCAATCTCCATGGAGAGGCGTTTCATGTCGGTATCTTTAAATTCAAAGCTGAGGTTCTCCTTGCTGAAGCTCAGGTCTGGAGGCATGCTGTCAGATGGAAGTCCAGGAGACTAGAAGGGGAGATAGAAAGAGAGATAGAAAGGAGGCAGTGTATATAAATTGCCAGGACAAAAAATGGAGCAGAATAAAGAAAAAGTGGTAGTGATAGAGAAAGGAAAAGATAGGAAGGGTACATTGTACAAGATAGAATAGGGATATAATTGAAGGTGACAGTATAAAGAGGGGAAGAGGAGGAATGCATGGAAAATACATCTAGGACATAATGTAGACAAAAAAACAATTAAAAAAGAGAAAGGGGAAAAAAGAATGACCACTGTGATGGTCACAGACCACAAACACACAAATATATGCCTTTACATCCTGACCAAATGTCTGAAATGCATTGGCCACATGTCACCTCAGGGGTCTGATTCATAAGAAGTTGACCTACAGGAATACACAATATAAATGTAAATCCACTGAATCCAAAACTACCCTGTGGATACATTCAATGTACAGTACATACGGTTTACCTACATACCGGACGAGCAGAGAAGGCAAGAAGTTTAGAGGAAATAGGAACGGACAATGTGTACTTTATAAGTGTGTACTTTAGACGTAAGTGTGTGAGTATGTGTAGATGCATTTTCATTCATGAGCTGATAACTGTAAAAGGGGGTTCTAGTAGCAGCATGCATACTGTATGTATATGCACCAGTGTGTGTATGTTTAGGCTCTTTATTCAAAAGCTTACACCTATCAATGGCCAGCATCTTGTGTGTGTGTGTGTGTGTGTAAGCAGCTAAATGTGCAATGTGTGGGTTTTTAGCATGTTGGAAGCTCTTGCGCAGGCTGCCTTATGTGCTGCCTGTTCTTATGCAAGTTTCTCCTGTTGAGTGTGGCTTCGCGGGTCTACGGTTTGTTTGTGCGTGCGTGCGTGCGTGCATGCCATTAGCGGTCATTTCCATACCAACAGTTTGCAGCCGAACCTAGGGACGGACATGGTATTTTTCTTTGGGGGGCTACTGAATGTACATTCTTGCCTTATTGGGAGTGTACATTACTGTACTGTACTGTATAGAGTATGTGTATTCTGCCTATTTGTGTTATGCAAGGCTGTAACTTTCAACTTCACAATGTTGATTTATTATTATTTATAATTAATTATTTCATTATTCCCTTTATCTTTGTCTTTAAATATAAAAGAAGAAAAAAATGCCCATTTTAATTTACCACATTCCACAGTGACGTCTTGAAATTGCTCACTTTGTCTGACTAGTCCTTTTTTTCTCTTTTTTTTCTATTACTGGTCATATTTATCAAGAAACAATTAAAACCAGGGATTATGGATGAAAAAGGCCATTTTCAGTCATGCAAATTACATTTACAGAAATGTTGGTTGATAGATAGGAACATTCATCTGCAGTTGTCTAAAACTTTTAATGGTTCTAGGTTTTTAAATGTGACAATGTGGTGTCTTAGTTAATCATGAATAGAATATTTTTGGATTTTGGACTGTTGGACAAAACAAGACATATTAAGATATCACTTTGAGCTCCAGGATATTTTGATCAGAAACAGATGCTTTGTGAGGTTTTACAGCGCACATAATGAATTGATAATAAAAATAATTGTCAGGTGCAGACTAGTCTATATCCTTTGCGTTCCACTTCCGGGATTGCTCCGGTGCTGCAGGAAATTCTGCCTGATGCATGTATTTTCTGTTTTCTTCTGCTTCTTTGTGTTGGAATTTTAAATTCGGTGGATTTATCTATATTGTTTCTGTTTAGAGTATGTATATATTGTGTATATATTAGTGTGTATATTTTTGTTTTGGTTGTTTTGTATGTGTAAGCACATTGTGAGCAATGGTAAATTGAGATAGCTAGTTAGCTAATCTGAGATTTCTCTCGCACTATTTTGCAGCAACTCTCTGCAGACTTTAGCACTGCCTATGACCATTCTGATTGGTTAAAAAATGCCATTAAAGAGCACGTTTTCCTCCCATCCGTGTATGCTATGTAGAATAGCCAGACCCTCCTTCAGCGTGCTTTGGAGGAGGGTCTGGCAAAGTGAAACCAATAATATACACCGTTTCTACATCAATAAGCAGAATTTCTATTGATTTAATTCCTGCCATAATTGATTAATAGCATCAGCATACTTCTTTGTCCTTGGCTTGTGCATTATGTACTTATGTGTTGCAAGTATATTTGAGTACAAACGCTTTTGTGTAAGTCGGTGTGGGTATGTTCTAAGTCTGTTACCACATAGACAGCCCTGCTGGTAATCTCCAGCAGCTTGTGCTTTGCCCTGCGCTCCGACTCCCTGGCTTCCTGCAGGTCCTGTTTCAGCAGCTCAGCCTCCTTGGCCCTAAGCGACAAACACACAGAGAGAGTTATACTTTAATTCACCTCCCAATCCTTCAAAGGAGACAGAATCATCTCAATTGAATCCAAAATGATATTACATAATCGGGATCATCGGTACTCAACAAACCAGGAATGTCACTGTGTTATTACCAGGTGATGAATGTACCACCTGAGCAGACAATCATTTCTGACTCTATTATACCACTATTGAGTTTGCACACCAATGATCAACGCAGGAGATTACATTTATTTTGATTGTGTTCCTGAACACTCCGCAGTTCCTCGTTGATGTGGGGGAGCTATGTGCCTCAAGGGTTTGAGTGGACATAGTCATTTACATGTTGAGAGCCAGGTTTAAATTTCTCTGGTACAGAAAGTGCTCATCTAGATATTGCAGTTACTGGCAAGTGGTTAATAGTGCCCATTTGAAATGATTGCCTAATAAATTGTGAAGCAGAGGCTGTGAAGTGATATTTTTAGAATCCATGTATAATGTTTTATTATGAACAAGACTTAAGTTCTTTGCTACAATGAAGTGGCATCTATCAGGCTTTACAGAGTGCTGAACGAGGATCACTCATCAAGTCCTCTTCCTATCCATCCTCCAAAGAAATTTAAAAAATGAACAGTAGATATTATTAATTACTAGATTTGAACCACTCTAGGATGTAACACAAAATGACAAAGGTACAGATAAACCACGGATCAAAAAGTCAGTTTCAGCCCGGTGGAGCTTCTAAGTGTATTAAAACAGACTATTTGATAGGGACTCCCACCATCAATCGATACTACTGCTAACAATTAACTAGCACAAATGAACTGCCACAACTCAGACCTAAGAAGAGAGCTGCTGAACAAAAGCTTTCTCCCTCTTCCTTCTGTGTGCAGCAGCAGTCTGGAACCGCATGATTACCTGCTGAGGCGCAAGAACAAAGCCTTTAAAATGAAATGATTTTAAACAAGTTCGAAGTTCTTTGATCAAGCAATTTAAATGCAGCTGCGTTACCTAACTCTATGCTCACAGCATATCAACCGACTGAATGCTGAGCAAACTGAAATGCAGCGGAATGTCTGTGCCCCTCTGCATTAAACAGTATAGTGACTCAAAAACATTTGGAAGGTTTATGACTTGGGGAGGTTATTTAGGAACTGTGTTTTGATGCTCCTGTAAGACATCTTCCACAGTTAAAAGTATTCCCATTACAAAAAAAAAAAAAAAAAACTCTTAGAAAGAAAGTAAGACATGGGGATAAGTTATTAAAAGATCTAAAAAAAAAAAAAGAAGATGCATGCCGTGCAGTTGCATTAGTGTGACGAATATATAAATAAAGAGAATTTGTGTATCAGAGAGTGATGACAGAGAAAAAGCAACATAGTAGCCAAAGTTGGATCAGAATCATATTCACTGCAGCATGGATGGCTGTATACTCTACAATTTATCCACGCGTCCACTTCTTTCTCCTCTCCCCACCTCCTTTCCGATTCCTCGGCCATCTTGAGGGCCAGCATCTCTGCCTCCAGCATCTTCTGCTCCATGAGCCGCCGCTCCTCCTGGCCACGGATGACAGTCGCTTTGATGTGTTGCATCTCTGTCTCGGCCTCGGCAGCTTTTTGGGCCAGCAGCCTAGCCTCCTCCTCCGCAATCTGGGCCTTTTCAGCCAGCAGGTCCGCCGTCTGCTCCGACCGCAGCTGGAGAGGAGCAGGAGGAGGAAGGGCAAACACAAGAAGGGCGAAAGAGAAGTGATGGGGAAATGGAGCAAAGAAAAAGAAATAGAGTGAGAGAAGAAAATATGTGCAGAGAAAAAGAGTGGGAAGACAGAGAGGTATGTGGAAGAGTACATAAAGAGCAGGAGAGATTGATGGAGAGTAAAGAGGTGACAGTGAAGACAATAAAGGGAAAGAATGAGTAAATATGGAGAACAGGAAACACTAGGAGGAAGTGAAGTGAGGTTGGTGTGAGAGGAACTCAATTTTACATAAATAAGTCGTTATGAAACTTAATTAATGAAACTATATGTCACATAGCCAACAAAATGGTGGATTTTGGATTAACCAAGTGAATCTTACCAGTGCATCGTTGGCCATGTGAGCCTCGTCCTGCAGCTGAATCAGCCTCCTTTTAAGCTTGTCCCTGGCTCTCTCTGCCTCCTCCCGCAGCTGCTTCTCCCTCTGTAGACGCTGCCTCTCTACCTGAACAAACAGACAGGTGGAGTGTGGACAAAGAAGTGATGGTATGGTGGGAAACATTAGTGAAAATATGGACAAAGAAAAAAAGAAACGGAAAAAACAAAAGATGGAATATGGTTGACAATGGACATAGCACAGCTTGGATCCAGGTGCACCTGATAAATAAAGTTTAAGAAGTAACTTAGTAACAAAGCAATTTTCATACATTTTTGGGTGCTTGCATTTCCTCTCTTGAAGTATGTTTCTATTCAATTTGAGCAGAAAACTTGAGTGGAAATGCTGGACAGTTGCTAAAAAGTTGAAATATTGCAAATAGATATGTAATTTTGTCCTCTTGCTGAGCCCTCTTATTCGGCAATGGTTTAAAAGCACCATACTGCAGACGTAGCGCCAGCAACTGTTTATTTTGTTGTGTCCAACTCACCATATTTTCCTTACCAGTAGTGAATGGAACACTGGCAATTTAGTCCCCCCCCCTAAATTTAATCTCAGCCCCCCTAAAAATTGTAAAAACTTTTTTTTTTATAATTATAAAAAAAAAAGAGAAAAAGAAATCTGTTTTAGTGCTTCAAGTTAGAGTTTGAGAACTTGTCCGTTAGTGACAGAGGACAAACAATTACAGGTTCAAAGGGCTTGAAACAGGTTTAATATCCTGTGTCGCTGTAGCAGATGCACCTGCAACCCAGTCAAGGAAAGGGTTAACAGGGTTGAAGGCACTGTATCCGTGTCACACTCTAATTAGGGGCTGAGCCCCATAAAGGTCTGATCCTAGAATCACCCCTGGGATGGAAATATTCATTAACAAGCATTTTCTTTTGCCAATGTTTTGTTTAGAAAATGCCATAGATTTGAATGGAAAACTGGCTATTGACAAGTTTAAGCCCATCCCTTTGTCTTTGTTTTTCCATTATCAATGTACCTGTTTCCTGGCCCTCTCCTCTCTGGCCTGAGACTTCATCTGCTGTACTTCAAGTGAGTTCACCCGCCGCCGGCGCATAAACAGGTCATGGTTCCCTATACACAACTGGAGGATCTGAACAAGAGAAACAAAACCAATAATGTGTGCTATTTACAAAGTTAAAATGGTTGGTAAATCCCAAAACTCTAATTCGCCAGCCACTTCCAGTAATTTTTCATCAATTTCACTATGAGAAATGATCAACCTCTACCATCTCAACTGAACTCACCAACTTGTTGACTCTTAGCCGTGAAGAGTTGAACTTGAAAACACTGGTCTTTTTGTCCACAGGTTGGATGGTAAACTAAACATTGAGGAGACAAGAACACCAGCTTTTTAAACCACAAAAGAAAAACACCCATCTGTTGGGTAAGGCTGAGCAAGAGCTTTTAAATAAATAACACAATATTCAAATAAAAATGTATGTTCACGAGATAAAACCTTGGCATATGTTAAAACAAGAAATTCATTAACTAACTTAAACTTAAACCAACAAAGTGTGATGCTAAAGTTTGGTTAGGATTACCCTGCCAACGATTCAACTTCCTCACACATGGCTTTTATTGACAAATTCAAGCGGTCTCTCACACACACACAAACACACACACATATATTTTTATTGTATCTGCTCTTAAAAAAGACACTTCCTAAATGTAGTATAGTCTGAACACAGCAGACAAAAGGCAGAAAGTGGAAAATCAACAAGTGACATAGTAGGCAATAATCAATTATGGTCTGTCACTTCATTGATGCAGAATTGTCCACGTCCGCATCACAATGCATCAATGCAATGATTAATTCCAACGACCCTATCAAATACGTATCAAAAAGTTATCTTTGACCAATCTTTTTCATTAGAGAACAGCAGATTCTCCTACCTCCTTGTCACTGTAGGAGATGTTGCGGATCTCATTCCAAGGGAAGGAGCACTTGGGTGTCAGCCTGTTGTCCGGCTCGTAGATGTGCAGACCCAGGGCATCCACACCCAGAAGAAGATCTGTTCCCTTTTTATTCTAAACCACATACAGCAGAGTAAACAAAGTTTTTCTTCAACCCAAATGTGAAGGGACACTAGTGACCACCCTTCCAGCCAACATTTATTTGTCCTTGCATTTAACAGACGTGCCATTGTGGTGGCTCTTCTTGCCACAACTATTTGTTAGTGTTGAGCTGAACAATGCAGTTGCTGGGTGTATATGCAGTCTGGGCTTGTTTACTTGAAGAGTAATGTGACAGTGAATTACTTAATCTGAGGTTGACATATTTTATCTCATGTTTTATTTTGTCTTAGCCTTGTAGAGAATGCACTGAACAAGGCCCCTCAAATAAATTTCAGTTTAAGAATTGTGACAGGTTTGCTTCCGCTATGACTCAAAAGATCTGGTATCAAATCACAGTTGATTATTTACCCCCAAAACATACACATTTATTTAAAAATGCTCAAGATTCCAATAATACATTGAACTAAGGGACAATTTAGAACAGGAGAGCCAGACTGCTATTCCCCACTTTGATTCATAACACCACAGTGAAATGGACTTTCCTCTTAATCTCTCATAGAGGCTTACAATACTTTGTAAAGATATAGCAAAGCAGCATTGGCTCACCCTGATTAAAAAGCAATTGATGCCATACATGTCCAGGTCCTGAGCTATTTTTAAATACTCCATCTCAGCTTCATCCCTGGTTCAAAGACAGACACAAAGAAACAGAGATTGAGAGGGATCCAAGGGAATGGAGAAGAGAGGGAGGGAAGGGTGGGAAGAGAGGAAAAGAGGAGAGGAGAGAAGAGGAGATCAGACCAGGTCATGCTTGATGAAAAAGATGCCTCCAAGACTCTAAATACTGTGATTTAGAAATCAAATGCACAAAACTCTTTTCTTCTTCTCCTTCTGCAGCCTGGTTGGCAGATCTGTTATAATTTCAGGGTCAACTCAGCAAAAAAAAAGAAAAATAGAAATTCATTAGCATACTTTGATGGTTGAGGAAAAATCAGGGCATGCTTCTGCCTAAACTTTTAATAACTTGGATATGGGTGGTGGGAAATTGATGATTTAAGCTTCATCAAAGTTTAAACAAGATAGCATTATGCCAAATAAACAAATCTTAACTAGGTTGGACGCTGACTCCGTACATTCGGACTTTGGAGTTGGTCAGAGGAAATTGTCAAGGTAATGCTGTGGATGTGTAACATGGCAAGTAAGTCAGTTAAATGGGTTTAAAGTTTAAAAAATAATGTTTAAAAAGAATATGAGCCAAAATGAAGAATAAATTAACTTTTTAACTTTAAAGGTCCCATGACATGGTGCTTCTTGGATTTTTTTGTATAGACCTTAGTGGTCCCCTAATACCGTATCTGAAATCTCTTTCCCAAAATTCAGCCTTGGTGCAGAATTAAAGCCACCAGAGCCAGTCCCACAATGAGCTCTCCTTAGTATGTGCCATTTCTGTCTCTGGAGCTTTTGAGGAGGAGAGGGAGGGGGGGGGAGGGCTGTGCTTTCCACATGTATGTTTAACATGAAACATGATGTATAAATGAAATCCATTCATTTTCATCCCTCTGTAGTAGGGGGCCCCTACAGCATCTCTCTTCTCTTAATTTTGTATATTAGCACGCTAACATTTGCTAATTAACACTAAACAGAGTACAGCTAAGGCTGATGGGAAAGTCATTCATTTTGCAGGTATTTTGATCATAAACCTAGACTGGGTAAACCTGGCCCACTCTGCAGTCGATTTGATTTCCCCTACAGCTTGGTCTGGAAACATGCACGTTTAATTCTCCTGCTTCAGTTCACAATTATGCGGGAACCAATCACAAACTGGCTTATCCACCTGGCTCGCTATTGGCAGGTTTAACACGATGACGATAGAGAAGCGGCCGAGCAGATTCTTGTTTACATTCAAGCAGCCACCGAACGCCACCGAAGCACAACAAACCCGTTGATGCCAATGTCGCTTCTACATCACCCGGATTGTTGGTCTGATTAATTGAAGGACTTTCCAATCACGTACAGAGTCATTTGAACTATGCCCGTTGGTCACGCCTCTTGTGCAGAGAAAATTCAGAGCAGACTCCCGAGACCAATGCTCAAATCTCAAATCTATTGAGCTTGGCTTTGTCTGGTGATAGCCAGACTATCATAATCCCTCAGTACTAGACTCAGTACAGTGTTTTAGAAATAAAACATTTGACCTGATGATGGCACTAGATGGAAATTCAAGCCTCACCGAAACTATTGCAACTCAACGTGAGGGGGACATGACAATCCATCCAATTGTTGTTGAGATATTTCATCACAAATGTGAACATTGTGGTGGTGCAAAAGGAAAAGACAAGGCATCACCAATGTCTCTTGGATATATCTTCTGGGAACCATGAATGTATGTAAAAAATGTCATGACAAGCCATGAGTGAGTCAATTATCACTTTTCAAAGTGCGGTTCAGCTTTTAGAACTCACTTTCCAGCCCAAACCTCCCCACCCACGGGAGTTTTAAGACACTCCACATCCCTCACACTTACACCCTGTCAACTTTTCAACTAAGCTTAGCTTAGTGATTGAGCAAAGTGCAACAGAACACTTGATTTTCATTGTTGTGTCATTTTCACTATGATATACTGTATTTACTCCTCACCAAATTATTCCTTTTTAAATTATTGAATTGTGCTTCTCTTATGAAAATACATATCATTTGATTTAATTAATGAGTTAAAGGCTGTTGTAAGTGGTGCCATTTGGTGTTCATTTTCAAGTTCATTAATGCTCCTTTTAAAAACTTCCCCACAGAAACAACTTTTATCTGAGTCTTTTTTGCATCTCGCTGCCAAAATCAACTTCAGTTTGGAATTAAACATTTCTTATAGAACCAAGTTTTAAGCACATCCTATGTGAACTTATAATAGAAATATGCTGATGACTTTGGAAATTCACAGCGATACAGTTTGGTGCAGCACTTTCTACCTCGTCCTGCCCCTGTGCTCTGCATAACAGGCTGTGATCCTCTCCTCCCACATTTCTGCAGTCATCTGGTATAAGTTTATAACCTGAAATGGGAAGAGGCAAACATATAGTATATATATACATGAATGAAACGCATGCAAATTTTGTATTTATTTATTTATTTTAAATTCAACATTAAAAAGACAATAGCAGTAGTTGAAAACATATCCAACAAAATAAAAAAAGGTTAAAAAAGAGAAAGAGATGACATAATTCATATCATTAGCGAACTTTCTTTATTAATTTATGTGCAAAAAGTGTAAATTTATTTAATCCTACTCCTTAATAATTAAATCATTATTTACAAAAAAGTCTATACAATTATAGAACTTGGCATACTTGTCACTTATCGCACACATAGTTACATAAGTTACAGTTAAATATAAAGTGCATACTGTATTTATTGTATGTATGTATCTTGTCTATTAATGACATTCCTAGTATCTTCACTGTCAATGACAATAAGTAAACCCAGCTGTGACTCACCCTCTTTGGAAGCAGTTCCTCCTTAGCCAAGAAGCCAGGTTTGTGGACACTGGGGTCGTAGTCTTCGTACTGCAAAATAGAGCGAAAGTGCAAAAAAGGATTAAAATCACTCCAAACGAACGGACGTTATCCACCTTCCCTCCAATAACAGGCCAGACTATGCCTCTCCTGGGAGCAATTCATAAGGAGAAACTACAGCGCCTGTAAGAAAAGGGTCCCTTGGAGAATGAATGGAGGCTGGTCTGCCATGAGGTCATTAATGTGCACCGCACACACAGTGGCCCAGTTGGTTGGAGACGGTGTAAATGATGCTATTAGCGATATCTCAGAGAGAACCGAGAGGGATTTCTTATCATCACTGAGCCGGGATAAAAAATTAAAACATGCATGTTTGAGAAGAGATATGGATGGATTAGGCATGACTGAATGGCAGTGGGGAATTTCCTTTGGGCTTCTGTAAAACTGGGGAAAGGATATGAATTATACATGCAGCTACTATTGAATGTAGGTTAACAAGGTCTGCATTGCTGTATGCTCTGCTCTGTGCATTGCTTTTCCTTGGCATTGTGACTATTGTTAGTTATTGAGTTGTTAAAATGATTTGTTTCATTGAGCTAGCCAATCTTTATATATTTATAACACTTTTGCTTTTCTCCACAGAACTCACTGGGGTATTCAAGAGTCAAAATTGTGTCAAAGTTAGACAGACAAATGTAGTATTACTGTGAAAATCTAATTTCATGAAAAGTGCACCCTCTAAAAGTGCTTAAACTCAAGAGTGAAATCAAACTGACTTTTGAACTTTTGTTCAAAATAATGGGTATTAGAAAAAGCCTTTGTCTTTGACTTTGAGAGGCTGACACCAAAAAATGATACCTCTTCTCATGGATTTCTCCCTCTATAACCTTTGAACCTTTTGGTTATACCTTTGTTGAAAATAGGTAGTCTAAGACTCGCTCTGTATTTGATTGTGAGCCTGATACCAAGATGCAACATTACCCCTGAGGTTTCAGGTTTCAGCTAAAAAACCTTCTGCTGTTTCTCAAGTGTCATTGCAATTACCTGTAGGTGAGAAAAATATACACCACAAAGACATTGTCTCAGAAAAATGGAAAAGGAGTGCACCGATTGCTGTTTATAATGAGTGACTTTTGATAATTTGCACACAATAAATAAGAAGCATTTGACCACGTTCTAAATAACTAAACTCTATATTCTATGTTGTGTGGTTGTGTTTATATTATTATTATTATGAGGTTTAATCAGATTTTATTTTTCTGCCCTTCAGTCTAAAAACAGTACTTTACAGACCTGAAATTAATAAGCTCAACACACAGGCTGAAACAGTGGAGAAACCGAGGGCCATTTAATTTGCTTCTTTCCCTCAAGGTTTCCATCCTTGCAGTTTCTACTCCCTCAGTTCCTCACCTGTTTGTTTGTAACTGCTACATAATTGATGATCTAAAGACTTATGGAGGTATTAAAGCACCAACTGGGCCTTTCATCTAAGGCATTTTGACAGTGACAGTGCTCTGAGAAGCTTTTAGATTACTTCCAATGATTTCAAACAACACCAAACAAACAATTCTCATAGGACAGTATGTGTCAAAACATTTTTCTCAACAATTATCAACAGCAGCACACAGTGATTTCTCACACAGTCCGGTCACTTAGAAGAAAATCCATTTACAGTCCAATAGTGAGAAAATACAGGTTTCTGTCTTTCAGGTTCTTTTTTCTTTCCTTTTTTTTGGGGGGGGGGGGGGTCATGGAAGGCTTGTTTTGATGTCATTACTTAAAATTTCGCACTATAGCTTTTCAGTTCTGCATTTCTGCTGCTTTCAGTATTCTGCTAAAATACAACACATTGCTTTTAAATGTAAAACAAATAAAAGGAATATATTCAAACTATCTTTGCTGCAAACAAGCTGAACATTGAATTAAACATAAAAGGCACAGAAAAAAGAACGACAGTTACATTTTAAAGTGCAGTTTTCTGCTGACATAATCTCAAGGAGGCAAGGATGACAAATTATGTGAGTATTCATTTATTGTGTGATCCAGATTGAAACTGACAAGTGCAACCTCTGTTGAGCTTTTTGCTGTTTACACAAATTGGGAATATATCTCATATATATGCTTTGAGGTGTATGTTTACAGAGAAAACATACTTTCAAATATTAAGTTTGGTATAAGTATTGTTGTAAAACACAGTGATTCTTAGCAGTGTCATTTATTCCTATTAGTCTGTCATGTCCCTCCCCACTCGGCTGGACACGCAGCTCCATGTCCTCAGTGGCAATTTGGCTGAGGGAGCCGACCTCACTTCCGTACTCGACCTCTATGCCAGAGTGACTACCTTTGCATTTTTCCTAACTAGCTGTTTCTTGAAATTCCCTGTCAACACCTCCTTGACGCACTACACCCACTATGAAAAGAAAGCAGGAGGCACTGAAACCTCTGCAGACCCACCGAGGCCAAATTATATGCTCACAGAGCATACAAATATCCAGCCAAAAATGTGTTTGTTTTTTTTTTTTGTTTTTTTTAAATCAGATGACTTATAACATTTTACACATTATCAAAGGGCTTTTCTCCCCCTCTTGGGAATTTTGTTTTGTCAGTATTCCTTACTCTTATTATCCACTCGATTCATGCCCACTCTGTAAGTTATACAAGGTAATGGCATTTTTTCTGGCTTCCTACTGCGTTTGTTATGAATTATATGCCACTTCTTGCTCCGACTGGAAACTGATCACACACACACACACACACACACTTTGTGCGTGACTGTGCATGCCTGAACAAAGATATAATTCACAATTACTTTTACTGTGTGATATAGACAATATCACGGGCTACACATTGGTGCTGCAAAAAACAACACATGATGAGAAAAAGAGTAGGGAAACCCTGCCAAAAAACTTCTCAGCAGCTGCACTACTAAACAATTACCTGTCTCCCCTTTACAACGCCAATATACTCACATTGTCTCTGATCAAAGTTGACTGCTGATTAAATGAAAACAGATTGTGACCCCATATTTTTTGCTGTTTCCAGACTGAAGTGCTGACAGCAGAGAGTCCCAAGCTCAAAATTAGCTTTGCTGATTTTTCTCTATCCACACAGTTTCGTGTAACCGAGGTCTATTAAATTGGCATGGGAAAGGCAAGTCTCTGAGGGCTTTTGGCCAAACCTTTGAGGTGGAGCTCCAGTCTCACTAGACCCTGTCCACCTGTCAAAAAGTTTCACCTCACTCTCCCTGTCTTTTTCTTGACGATTTCAGAGAGATGGGATCCTTCAACCAAAACCGCTGAGATCGCTGGAGGTTTATTACTGTAAGGGAGCTTTTTCCTGTGAACTGATTTCCATAGACTTCAGGTAACTTGCTGTTTGATCCTCAACCAATAAATCAATTAGACATTTTATACAGTGAACATTCATAGAGTATAATGCAGTTTATAATGGTCATAAAGTATGCTTAATGCTTCAAGTGTAACTAAACCCCACAGTTTTAGCTAAGGTGCCTCAACCCTGGAAAGTATCAATACATGCAGAGTTGGGAAGGGGCTTAGCCCCACCCACTCACCGTTCTGTGACCTTAGGAGCTCCAGAGTCAAGAAGAGCATGGACTGTAAAAAAAATACAGTATGTACATAGTCTCTGGGATGTCACTTATAAAGAGCCAAAATAAAGCAGTTGCCAACTTAGCAGTGCCTGACGGCTAAACTAAAAATGTGCATAGAGGTGGAGTGTGAACAGAGTTGAGGCGAGCCAAATGAAGCCTACAGGTTTGGCTCTTCTCCCCTGGTCTTGTTTAAAAATATGTTTAATTCTGCTGTAAAGTTGGCCATTTGTGACATGGTAGTCTGTGGGGATTGACTCCCTTTTAGAGCCAGCCTCAAGTGGCCACTCAATGAAAGGCAGTCTTTTGCACTTCAGCTTCATTGTTTAGCACCAGAGGTTTGCCGTTTTGTCAGGAGACGATGGTTTTTAAGGAGGGGGGCCATTGGTTGTCTGGTGAAGAAAGCCAGCACCATAAATGTCACCCAGCACCAGATCAGCCAAAAGAAAAATTCAACTGCAATAGCCAGGTTTCAACCATTTGCAAGAAACTATGCATATTTTAACACAATATAGAGATGTCAAGATTGGGACCTGAATTCATCAACAACACTACTAACTATCCATATACATTGGTTTTCAGCTATAAGAAAGTGGTTTATACACCTGCAGGCCAATCTTAACCTTTTGTATGAGCATTCACCCAGGGGGTCATTGTGATCAGATGCCTGGAATACAACTCCTATTCCATTGAAAGGAGCCAGTTATTCTACTCAAGCTACTTCCAGATGTGAGTTCTGCACCCTGTGTAAGCCCAGCCACCCTACACAATGACTACCCAGTTCTACAGAGTTCATGACTATAAGTATAAGCATATTGATTGATGATTTTACAAAACAGTTTGGTGCAATGCACGGCACGCACAACTGCAGATGTTGCAACTTTCTGTCTTTCGATCTCATGTGCCATCTCACTCTTATTTTTGAAGAATGGGTCAGCCACTTGCTCCAAACCCAATGGGAGGGATTCACAATTTTCCAGAAGAATACCACGTCCTTCAACTTGTGCTTACCCTCATCTCTACTTCCATTGGCTATACACTTGTCACGGCCAAAGGAGATCATAACTTCATCAGTAGCAAGAATACAATGTAGATGTAATCCTGAGGGCACCAAACTGAACACTCTCCATTATTTGGCTGCATCTCTGAAGTAGCTACTGTATTGTCACTTAAACTAAATATGATTGTGGCAATTTTATTTATTCAAGATTTTCTGCTACCTGCAGATCTGCTGGAAGGCTGTGCCAACAAGTATACGCTGCTTTAGCAAAGTGGATTGTTCTGCATTTTAGTTACTAAAAGGCTACTTCCAGAGCACCTGGTGTCCTGGGCTTTAGATTAAAAGCATTTTATTCAAGGCCCTGTAGCACTCCCAAAAATTTAGAAAAAGGTGAAGGCAGTGTAGGTGTAATATGTGCTTCTCTATTTCTTATTCTCATACAGCAGAATTCTGGATCAATTATGGCAGATGTATGTCTTTTTTTGGAAAGCCAGATGAGATCACAATAGTCAATAAACGTGCAGTCTCTCTGACTTCATAAGAGAGAAAGAGGTGCAGTATACTTTTTTCAGATGATAAAAAACAAATGAAAGTATTGTCTACCAAATGAATAACATATAAGGCACTACAGGTTACTAGAGACTTTTTAAATATACTCTATAGTTATTTACAGCCACAATGAAATCACAAACCCAAGATGTAAGGAGGGTAAACCAGGCGAGGACGGTTACAGACGTAACATTCCCCCAATCACTACTAACTCATTTGAACTTAACCAATTTGAATGATGATGTGATGCTTAGATGCAGAATAAGGGTATTTATTTATTCTGATGTCTCAGTATTCTCTATAGTGGCTTCTCTGTGCCACTATAGAGCCATGGACATGAAAACCTGACCGAAAATTGCTGGGTCTACCCTGCTTTTCTTTAAAACCATTGGCGCAGTTAATAAATTATCCACAGCTGTTAGCACCACATCAGACCAATAATTTAAAATAAAATATGGTCAAGGAGGAGAAGAAATCGTCATGCAAATTTTTAAGAAAAGATAAATAAACTTTAAAGAAAATGATGAAGAAGATGAATGGATGTGGGTACTGATCTGGCTGGAAAATAACTGAGAATAAGATCTTCAGTTCCAAAAAGAGCACTAACCTTGGCATGGACGGCGTAGGAGGCCAGCAGCACAGAGGCCTCAGGTGGACAGTGAATCTCCTCCTCAAGGATCTTCTTCTTCACCTGAGGAGTTATCAAATAAGATCAGTGTTGAGGCAGTAGTACCAGTAATTTTGCGATGCATGTATCCACCTGAATAACAAAAGCCCCCTTTATTCCACCTAACACAAACATCTTTTAGGAATTAGCCATGCAGCGTATGTGTATTCTGTGCCATTTAGGTGGCTGGGTTTTGGAAGAAAAAACTACCATCTACAGCCTAATATGAATCAGGACATATGTTCTTTGTCTTCAGTTTGAGTATTACATCTCCTTTAAAGTGATTTCCACGTGTGGCCAGGTTGGATCAGTGGATAGAGCAAGTGCACGTAAACATAGAGGTTTATGACTCGACGCAGCGGTCCAGGGTTTAAAGCGGACCTGCGACGATTCCCTGCATGTCTTCCCCCTTTCTCACCTAACTGTCCTATCCATTAAGGGCGGAAAAGCCCAAAAAAATAACCTTTAAAAAAAAGATTTCCACAAGAGGAAAAAAATGATTCTTGTGAGATGAAGGCTGTGTATGAGATTGACAGGTGATCGTATTTGACTCAAACACAATGAAAAAAGACTTGATACCTTAGAGAGAAGAATGTCAGTGCAGGGTGAAACACAACTTTCTGACAAATGTGCTTATGACAGCCAATAGTTTATTCCCTTAATTCCAAAAAAATACAGCTAAAACTGTGTTTATGAACCAGTTTTCAGTAGTCACAAAACCTAGTTATAATATGCTGCAAACTGAATAAAAAAACGTCCAGCTACCACTGCTACAGTACACTGGGAGTTGCTCATTTTAGAGAGGTCTGAAAACTGTACAAACAGTGCCAAACAAATATGTTAAGACTTAAGTATCATAGCCCCATGGGGACCTATTAGACACTGGAAACTATCTACCTAAGCCAACATTATTTCATATGATCATTAAGCTGCTTCAAGAATATCTGCTTGCTAGTCAGGAGAGTATAACTCGACAGAAATGCGTGAATTCTTGAAAAGCACCAAATCATAATTAGAGAGTGCCGCCCATTTTTATAATTCATGCTTTTGTCTGTGCCCCCACAGAGACTAGATAGCTGATTATATGTCTGTAAATACACTCCAGTCAGTAAGAGCGACACAGTCAAGGTTTAGGTCTCCAGTTTATGGCTTATTGAAAGAGTGGTGCTGACTTTTACGGATCCCAGTAATAACATGAATTTTTAAATGAGTACAATCCCCTTTAACAAGCTCCCAACAGATTAAAGTGCCACTACCCAAGCTCCGTCACCTGTCAAACTAACTGAATCACAAACTTGCAAAACTACATATAGAGCACAAAGCCGGCTTGTTTACAAATGAGACCATGCTGTTGCTAAGATTTCAGGCCGAGGTGACGAAGATGTGCATGTGTCTGTTTGTGTAAGTGGTCTAAAGTGTGTGTGAGGGAAGTGTGTGTATGTGTTTGTTTCCGGGTTGTGATCATTTCTGATAAGCACTAATCCAGCTGTCATGCCTGTGACACTATCTGAACAGAGGCCTGCTCCTGGCTTTATGGGAATTAATGAGAGCAAAGTAATAAGGCGACAGGCAATGTAAGGCACTAAGCATTTGTATTCTTCTCCCCTTGTAGCTGTGCACTGCTTTAACAGTTGAGTAATTTGTCAGCTTTTTTTGTTAACAAAGGTTCCCTCTGAAATAAATAAATTGCTTCAACCTACCACTAAACGGATTAAGGACACAGAGAGACTTTTTTATATGCCTTAAGTAGATAAGTGCCTCTATTTAAATGTTGAGGAACACAAGCACACTGCTGTCTCAAACCATATAACTAAACCAGCACAATGGGCTATGAGTGCTATGAAGGATGAGCATCCCATGGAGAATATGTCATTTACTGGGCCAATAACTAAAACCCTTAAATCCTAATTGATAAATGTGGCTGTAGCATTGGATGATCGGAACACAGTTACAAATCTCATTTTTGCGAGGAGAATGGTGTGGCAGGCTGCACTGGAATTCCCCAGAGAGTATTAAGTGGAGAGAAAGGGCAGCAGTATTATGTTGTGCATTGATTCCACATGGCTGCACACAATCAGACCGGGACAATGGAAAAAGTATATTACAGAGTGCTCTGCTCAACAACTTGTCAGAAACTCTGAGGACGCGTGCCCCCTGTTGGCACCCGATCAGAATAGGAAAGAAGACGCAGATATACGTATATAGCGCATCAGCCAAATAGTGTACAATGGTTAAAATGGATAATCCTAATTTACAGAGCATTTTGAAGGCTTTTAAGTAAAAAATCTCAGACACCTATTTTAAAAGCATTTATTTCAACCCGTCTAGTTTCACATTGTATTTCAGGTTTAGCTGTAAGCCCGCAGCAATTTTAACTTAGACAGCAGCAGAGAAAGAAGAGAATGTGTCAGTCAACATAAGCGTACAAAGAACCTACTCTTAAGGCCTTCATGGCATGATAGGCACAAATGAAATAGATAGGACGACAACGAAGGTAAGTAAAGGGCAAATCCAGAGTATAATAAGAGAATAGATTTCAATCTGATTAACCATGAAATAGTGAAAACAAAACTCTCAATACATGTATATCTTGCATATTATATATAGTTACCTGTAGGAAGAAAAGATGTTGTGTGATATCTTGCACTAGCTCCTCCTCAGCATTTTCAGGGTAAAACTTGGCCAGAAAGTAAAGGGTAATTGGTTCCTCCTTTGGTACCTCCTGATCCAGGACCTATGACATTGAACCAAAGAAATCAATATTTACATTTGGTGGCGGGCATGCATTCCCTCGTCATGCTCGCTACGTCTTAATCAAAAATGTTTATATGGCTCATGGCTGTTACAAGACCAGTATCACATTATAGTCACTTACCCTCTTTTCCATTTTCAGCCAAGCAACTGTGTCCTTGATGTTATACTGGAGCCCAAAAAACCATGTCTCCCTCAGTCCCAGAGTCCGGCACACAAAGTCAAAAAGGTCTTTTCCTTTCCACTTAACCTAAAATGCAAAATGTTTTAATCTATACAATTTTCTCAGAACAGAAAAGCTGAAAAGGCTGAATTACCTGAATTTGTTAAATTTATTTATCCCGCTGCATACAAAAAAAACAGTCAGTCTGTTAGAGCTAAACAGAGAAAAAAGAAGCACCTAATTCTTTACAAGGTTGACATCAGCAGCCATTCATATGATGCCGTGTCTACTGAATCCAGGCATACTAGCATTTCCATTATAACGTCAGTCTGTGGTTAAAAGCAGGGAGCCAACGAAGAAGGCATGTCAGAAGCCCATATCCAGTTATGACTGCTTTCATCTCAAACTTCTGTCAAGTGCATTCAAGGTTAACATGAGGAAAACTGTTGGGTTAAAAACTGATAGAAATGAGGAAATCACCTTCAGGAATGGCAACTAGTAAGGGCAATCAAAGAATTCTATGCAAGAGGAATGAACATTTAGTCTATATGACTAATTCACGTTAAATGCTATTTACAAAACCCATAATTAATACAATTATCACCCCAGCACAAAAAATAGAAATCAGCAACTAACATTATGCTGCTCTGTGTAATTACCAACTGCAAACGTCGGTGGGGTGCCTCCCCTTTAAATACAGAGGTGGTGTCTGCAAGTCATTTTGATGCCTGTTATTTCTGATATATCATCAACTAAATCATATGCTAAACCAGAAGGCCAAAAATACATATTGAAACCATTTTACTGCACACTGCAGAGTGGTTCACACAGCGTCAGCATTGCAGCAAGTCCCATACTGCATTGAGCTTTGCCGTTGACTAAAATGTTCAGGACTCCATTGCAGCATAAGACAGAGATACATTATAACAGATAAGGTCTTCTGTAGAATAGGCCCATTTTATCCATTACGTGTGTTCATAGTTGCTTGCTGCCATCTAGTGTCGATAAGTGAAACTCTCATATCATATGAGCGACCATCGTCCCAGTCACCTATGGTAACGAGTTTAGTCATTACAGATAACAATGTGGTTAAGCATGAATACGGCTTCCGTTGCATAACAATGCATGACAATTGGTAACCCAGTCAGTAGGAGAACTTAGATGCACTTGGTGTTGTGGTCAGAAAAACATTGATGTAAAGTTAAATTAAATTATGCTCTGTTTTTGAAACACACACACATAACGTTACACACCTCGCAGCTGAACTCCATATCTGACTCCATTGTGCAGATCCTGACGTTGAAGTTCCTGGCTTGTTTTCTAAATAACGAGGTAAATCCCATTTTCGCCGCCAAGGCACTTGCCATCGCGAATAGCTTATAAACTTAACTTTTTAGTTTTTAAAATGCGTTAATTACTTAAAAAATAAGTTCGCAGTCAAGCCATTGGTTATATGCTGTAGATAGCAGATTGGTCAATTTGGTATACGTTAGCTACCTTATCATAAAATATGCACGGATATGCATGAGACTGTCCAGCTTAACGTTAACATCGTTCAGCTATCAATGGATGCTTAAAAGCCAAGTTTCATTCAAGTTTGCATAAGGCTTTCACTGACATGTTCTTAGTTTATTCATGTCCCATACATATTGCGTATTCTATGGTAGTTTTTTGTAATTTTACGTTAGCTACAAAACTAAAAGTTTACATTTAGCATGAGCTGCCAGTGCAGTCCTAGGCTTGCGGCTAACGTTAGCAAGCTAGGTTAGATAGAAACTATAACATGAACGTTACATATCCAATATAAGCCCTTATCATGCACTAAAGTTATACGTCTTTATACCGTAAAAAAAAATCATTTTTATCCACGCTTCTGAGAAATTTCCAATCCAATATCCCCTGTCGGGACAGTTCAAAACTCTTCTGTTGCCGCATATAAACTATGGTGGAAACGAAGCGCTAGCTACCTGCTGCTAAACATTTCCCCAGAAAAGCAATGCTGCATTCAAGTGCCATCAAGAGTGTTGTAATAACATTGGAGTGCACATTAACAGAGAGAATGATATGTTTGTATTTATCAAGACTGATAAAAAATGATAGTATAAAATATACATGTTCTCTTTCACTTTCTGACACCAACCCCAGCCCAAAGGGGCCACTATATTAATGTAAACAAAATACTAATAAATAAGTCAGAACAAATCAAGTTCATGGTGAGAAAATATTTTTTTAATTGATAATTGGTAATTGACAATGAAAATAATAGTAATTTGCAAACCTAAATATTTTATTACACACAGTATGTTACATTTTATTTGTTCTTTGTACAGTAGAATGACTAATTGTCACTTACCGAGGGCATCTTATATGTTTGGTTTGTTCAAGTAGCATAACATTGCAGATTTTTTTGACTGCTGAAGAATTTTGTCAGTTCAGTTTATGCTATTATGATATAAAACAAAAAATCAACAGTGTCCGTATGAGAGTATCCCATAGGCAGTTAAAGTAAGGATTATCCGAGGAGCGTGAAGGTAGCATAGTTTCCCCATTCCTCTTGACCGAACCACCAATCACACTGCACTACACATCCTTTGCCCCGCCCCTAACCATGCCCCCTGCGCCATAAATGGGTGGTGCCTGAGCAATGAGGTAATCGGGGTAAACAGTAAAGATGGCGACGTCTGTAGCCGGAGAGGGTCAACAAAGTCTAAATGGGATTATTTTCGACACTCAAACTAAAAAACTGACCGACCTGCCGACCGAATTACTCGAACACATCCTGTGCTTCCCTGTCCTCAAACATCTCGACATTTGTAACGTTTCCTGCTGCTGCAAGCGGCTACACGACGTCTGCCATGGAAGGGGGAAGGTCTGGGGACACCAGTACAAACTAAGGTGCTATGTTTTATTGTGGTATTTCTTCAGAGGTTTGGCTTTGGTGGCTTTTCACCACTATCTCCCTGTCCTTTTATAATGTGTCTTGTTTAGAGGCCTAAATCGCCTAGTGTCTGATTAAAGGTGGGTTCTTTCATTACGGAGTAACAGGCAGCTGTCAGCCATTGACGTTTTGCTGATGTACCAAATTCATCATCAAGGCCATTCGCAAGCTTCTACACTGCAGACAACTATGAAGCTTTCATATCTTATTCGTTGTAATAGTTCACACGTTGAAACGTATACTCCATTATCAAGAACTGCCGAAAGTGAATTTGTGTGACCTTGGATGTTACATGCATTCTGTGAACTGCAGGAAAGTGCAGCTAATACCAAAGGCAGCCCTCCTCCTGATTGATGGGCTTTCTCCAGATTGCTTCCCTATGGGCAAATAGAAAGCCACGTTTGCTGCAGGATGATAACTGATTTTATAGACATGTCATTTAGTGCTCAACATATTCTGAGCATGCCCAACAGTGTCACTAAAATAACAATGTTACTGCCTCCATCAACAGATGGCCAAGACTGCAGAGGTTTTACCGTCAGAATGAGTGCTGTGACTGGCTCAGAGAATACAAAACACGCCATCGAGTTGGTATACAAATACGAAGGACCGTGGAATCAATCTCAAAGAGATTCTTCACAGAAGTCGTAAGTAATCAAGACTGCATTATGGTGATTATTACTGTATGTTGTTACATGTTGACTTGTAGCCTGACAAGCCAGACCCCTAACTGCAAATTACATTGGCTGCCACTAGGATGCATCTAGATTTCTAGGCTAATAGACTTGTTTAGGTACATTACATATATGTAAATAATGTAAACGATAGTCAAGATTAGAAAAAAAATCTTCACACATGATCCATTTGAATAAAACAAATTTTCTTTGTCTCTGTAAATTGCCTGGCCTTTTGTGGGTGTGTGTGGTCTGTGTTTGGGTGCATGTTTGTGCAAGAAAATGCAAGCGTTCCATGTTCCAAACTAACCTAGAGATCTGCATCTCAGCCCTGCGTTGGCCAGGTGCTAGGAGACAGCTTTGCAGAGATCGAGTCACTTGGGATGCCAGAGCACTTCTGTGAAGACGAGCTCCTCTTCATACTGAACTCTGACAAGAGGTGAGAGACAGCAAAACCCACTTGCCTCTAACCACACGCTGAATTTTGCAATCATGACTGGGTATGGGAGTTGATCCTGTTAATCGCGATTATGAAAGGTCTTGTTTTGCCAACTCACGCCCTTTACGCCATTAATGTGTCTCTTCCATTGTGCACCCATCATTAGGAAAAGCTTGACCTTAAAGTATTATGCAAAGAAAATCCTTTACTTCCTGAGACAACAGAACATCTTGAGGAGTTTGAAAACCTTCCTGGAGCAGCCTGCAGAGCAGCAGTCAGCATTAGAGGGTAAGGCAGGAATCCATGTCAAACAACTGAAGTTGAACTGTGCTCTGTTTAGCTTAGACATAGTTTTTTTTTGTTATTTAGTGTTAATATAACTGCTTCTGGCATTGGCATTCTGCAATTTTATCTATTTCTTTAGTCTTTTGTTTTCAAAAATGATGCACGCAGCACTACATTGTGCATTCCCTCTCCAGGTGCTATACTGGTGGATCAGTATTGTAACCCACTCGCTGACATAACACTGAACAGCATATCAGCCCAGCTGGATGAGATCGCAGAAAAAGCGAAGAAGATGCTCGGAATCAAGAATCCCTCTCACCCCAGCCTGCGTATCGCTCAGGGTGGGTTTTAAAACAAGCAAAACTCAAAATGAAAACTCATGTTGTTTTCTCATGTTTTTCCCAAAATATAAACCCCAATTCCAATAAAGTTGGGACATTGTGTAAAACGTAAATAAAAACGGAATACAATGATTTGCAAATCCTTTTCAACCTATAATCAATTGAATACACTTCAAAGACAATATATTAATGTTCAAACTGATATATTCATGTTTTATTGCAAATATTCACTCATTTTTAATTTGAAGCCTGCAACACGTTCCAAAAAAGATGGGTAAGTTGAGAAATGCTGCCATTGACATGCAAGCACGGGTCAAGGTTCACCACTTTGAACAACTACTTTAGCATGTAGTCCAATAGTTTAAGAACAATGTTTCTCAACATACAATTGCGAGGAATTTAGGGCCATTTAGGACATCCTATAATATCATCAAAAGATTCAGAATCTGGAGAAATCTCTGTACGTAAGCGGCAAGGCGGAAAACCAACATTGAATACCCGTGACCTTCGATCCCTCAAGCGGCACTGCGTTAAAAACCACATCATTATGTAAAGGATATTACCACGTGGGCTCAGTAACATTGGAAAACCATTGTCCGTTAACAGTTATAGAAAAGTGAAAAAAAATGAATGAATATTTGCAAAAATGTTTCTGTTTGAAGAATATACTGTATATCTTGTCTTTGATGTGTTCAATTAAATATCGGTTGAAAGGGATTTGCATATCGTATTCTGTTTTTGTTTACGTTTTACAGCATACGTCTTCATTGGAATTGGGGTTTGTACATCAGCACTAGACATCTATATCCCAAAGGCATGATCTTCTATTTCAGTACATTTTTGAATAATAACAATACATACAAAATGGATGTATGTATTTGCACACATGGAAACATGAATTCAAGTATTTTTAGAGGTTAAGGGGCAACAAGTTAAAACATTTTGGAGTCAGTGTATATTCCTGATATGGATACTCTTGATGACGGTCCGGAGGGATCGAATCGTTAAACAGTGATGCTATAGCAAGAGCAGAGTGCAGGATTTTTTTCCTTTTGTTCCAAGCCTCATTATATCCATATTTTCCCTTTCAGCCAACGTTCTTATGAAGTTTAATTTCTCATGTATGATCTAGGTGACTGTTTTGTCGTAGAGGACTTTGAGCTCCAGAGGCAGGTGGTGTGTGCCCTAAACTCTGTATTGTATGAGCAGCTTCAATACAAAGGCAATGAGTTTGACTTCTACAACCCTCTCAACTCTTACATCCACCAGGTACAGCTTAATACATACTTTTTTTTAAGTAACAAGCTTTTCAATAATTTAACTTAATATTTGTACTTGTTTGACTGACTGCCAATTATATATTTCTTTTTATCCATTTAGGTGCTACTACGCCGTACAGGCATTCCCATAAGCCTCTCTGTCCTCTACATGACATTAGCCCGGAAGCTGGGGGTTCAGGTGGAACCAGTCAACTTTCCCAATCACTTCCTTTTGCGCTGGTGCCAAAAACAAACTGGGTACGGTTTGAAATGAATAGCTTTCAAATTTGTCAAAAACTTTTTAAAGGTATAGCTGTCATTCACATAGTTTGTGCTTTCAGGAGGAGAGCAGAGCTTGAATCACCAGTTAACTCATTTGACTATTTTCCTTTAAATCACATCCATTTGATACATATAAAACTTCAAAGTTGTATAAATTGTTAATAGTCAGGGACCTATGCACCGTCTCCCTCACAACTATATACGTAGAGGAGAAAGCGCTGTCATCTGTCATTACACATTACATTGAGTCCGGGTATCAATCTGTAGCAAATGCAACCGCACAGATATCTTGGCTCCTCCCTCTTAGGATGTGGTCATTTTTGTGTATGAAAAGAAATATACAGAATATGTTTGCAGCATAATCCATCTTGCTTTAGAGTAGATTTTGGCTGCCATAAACAATAGCAATTTCAACATTTTGAGTGTCTTTTTTTTTTTTTTTTTTTTTTTTGGTAAAAGGTAGATTAGAGAATATTGGATTTTACTTTGTATTGCTGTGGACAAGTTGAATGTGCTGTTTTACTTGAATTAGATGTGCATGATTGCACTACACTGCAGTAAACTCCACACCTCAATCATGATTTTGCTGTTTCACTACTGTCTTTTATAAAACCTTGCCACACTTTTGAGAACTGGCTCCAGTCCTCTATATTAGATATACTGCTTATATACATTGATGGTGTATTGATTATTAAGACACAATTTGTGATGGATGTCTGTGAAATGTATCTACCTACTAGATTTATTACTAGTATTTGTCCCTGCAGGAGTGAGGACATCTATGACTATGTCTACATTGATGCCTTTGGTAAAGGCAAACAGCTGACTGCCAAGGAGTGTGAGTACCTCATTGGCCACCAGGTGACGGCAGATTACTACAGTGCCATCAGCACCACCGAGGTGCTGCTCAGGATGGTGGGAAACCTGCTTAACATTGGTAAAAGAGGGTAAGAGAAACTGAACACCTGACTGATACAACAGAATCTTTTCTGCAGGAGAGATGACTTGGTGGAGGATTGATGAGGCATGGGATGTTGAATGTTGTCTAAAAACAGAATAAATAATGTAATTGCAGTTGCCAGTTGCTAGAATAAATGGATGTAATTTACTTCACCTGCACTGTGTGGTTTCTTTCAGGGAGGGTAATGAGAAATCCTACCAGCTGCTGAGAGACTCTCTGGACCTCTACCTCACTATCAACCCAGATAATGTGCAGTACCTGCTGCTGCAGGCACGCCTCTACTTCCACCTGGGCATCTGGCCAGAAAAGGTCAGGACACATACTGATGTAGTTTTCTAATGCTTTCTAATATAATTCAATTCATAAAGTGTTCCCTATTATTCAGTATGAAGCACTTACCATGTAGCCCATAGAATTTCACCTAACCGCATTATCCATTGATGTTTTTCCTCCGTCCAAGGTGCTAGACATCCTGCAGCACATTCAGGCACTGGATCCGTCCCAGCATGGGGCAGTGGGTTACCTCGTACAGCACACGCTGGAGCACATCCAGCACAAGAAGCATCCTGTTACACCTGAGGTGAAGAAGCGCAGTGTTTCCGAACACCTGGAGGTCCAGTATTCAGTTGGCCTCATCATGAAACACAAGAGGTGGGTCACACGTACATCTAGCACCACAATCCTCCTCTTTGTCAACACGTCTCTTTGCAATCTTCTCATAGTGTGTCTGTCCTGTTCCATCTCGTCCGACAGGTCAGGATATAACTGTGTGATCTACGGCTGGGACCCAAAGTGCACCATGAGTCAGGAGTGGATCACCACCATGAGGGTCCACCAGCTGTCCAATGGGGCCAACCAGCCGTTCTACAACGTCCTCGTACAGGATGGAACATGTCGCTATGCAGCGCAGGGTATGAACCATTTACACCAGTATGGTAATGAAATAATATCCTCACGGTAAACAAATGTTTGCAGGTTGTGTGATAATGAAATTAAAAAAGGAAATAATCATAGATATGTATATGTTTTGATACACGCTCTTGGGAAGACATCATTGCTACTATTAAATCAAGCTAAAGGGCTAAGTGCAAAAAGATAAATTAATGATTTGCTGAGGTCACAATGCGTAGCAGGAAAGCATTTATGAGGCCCAATATGCTGAGAATTACCACTCTAATGGTGCAAGCATACTTTGTGCACATAGTATTTGCTGGTTATTTGGGAGAAAACTTCAAATGTAATATACTCTTATCAATGCAGCAGCTCAACTTGATGTCAAATAATTACCTTCTCTTTAATTTCATTTGCAGGAATGGTATACAATTGGAACATATAACCAACTGATGTTATTTACTGAAAAGACATAAAAAGGAAACTGCTAGTTGATAAGACAAGAGGAAGTCAGCAACACAAATAATGTCCCACTCAAGTTCGTATACAAGTATGTAGACAAACTACTACATGGGGAATTAAGCTTAATATATTCTAACTCTAGGTGGAGTAAAAATGAATCCTGTCTGTACTTGCACATTGGTAGGTCCGTTTTTGGACATGATAGGTGATAAAAGCTTCACGCTTAACTGATAAAAGCCCATCATTTTATTTTTTAAATAATATTTTGGGGCATTTTTAGGCGTTTTATTGACAGGACACCTGAAGAAGGGGGGGAGGGGAGGTGACATGCTGCAAAGGACCGCAGGTTGTAGTCGACACACTGTTTGCTACAAACCCTGAAAGGAATTTGTGTTGATCAGCCCCTATGCTCTCATCTGCTATCCTATGCAGGAAGTGAGGAGACATGAAGTTGTGATGATAAATTGCAATTGACATTTTCTTGATAACTCTCATATCAAAATATTTACTTTGATCTGTTTTGTTTTATACAATTTAGGTTACCTTTTTATGTAAATGATCTGTTGTCAGAATGTCACACTTTTCCATTCTTCCTCAGAGAATTTGGAGCCCCACTCGGCCCCTCTGGAGATTGGCCACCCGGAGGTAGGACGTTACTTCTCAGAGTTTGCCGACACCCACTATTTTGCCAACGAAGAACTGCAGACCCGATACCCAGAGGACATGGTTGAAACGTTGGGTATGGTGCAGGAGCTTTACCACAGACTGACAACTGGCACTGGGGACCAGGACCAGGCTCTTGCCACAGACCAAAACAACCACCACACCATGCCCATGTAGCAAAGTTGCTGTCTCCAACTACCTGCCAAAAGGGGCTAACCAATTACTGGTCACCCATTCTCAATTCACAATCCACTTAGCTGTTGCTTTGTAGCACATACTCAAGACCAGGACATGTGTAATGGAGAGCTTTTTCTGTTTAAAAAAAAAACAGCCAGTATACAGTATTATCAGAAACTGAGGATTTGATGTAACAAGAAATGATTCCCAATAGTTTTATACCACATTCAGGTTACCATGCAGGTATGGTAATATTTATTTGAACATCTCCATGTCTGCAAAAGTGTTAAAAGAGACCACAAAGTCTTGAAACATGCAGCAAAGAGGGTTACTGTTTAGATGCATGCATCTAAATACTACAGTATATTTGTTGTGGGAAGAAAAGACTGAAGGCCTAGTTACGGGTCATTATCTAAGATGCAGGATCCTCAAATCCTTTCACAAAGTTGAGTTTGGAAAAAAGCATGGAAACTCAAAATGCCGCACAAGTAGACCCCATGAGGACAAGGGAATGTAGACTTGAAGTACACAGTTAAGTGGATGAGTAAGTTCAGGATGGGTACTCCAGGTACTGTAAATCTTCTACCCAGAACCAAGGAATGCTCCTTTACCCAGAGCTCCATGCACCAGTCAAATATAAGCCCCCAGCATTTAGTCCAAACCCGATGTTACAGTGCCACACAAAAGACTATAAAGAAGATACTTTGTAAATGAACTTCTACTTTTAATTCCCCATCTTTTATCCCTTTCATGCACTTAACGAAAGTTTAACTTTCAAATTTGTAGATCACATGTTTGTTTGCCCTGTATATTTACACGTGAAACATGTAGGATGTCATTACTCATCAGTGTTGTTGAGGTGTTAATAGAAACACAAAAGAAGAACCAATACAAACCCCACTGACTTGGAACAGAAATTACATTGAACTTTGAGGAAACTACAAAAACAATAAAGCGTTTCACGTTGTTTTTTTTTTTCTAGCTTCTCTCTGATTTATTTTACTGAGCTAAATTGAGCATTTCTTAACTAGTGTAATGCACAATACTAATCACGATTTACGGCAGATGACTGAAGAGAAACCAGAAGACAACAGGTCATCTATCCACAGGCTGCATGGATTTAGGACCTTGAGGAAGCCAGATGTTGCCAGGACGCCAGCGGCAGCAGCCTATAGCACTGACCCGCAGAAAGCATCGCGATAAATCCGCGGCAGCACAGAAAAGTTAAACTAGTTGAACCAGATTATGCGCCCTGACGCACCCCGTGGAACAGCAGCGATGGGAGCTTCGCAGACACGCAACGACCACAAGTACCACGACCTGGCGGATAAAACTGGATGTAAGTAGGGGGAAAAAACATTAGGAACTTTGTTTTTTTCTAGTAACATTATAGGCAACCTGATTCAGTGTTGCCTACGGCTTTGTTATTAAGTCGTTCAGTTTAAGGTGTCAAAGTGGGTTAACCGGTCGTCAAGGACCTGAAAGATGATACAGATGACAGAAACTTGATCAGGGTACCAGATCATTAAGCTACGTGAAATGTCAACCTGAACAAATAAACCTTAATTCAGTGATATTTTAAATGTTAATTTATTTAGCGCCGGTTTTTAGTACCATAACCTGGCACACAGCGACATTTTCAGTGAACTACACAAACAATCGACTCCGAGTTGACTTTTTAGCGTTTAACTATTTTTGTATCTGCATTAATTTGCGTTGATAATTCTTTACTTTGCATGCAGTGCTATGGGTTATTTGAACACCTTGTTTGTTGCCCTAAAGCCACTCTCTTCCTCCCGTATGTGGGAGGCAAAGTTCAATGAATGAAACAAAAGGCAGACAGAGAAGCAGAAGTGTGTAGATCTTTGTTGGGAAGGGTCAGGATCCTGATGTGGAACTTGGGCATGCAGTGGCATGCAGAATTTGAGTAGCAGAGACCAGGTTTGAATCACACACTGAGCCCAAACTCTTTTGGTATGGTTCAGTATTTGAATTTGATCACCTTCATTTCCTCAAGTTGGGGCTTTGATCCCATTTCTCTCTGGGCTCAGTGGAGGATTTGTATAGACTGATATGTCCTTGACAGTGACACTAACGGGACTGTTGGTAGAGCAGAAGCCACATGTATAATATATTCTGTTTTCTTTAATATTTGCCTAATTGCTCCATGTTATTGTAAGTAATTGTGTGTTAAGCCTAAAACGCACCGCCCACACTGACAACAAACTTGTTTCTGCATGAGGCTGTAGTCTGTCTCTGCATATTTTTCACCCAACACTAAGCAGCTCACAATTCACGAAGCAGGCTTGGGAAGGGGGGTCAAAATTAGCAATTGTTTACTGAAACAATTAAACGCCAAACCCAACTTGATATGGGAACAGGTGTGTAAACCTTAAGTGTGTGGTCACTAGTCCACACGGTAAGTTAATGATTCAAGGAACTATTTGAAATGTCATGAAAAGTCAATCCCAGTGGAACACAGATGGTTTGCTTTTCCATTAAACTGACTGACTAACTGCGGCACAGCAGTTTAATTAAGGTAAAAATCTCAGTGTTTAACATAATCCACTGTATTACAATATTTAAAGGAAAATCCAAAACATTTCAATAAGAATAATCTGTTTCGTATCATGTTGGATGGCGTTAACAAATGAAGAAATGCAAGATGCTTGTTGATGGGTATGGAATAATAATGGGTGCATTGTTGACATACTTTCATGCTGTTGGTGTTTGCTTCTTTCAGTTTCACTGGAGCAGATTGAAAACCTTCACAAAAGATTCCAGCAGCTGAGTGATAATGAGGAGACAATAAGGTAAAAGTTTGTTTTAAAAACCCGCACATGAGACAGAGCCCTGCTAGTCAGCTGAATTTGGTTTAAATGGAAACCACTCATCTTTTGCAGTCACCACTAAACATGAAATACCACCTGCATGGTTGCTAGAGTGATGGATTGTGGGAATTTCTGGCCCAGAAGCAAATGAGCAAAATATCATGACAAACACAGGCTTAACTAATGCAAACACATTATGCAGACACATTATTCAAATGCAATATGTTGATGCATCAGACTTGCAGAGCTGACATGTACAGTACTATACACACACTCATAAATGTATAAACACACACAACATACCATAGTGGCATGTCTGTAGTAATAGATGACAAGTTACTTTCCTTTTAAAAAGAGAGGGAGAATAAATGTTGTCTATAGCAGATATTTCTTCAAACAGTTAACCCTTAGACAGAGTTACGGTTCATGTAACTTCCTATAAATAAGTCAGTTGTTCCAGCATGCTTCATTGAAGTATTTTTTTTTTATTTATTATGATGGACTTTGTCTTGTCGCACTGCAGTAGAGAACAATTGGACAGCATACCATCCCTTGCCAACAACCCAATCAAAAAGCAAATTGTTGAAGCATTCTTTGATAAAAGGTGAGTACAACCAAATTACACCCCTATGGCTGATGGCCATGTGAACTGATATATTCTTTCTACTATCATGACATTTTTTTTAAATATATTCAAAGCACTTTCAAAACCAAACCCTAGTACATGATCTGTGAAAAGTCAACATTTTCTGAGATAAAAAATTATCAAAGGCCAGTTTGTCCAAGCAATGCCTTTTCTCAACTTACTTGTGGTAAATTTTAAATCTATTCTTTTATCAGCTGTAGATATGATGTAAGTTTCTTCCTGTCCACAGCTGTGTGAACACAAGCTGTAAAAGTAGCAATGGAATTCTCTCACTGCTTTTTATGCTTGATTAGGATTTCTATACTCAATTAAATCCTAATTTATACAGTTTGACATTTCAAAAAACATGCTCATTGCCTTTCTTGCCAAGCTAATTGATGAGCCAACTGATGGATGGATAGTAGGGCTGGGCAATATGGAGAAAATCAAATATCCTGATATTTTTGACTGAATACCTCAATATCAACACACCCAGGAATGTTTAGTCTGGTTTAGTTCTATTCATGTGCACAATACATAACAAAACACATTTTCAAGATTCTTCATTAGGCAAATAAATTTTTTTTAAAAACCAGATGACTTGTGATCATCTGCATGGAATTGGTCTATTTACAACTTGAGAAAATACAAACCAGATTGAATCTGAATTCATAATGGCTGAACTTTGATTTCTTCTCTCTGTGATGCAGGAACCAGCATCAGAATGAGGTGGGCTCCTGCGGGGAGATTGGCTTTGAGCAGTTCCTCATGGTCATGTCCCACTTCCGCCCTCCATCCTTGAAGACGACAGAGGAGGAGAAGGAAACTATGAGAAAAGAGAAGCTTCGCTGTAAGACACTGCTTACTTTTTAATAACAGTAGATACAATCAGATATACTTGTAGATTAAGATTCTCAGCTATTAGTGTAGGACATTAACCTTCTCTTCTATGTTTCCCTTTTTGTGTGTCTCATTAAAGAAATACCAAGAAGAGAGTGCAAAATTCAGTGTATAACAAATCGGTGATGTCAAAAATTTATTTTAATCACTACCGACATGCCATGAGAAGTGTGGTGAGGCATAGTTGCGTGTGTGAGCACCGGATCTTTCACTGCATGTCAGCTATCACAATGAGAGGCTTGTAGGTATTTATGGTTTGGCTGTGAACAGGGCCAGTACAACCCCAACTGTCACAAATAGAATCAGATCATTTGTAGCCACCGAGTCGGGACCCAAATTTAGCCTTGGTTATCAATATTCCATTAGATTATAATAGGTTTGATCTATTCCAAGAGGTATTTCAGGGTTTATTAATTTATGTTATTGGTGTTGTCATATATTTTGATCAATAATTGAAATACTAGGGTCCCTACATAAATTCAAAGCCAGGACGCCTTGCCGTGTAGAAGGCTCTGTGTAAAAAATAAATAAATAAAAAAAACAATCTTTTTTTCAGTAGATACTGAACTGCTATTGTACACATTCCTGAACCCATTTGTTTACTCAAATTAAAGCAGATTTACTGTCTGTGGTGTTTTAAGTAAGTGTATGTCTTCAGCTGACTCTTGCCCAATAAAATGCTTTAGGTAATATTCAAGTTAAAATCCCTTTGTTTCAAGTTATGCAGTTGGGACTACTTCAACAAACCCATATGATAGTGTGACTGTACACAAAGGACACAATATGCATATAAAATGTGCGGAGTGGACCGGGCTAAGTGCAGGTGGCAGGAGGGGAAGATTAGGGGGATTAGTGCCAATTTCTGCCTTGTGGCATCCAAGAAGGTAAGTCTGGCATGCATAATAGATACTTAGCTGAGTAATTTGTGAATAGTGGGGTGTGTCTCTAATTGTAGCCACAGCCATTTCTCACTCGTCTGAGGGAGGAATTACCTATTGCTTAATTAGGGCCTGTCCAACACTGCTTACAGCTTTAATTGTCTTTGTGTTTGTTCTTTAGAACTATTACAACTTAAAATAACATAATGCCTTTTCAATAGAAGCTGTATATGGTTCTAATGGACTATTACCAAAAACTGCTTTTTCTTTTGATGTTTTAGATCACTATGGTAGATATCCGTGTTTAGCCAGTAATGAATGAGATCAAAAAAATCCAAACCTCTTGGGCATATATTTCATAATTCTATATTATATTTGTTGTGCAGATATTTGATGTGTCTAAACAAATCTATTGAGTACATGTACTGTATACAATTTAGAGGAACTAGAGGTACTACATTAATTTCTTTAAATTCAACTTCAGCCTATGAGTTTATATCAAAGAAACATTTTCCTCTAAACCTATTAGGTGGGTTCATTTTTTATTGATACTTAAGTAAAGGATCTGAGTACTTCTACTGCCAAAAATGTTTCTATTCTAGTATTTCCTGTTTTTCCTACTCAGTCTGTTGTTTTGCACTGCTCAAGAAAATCAGTCAGGAAGGTAGGCTTATTTGGGCTGTACTCTTGTTTTTGTAGTATAAATGGAGTTGTGATTTAAGATAGGAACACAAAATCAGTGTGTTTTCCATGGTATGACATTTTTGTTTTGTAATTATGTAAATATACATGTAAATATATATATGTAAATTTTATACTGTAAACTTTTCATAAAGGTTTAAATGGTTTCCCCTGGAGTGCAGCAGGGGATCTCACTGCCAGGACATTTTTTTTGTTTCTTTATTTTTTTTTTCTGGATAAAAAAGGCCACAGGGTTTTGATAAAAGAGATAATTAGCAGATGACACAACAAACCGTGTGGGTCTGCTACAGTATTGAAGACTGATCACGGCCAGTGCTGCTTTGCTTTAAACAAACCATGTATCTAAATTATGTTTCCCGGTTGGCACCTGTTGTGTCAGAATGTCTTTCCCACACATTTGATTGTTATGTTTCTTTCTGGGGGGGGGGGGGACTGTAAATCAACACAGCTCTCCTTGCTGTCACAGTGATAAATGTCTACCTCATGAGGCCAATTTGATATTAACATTGCCATTTAACTGACGTTCAGAAATAAACTTGGCAGTACAGTCAAAATGTTGTTGGGACATTGCAGACGGAAGTAAATTCTTTCCTTGTTAGTGCCCCGGGACTGTTAAACATGAAGTATTACTGAAATGTCACTGGTAATGCAAATAGGACATTTTAAAGGGCCTTTGTTGCCGCGGTGTGATTCTTTATACATTTAGCAGTGGTGTTTCTGATGTAGCCTGAAGGGGACCTGCTTGGTTATTCTTTTTTTTTTTTATTATCTCTGCATCTTCAAACATGCCTCTAATCACAACATCCTCCGGTCTATTACTGAGATCCTGACTTCTCTGACTTGATGATGGAAAGTTCCTTAGAAATCAGACTAACTTCTAAATTCTTCCATTCTGTCTTCCCAGTCCTGTTCAACATGCATGACACAGACAATGATGGCATCATCACTCTGGTGGAGTACAGGAAGGTAAGATAACCTAACCATGCCAGTCTTTGTCTTAGGTTTGCATGATTATGTGCATTTTTACAATACAAGTTGTCCCCCAAAAAATGCATATATTTTCAATAAATTCACTTTTGTAATGTAGTATGGGACATACATTCATTCACTTTAATCTTGTGCAGTGTTATATGATTATATAACACTGCACAAGATTAAGGGAGTATGGAAATGTACATTATTTATTAGTCTGGAATTAATGGTAAATAGTGTCCCATCCACAGCTTTCAATTTAGACTCCACATATTGAGCTCAAATAAACGCCTGCCGTTTGGTACAGGTCTGACTAAACCTTGTTGAATTAAGAACCTTTGATTCACCTCTTATTTAAATCACATCATACTTAATTTACACAAATAATTTTTCTTTTATGAATCACAGCCAGATCTGACCATTTATTCCATCTTAACTAAATTGGATCTCATGATGAACAAGAGGATTTAAAATTAAACATTTAGTGCCCATAAACTGTATTTACATTCATCAATGTGTTTTTAAAGGCTCTGTACAGCCATGAATTTACTGTTTTTCTGACTGATTATATTGCTCAGCTTGAAGTATGGTGGAGCTATTCTGGAAATGACATGTCGTCACAAAACTCCATGTATTTTACAAATTATTAGGTTCAAGTTGTCCCACCCGAATGAGCGCAACGAAGCTATGTAACACAGGGACGAATAATGCTGTTTGCACACACCCATGCAGTCATGAGCAGAGGTATAATCAGCAAAAATGGTAAAAACACCTGTGTGGCTGGATCGTTGAGGTGCAGTAGTTTTAAATGTTCTAGATATACTAGCAGTCAGCTAGCAATACAAATACACTAAACGTTGACAGGTTTTCTGTTTTGTTGTTAACTAAATGTTTACATCAATTATATTGGAATTGCATTATGGTAGTGAAATTAAGGAATCTTGGGAAATACGTAGTATGCTTCAAACTAAAGTCCAGGTGAGGTTGTATTTTAAGACAAAAAAAGAGCATTTTGCTTCCTTAAGTTGAAGTTTATTTTCTGATTGAAGGACAATGTTGCAATAGAGCATACATGATTCAAAAGTTAGGTAACAAAAAACGGAGAGATTATAGGATATGTCCCCAGGAGATTTTCTTAGAAACAGCTAAACAAACACATGATTGAGAGCCTCACAGGAAAGGTTGACACAAAACAAAATATCTTTTCCATTTAACTTTTATATTAAACGGCCGAGCTGTCCGCTGAAATTGCTATGATTAAAATCTAATGCATGCATTTCCTGTCACCTTTAGGAGCTGACAAAATGTTTCTGAGGGCCTTGCCATGTACAATACTATGACTTTTATATTACTTTTTTAAAGCATTTTAAGACATACTATGTTATAATTTGTTTATGACATTTTAAGGACGTACTATGACCTTTTAATGACATACTGTATTATGACGTTTTGACATTTGTATGACATACTTGTTTGTCATCTGTATGACATACTTGTTTGACATTGACATACTATGACTTTTTTATGTAATTTGTATGACATATACTTTGCATTTTTAGTGACTTAATGACATGCCATTACTTTTTGATGTTTTTATGGCATTATGCAATAACTTGTTTGACATTAAGGACATACTATGACCATTTAAGGACATACTGGATTATGACATTTTGTCATTTGTATGACATACTTAATAACGTTTATGACTTTTAATGACATACTATAATGACCTTTTCATGACTTTTCACGTACTATATTATGATTTTTTTTGATGACATTTTTATAACATCCTATACTAAGATCATAATATAGTATGCCATTAAAAAATCATTGTGTGTGATAAAAAATGTCAATTTCATAATACAGTATGCCACAAAGTACAAAAAAAAAATTATAAAACAAAGTCACAATAAAAGTCATACTATAGTATGTCATAAAAACCTTTACCTCTTACTGTCATTTGGAAGTGTCAACCTACAAAGTTTAAAGACTAACACGGTTCTCATCCAAGGTAGTAGAGGAGCTTCTGTCAAAGAGCGGAAACATCGAGCAGGAAGCTGCCAAGGCAATAGCAGATGCTGCCATGTTGGAAGTGGCGAGCACAAATGTGCCCCACATGGTAATGGATCTCACCAGATCTGAACTGTTACAATCAATTCACATAGTCGCATATCTGCAGCAAAGCATCGCAGTCATTCTCTCTTTATCATTTCAGGCCCCAGATGATTTCTATGAAGGAATAACATTTGAGCATTTTGAACAGGTTTGCATTTTTTTAAAGTAACATTTTATAGTCAACCTGATTAAAAGAAATGACTCTTTTTTTGTCACTTGCTTATGACAGCATTTTGTTATCTGCCCACAGATCTTAAAAGGGCTTGAAATGGAGTCCAGGATGCACATTCGCTTTTTGGATGTAGATACACCAACATTGCATTGTGGGAAATCAACCTCTTGAAGTTGTTCTTGTAAAGAAATGTTTGTTGTTGTTGATTTGTTTTTAACAGTGCCTCTCCATTCCTTAAATGGAATGAAGCCAAACACTTGATGTGCACTAATACATTTCTGGGAGGAAAATATTTATAGTCCTAATACCATGTAAGATTT